>JASWHV010000008.1:45540056-46740056 GCA_030760725.1 Neostapfia colusana | reverse complement strand
GTACTGTGCTATCCCCACTGCAGCTTTGATACCAGGCTGTGGCGGACCGGAATCCGCTCATCCAGGATCGCAGAGGGTGGTGCCGCGCGATGCGACACCCGACAGCACACGTCATAAGAGCACAATATATTACATGGGAAAAACAGCTGAAACTGTACAAACAGGTACAAACTTCAGTTACAACTATTGTTCTATTACACAGAGGAAGACTACACTATACAACTCACGCCCGCCTATTTAGCAAAAGTCGGTTGCCCAGCCCTAGGGCAACCCACACTAGCTGCACGTCTCAGCTCAGCGCGGCGTGTACGGCTCCCACTCAGCCGTGGTCCCCGACGGAGGGTAACCCTCGCCGGTGGACTCGTACTCCGAGTCCGTGGGTGGCTCCTCACCTGAAAACCACTTAAGCAGCAACCGTGAGCACGAAGGCTCAGCAAGGCTTAACCGACTCACCTAAGCATGAAACTCTACATGAGGTATACCAAGACATAGGTTAGTAACATTTCAGAAAAAGGACACGCCTACAAGTTCATCCTTAGTTCATCTTTTTGCAACAGGTTAACAGTTCATGAAATCTGAAATTTAGTAAGCAGTATTTGGAGGCACACATGTAGCAATACAATTATATCAATCAGCATCATTGAATCAACATATTTCATCCATTAGTCTACGTTACGACGCAGTGAACAAGCAGTACTCGTCACCGCGAGGGACGGCGAATCGACTCGATATACACCTGCAGGGAAAACCCAAAGAGCACGTCACGTACGCCCACCCGTGGAGCTGCACAGCACGCTCACTCGATGTTGTACGGGACAACCTTTCACCCAACAGCCCAAACGTCGAACCGGTCGCACCGAAACGAGCAGGAGGTTCCCCACACGGAGCATCTCTCTATGCCCGTTGGCAGATTTCCACCTTGCTGCCCTCAACCTACACCTATAAATCGGTGTGCTATGCCTCGACGCCTGGAGGTTTAGGCTACATCGGTTTATCGGGGCCCATATATCCGATATGCCTTCGGTACGTTCAATACTTGTTCAGCAGGGCCGCACACGGATCGGTCCTCAATCGACACGGGCAGGGCTGCGCACACAAGACTCTCTCTTGCTGCGCCCTAGCCCCTGCCTAGTCTCATTTTCATTACTAAAGTGATCTCACATCACTCAACCGAACCCGTGTGTCCCAAGCCTATCTCGCGAGTAGATTCCAACTACTCGACTTGTACCGAAGTCCTATGACTCATTAAGCATAGCCTGTCTACTCGAGGTCCTTGACACTACCCTCACTCTTTTAGGAACCTTTGGTTATGCAAGTGGGGTTTCATTCATCCTATACCTAATGCACATACATACTTCATATGACACATGTAAACAAAGTAAAGCTTTTAAAAAGGGTTAATGCAAACCGGGGCTTGCCTTGTTGCTGCTGGTCAGTAGTCAGTTCCTCGTCCAGAAGAAGGAAGTCCAGCACTTCCGGAGTCTCTTCTTCAACGGCTACACGTTAATGAAATACTACATGTTAATTTAGATGCACAGGTGAGTTTTAGAGTAAGACTTCTACTATTAGTTCTAATAACCAGCCTCTATCACCTGGAACTTTGTTTAAGAATTTAAAGATGAACTGGTGTTGGTGGTTTGGCTTGGACTTAATCACACGGTTAAATGCTAAGTGGTTTTCCCCCCTTTTCCATATTAATCCCTTAATTGGTTAAACAGGACAGGGGTGATCTAGAGCTCCAATGGAGCTGAGAATTTTTGTGTGAGTTCCTTGTCACGAGAAAACTCTCTGGACCAAACATTAGCACTTTTCATGGAGTGGTTTGCTCAGAGTAATTCTCTTGGCAAATCAGCAAGGAAGAATTTTATTCTGAGGTAATACCCCTGTTCATGCTCAACTTAATGAACTACAATTTCCATTATAGCTCATAGAGTTTGACTGAATTTTCCTAACATTTTTGGGGTTAAGAATTGCCCAGAACTGAATTTCCAAGTTTTGGAAATTCTCTGAAAATGTTTCTGTATTCAAATGAACACAGCACCTTCCAATTTGAATTGCTCTGACCAAATCAACTCCAAACGGTCTGAAACTTTTACAGGGGTTTACTAGTGTCCTAAAGAACATTCTGGCAAAATTTGGGGATTTTTGGCTGAACCAAACTCCCTCTAAAATTCTTTTGCTGAAAAGCTTTAAAGAATTTTCCAGAATTAATTAATGGGTTTCATACAAATTGGGTTGTATGTATGGACAGAGCTAGGCAAGATGAATCCAACCCAATTTGAATCACTAAATGTGGAGCTTCCTAGCAAAAGTTATGGAGCTCTAAAGTTTGAGGAATTTCTGGAATTCAAATTAACCGGGAAAGTTCAAATTTCTGACAGCGGGCCCGGCTCCCACGTGTCATCACCTCGGCTGCACCACACGGGGCCACAGGATTATCTTCCGCGTGTTCACAGCCGATCCGGTGTAACAGAAGATCCCCACACTGTGCTGCGAGGGACTGACGAGCGGGCCCGGCCGGCTCGTCTTCTTCCTCGCGCCCGCCCTATTTCCCGCGCCGCCCCCTCGCCGGCAAACCTCGGCAGCTCGCCGGAACTGGCTTCCCGACCGCCTCCCGGCCAGAAACTCGCCGCCTGGGCATACTTCCGCGCGCTGAACACGCTGGCACCCTCACCGGAGCTTGATAACGACCGGAGCTATGCCCGCGACGGTGACAGAGCTTCTCTCTACTCCGGCGGCGTCGTAGAGCACTTTCCTGGCCCCAACCTGGCTCCCGTTAGCTCCTACAGCATCACCATGACCTAAGGAGCAACGTACCGGGCTCTGATCTCGCGAGAAACGTCGGCAACTAGGGGCTCACCGTGCGACCTAGGGCGATTTCGGAGAAAACTGGAAAAACTCGAAGAACTGAGGTTTTCTTCGATGGTTCTTCCTAGTTCTTGATCCCACGTGCCCGCACGGATGTCTACAACTGAGTTTCTAGGTCTGGGGCGGAGTGGTTCGGTGGGTGAGGTGAATTTGCCGATTTACCCGAACCGGGCTATATCACATGCTTGCGCAAGAACTGAAATTCCGGCCAGCACGGTCCGTGACACGCTGCCAGCATGGTTGTGAAACGAGAAGGGTTACTGGCGCACCTTTTTGCTTTTGCCACTTGATGGGAGAGGCTCTGTGGTGGCCGGGCGACGTGACCTTGTCGCGGCGGCTTTCTCCGATGCTGTGGAAGAAGATCGGCTCGACGCCGACGTCCCGACGGAGCTAGCGCCCGGTCCTTGCTTCTTCCACACTCAAGGACGTCCGGAGGTGTTGTGGGGAAGCTTAGCACGTCGTGCCACGGGGTGGAGCAGCCGGGCGGCGGTAAACCGACGGCGCGCCTCTGTGCGGTCGTGTTTATCGCCGAGGAGACACGAGGTTCGCTCAGCGTCGGCTGGGAGGCAGTGTGGCCGCTGAGCGCTCAGTGGAGGGGGTAAGAATGGAGAGACATTGATCCCCTAAACAGCTCGGGAGGTGCTTCGGTCGTCGGTCGTCCGTGCGGTGGCAGCCGGTGGGAGAAACGCAACTCGCTCGAGTGTGAACTGTGGAACCGATTAACTTAGGCAGTAAGTTTCTCCCCTCTCTTCTCACTGACCAGTGGGCCCCACAGCTCCCCTCTGCCCCAAAAGATCTCCACATTTTTGGCAAATGAGTAATTCAAATGTTTGAAGTCTCAAACTGAGCCACATTTGCATGATTGGACAAGTTTCCCTCAAATTCAAATGTATATTTGAATTCTTGCCTATTTGGCTCCTTTTTGGACCATTGGGTAGCAAACCCTTTGAAAAATTATTGATACTCTGCCTCCCTACTAATTTGAACCTGAGGAATCCAAGTATGCCCTTTACTCCTTGTTTTAGCTGCTGCAATCATGAAGTTGAATGCAACAGTTTGAAATTTCCCTCCCATGTGTGATCATATGTGTATAAACCCTACTTTGTGAAAGTGAAGACTTTCCCTTCTAATCACTCCTTTGATGGAGGTCACTTGCTCTTCACAATATTTCACAATCTACCCACAACAAAACTGTTGTGTTGTGAGGTGCAGAAAAGTTTTTGCAAGTCCCTTTTCTTGGGCTTTTACATTTACTACCAAATAAGCATGAAAGGTATTTTCCTTCTCCATATGTGTCTTCATAATTTCTACCAACCCTAAACTGAAATGTTTGGATTTTAGTAACTCCATTTATCATTTACTAGTTGCTATATTTTCAAATTTATTTTCTTATGCATAAATGTGTACTTTATTATGAAAATAGTAAGACACATCATCTAAACAGAATAGGTTCTGATCCTAAATAATTTAATAACATATTTTCACCTTTGCCTCTGATGTAAACTATTTCACAATTATTTTCCCTATGTTCTAAAACTATTCATTACTTAAAAATGTGTCCCTAAAGGTGAATAATAAATTAAACAGATTCATTTCAGCCCAAAATATATTTTTATCTCGCTTCAAAGTTTTCTAATTACTGAGAAAGTTTTTAATTTAATTATGACAATGTGTTTGTCCCACTTTTTAATTTTTAAACACTAGCCACATATTCAATTTCCCAAATTAAATACTAAATAGGGTTAAAAAGTTAATCTTACCCCACTACAGGGTCTATAATATTATTTTTAGAATTCCCAGGGGTCTATCTACACTTATCAGAGGTGTTTTTCCTAATTTTTATTAAGTCCAGGGGTTAAAACTGATTTTTAAATGAATTTACATGATTTTCTGGAGTTCCAGGGGCTAGATCAGAAGTTTCCGGGGCTAGCCCTTATTTCCCGAGAACCCCAGGGGGTATCACGTAAGATTTCCAGTCTTAATAACGCGGGGCGGACGTGGACCGTCCGATTTTAAACCGACGGCCGAGATTATAACATCGAACCGGTACGCGGGGGTTTAAACCCTACCGTGCGATTTAAAATAAACGGCGCACAAGCGGCCACGTCGCTCTGATCGAGCGCGGGCGGCGCTGCCGGCGGCGTACGGCGGCGGGAAGCGGCGATCTCGCCGGAGATTTTTGGATCTCCGAGAATTCTTCCTAGAACTGTGATTTTATGGCATAGATCGGTGGAGGGGAGGTCGGGGATCTCACCTCGGTGGTTTTCTTGAGCTCGGAGGTCCTGGAAGGTGATCGGCGACGAGGTCCGAGGTGAAACCACGGCGAGGCTCGTCGGCGCGGTGTTTACACCGCAAGTCACCGAGTTTTCTGCACCTGCAAGGTTCCCCGGAGGCGGTGGATCAAGACCAGCGAGTTAGATCGGAATTTCCGAGCTTAGATCGGCCAGAATTCGCCGGAGAAGTCTCGGTTCTCACCGGAGTAAAAATCGGCGATCGTGGGGGAAAAACAGAACGAGGCCGGGGTTTTTATAGACGGGGGAGGGCGGTGGGTTTGTTTAGATCGAGTGGGAGTCCTCCGGAACCAGAATTCGGCCGGAAATCCGGTCGGTTGCGATCACGCGCGCGCGGGTGAACAGTCCGAGTTTCGGACGATCGGGGGTTAGGGATGACAGGTGGGTCCCGCCTGTCTGAGAGAGAGAGAGCGCGGGCGCGCGGCTGTGGGCTGGCGCGGGGGCAGGTTGGGCCGGCTGGTGGGTTTCGGCCCACTGGCCGGTTTTTTTCTGTTTTCTCTTTTTTCTTTTTCTATTTCTTTTCTGATTTGAGTTTAATTTGAATTCTAGTTTGAATTTGAATTTTTGCAAAACATGCAACACGTCCAAAAATTTTTAAATCCCCCTCTTAACATAATTTAGGGTTTTGAATCAAAATTTTGGGGTGTTACAGCTCTACCCCCCTTAAAAGAAATCTCGACCTCGAGATTGGTGGTTCTAAGAAAACAATTCCGGAAATTGTGCCTTGAGATCATCTTCCCGCTCCCAGGTGGCTTCCTCTTCTGAGTGATGCTTCCACTGCACCTTGCACATCCGGATTCTTTTATTTCTGGTGAGGCGTTCCATTGTCTCCAAAATCTTGTATGGTTGCTCGGCATAAGATAAATCCTCATCTACGTCCACTTCATTCATGGGTAACACCTCTTCAGGCGTCCTCAGGCATTTCTTGAGTTGTGACACATGGAACACATCGTGCACATCCGATAGACGAGCTGGTAACTCTAGTTGATACACCACTTCGCCTTTCCTCTCCAAAACTTGAAAGGGTCCGATGTATCGAGGTGCCAACTTCCCTTTCACCTTGAACCGACGAAGTCCTCTGATAGGGGACACCTTGAGATAGACATAGTCTCCCACGTTGAAAACGAGCTCTCTTCTTCGTACATCAGCATAACTCTTTTGGCGTGTCTGTGCTATCCTCAAGTTATTGCGAATTTCCCTCACCTTCGCCTCGACTTCTTGTAGTACTTTCTGGACCAAACACCTTACTTTCCCCTGTTTGGTTCCAAAATAGGGGAGTTCTGCACTTCCTCCCGTACAAAGCTTCAAACGGCGACATCTTCATACTAGCTTGATAGCTGTTGTTATAGGAAAACTCCGCATACGGTAAGTTCTTGTCCCAACTCCTATTGTTTTTGAGTGCACATGCCCTCAGCATATCTTCAAGGATCTGATTGGTTCTCTCTGTCTGCCCGTCAGTTTGGGAATGATAGGCAGAACTAAAGTTCAGATGGGTTCCCATGGTTTCGTGCAACTTCTGCCAGAACCTTGAGGTGAACTGTGTCCCTCGATCCGACACAATCTTCTTTGGCACTCCATGGTAACACACGATCATTGACATGTACAGCTCTGCCAATTCGGATCCGCTGTAGCTTTCTTTCACGGGATGAAATGAGATACCTTGGTTAGCCTATCAATGATGACCCATATCGAATCATATCCTGATTGGGTCCTAGGCAATCCCACGATGAAATCCATGCTGATTTCTTCCTCGCATATGTCTCGCTCAAGTGTGGAGTCCACTTCCATGGCGATGGCTTCACCACTATTTACTAGACATAGATTGAGCCTTATAACCTCGTCCTTCAATTCTGTAGGCATGTCCTTCAAGCTCAACTTATTGACCTGCACTTTCCGACTCAAAGCATCGGCCACGACGTTTGCTTTCCCGGGATGATAGTTGATGCCCACATCAAAGTCATTGATTAACTCTAGCCATATTCTTTGTCTGAGGTTGACGTCTGGCTGTGTGGATATGTACTTCAAACTCTTATGATCCGTATATATCTCGGTCCTCTTCCCCATCAAATAGTGCCGCCAAATTTTCAACGCGTGTACCACTGCGGCTAGTTCTAGGTCATGTGTAGGATAGTTCTTCTCGTGCTTCCGAAGCTGCCGGGATGCATAAGCCACAACATGCCCTTCTTGCATCAGAACACATCCCAACCCATTTCCAGAGGCATCGCAGTACACCGTGAAATTCTTCTGCATATCTGGCATAACCAACACTTGGGCTGTTGTCAATCTTTTCTTCAGCTCATGAAAACTCGTCTCGCACTGTGGCGTCCATGTGAATGTGATTCCCTTCTCCAACAGTTTGGTGAGGGGTCTTGAGATCTTAGAGAATCCCTCAATAAACCGTCGATAGTATCCAGCCAATCCCAAGAAGCTTCGAACTTCCCCGACATTTTTAGGTGTCTTCCACTTCTGTATATCCTCGATTTTGGCAGGATCCACGGAGATTCCTCCCTCCGAGATTATATGTCCTAAGAAGGGAACTCTCTTCAGCCAAAACTCACACTTGCTCAACTTGGCATATAGTTGGTGTTCTCTCAGCCTTTGCAACACCAACCTTAGATGTTTCTCATGTTCTTCTTCATCTTTGGAGAAGACGAGAATGTCATCTATGAAAACCACCACAAATTTGTCCATATATTCCATGAATACCTTGTTCATGAGATACATGAAGTATGCCGGGGCATTAGTTAGCCCGAAAGGCATGACAGTGTATTCATACAGTCCGTACCGAGATACGAAAGCTGTCTTGGGAATATCAGATTGCCTTATCTTAAGTTGGTGGTATCCCGACCTGAGATCAATTTTCGAGAACACTCAAGCTCCCCTCAACTGATCAAACAAGTCTTCAATACGAGGCAATGGGTACTTGTTCTTGATGGTTACCTCATTCAAAGCACGGTAATCCACGCATAACCTTTGGGTTCCGTCCTTCTTGGGCACAAATATCACCGGGGCTCCCCATGGTGAGGAACTAGGACGAATATACCCCTTCTCCGTCAATTCTCTCAAATGATCCTTGAGTTCTTCTAGCTGCTTGGAGTCCATCCGATAAGGTCTCTTGTATATCGGGGTTGTTCCAGGCACTAGCTCAATTGCAAATTCCACTTCACGATCGGGAGGCATACCTGGCAATTCTTCCGGAAAAACATCTGGATATTCCCGGATAATCCTGATCTCCTCCACTCTCACCTCAACTTGATTTAATTTGATGTCCCTCCTAGGCTCGTGTATTGTTATGAACTTTACTCTAGTGCCACTAGGGTGAGTTAGTTCCACCGTTCTGGTCGAACAATGAATGATTCCCTTATGTTTGGTCAACCAATCCATGCCCAAAATAATATCGATCCCTTGGGAATCTATCACTATGAGGTTAGCAGTAAACACTACCCCATTAATGTCTAGATTCACCTTGGGACACACTTGTCTTGTCCTTATTTCTCCACCGGGAGAGTTTACGGCTAGCATATGGTTCATTTGTGTTGTTGCTAGGTCATACTTCTTAACAAACCCTTGAGCAATAAACGAGTGGGTGGCACCCGAATCAAACAGCAGGGTTGCAAGGTGTAAATTGGCAGGAAACTTACCAATTACCACGTCGGGTGCATCTTGTGCTTCCTCCATAGTGACGTGGTTCACCCGTCCTCTCATTACATTCTGCTGTTGTGGCTGCGTGGGCTTCTTCTTTGGGCACTTATGGGCATAGTGCCCCACTTCACCACAGCTAAAACATTGCACCCCAACCTTAGGTGCTTGGCCTTTGTTGTCTTGGGGTTGGTTCGGAGGTCCTTGCACTGCTGGTCGAGGTGAATATGCGGGGCGAGGCTGCTGTACAAACTGACGTTGCGGCTGTGCTGGTGCTGCCGGAGGCCTGTAGTTCGGGTTGTACCCTCTTGGTGCTGAGTAGGGTACCGCAGCACGGCTCGTCGGCCCCGTAGGTTGCTGCATCATACGGGGGCGGGTGTTGCTTCCCGAGGCTTGATGTGACCAACCGACCTTCCTCTTATTCTCATTTTCCAAGGCCTTTAGCTTCCTTTCTACCACAAATGCTCTGTCCACCATCTTTTGGAAGCTTTCATACTCATTCGAGGACATTGCACACTGCATCTCTGCGGTATGTCCTTCCACGAAACAATCTTGTTTCTGCTCATCAGTCTCTATGTCCCGTGGGGCATAGCGGGATAGTTGAGTAAATTTAGTGAGGTATTCCCTCACTGTCATGTTTCCCTGCTGCAGTCCCAAAAACTCCTTCCTCTTGTTTTTGAGTTCACCTCTTGGGATGTAATGGTTGCGGAAGCTACGCTTGAACTCTTCCCAAGTGATGTTCTCAGGGTCATGATGGGCGGCCACATAGGCGGTCCACCAATCAGCAGCAGGTCCATGCAATTGATGAGAGGCAAACAGCACCCTCTCATACCCTTGGCACTGTATGATCCTCATCTTACTTTCAATGGTCTTCAGCCAATCATCTGCCTCCAGAGGTTCAGCAGCACTTGCAAACTTTGGAGGTTGAGTTCCTAGAAACTCACTCAACCTTGGTTGGCGTGGTGCAGCTTGTGGAGGTGGTACTTGATGCAAGTTGGCCACCACTTGAGTCAAGTTCTGGATGAGCTGATTTTGATTCTCCAGCATTTGGTGGAGAGGATCAACTTCTTCACGGCGACCACCCCTGTCCTGGCCTCTAGAAAGATGAGGGTTGCATGCCTGATCGTTGTTGTTGGCGGGGTTGGCAGCACGTCCTTTTCCTCTTCCGGCCATCTGGTAGAATCAACCAATGTTAATTTGAAAGCATTTAGTATCATCTTACTACTTTCATCTGTTTGTACTTTGAAGTGTTGAGGCTTCGTTATTCTTCTCTAAGGGTTCACTTTTCACAAAAAAATAAAGGCAATATTATTTCATGTGGGTTCACACCAAAGCCAAATAATCTAAAGACGAGGCTGTGGACAATTGCTCATGGCTTCCACAACTCTCATCACACACCAAGCATTAACACACCATCTACTTAACATAACGATTCGACTATTCGACATCTTGCTAACTAATGGAAGGACTCTACACTATTCGTTTTCTTGAGCTGGCTCCTCGGGATCTTCCTCATCATTTCGGCTGCCTTCTGACTCTGCTTTGGGTGGGGAGGCTGCTGGTGGAGAAGTGCGACGACGCCTTATCGCCCGACGATCGGGGGAGTCAGGAGTCCATGTATCATTCGCGGTGACACACAGTTCATTCCCATCTCCTCTTTTTCTCGCCTTTAAGCAGGCTCACAGCAACGCCTCCGTTTGCTTCAGGGTGTCCCGGACATCCTGAAGCTCTTGTTGACACTCCTGCAGTCGAGTGCTGAGCATAGCAGCATCCTCCAAGCACAAGTCCATGTGCTCATGGGAAGTCCCTTGCTGCACTGGTGGGTACTTGTACTCCGTGGTACCACTCTCACGTTGGAGGACATACATGTACTCAGTTTTGTCCAAGTGGCGACGATAGATGTGACTCTGGCAGGTGATGGCCTCCCAGGTGACATCTTTCTCCGCATCGACCTGTGTCGCTCGACAAGCTGGAGAGTGATGAATCTTAAGCAGCTGATTTTCGTGTATAATCCTCATCTCTGAGCTCCATTCTTCCCTCTTCTTACGGATGGTCCTGGTGGAGTTATAGTGGATGATTAGCTTGCCCGTATTGCCGGCGGCTTCGAGCATACGTCAAAGACGGTGCAACAAGCCTCCTACTGCCAATCCGTAGGAAAGGTACGTCACTAGACGACTCTCCTCTCTTTGGGCAAGGGAAACTACGGGAACTCTCCCTCCTGTGGACTTGCGAGCGGTGCGAATCATGCGAACCATTTAAAACAAAAAGCATTTAAACTTAGGTTAGATAAACTTTTAAACGAAAATTCTATTTTGAATGAAAGTTGGGGTAAGATGAAGAAAATGACTTCATTAAATAACACTTTTCAACACACACCTTGTAAAATAGTTTTTAAGAAAATAGGGCCCTTAAATACGTCCATTTCTACCTAGATCCACGTTCCTACGGGCAACCTTGGCTCTGATACCACTTCTGTCACACCCGGTTTTTCCGAAGAAACAACCAAGTGAATATCACATGTATGCCAGGATCATTTTCTCATACATGTGATGACAAATAGTGAAGCATCATTTATTACAAGCCAGGTGTCGAATATAAATAAGTCTTACATCGCAAATGTCTCAATGGACAATAATACGTTCATCACAAGTAAATAAACTAGCAGCGTAATATTATTCTTGAGGGCTCCATCACAGGCGTTGCCCGGGGGTCTCCATGAACCTAGAAACCTTCTTCGGGTCCAAGGTCTTGGTCATTATACACCACCTCATTATCTTGACCTGAGCAGCAATATAAACCAACAAAATATGCAAGGTTGAGTACCAATGGTACTCAGCAAGTGTGGGAAAATTACATCATGCATGGCTAGATCAAGGAGAGGTTGAACTCATGGTTAAAGCACTACGCAATTAATACCTATCACCTTAGCTTATTAAGCACCTACATTACTACACAGGTGAAATGGTCCCAATCTCCCAACCCATCATCATAACCAATAACCATAACATCATTTCCAATGTTAAGCTCCCTGCTTAACATCCACAACTTCCAAAACCATCAATCCTCTAATCATGAATAAGTCCAAGCCGCTCTTGACCGTGAGCACGGCTGTCATGACAGTTTTGACTCTGCAGAGTTTGTACCACTGTACCCACATGTAGTGATTTCATCCCCCGTTGCCGGGTGGACTAAAAGAACCTCCATTATGCCAGTGGCTACGAACCACATTCACACTTCCCAGGTGTGTAGCCAGGAGATCACTACGAAGCCTTTACAAAGGGATTCCCGACGAGCGTGGGCCCACTGAGGTTTCACCGCTAACAGCATACAAGAAGCTCCAACCCCGCTGCAGTGGCCCCCTCTTGAGCCTTGCGGTTCATATGGTAGTCCAGCTGACACCTATTCCCCACACCATCCAACACACCCATACTACGCCGGGGATACACCTAATTAATAGGCCAAGCTGCCCCATCTCAGCATGTGGTTGGCACTGTAAAGCCAGGTTACATGCTCCATGAACCGGTCCTTGGGATCCAGGCAAGTACTAAACACAAACCCGAGTCTCGTGCACCCAGCACACAACCAAAACATCCAACTTGCCTTGATCCCTACCTCTACATAACTCACAATATCTCATTCAAGAGTATGGTAAAATAAATGATGATCTCATATCCCAAATATCCCATTCAAAGCATGGCTAAGCATATGCATAATAATAAATGACATGATAAAATAAATCCCAACCCAAGCTACAAGGAAAAAAGGTAATGCAATTTCTAGGGAAACTTCCTAACATGGGTTCCATATTTCATTTGACAATGCAAATAATTCTACCTACACATCCTAGCATAGGATCAAAGTGGTCAAGGACACTTGCCTCCTTCTTGCTGCTCTTGAAATGGGTAGTCCTGGTCTTGGAAGGAATAACTTGCTCTTGAGCAGGTTCTACATCATACCATCACACATAGCAAAAGAAAAACAACAATCATAAGTCATAGTTCACACTTCTACTTCATACAAAGCACACATTCACATTTATGAAAGTCCTTCACCATTATATGTGTTGTGGTTACTTTATGTGTGTTGATTTGTGGCTTGCATGCACTTTTAATCATGTGTATATGATTCCTACTTTTGTGTTCACATTTATACTTACATACTATATATATGAGTTTCCAATTTAAATAAATTCCTTATATTCAACTACTACACCTTTATACTACCAAATAAGCATGAAAGGTATTTTCCTTCTCCATATGTGTCTTCATAATTTCTACCAACCCTAAACTGAACTCTTTGGATTTTAGTAACTCCATTTATCATTTACTAGTTGCTATATTTTCAGATCTATTTTCTTACGCATAAATGTGTACTTTATTATGAAAATAGTAAGACACATCATCTAAACAGAATAGGTTCTGATCCTAAATAATTTAATAACATATTTTGACCTTTGCCTCTGATGTAAACTATTTCACAATTATTTTCCCTATTTTCTAAAACTATTCATTACTTAAAAATGTGTCCCTAAAGGTCAATAATAAATTAAACAGATTCATTTCAGCCCAAAATATATTTTTATCTCGCTTCAAAGTTTTCTAATTACTGAGAAAGTTTTTAATTTAATTATGACATTATTTTTGTCCCACTTTTTAATTTTTAAACACGAGCCACATATTCAATTTCCCAAATTAAATACTAAACAGGGTTAAAAAGTTAAACTTACCCCACTACAAGGTCTATAATATTATTTTCAGAATTCCCAGGGGTCTATCTACAGTTATCAGAGGTGTTTTTCCTAATTTTTATTAAGTCCAGGGGTTAAAACTGATTTTTAAATGAATTTACATGATTTTCTGGAGTTCTAGGGGCTAGATCAAAAGTTTCCGGGGCTAGCCCTTATTTCCCGAGAACCCCAGGGGGTAGCACGTAAGATTTCCAGTCTTAATAACGCGGGGCTGACGTGGACCGTCCGATTTTAAACCGACGGCCGAGATTATAACATCGAACCGGTACGCGGGGGTTTAAACCCTACCGTGCGATTTAAAATAAACGGCGCACAAGCGGCCACGTCGCTCTGATCGAGCGCGGGCAGCGCTGCCGGCGGCGTACGGCGGCGGGAAGCGGCGATCTCGCCGGAGATTTTCGGATCTCCGAGAATTCTTCATAGAACTGTGATTTTATGGCATAGATCGGTGGAGGGGAGGTCGGGGATCTCACCTCGGGGGTTTTCTTGAGCTCGGAGGTCCTGGAAGGTGATCGGCGACGAGGTCCGAGGTGAAACCACGGCGAGGCTCGTCGGCGCTGTGTTTACACCGCAAGTCACCGAGTTTTCTGCACCTGCAAGGTTCCCCGGAGGCGGTGGATCAAGACCAGCGAGTTAGATCGGAATTTCCAAGCTTAGATCGGCCAGAATTCGCCGGAGAAGTCTCGATTCTCACCGGAGTAAAAATCGGCGATCGTGGGGGAAAAACAGAACGAGGCCGGGGTTTTTATAGACGGCGGAGGGCGGTGGGTTTGTTTAGATCGAGTGGGAGTCCTCCGGAACCAGAATTCGGCCGGAAATCAGGTCGGTTGCGATCGCGCGCGTGCGGGTGAACAGTCCGAGTTTCGGACGATCGGGGGTTAGGGATGACAGGTGGGTCCTGCCTGTCTGAGAGAGAGAGCGCGGGCGCGCGTCTGCGGGCTGGCGCGGGGGCAGGTTGGGCCGGCTGGTGGATTTTGGCCCACTGGCCGGTTTTTTTCTGTTTTCTCTTTTTTCTTTTTCTATTTCTTTTCTGATTTGAGTTTAATTTGAATTCCAGTTTGAATTTGAATTTTTGCAAAACATGCAACACGTCCAAAAATTTTTAAATCCCCCTCTTAACATGATTTAGGGTTTTGAATCAAAATTTTGGGGTGTTACAGTTTTTTGTGCTACATATAACACATCTTCTAAGTCAGTAGTTGGGAACAAAACTTTTCGATGTTTGGCTCAGAAACCTGCTGTACCTTCTCAGCTTTCGCGTGTTATTCCTGCTGGACGTCGTGTGACTCAGTACTGGATTCCTAAAAGTCTTTTAACTAACCCCAGTATTGAGTCATCGACGTATTGTGCTGCTGTGTAGGTTTCACGTTTGAGGAAGGAGAACATTTGGATTGTGGATTCAGGTTGCTCACGCCACATGACCGGTAACAAAGAAAGGTTCTCCTCTTTCTCTTTTGTGTCACGTGTAGAAAATGTTACTTTCGCCGATAACTCTTCTACTCCCATAATTGCTAAAGGTTCGTTTAGAGTAAACAATCTCCACACTTTGAAAGATGTGGCACTTGTTAAAAATTTGAAATACAACTTGCTTTCGGTTTCACAATTGCTAGATGAAAATCTAGAGGTTAGCTTTGCTAAAAATTGCTGCAAGGTTGTAGATTCAAAAGGTGAGCTTTTGTGTAACATGTCTAGGTTTGGAAGAGTTTTTAAAGCTGATTTTTATTTGTCAACTTATAAGCATCGGTGTCTAGTTGCTAATGATACAAAGGATCTATATTTTTGGCATCGTAGACTTGGTCACATAGGCTTTGATCATCTCACTCGTGTTAGTGCACTCGATCGCATACGTGGGCTGCCGAAGCTTAAAAAGGACAATGATATTGTGTGCTCTTCTTGTAGACATGCTAAATTTGTTGCAGGTTCACATGCTCCTCTCACAATGACCATGACAGCTGAACCGGGACAACTTTTACATCTTGACACAGTAGGTCCGGCACGTGTTCAATCCTTCGGAGGTAAATGGTATGTGCTTGTGATTAATGATGATTATTCCAGATATTCTTGGGTTTGTGCAGAAGTATACAGAAGATGGTGACCCGGTCGATAAAAAGGATACAAAAGTATGATTGGATCACTTTTGTATCTCACGGCGTCAAGACCGGACATACAATTAAGCTTATGTCTTTGTGCACATTTTCAAGCTTCTCCACGTGCTTCACATCGCCAAGCCATCAAAAGGATTCTCAGGTACCTACATGGAACTCAAGAATTTGGCATTTTTCTTCCTTCTTCCTCAACAGTTTCTTTGAAAGCTTTTTTGGATGCTGATTTTAGGGGTAGTAGGATTGATAGGAAAAGTACTTCGGGTGCTTGTCATTTTCTTGGTAATTCACTTGTTGCTTGGTCCTCTAGAAAACAAAGTTCAGCTGCACAATCCACGGCCGAATCTGAATATATAGCTGCGGCTAGCGCTTGCTCACATATTCTTTGGATTGTTCAAACACTTAAGGACTATGGGGTTGATTTAGATAGTGTTCCACTGTTTTGTGATAACACTAGTGTAATTTGTATTGCTAAAAACCCCGTGAAACACTCTAGAACTAAGCACATTGACATTAGGTATCACTTTCTTCGTGATAATGTTGAAAACGGAAACATTGTGCTTCACCATGTCGATACCGAACAACAATTGGCTGATATTTTTACAAAACCTTTGGATTTCACTCGTTTTTGTTTCATTCGTAGTGAAATAGGGGTTATGCATCCTCATGGCTTAAATTGAGGGGTTTGAAACTTTGAAAGTCTGTGTGAAATAGGGGTTTGAAACTTTGAAAGTCTGTGTGAATCTGAAACTAAAATAATATGAGCATAGTATTTCATACATATATGACTTTGTGATTCCTTTTACAGGCTGAAAGTTCTTACTACATTACTCATGTTATACATTTTGTAGTTTTTGCCATGACTAGTAATTGGAATAATTACTTACACAAAATCTGGTCATGATCGAACTTTCTTGCTGTTTTGAACTTGTTGCGTGCTCACAAGTGCTTTTAATCATAAAAAATTAATCAAGTGATCAGCTCACATGTTGAGTTTTCAAATAAAAATTTGAGAAAAGATCAAGAGAATATGCGTGCATCGCACTTCTTCTTTTGAGATTGCTTATCATTGCACTAAGATATGAACTTGGAAGGAATTGTGTATGACTAAAACCATGTCCTTAAGCTTCTGATTGCCAAATGACATAGGCTTGGCTTGGTTGGTTAGAATAAGGCTGATGCGGCATATAATCTCTTGCAAATATCATATGATCAACTTTGTGCCTTAAATGATTATGAATAATAAAAATGCAGCAACAAGTGTCATGTTTTCAGGTTTTGAAATAGTTGAGTAAGGGAGATCATGACTTGCTTAAACTGAAAAATACATTTGATCTCTAGCATGGCTTACACTACTTTATGTATCTCATTGATGTGATAGTGTAAGTAACCTGATAGTATGACTTGGATGAGCTTTGTTTTGTATGTATAAGTTATAATATGCTCATAACATTTAAAAATTTCTCCTTTGAACCTTGCTGAATACATTGTCAAAGGGGGAGAAATATGTATAAGGAGAGATTTTTTTTTACACTTTGCATATGTTATACACTTTCTTCCTTCTCTGATTTTAAAAAATGGGGAGAAATTAATAAAGGGGGAGAAATGAGTTTTCAAAGCTTTTCAAAACTTTTCATAAGCCAATGTTCAGATTTTAATTAGTGTTTCCGATGCATTCATCAAGGGGGAGATTGTGAGACCTATGTGTGCTGAATACATTTGCAATTAGGATAAAAGTTAGCATTGACATTCAAAGTTTTGAATATTGCCAAAACATTCTTCTAGGGCAAGGTCCGACAAGTTCTTTGTTAGGTCCGCCAAGTGTTGGCAAGGTCCGACGCAAGGTCCGGAGAGCTCCTGCAAGGTCCGGAGAGCTTCTGTGAGGTCCGGAGCTTGTTTTTAGGGAGCTCCCGTGAAGTTCAACTCGTAGAACTGCAGCGTCTTGTTTTTGCTTTTAACTCGCAATGTTTCGAACTTGCTTTATGGGAAGGTTTGCTTAGTATTAATTTGCTAAGTTTTTGGTGTGTTTTGGTGGTTATGGCTGTTATCATTTGATATGGCTTGCAACATGCTTATGTGACGTGCTCATGTAAGGTGTTGTGGTTTTCGAACTAACGTGAGTCAAGTCGAGGACTTGTGCTCGGAAGAATTGGTTGTTTATTCATGTGCAGGTGTTGCTTGAGTTCAAGACATGGCTGCTGACGGGATCCTTGGACTAGTCTCAGGGAGGAGATGAGGTTCCAACAACCAAGTTCGGGAGGAGCTGTGGTTGAGTTGATCGGGAGGTCGCGCAGCATGTTTGGATCAAGGGCAGTGCATATGAAGGTTGCGTGTACGTCGTTGGAAGGTGTTTACACATGTGTAAGGAGTGCATGGACATGGCAACATTTTTCCAAGGCGTGATGAAGAGAAGTGGACGTAAAGAATTGGTCGGAAAGGTCCAACCGGCTGGATTGCGTACTCAGGCTGAGGCTGAATCGGATATGGCTCAAATATGGAAGATTTGAGTTGGTTATGATAGGATTTCGTGCTAGGGACGAAGTTGAGTTGTTTTAGGAATGTTTAGTACGTTCCTAAGGTGTTTGGAAGTCTCACGATTGCTTCTATCTACGAATAGGAGAGTCCTGAGCAGTTATGGTAAGTTAGGATACGAGTCCAATTAGGAGTAGGAGTTCTAGATTCGATTGATTAGCCTGAGGGCTGGCTATAAAAGCAAGGGAGGCCAGAGCTCTCGTGGGGAGAGAACTTTGGGTTGTTCCTCTTGTGTTTCTATTTTATAAAGTTCATAGTTTCGAGGAGCTTTTGTGCCTTGTTCGTCCGATTTGTTTTTCGTCAAGTCTTTCTCGCCGAGTTTCTGGACAGACCGACGTTGCTTCGGTGTTTTGTTCATAACTCGAGTTTTACAGATCCGATTGACGTGATTCTTTTTGGGTTGTCTTCACAACTCAATTATCTATCATCTGTGAAATTTTCACCAGCTTCGGATCTGTAGGTTTTGAGATACACGAGTTTCTTTGCAGCGTTGCAGATCTGTTTTATATCGGGTAGAACAGATTGATCTTTGTTTAATGTTTTGATCGTATCTCAAGTTTTACTTCGTGTTTTCAAGTGATTCTTGTTGCATTAGATCTGTGACTTGATTCTGTACCTCTCTACTTGGTTTGTCACGGTTGAACACGTTAGAAAACACTTGCACACACGGTTTCTTTAACCGATTGATTTTTTGCTGAGGGGTTTTTGTTGTTTCCACTGCGAAAAGTTTTAATCTACAATTCACCCCCCTCTGGTAGCTTTTCACGTGCTCTTCGATCCTACATTAAGTAGTGTTGGATGTCTTGTAGACTCACGGATTGAAGCGGTAGGTGGCAGGGGGTGACAACCCTGTCCGTCCATTGTAATCCTCCACGTTAGGTTATGCCACAGGCTCTTGGCAGGAGTCGCTCTGATATTACCAGGTGTAAGACTGTGCCTGATATGTTGGACCACTAAGCCCTAGTATTCACTACTAGCATACCCATATGTACACTATTAGGCTATGCATATGTATACTAGAAGCACATTAGAAATAGCCCCTTACCTTAGCCTAACTCTCAGTAGGACTATCATATCTTTAGAGTAGAATTCTTTAGTGTGTGTCACACTACCCATTGATATCTTTTTATTCATCCTACTTGGCTTCTATTGGAACACCCTATCCTATCCATCATCTTGCCACACTTTGCCTTCCTTTGGGACTATACGATACCCTAGGGAATACTCTTGGGTGAAATGCTATAGCAGTATTTTCCGTGCGCTTGCGGAACTCATCTTGCTTTGGCCCTAGGTTAGCTTAGTTTTCACGAGCGTTGTTGGCATCCATTCCCAGGATGAACTGTAGAAGTTACTAAATACCAACAGGTATAGAAGGGTAAAAAGCGTAAGCTCCCAGCCAAGGCTAAGACCGCTGAAAGTTAGACTTCCGTGCAAGTGTCTAAGGCCAAGAAAAGGCTGGCCCCACTCATGATGATGTCCATTGGAATTGCAATGCTAGTTGACACTGGTCGAGCAATACTAGTGAACATTGGTCGAGGAGTTGTCGAGAAATCAAGAAAAAGAGAGGTGGGACCTTTGCTCAAGGTATTAAAATTATTGAAATTAATCTTGCAACTTGTTCTAATGAAGCATAGGTATTTGATATTGGTGTAATAATTGATACATGAAAATAGTTTCAGGTGCTAAAAAGAATTAGACAATACACAAGAGACGAGATGGACATACGTGTTGGAAATGGAGGAAAGGTTGCTGCATTGGCCATTAGCGTTTACCCACTCGTATTACCCTCTGAATTGAAGCTAGAATTAAATGATTGCTATTGTGTTCCTGCACTCAATGAAAACATTATTTCTTCTTCATGTTTGGAAGAATAAGGCTATGATTTCATGATAAAGAACAAACGTTGTTCTTTTTTATAAATGGGATGTATTATGGTCATTACCCCATTGTGAGTGAGCTTTATGTTCATGATCTAAAGAGTTCTGAAATCAATAATGTGAGTGCTAAGAGAATGCGCGCTAATGACTCAAATCCTATGTATTCGTGGCATTGTCATTTAGGCCACATAGGCAAGAACACATGGAGAAACTCCATAAGGATGGTTTTCTTGACTCTTTTGATTATTAATCAATTGAGAGGTGCAAGTCATGACTTCTTGGTAAAATGATGAAGCCTCCCTTTATTGGATAAAGTGAGAGAGCAAGTGGGTCATTGGGACTAATACATACTGATTTATGTGGTCCATTGAATTTTTCCACATAAAGTGGTTATCAATATTTCATTACCTTGACCGATGATTTAGTTAGATAAGGTTATATCTATTTATGAGAAATAACAAGGAGTCATTTGAAAGGTTCAAGGAATTCCAAAATGAAGTACAAAATCATATTGGCAAGACAATTAAATTCCTGCAATCTGATTGTGGTGGAGAATATTTGATCCATGAGTTTAGTGATCATCTGAAAAGTTGTGGAATTGTTCCACGGCTTACTCTACCTAGAACACTATAGTGGAATGGTGTGTCTGAGCGTAGAAACCGAACCCTGTTTGACATGGTGAGGTCGATGATGAGTCATGCAAATCTTCCATTGTAATTTTAGGGTAATGCGCTAAAGACGGCTGCGTTCACACTAAAGCATGTTCCATCTAAATCCATGGAGAGAATGCCATATGAGATATGGACTGGGAAGCGTCCTAGTTACTCGTTCTTAAAGATTTGGAGTTGCGATGCTTATGTGAAGCGTTTTACACCAACTAAGCTTGAGTCTAGATCTGATAAGTGTGTCTTTGGGGTACCCAAGAGAAACCAAAGGATACTATTTTATAACAGACAAGAGAACAAAGTGTTTGTTGCTCGAAATGCGGTGTTTCTTGAGAAAGAGTTTCTCTTGAAAGAAGTCAGTGGGAGCACAGTGCAACTCGAAGAAGTTCCAGAAGCACATGAAGATGTTCCAATTTCATTGATGAGGCACAACATGATGAGCCAGTGATGGTCACTGATCAAAATGTTGAACCTCAACCATGAAGATCGATACGACCTCGTCGTCCAACAGTGAAGTACACATTACTTACCATAGTACAACATGACATATTGTTGTTGGACAATAATGAGCCGAGCACTTATACGGAGGCAATGATGGGACTATAATATGAGAGATGGCTTGAGGCCATGCAATCCAAATTCGAATCCATGAACGAGAACCAGGTTTGGAACTGGATTGATCCACCCATGGTGTGAGACCAATTGAGTCTAAATAGATTTTCAAAAAAAAAGATAGACGCTAATGAAAAGGTTCACATCTATAAAGCAAGACTAGTAGAAAAAGGTTTTCATCAAATGAAAGGAGTTGATTATGATGGAACATTTTCGCCTGTCGCAATACTATGTCTATTCGGGTCTTTCTAGAAATTGTCGCGTATTATTGTTACGAAATATGGCAAATGTATGTCAAAACGGCTTTCGTTAACGGAAACCTAAGTGAGTATGTGTATATGAGAAACCTTAAAGGTTTTGTCGAACGACAAAATGCTAGAAAAGTATGTAGGCTTAGGAAGTCTATATATGGGCTAAAACAAGCATCTCGAAGTTGGAATCTTCGTTTTGATGAGGTAGTCAAATCGTTTGGATTCTCAAAAAATATAGAAGGTCCTTTGTGTACAATAAGGTTAGTGGGAGCGCATTCATATTCCTGATCTTTTATTTCGATGACATACTACTGATAGGGAATAATATCCCGTTTATGGAGTATGTAAAGTCTTCATTGAGAAAAAGTTTCTCTATGAAGGAACTTGGAGAGGCATCCTACATTCTGGGCATAAATATCTATAGAGATAGATCTAAATGTTTAATTGGATTAAACCAAAGTATATACATTGACAAGGTGTTGAATAGGTTCAACAAGAATGAGTCCAAGAAAGGATTCATACCTATGTCACAAGGCATATACTTGAGCAAGAATTAGTGTGTTGTATCACCTGATGAGCGAGAAAGGATAAGTAGAATCACATATGCTTCATCTATTGGATCTATCATGTATGCCATGTTATGTACACGCCCAGATGTCTCATACGCTCTAAGTGTTACAAGAAGGTACCAATCAAACCCAGGTGATCGTCACTGGGTAGAAGTTAAGAATATCCTTAAGTACTTGCAAAGAACTAAGGATATGTTCCATGTCTATGGAGATTCGAAAGAGCTCACTGTAAATGGTTACACCGATGCTAGTTTCCAAGCTTACAAGGACGATAGCAAATCACGGTCGGGATATTTCTTCTATCTCAACGGTGGGGCGGTGAGCTGGAAGAGTTCTAAGCAAGAGACGGTCACAAACTCAACAACAAAAGCCGTGTACGTTGCAGCCTCAGAAGCTGCAAAGGAAGATGTATGGATCAAAAAATTTGTTTTTGAATTAGGTGTGGTCCCTAGCTGCTTCAGTACGATTGACCTCTATTGTGATAATAGTGGTGCAATCGCACAAGCAAAGGAGCCGAGGTCGCATCAAAAGTATAAACACATACTATGGCACTATCACTTGATTCGAGATATCATCGATCGAGGTGATGTGAAGATATGCAAAGTGCACACCGACCTGAACATATAGATCTGTTGACCAGGCTACTTCCACAAGCAAAGCATGAAGCGCACACAAGATCAATGGGCATGGGATGCTACATTTATTAGTGTGATTGGGAGCTTATGATGATGTGTACCTTATTGGTAGTCACAGGATGATGACATCATGTCAACATTTGTGACCTGCATGTTTTGTGATATGTTCCATGACTTTGTCATTTTGAGTATCGATGAATATGTTATTTGTTAGTTCAATTACATGATATAAAATGACATTGTGCTAAATGTGATCATCAGCTTCTATCCCTCATGTGGAACTGTGATGTAGAGATAAGATAGTGCATGTGTTGGGTGGATGTTCATGTTTCATGAATCATAGCAATATGAGATATTAAACCAACAATGCAGGCACATGTTAAGAATACGGGGCTGGATCTGACCCACTATGAGACACCACGAATACACCATGAGATCGGTGGTCTCCGAATAACATGCATACATACATCCTCTGACCTGAGATTGGCAAAGAGTCTCGGATTGTGTAAGTCATACTTTGGGGTTGACAAATGCTACTCCGTAACCGGGTAGTTGTAAAAGTAGCTTTTGAGTATAACTGTAGCTAGTCGATGGGTGCGTCAAGTCAAGATAGGATATGCCCCTCTCTTATTAGGAAGAGACTCTTCTGGGCCCTCTTGATGTGTTTGGAATGAAATTGAATGGCCATGCCTCAATTAAAGTTTAATCTACAAAATAATACATATACTGACACGACCCCACGGTCTTGTCGAGCCAGGACCACGCTGAGGGGTGCTGCGTTGCACAACACCGGATAACACACATCAAAAGTACAAAGCAGAAACAATGTATTATTACATAAACCAGTGTATGAACATTTTTACAACAAAATATTTTCAGTCTACACTCACGGGTGTAGACTACGCATCGAGTTCACGTTCAGCCCATGAACGTGTCCCCGCTAGCACGCACACACACTAACACGGCGGCGTGCACGACTCCCACTCGACGGGGTTCCCCTCCGGGGTTTCCGCCCCCTCCTCCGGAGTCCCTTCCTCATAGAACCCTGCAAAAGCTTCAAACGCAAGCAGTGAGCACGATGGCTCAGCAAGACTGACCCGTCTCTCCTATACATGAAACTTCTACATGAAGGGTTATAGGTTACATGAGGTAAATTAAGTTGCAAGGACTCGCCTAATTAGTGGAAGCTTACTTTCAAGTTTTAGCAGCAGGTTGTGGAGAACCTTACGCTAAGGCACATGAGAGAGCCGCAATCAAACAAGAAACACATTTCTCTCATGTACTATGCCCAAAGTTGAAAAGAACTTTAGTTAGCTCTAAACTTCAACAAGACATTAACAAGAAAAGTATATCTTTCAAATCAGCGAACTTTTAACATGTATCTAACCTGTTCTTTCTACGTCATGGTACAGTGAACAAGTGGTACTCACTGACCGTGAGGGATGGCGATTATAATCGATTTACACCTGCAGGGTTACCCGAATAACCCGTCACGTATGCCCGTACTCGATGTTGCCTACAGAAACCATCACGGACGTCGTACGCAACCACATTTCACCCGTCAGACAAATGTTGAACCGGTCCAATTGTCCCGAGCAAGAGGTATCTGTGCGTGCATCCACAGTTCCGCCAGCCAATTTACACTTTGAGCTCTCAACCTACCCTCTGAATAACTATCTATGCCTCAACACCCAGCTACCCGAGTTACATTGGTTTCCCAGTTCCCATATAGCCGGTAGGTCTTCGGTACTGTTCTATCTTGTTCAACAGGCCCGCACACGGCTCATTCCTCAATCGACACAAGCGGAGCTATAGCACCCAGGCCCCAAAGTCCTGCTGCCCTTACTCTCCGCTCGGTCTCATTTTTCTTGCCATGTGTTTCATTTGCTATCTTTACCCGAGTCGAGTGCCTCTAGCCTATCCTCGCGAATAGTTCCATCTACTCGACTTGTACCGAATCCTACACTATCTTAGCATTGCAGTAGCTAAACAGGATTTTCAATCCTAATCCCAACCCAAGGTTTTCTTATCTATGCATTTGGTTTCCAATCAAGACTCTAATGCGAGAAGTAATTGGTACTCAAAGTAAGTTCTCAAAACAGTAGAAATTTGTAAAAAGGTTAATGCAAATGAAAGCTTGCCTTGCTGCTCTTGATCGTAGGCTAGCTGCTCTTCCGGAGTGACGAAGTCTAAGACTTCAGATTCCTCCTCAACCTTAGCGACTACATGAGATAAAAAGTATATGTATCAATTAAAATGCATTTGAATTGAATTTAAACTTGTGAAGACTATAAGTCTTACTAGACACACCCAATGACTCTGAAATTTTTACTGTGGTTTGGTTACTACCTAAAAAGAGATTTGGCCAAGTTTCATTTGAAGAAAAGCTCATTTGACTCTCCACAAATAATTATGTACTTGACCTTAATTGGAGCTCCTAGGGTGTTCTAGGGATTTTCATGGAGCAAGCCATGACTTTCTGAAAACTAGATTTTCAGAGGTTTCTAATGGAGTTGGTCTCACTTAATTTGAAGGTTCCTAGCTAGAGATATGAGCTAAACAATTTCAGAGAAATTCTGAAAATGTTTCTGGACATTTTCTATTTTATGGTAGCTCAGGGATATTTTGGTTAACATCCTAGCAAAATTTCAGAATTTTCCTCCAAAGGGTTCTCCAGTTAAAATTCTAACCAGTTTGAACTTTGAAGAATTAATTATGGAGAAATAGGGATTTTCATGAAGTGAAACTTGATTTGCTGGAATGTACTCAGAGAGCTGAATCCAATAAATTTTGGTTCACTCGATTTGGAGTTTCCTAGTCAAAGTTATGTGGGTTTGAAGTTTGAGCTAAATCTGAAAATCAGGAAAAAGTTTAAACCGCTGCGCGTGGGACCGGAGCTACGTGTGAACTTCTCAGTGGTCGACACACGGGGCTATGGAATCCTTCGCGTGCAGCCGAACCTGATCCGGTGCCATAGCAGACCCCCGGGTTTAAAATATCAGCCGCTGACACGTGGGACCGGGGCCTTCGTCTACCTCCGGCCTCCCGCGCTCGGCCGCTGCGACCCCTCGCCGGAGAGCTCGCCGGTGGCCTCTGCCGTGCACCAAACTCTATGATTTTGGCCGCCTCTGCCTAAATCCATCCGGGGAACATGATGCTGGGCTCAGCTCGTCATGAAAATCACAGGCACATAGTCAGCGACGAGCGGTGGCTTCGGAAGAACTTCGGCCATGTCGGCCGACCCTCCTAGCACCCCAACCAATCGAGCAAAAGGCCGGAGAGTATCAGTGGTCCATAGGGAAGATCGGCATGGGCTCGAAGCAGATTGGGAGAGGTCCTAAGTAGGCTCTCACCGTGAGCCCGATGCTTCCCGCATGAGCCGCCATTGGCAGGCTCCGAAATACGCCATGTACAGGGGTTCTCATGCTAGGTGTTGTGAAGCTAACTTGTGCACCACTAAGCCTAGATCGTGTAGGAACAGTTTGAGGGTCTCCAAACAACTATGGGGTGAGAATTTGGTGGATCCGAACCCGAAGGTCAGTCTGCGCCGAGTGAAAGGGGAAACTGAAATTCGTCGCCGGTGATCAAACACTCGGGCTGTGGTTCGGGGGTGAGCAGAACCAGTCTCTAACGCGTCCAGGGACGCCTTAGCTGGGGCGTGACATGCTCCCGTTTGGGCTGTCCACGGGAGCCCGAAGTGCGGCGGACTTAGGTCACCGAACAGAACCTCTGGTAGGGACGAGATCATCCAAGTTTAGCTAATTTCCTATGGTGGGGAAGAAGAAGGAGATCCTCTCATACCGTTTTGCAGTTTGGAGGGAGCAGAGCGGCAGTGATCACGGTTCTCCGATCAGTTCTGAGCGAGCGGCAGCGAGGGTGCCGTTTCTTGCGCGAGATAGTAACGAAGCGATCGGTTCTGCCTCCGATCAGGTCTGCTGCGGAGATAAGAATGCAGCGACACGGTTCAGCGGCTCGGGGCAACAGGCAGATGCTGTCCTAATTGATCTTTCGCCATGGCGGCTACTGGCTCGCGCGCAAGTAACCGAGCTCGGGCTTCAGTCAGTTGAATTTGCTGCTGAGGCTGACAAGTGGGTCCCACCCGGTAAATTTTCCCCACTGCTCTAAACAGTAGAGACCCAGTTAACCTTGGTAATTTCAATTATCTACCCCTTGGCCATTTGAATTGGATAGAATTCAAATTGGGGTTTGTTTGAATATATTTTCAGCACATATGTAGTTTGAAATTCAAATAAAGTTTGAATTTGCTAAACTTAGCTCATGTCAAGATCAACTCCAAATGGAGTGAAAATTGGTGTGTGAGTTCACAAAAATTTTCTGAGTAAGAATATGCCTCCCACTTTTGAATCCATGGGATGAAAACAGTTTGAATTTGAATTTCAGTTCAAACCACCCTCTTTCTAGCTAAGCTCAAAAGGACTTCAAAAAGTTTTTGAATTTGGGTGCAATTTGGCATGGACATTCCTAGCAAGGTGTAGGACATTTTCATATGTCCAGCCCCTATATGATGCATGTGGGAAATGCCACTTTTGCATTTTGTGAGTATATTCTCTAATGAGCATGTTGATGGTGTTTACTAGCTCTTCAAATGTATTCATCAAGTTTCTTCAAATGAAGTGTGTGTGTGGGGATGAACACTTTGAATATGTGCCAAAAACATAGGCCCTTACATTCCTCTCCCCTT
This sequence comes from Neostapfia colusana, assembly GCA_030760725.1. Classification (NCBI taxonomy): domain Eukaryota; kingdom Viridiplantae; phylum Streptophyta; class Magnoliopsida; order Poales; family Poaceae; genus Neostapfia; species Neostapfia colusana. Next base: position 46,712,566 of record JASWHV010000008.1, on the reverse strand, counting down.
AAAATAATCTCGTCCCGAGATAATAAGGTGAAAATAAGAGAGAGGACGGTGGAAAAATTACTGTATATGTGACATGAAAAAGTCGGGGTAGTTAGCGCGAAGAAATCCTTCACTCTCCCATGTCGCTTCGTCCATGGAGTGTGACACGACCCCACGGTCTTGTTGAGCCAGGATCAGGATGAGGGGTGCTGCGTTGCACAACACCGGATAACACACATCAAAGGTACAAAGCGGAAGCAAAACTTTTATTACATAAAGTGGTTTATGAACATTTGTACATCAAAATAAGTCCAATCTACACTCACGGGCATAGACTACGCATCAAGTCCACGTTCAGCCCGTGAACATGTCCTTGCTAGCACACACACACACTAACACGGCGGCGCGCACGACTCCCACTTGACGGCGTTCCCCTCCTGGGGTTCCGTCTCTTCCTCGGGAGTCCCTTCCTCATAGAACCCTGCAAAAGCTTCAAACACAAGCAGTGAGCACGAAGGCTCAGCAAGACTGACCTGTCTCTCCTAAACAATGAACTTCTACATGAGGGTTGATAGGTTACATGAGTTAAAAATCATTTGCATGGACTCGCCTAATTAGTAGAACCTTACTTTCATGTTTTAGCAGCAGGTTGTGGAGAACCTTACGCTAAGGCACATGAGAGAGCCGCAATCAAACAAGAAACACATTCCTCTCATGTACTTTGCCCAAAGTTGAAAGGAACTTTAATAAGCTCTAAACTACAGCAAATCATTAACAAGCAAAGTCCATCTTTCAATCAGCAACATTTTAACATGTAACTAGCCTGTTCTTTCTACGTCACGGTACAGTGAACAAATGGTACTCACTGAGCGCGAGGGACGGCGATTATAATCGATTTACACCTGCAGGGTTACCCGAACAACCCGTCACGTACGCCCGTACTCGATGTTGCCTACAACAACCATCACGGACGCCGTATGCAACCACCTTCCTCCCGTCAGCCAAATATTGAACCGGTCCCATCGTCCCGAGCAAGAGGTCTCTGCACACGCATCTCAGTGCCGCCAGCCGATTTACACCTCAAGCTCTCAACCTACCCTCTGAACGACGGGCAATGCCTCAATACCCAGCTACCCGAGTTACATCAGTTTCCCGGTTCCCATATAGCCGGTAGGTCTTCGGTACTGTTCTAGCTTGTTCAACAGGCCCGCACACGGCTCGGTCCTCAATCGACACAAGCGGAGCTATAGCACACAGGCCCCAAAGACCTGCTGCCCTTACCCTCCGCTCGGTCTCATTTTTCTTGCCATGTGTATCATGTGCTATAACTATCCGAGTCGAGTACCTCTAGCCTATGCTCGCGAGTAGTTCCAACTACTCGACTTGTACCGAATCCTACCCTAACTTAGCTTTGCAGTAGCTAACGGGGTTTGCAATACTAAACCCAACCCATGGTTTTCTTGGCTATGCAATTGGGTTTCCAAACAAGACTCTAATGCAAGGAAATAAGTGATACTCAAAGAAAGTGCTCAAAACAATAAAAATTTGTAAAGAGGTTGATGCAAACCGGAGCTTTCCTTTCTGCTCTTGGTCGTAGGCTAGCTGCTCCTCCGGAGTAACGAAGTCTAGGACTTCGGGTTCCTCCTCGACCTTAGCGACTACAAGATATAAAAGTATATGTATTAATTCAAATGCATTTGATTGAATTTAATCTTGTGAAGTCTATAACTATTACTAGACAGACCCAATGACTGTGAAAGTTTTACTGTGGCTTGGTTACAACCTAAACAGAGACTTGGTCAAGTTTTAGTTGCAGCAAAGCTCATTTGAGCCCTCCACAAATAGTTATGTACTTGACCTTAACTGAAGGCTTTTAGGGTGTTCTATGGATATTCATGAAACAAACTATGACTTAATGAAAACTAGATTTTCAGAGGGTTCTAATGGAGTTGGTATCACTTAATTTGAAGGTTTCTAGCTAAAGATACGAGCTAAACAATTTCAGGGAAAATTCTGAAAATGCTTCTGAACATTTTCTATTTTCTCTGGAACAGTTTCACTAATCACACCATTAGGTGGACTAAATGAGCTCAAATGGACCTGAAATTTTTATGGTAGTTCACGGATATTTTGGTGAACATCCCAACAAAATTTCAAAATTTTCCTCCAAAGGATTCTCCAGTTAAAATTCCAAACATTTTATACCTTGAGGAATTAATTCTGGAGAATTAAGGATTTTCATGGAGTGAAACTTGATTTGCTGGAAATTTCTCAGAGAGCTGAATCCAACAAAATTTGGTTCACTCGATTTGGAGCTTCCTAGCCAAAGTTATGAGGCTTTGAAGTTTGAATGAAATCTGAAAATCGGGGAAAAGTTTAAATCTGCCGGGGCCCGCGGGGACAGGTGTTGGCCGCAGAGGCGTCAGCACACTGAGGCCTACAGGGTTTTTGCGCGCCAGCACATCAGATCCCGGCCGCAGTCCAATCCCGATTTAAAATATCTGCCGCTGACAGCTGGGGTCCACCCCCTTCGTCTACCTCTCGCCGCCCGCGCTCTGCCGCCGGGGTACCTCGCCGGAGAGCTCGCCGGCAGCTTCTGTGGAGCTCCAAACTTCACGATTTTGGCCGCCCATGCCTACTTTCACTCGGGGAACAGGATTCTGGGCTCAGCTCGTCATGACAATGGCCGGTGCATGGTCGGCGACGAGCCGCCACCTCGGGAAGACTTCAGCCGTGTCGGCCGACCTCCTTAACACCCTAATCACTCGAGCAACCGGTCGGGGAACATCAGTGGACCGTAGGGAAGGTCGACATGAGCTTGAAGCAGCTCGGGGGAGGCCCGAACTAGGCTCTCTCCGTGCGCCCGATGCCTCCCGCAAGCTCCGCCGTCGGCAATCATCGAAAAACGCCGGGTACAGGGGTTTTTAGGCCAAAGGTTGTGAAGGCAACTTGTGCGCTACCGGGTCTAGTTTGTGTGGGAGCGGATTGAGGCCCTCTAATCCTTTCTAGAGTATGAATTTGACAGAACCGTACCCGAAGGTCGGTCTGTACCAAGAAAGGGGAAAACTGGAAATTCGCCGCCGGTGAGCAAGCACTCGGGCTGTGGCTCGGGGGTGAACAGCACCAATCACCAGCGGGTCCAACGGTGCCTTGGCTCGGGCGTGAAAACCTCCCGGTTGGTCTGTCCAAGGGAGCCCGAAGTACGGCGGTTTTAGATCACCAAATTAAACTCTCGGTATAGCCGAGATCGACAGGTTTCAGCTGAATTCTAGCAACGGGGAAGAACGAGGAGGGTTCCTAGTACCTTGCCATAGCTCTGAAGCAGACGGGGAGGCTGTGATCGGAGCTTTCCGATCGGTTCTGAGCGGCAGAAGAAAGTTCCCGGCGCTATGTTCTTGCGGGAGAAAATGGCGAGAGCTTCGGCCGAGAAGGGGGGAGAACGCCTTAAGAAGGCTCTGAACTGCCTCGTGCCCACGCGTGGCCAAGCAGCTGCTGGCGCGGCGGCCTCCCTCGGTGGCGATCGCAGCTGCAGCTCGGCGACCCGAGTGAGAAAGTCTCAGTCGGTTGAATCATCCCTGTGGCTGACATGTGGGTCCATTTTCATTTTTAACCTCTGAGATTAACTTCTATTCACTGTTACAAACAGTAGTTCCCACAAAGCCCCTGGTGATTTGAATTTTCTACCCTTGAACCATTTGAATTGGTTAGCATTGAAATTGGGTTTGGTTTGAATGAATTTCAGCACATGTTCATTTTGAAATTCAAATAAAGTTTAAATTTGGCCCACTTAGGTCATGTCAAGATTAACTCCAAATGGAGTGAAAATTGGTGTGTGAGCTCACAAAAATGTGCTGACTAAGAATATGTCTCCCACTTTTGAGTTCATGGGATAAAAACAGTTTGAATTTGAATGTAGTTTCAAACTGTCCTCTTTCTAGCTATGCCCAAAATGACCTCAAAAAGGTTTTGAATTTGGGTGAGACTTGGCATGGACATTCTTAGTACCATGTAGGAGTTTTCATATGCCCAGCCCCTGTATATCACATGTGGGGAAATACCACTTTTGCAATATGTGAGTTTATTCTCTAATGAGCATGTTGATGGTGGTTACTTGCTCTTCAAATGTGTTTATCAACTTGCTCCAAATGAGGTGTGTGTGTGGTGATGACACTTCAAACATGTGTCAAAAACTGAGGCCCTTACATTCCTCCTCCCTTAAAAGAATCTCGTCCTGAGATTATAAGGTGAAAATGAGAGAGAGGACGGTGGAAAATTACCGGATATGCGACGTGAAAAAGTCGGGGTAGTTAACGCGAAGAAGTCCTTCGCTCTCCCATGTCGCTTCGTCCACGGAGTGATTACTCCATAGAACTTTGTAGAACCACAACGTACGGTTCCGTGTGGTTCGGGCCTTCTCGTCAATAATCTGAACCGGTTCTTCCCTATAGGTGAGATCCGGTTGCAGTGCTTCAATGTCCTCCAGCTGAACAGTAGTTGATAGCTTAAGACACTTCCTCAGCTGGGAAATGTGAAAGACATCGTGCACACCGGAAAGTGCTTCTGGTAATTTCAGCCGGTATGCTACCGATCCACATCTTTCGGTAATCTGAAATGGACCGATGAATCGGGGTGCTAACTTTCCTCTCACCCCGAATCTGTTTACACCCTTCATTGGAGACACACGTAGGTATATGTGATCCCCGACTTCGAATTGTAATGGGCGTCTTCTCCGGTCCACATATTGTTTCTGACGGGATTGGGCAGCGTTCAGGTTCGCTTGACTCAGTCGAACCTTTTCTTCCGTGTTGTTGACAAGGTCAATCCCGAAGGTAACCCTTTCGCCAGACTCACACCAATTCAGTGGTGTGCGGCATTTCCTCCCGTATAGCGTCTCATAAGGTGCCATCTTGATGCTGGCTTGGTACCCATTGTTGTATGAGAACTCGTCTAACGACAAGTGATCATCCCAATTCTTGACGTGGTCGATAGCGCAAGCTCGTAGCATGTCTTCTAAGATCTGATTTACCCGCTCGGTTTGCCCATCTGTTTGCGGGTGGTATGCTGAACTACGGATCAGCTTCGTCCTCAAGGCAGCATGCAGCTGCTCCCAAAAACGGGACACAAATGAAGTGCCCCGGTCCGATATGATGGTACGGGGTACGCCGTACAAGCATCAGATCCGTGAGATGTACAGTTCAGCGTACTTCTTGGCATTGTAGTTGGTGTTGATCGGGATGAAATGGGCAACTTTGGTGAGCCGGTCGACGATCACCCACACAGAATCATGTTTGTGAAAGGTGGTGGGTAAACCGATGATGAAGTCCATGCTCACATCCTCCCACTTCCAGGCAGGAACGCCCAGTGGTTGCAGCAGTCCCGGTTTCCGCATATGATCTGCCTTCACCCTTCGACATGTATCACACTCGGACACGTACTTCGCGATCTCCCGCTTCATCCGTGTCCACCAAAACTTGCTTCTGAGTTCTTGATACATTTTGTTGCTGCCGGGGTGAATAGAAAATTTTGATAAGTGAGCCTCATCAAAAATTTTCTTCTGTAGCTCCGGGTTACGGGGTACGACGATCCGGTCCTTGAACCATAGGATGCCGTCTCCATCCTTCCGGAAACATTTCAGCTCCCCACTGTCTACACATCTCCGCAAATGCGACATGCCCTTGTCATGTTTCTGGGCTGCCGCTATCTCTTCACGGATGGTGGGGATCAAAGCTAGGTTGTAGAGAGCTCCATGTGGAACCACATGCAGTGGTGGTTCGCTCTCTTCCAACGGTGTGATGGTCAGATTGTTGACGTGTGACTTGCGACTCAGCGCATCCACCACTATGTTTGCCTTGCCCGAATGATAATGAATCTCTAGTTCGTAATCCTTTATCAGTTCTAACCATCTTCGCTGCCTCATGTTCAGCTCCTTCTGAGTGAATATGTACTTGAGTCTTTTGTGGTCGGTATATAGATGTACGAGGTTACCGAGTAGGTAGTGCCTCCACAATTTCAGTGCAAGTACCACGGCAACGAGCTCCAAGTCGTGAGTTGGATAATTTTGCTCGTGGTTCCTAAGCTGCCGTGATCCATACGCGACCACTCTTCGGTCTTGCATCAGCACACATCCGAGCCCAATGCCGGACGCATCGCAGTACACATCGAACGGTTTTGTTGTGTCTGGCTGCGCCAAAACCGGTGCTGATGTTAGGTGCTTAACTAAAGCCTTCAATGCTTCTTCACATGTCGGACTCCAAACATATTTAGTAGTCTTCTTCAGCAGCTCCCTCATCGGCTTGGCAATCTTTGAGAAGTTCAGAACGAACCTCCGATAATACCCCGCGAGTCCGAGGAAACTCCGTACCTCATGAACAGTTCTCGGGGACTTCCAATTCAGCACTTGAGTGATCTTACTCAGGTCTACAGCAATACCCTCCGCTGAGATGATATGCCCGAGAAAAGGCACTTGCGATATCCAGAATTCGCACTTGCTGAATTTCGCGTATAGCTTGTGATCCCGCAGCCGTTGCAAGACTATATGCAGATGCTTCTTGTGATCTTCCTCCGACTTGGAATATACCAGTATGTCGTCGATGAAGACCACGACAAACTTTTCCAGCTCCGGCATGAACACCGAGTTCATTAAATACATGATGTGAGCTGGAGCATTGGTGAGGCCAAAGGACATGAACAGGTACTCATAAAGTCCGTACCTTGTCGAGAAAGCCGTCTTCAGAATGTCCTCCGCCCTTACCTAAATCTGATGGTACCCAGATCTTAAATCCATCTTGGAAAAGATCTTTGCTTCGACCAACTGATCAAACAACATGTAGATCCGTGGCAACGGGTACTTGTTCTTGATGGTTACGGCATTTAATGGACGATAGTCCACGCAAAGCCGCAACGTCTCATCCTTCTTCTTTACAAATAATGCCAAACAGCCCCATGGCGAGGAGCTCGGCCTAATAAAACCGTTCTCCAGGTGGTCCATGAGCTGAGTCTTCAGTTCTGCCAACTCCTTGGGCGCCATCTTGTACGGCCTTCGGGATATTGGCATGGTTCCCGGTGCAAGTTCAATCTTGAACTCCACCTCAAGATCGGGCGGCATCCCCGGTAAATCATCTGGAAACACGTCAGTGAACTCTCGGACCACTGGAATGTCTTCCAATCTGATGGTTGTCGACTGATAGATATTTGGAAGTTTTATTTATGGACTGTCCAGAAATAAGGAGTGAGATCCGTGCACTTCTGAGTTTAAGCGAACGACTCGAAGGACGGTGTCTAAAACAGCGCCGTGGCGGGTTAACCACGACATCCCTAGGATGACATCGACCTTTTGTCCCTCTAAGATGATGAGAGACGTGGGGTACATTCTATCCGCTAAGCATAATGGTGCTTTGGAAACCATTACGCTTGCTGAAATCTTCCCACCCGGTGAACAAATTAAATATGGACTATCGGTGGGTAGTATTTGCAAGCTGTGTTTAGCAATGAAAGCTTGGCTAATAAAATTATGCGTGGCGCCTGAATCGAACAATACTATGGCGGGATGCTGGTGGAGTTGGAACATACCCGCAAGGATTGGCTCACCCTCCGGCGTGTCCCCTATGGCAAGCTGGTGGACGGTGCCGGGCCTAGGGTTTGCCCGCCGCACATTAGTAGGGTTCCGGGGTTGATTCCTCCCCGGAAACGGTGGTGCAACTCCGTCGCCTTGCCTCTCCGGGCAACTGCTGGCGAAGTGTCCTGGACGACCACACTTGTAACATGTGGCCGCTGCGTGTGCGGTGCTCGGGGGACGAAAGCCCGGCATGCGCTGCTTAGGTGCATACGCACGCGGCATCGTCCGCTGCTGCTGTTGTTGTTGCGCAGGTGGTACTGGCAGCGCCGGCCGGAATGTCGGTGAAGAATACGGCCGACTGCGGAACGGCATCGGCCTTTGTGGTGGCTGCCAGCGTGGACCTGATGGTGGGCGATTCACCATCCGAAACTTCTGTGAAGGACCACTTCCTTCTCCTCTGCTTTGCGGCGCGCTTCGCTTTCTCTCCGCCGCCGCTAACTCCTTGCCGGAGTCCTCTTGAACAATCGCAGCATCAATGATGTCGTTGAGGCTGCCGCGATTGAACATCACGAACTTGTCCTTCAGGAGCGTGTTAAGCCTCTGGTAAAAATGGTCCCGTCGCTTCTCGTTGGTATCGGCGTGATACAACGCGTAGAGCGCGAGATCGTTGAACGCCCTGGAGTATTCCAGCGCGTTCCGGCTCCCTTGCTGCAGTTGTAGGAATTCCTGCGTCTTTCTCTCCATCAGACCTGGCGGTATGTGATAGGCCCTGAAGGCTGTCCGGAACACCGTCCAGGTCATAACTCGGTCGGTGGGCTGTGAAGCACAAAAGTTTGCCCACAACGCGCTCGCGGATCCTTGGAGCTGCTGGACCGCGAACTGAGTCTTGCGCTGCTCACTTATTTGGAGCAGCCCGAACTTCATCTCTATCGCGCGGAGCCAATTGTCCGCGTCGAGAGGTTCATCCGCCCTTGAGAATACCGGGGGATGAGTCGCTAGGATGTCGGAGTAGGAGCTCTGTTGACGCTCCTCACGGTCTTGACGTCACTCTGGGCGAGACGTATTAGTGATGAGAGTTTGCAGCAACTCCGTGTGCTGCTGATGCGAACCCGCCATTGCCGCGACGATGTCGGCCAATGTTACCGTTGGCAGTGGTGGTGGCGGTGTTTGCTGTTGCTGTTGCTGCTACTGCTGCTGTCCCGAAGAGTCCTCGGGAGGCGGTTGGGAGGTCTCTCCCCCTTGGCTAGTACCCCCAACGTCCGGGTTGGCACGAGTACGAGTCATTCTGAAATTCAAAACAGCAGCGATTAGCACATGTCATACTCAGCAGCGATTAGCACATGTCATACTTAATTCCATATGCAGCAGTAGGTATTGAAGTGACACATGAATAATTTGCACAACATTCACATATATTGATAAAGCATAAACTTTATACAAGATACATTATTCTCGGGTCTCCGAGAAGTCGTGCTCATGTCGTCACTACCTATACGTACGCTACTGTCTACACGACATGTCACCGATTACAAAAGTTGGGTTACACTACTCTAGCTGCCCTACTTGGCAACTGTAACCCCCTACTCGGAGTAGAACTCGACCTCCTATGGATCATCCTCCTCCGGTACCTCTGCTGGTGGATCTGGATCTACAACCTCCTCTCCCATCACGGGTTCTCCTATTGCTGGAAGGCCCAAGACCACCGGTATGCCCAATACCGGAGGTACGAGATCCTGCAATGCATGCACCTCATCCATGGCCTGGTTGTAGTCCTCTTCCCAGCCTTGCCCTTCCTCAATAGCATCGTCCCGCTCTTGAGTAAGGTCCTCATTCTGCTGGGTTAAAGTCTGCACCAGCTCTTGTAACGCCGTGATGTCGACATGGCTTTTCTTCTTCGCCTTCTTCAGACGATGCAAATGATTATGCTGTTCATTCAGTCGCTTGATCGTGGGAAGGAGCACATTGCGGAGTGCACTGTGGGAACTCTCGAAATGTCTCCACGGCTGGTACTTTCTTTCAGCTTCGAGGCGAGATGCTCCGTATGAACAGCTTGGCTGCCAATCACGGCATTCCCCGCCCTCAACTGGAGGCTAAGGCTTGCCTCCGCGGGGCTGTACCTTGGGCAACCCGGATCGGCTTCCTCCCGGTACATCCCTTCCCACACATGATGAGCCTATCCCTCCACCAGAACGAGCGCGTATGGAGTGCCCTCCATTGCTCTCACGTGTAGCTGGCAGAAACGTGACATGGTGTCACGGGCTGCCTTGCCACATTCCCTCGGGTTGTCCACCTCTCACCGTGACGGTGAACGGTGCCCACCCGGGTGGCGTAGGTCCTGCAGGGACTTCGACATGGATTGTCCACATCTTGTTCCCCTCTTCGCCTTCTTCCTTGGCGAAGTACTGCGGCATCTGGTTGTATCCGAAATATTAAGGCATCAGCCTCAATGCCTCCGGATAGCCGCTGCGGTGCGAACAGTGGGACACCACCCACCCGTTCTCCAACTGCATATCTGCTGTCATCTGTAAAAAATATATTTGATAAGTGTAAAATATTTATTTAAACAGTAAACCATTGAGTTATAACATAATACATGTCATTGATCTCATAAAACATGGAAACATAGTTTAAATTTTAAGCAAATTTGACTGCTGATCTGCTGTTCAGCATGACAGCCCTGATCAGTTTCCATTTCAACCTGATTTAGGCCATACTAAAGCAAAACTAATTCTGGAGCTCAACATCAAAGTTAAAGCTAGCTTCAATAGCTTTCCAGAAAGTGTTTGCTTGGCCTAAGATCTGTCCTGGTTCAAAAGTTATGAGATGTCAAAGTTAATAGAATTTATGGAGAAAATTGGACAGCACCCCCCTGCTTTAGGTACTGATTTGATCCAAGAATCCCAGTTAATTCTGCTCCCAATCTGAGAAAACTTTCTGTTACAAAGTTGTAACCCATCTCATAAGCTTTCCAGAACTACCTCATTTTCTATTTTTTTGAATTTTATGAAGGAAGTTATACTCAATTTACCGAGAGTTTGCAGAGAGTCTTTGCCCTGCCCTTTTTTCTGGACAGTTTCACTCTACTGCATTTTTCGATTGGTTAAGGGATGAAACACCTCTGGACCTCCACAGAAAAGTTGTAAAAATCTTCCAAAGCTTTCCATAAATGTATCATATGACCTCAACCTCGAACGAACTCAACCTCTAACCTCTGATTAACTTCAGCCTTAATTCAGCTGACAACTGAGTGTTCTGTCCTTATCAACCTATAAGTTGAAAACTTGTTAACTTTGAATATCCTGATTAAGGGGAGAGGTTACAGCAAAGTTTTAGTGCTTTGAAATAAAACCTTCAAGTTTTATAATGAAGTTGTTCATTTAGTGGGGTGTGACGTTGATGTGTCACCAGATCATGTCGGTACTACGTCCTCACAAAGAAAAACCTATACCGGACTTAGCCGGCCTCGTTAATTCAGTGGCACTAAACGTCACTCGCACACGAATACTACACGTCTACTATTTCGTGGTTAGACTACCTGCAAATAACTCAAGCAATCATCAGACCCGGCTGCACACCGAGTCCGGTATCCATACAGTTCGTACACCCGGCCGTCATCACTCGCCCGGATGTTCTCAAGCCAAACACGTCTTGAGTTATGTGTTCACGTTTCAGACCACGTGACGGGGTCTCCCAAATTGCACCATGCACGCCAGGGACAGACGTTGCTCGAATACCCCAAACGACATGAAGAGTCGTAGAGGATATCAAAGCGGGTCGGGTTACCTGCCACCCATGGGGCTCCACCCTTCAGCTTGTGCGCACTGGTGGACAGCGCTTACGTGCACCCCCCAAGACATAAACGTCCCGAGATGCACAATTTTCCGACATAGACAAATAGATTAGTATGCCACTTTCTATACACTAATAACATCCTTAAACGGGCTACTAACTCGTTCCTCACTGGATTTTTGAAAAAAAGATGACCTTTTTAGTGCGTTAAACCTCAAGAGAGCTCTGATACCAGCGCTGACACGACCCCACGGTCTTGTCGAGCTAGGATCACGCTGAGGGGTGCTGCGTTGCACAGCACCGGATAACACACATCAAAGGTACAAAGCGGAAGCAAAACTTTTATTACATAAAGTGGTTTATGAACATTTGTACATCAAAATAAGTCCAGTCTACACTCACGGGCGTAGACTATGCATCAAGTCCACGTTCAGCCCGTCAACGTGTCCTTGCTAGCACACACACACACACTAACACGGCGGCGCGCACGACTCCCACTTGACGGGGTTCCCCTCCTGGGGTTCCGTCACTTCCTCTGGAGTCCCTTCCTCATAGAACCCTGCAAAAGCTTCAAACACAAGCAGTGAGCATGAAGGTTCAGCAAGACTAACCCGTCTCTCCTAAACATGGAACTTCTACATGAGGGTTGATAGGTTACATGAGGTAAAAATCATTTGCAAGGACTCGCCTAATTAGTAGAACCTTACTTTCAAGTTTTAGCAGCAGGTTGTGGAGAACCTTACGCTAAGGCACATGAGAGAGCCGCAATCAAACAAGAAACGCATTTCTCTCATGAACTTTGCCCAAAGTTGAAAGGAACTTTAATAAGCTCTAAACTACAGAAAATCATTAACAAGCAAAGTCCATCTTTCAATCAGCAACATTTTAACATGTAACTAGCCTGTTCTTTCTACGTCACGATACAGTGAACAAGTGGTACTCACTGAGCGCGTGGGACGGCGATTATAATTGATTTACACCTGCAGGGTTACCCGAGCAACCCATCACGTACGCCCGTACTCGATGTTGCCTACAACAACCATCACGGATGCCGTACGCAACCACCTTTCACCCGTCAGCCAAATATTGAACCGGTTCCATCGTCCCGAGCAAGAGGTCTCTGCACGCGCATCTCAGTGCCGCCAGCCGGTTTACACCTCAAGCTCTCAACCTACCCTCTGAACGACGGGCAATGCCTCAATACCCAGCTACCCGAGTTACATCAGTTTCCCGGTTCCCATATAGCTGGTAGGTCTTCGGTACAGTTCTAGCTTGTTTAACAGGCCCGCACATGGCTCGGTCCTCAATCGACACAAGCGGAGCTATAGCACACAGGCCCCAAAGTCCTGCTGCCCTTACTCTCCGCTCGGTCCCAAAGTCCTGCTGCCCTTACTCCGGAAGAGCAGCTAGCCTACGACCAAGAGCAGCAAGCCAAGCTCCGGTTTGCATTAACCTCTTTACAAATTTTTATTGTTTTTAGCACTTTCTTTGAGCATCACTTATTTCGTGCATTAGAGTCTTGTTTGAAACCCAAATGCATAGCCAAGAAAACCATGGGTTGGGATTAGGATTGAAAACCTTGTTAGCCAGTGCATTGCTAATATAGAGTAGGATTCGGTACAAGTCGAGTAGTTGGAACTAATCACGAGCATAGGCTAGAGGCACTCGACTCGTGTGCCTCTAGCCTATGCTCGTGAGTAGTTCCAACTACTCGACTTGTACTGAATCCTACCCTAACTTAGCTTTGCAGTAGCTAACGAGGTTTACAATCCTAAACCCAACCCATGGTTTTCTTGGCTATGCAATTGGGTTTCCAAAAACGACTCTAATGCAAGGAAATAAGTAATACTCAAAGAAAGTGCTCAAAACAATAAAAATTTGTAAAGAGGTTGATGCAAACCGGAGCTTGCCTTGCTGCTCTTGGTAATAGGCTAGCTGCTCCTCTAGAGTAACGAAGTCTATGACTTCGGGTTCCTCCTCGACCTTAGCGACTACATGATATAAAAGTATATGTATTAATTCAAATGCATTTGATTGAATTTAATCTTGTGAAGTCTATAACTCTTACTAGACAGACCCAATGACTGTAAAACTTTTACTGTGGCTTGGTTACAACCTAAACAGAGATTTGGTAAAGTTTTAGTTTCAGCAAAGCTCATTTGAGCCCTCCACAAGTTTTAGTTTCTAGCTAAAGATATGAGCTAAACAATTTAAGGGAAAATTCTGAAAATGTTTCTGAACATTTTCTATTTTCTCTGGAACAGTTTAACTAATCACACCATTAGGTGGATTAAATAAGCTCAAATGGACCTGAAATTTTTATGGTAGTTCAGGGATATTTTGCTGAACATCCCAACAAAATTTCAAAATTTTCCTCCAAAGGATTCTCCAGTTAAAATTCCAAACAGTTTATACTTTGAGGAATTAATTCTGAGAATTAAGGATTTCCATGAAGTGAAACTTGATTTTCTGGAAAGTACTCAGAGAGCTGAATCCAACAAAATTTGGTTCACTCAATTTGGAGCTTCCTAGCCAAAGTTATGAGGCTTTGAAGTTTGAATGAAATCTGAAAATCGGGGAAAAGTTTAAATCTGCCGTGGCCCGCGGGGACACGTGTTGGGCGCGGAGGCGTGACCACACTGAAGCCTACAGGATTTTTTTGCGCCAGCACATCAGATCCTGGCCGCAGTCCGATCCCGATTTAAAATATCTGCCGCTGACAGCTGGGGCCGACCTCCTTCGTCTACCTCTCGCCGCCCGCGCTCTGCCGCCGGGGTACCTCACCGGAGAGCTCGCCGGCAGCTTCTATGGAGCTCCAAACTTCACGATTTTGGCCGCCCCTGCCTACTTTCACTCGGGGAACAGGATTCTGGGCTCAGCTCGTCATGACAATGGCCGGTGCATGGTCGGCGACGAGCCGCCGCCTCGGGAAGACATCGGCCGTGTCGGCCGACCTCCTTAGCACCCTAATCACTCGAGCAACCGGTCGGGGAGCATAAGTGGACCTTAGGGAAGGTCGACATGAGCTTGAATCAGCTCGGGGGAGGCCCGAAGTAGGCTCTCACCGTGCGCCCGATGCCTCCCGCAAGCTCCGCCGTCGGCAATCATCGAAATACGCCGGGTACAGGGTTTTTTAGGCCAAAGGTTGTGAAGGCAACTTGTGCGCTACAGGGTCTAGTTTGTGTGGGAGCGGATTGGGGACCTCTAATCCTTTCTAGAGTATGAATTCGACAGAACCATACCCGAAGGTCAGTCTGTACCCAGAAAGGGGAAAACTGGAAATTCGCCGCCGGTGAGCAAGCGCTCGGGCTGTGGCTCGTGGGTGAGCAGCACCGATCACCAGTGCGTCCAAGGGTGCCTTGGCTCGGGCGTGACAACCTCCAGGTTGGGCTGTCCACGGGAGCCCGAAGTGCGGCGGTTTTAGATCACCGAATTGAACTCTCGGTATAGCAGAGATCGACAGGTTTCAGCTGAATTCTAGCAACGGGGAAGAACGAGGAGGGTTCCTAGTACCTTGCCGTAGCTCTGAAGGAGACGGGAAGGCTGTGATCGGAGCTTTCCGATCGGTTCTGAGCGGTGGAAGAAAGTTCCCGGCGCTGTCTTCTTGCGGTGAGAAAATGGCGATGGCTTCGGCCGAGGAGGGGGGAGAACGCCTTAAGAAGGCTCTGAACCGCCTCGTGCCCGCGCGTGGCCAAGCAGCTGCTGGCGCGGTGGCCTCCCTCGGTGGCGATCGCAGCTGCAGCTCGGCGACCCGAGTGAGAAAGTCTCAGTCGGTTGAATCATCCCTGTGGCTGACATGTGGGTCCATTTTCATTTTTAACCTCTGAGATTAACTCCTATTCACTGTTGTAAACAGTAGTTCCCACAAAGCCCCTGGTGATTTGAATTTTCTACCCTTGAACCATTTGAATTGGTTAGCATTCAAATTGGGTTTGGTTTGAATGAATTTCAGCACATGTTCAGTTTGAAATTCAAATAAAGTTTGAATTTGCCACACTTAGCTCATGTCAAGATTAACTCCAAATGGAGTGAAAATTGGTGTGTGAGCTCCAAAAATGTGCTGAGTAAGAATATGTCTCCCACTTTTGAATTCATGGGATAAAAAAAGTTTGAATTTGAATGTAGTTTCAAACTGCCCACTTTCTAGCTATGCCCAAAATGACCTCAAAAAGGTTTTGAATTTGGGTGAAACTTGGCATGGACGTTCCTAGTACCATGTAGGAGTTTTCATATGCCCAGCGCCTGTATATCACATGTGGGGAAATACCACTTTTGCAATATGTGAGTTTATTCTCTAATGAGCATGTTGATGGTGGTTACTTGCTCTTCAAATGTGTTTATCAACTTGCTCCAAATGAGGTGTGTGTGTGGTGATGACACTTCAAACATGTGTCAAAAAATGAGGCCCTTACAGAGTGATTACTCCATAGAACTTTGTAGAACCACAACGTACGGTTGCGTGTGGTTCGGGCCTTTTCATCAATAGTCCGAACCGGTTCCTCCCGATATGTGAGATCCGTTTTCAGTTCTTCTATATCTTCCAGCTGAACGGTAGTTGATAGCTTGAGACACTTCCTCAGCTGGGAGATGTGAGAGATGTCGGGAACACCAGAAAGCGCTTCTGGTAATTTCAGCCGGTATGCTACTGATCCACATCTTTCTGTAATCTGGAATGGACCGATAAATCGGGGTGCCAACTTTCCTCTCATCCCGAATCTGTTCACGCCCTTCATTGGAGACACACGTAGGTATACGTGATCCCCGACTTCGAATTGTAATGGGCCTTCTCCGGTCCGCATATTTTTTCTGTCGGGATTGGGCGGCTTTTAGGTTCGCTTGAATCAGCCAAACCTTTTCCTCCGCGTTATTGACAAGATCAGATTGAAGTTAACCCTTTCGCCAGACTCACACCAATTCAGTGGTGTGCAGCATTTCCTCCCATATAGCGCCTCGTAAGGTGCCATCTTGATGCTGGCTTGGTACCCATTGTTGTACGAGACTCGGCCAACGGCAAATGATCATCCCAATTCTTGTCGTGGTTGATAGCGCAAGCTCGTAGCATATCTTCTAAAATTTGGTTTACCCGCTCGGTTTGCCCATCTGTCTGCGGGTGGTACGCTGAACTACAGATCAGCTTCATCCCCAATGCAGCATGTAGCTGCTCCCGAAAACGGGACACAAATAAAGTGCCCCGATCCGATATGATGGTACGGGGTACGCCGTACAAGCATAGGATCCGTTAGATGTACAGTTCAGCATACTTCTTGGCGTTGTAGTTGGTGTTGACCGGGATGAAATGGGCAACTTTGGTGAGCCAGTCGATGATCACCCACACAGAATCATGTTTCTAAAAAGTGGTGGGTAAACCGACGATGAAGTCCATGCTCACATTCTCCCACTTCTAGGCTGGAACGCCCAGTGGTTGTAACAATCCCGGTTTCCGCATATGATCTGCCTTCACCCTTCGACATGTATCACACTTGGACACGTACCTTGCGATCTCCCGCTTCATCCGTGTCCACCAAAACTTGCTTCTGAGTTCTTGATACATTTTGTTGCTGCCAGGGTGAATAGAAAACATTGAAAAGTGAGCCTCATCAAAGATTTTCTTCCTTAACTCTGGTTTACGGGGTACGACGATCCAGTCCCTGAACCATAGGACGACGTCTCCGTTTTTACGGAAACATTTTGGCTCCCCACTGTCTATACGTCTCCGTAAATGCGACATGACCTTGTCATGTTTCTGAGCTGCCGCTATCTCTTCATGGATGGTGGGGATCAAAGCTAAGTTAAAGAGAGTGCCATGTGGAATCACATGTAATGGTGGCTCGCTCTCTTCCCACGCTGTGATGGTCAGATTGTTGATGTGTGACTTGCTGCTCAGTGCATCTGCCACTACGTTTGCCTTTCCGAGGTGATAAGTGATCTCTATTTCATAATCCTTTATCAATTCTAACCATCTTCGCTGCCTCATGTTCAACTCTTTTTGAGTGAATATGTAATTGAGGCTTTTGTGGTCGGTGTATAAATGTACGAGGATACCGAGTAGGTAGTGCCTCCACATTTTAAGTGCGAGCACCACGGCAGCGAGCTCCAAGTTGTGAGTTGGATAATTCTGCTCATGGTTTCTGAGCTGCCGTGATCCATACGCAACCACTCTTCGGTCTTGCATCAGCACACATCCGAGCCCAATGCCGGATGCATCACAGTACACATCGAACGGTTTTGTTGTGTCTGGCTGCGCCAAAACCGGTGCCGATGTTAGGTGTCTCACTAATGCCTTGAACGCTGCTTCACATGCTGGACTCCAAACATATTTGGTAGCCTTCTTCAGCAGCTCCGTCATAGGCTTGGCAATCTTTGAGAAGTTTGGAATGAACCTCCGATAATATCCCGCGAGTCCGAGGAAACTCCGTACCTCATGAACAGTTCTCAGGGACTTCCAATTCAGCACTTGGGTGATCTTACTCGGGTCTACAGCGATGCCCTCCGCTGAGATAATATGCCCGAGAAAAGGCACTTGCGATATCCAGAACTCGAACTTACTGAATTTCGCGTATAGCTTGTGATCCCGCAGCCGTTGCAAGACTATACACAGATGCTTCTTATGTTCTTCCTTCGACTTGGAATATACCAATATGTCGTCGATGAAGACCATGACAAACTTGTCCAGCTCCGGCATGAATACAGAGTTCATCAAATACATGAAGTGAGCTGGAGCGTTGGTGAGGCCGAAGGACATGACCAGGTACTCATACAGTCCGTACCTCATCGAGAAAGCCGTCTTCGGAATATCCTCAGCCCATATTTTAATCTGGTGGTACCCGGATCTTAAATCCATCTTGGAAAAGATCTTTGCTTCGACCAACTGATCAAACAACATGTCGATCCATGGCAATGGGTACTTGTTCTTGATGGTTACGGTGTTTAATGGACGATAGTCCACGCAAAGCTGCAACGTCTCGTCTTTCTTCTTCATGAATAATGTCGAACAGCCCCATGGTGAGGAGCTCGGCCTAATAAAACCCTTCTCTATGAGCGATTAGCTGAGTCTTCAGTTCAGCCAACTCCTTGGGCGCCATATTGTACGGCCTTCGGGATATTGGCATGGTTCCCGGTGCAAGTTCAATCTTGAACTCCACCTCTCGGTCGGGCGGCATCCCCGGTAAATCATCTAGGAAAACGTCAAGGAATTTACGGACCACTGGAATATCTTCCAATCTGATGGTTGTGGATTGATACACACTTGGAAGTTTTATTTCTGGACTGTCCAGAAATAAGGAATGAGATTCGTGCACTTCTGAGTTCAAGTGCACAATTTTGGAGACGGTGTCTAAAACAGCGCCGTGGCTGGTTAACCACGACATCCCTAAGATGACATCGACCTTCTGTCCCTCTAAAATTATGAGAGACGTAGGGTACACTCTACCTGCTAAGCGTAATGGCGCTTTTGGAACCATCATGCTTGCTGAAATTTTCCCACCCGGTGAACAAATAAAATATGGACTATCGGTGGGTAGTATTTGCAAGCTATATTTAGCAATGAAATCTTGGCTAATAAAGCTATGCGTGCCGCCTGAATCAAATAATACTATGGCAGGATGCTGGTGGAGTTGGAACATACCCGCAAGGATTGGTTCACCCTCTGGCACATCCTCTATGGCAAGTTGGTGGATGGTGTCAGGCCTAGGGTTTGTCCGCCGCGCATTAGTGGGGTTCCGGGCCTGATTCCTCCCCAGAAGTTGCGGTGCAACTCTGCCGCCTTGCCTCTCAGGACAACTGCTGGCGAAGTGTCCTGGACGACCACATTTGTAGCATGTGGCTGCTGCTTGGCTGGTGCTTGGGGGACGAAATCCCGGCATGCGCTGCTGAGGTGCATACGCACGCGGTATCGCCCTCTGTTGTTGTTGTTGCTGCGGAGGTGGTACTGGCAGTGCCGGCCTGAATGCCGGTGGAGAATATGGCCGACTGCGAGAGGGCATCGGCCTCTGGGGTGGCTGCCAGCATGGACCTGATGGTGGGCGATTCACCATTCGGTATTTTTGAGAAGGACCGCCTCCTTCTCCGCTACTTTGCGGCACACTTCGCTTCCTTTCCGCCGTCGCTAACTCCTTGCCGGAGCCCTCCTGAACAATCGCAGCATCAATAATGTCATTGAGGCTGCCGCGATTGAACATGGCCATCTTGTCCTTCAGGAGCGGGTTAAGCCCCTGGTAGAAATGATCTCGCCGATTCTCATCGGTATCGGTGTGATACGAAGCATAGAGTGCAAGATCATTGAATTCCCTGGAATATTCCAGCGTGTTTCAGCCTCCTTGCTGCAGGTGTAAGAAGTCCTGCGTCTTCCTCTTCATGAGACCCGGCGGTATGTGATAGGCCCTAAAGGCCATCCAGAATCCTGCCCAGGTCATAACTCGCATGGTGGGCTGTGAAGCACAGTAATTCGTCCACCACGCGCTCGCGGATCCTTGGAGATGTTGGACTGCGAATTGAGTCTTGCGCTGCTCACTAACTTGGAGCAGCCTAAACTTCATCTCCATCGTGCGGAGCCATTTGTCCGCATCGAGGGGTTCATCCACCCTTGAAAATACCGGGGGATGAGTAGCCTGGAAATCAGAGCAGGAGCTCTGTTGGCGCTCTTCACGATCTTGACGCCTCTCTGGTCGAGATGTATTCGCAATGAGGGTCTGCAGCAACTCTGTGTGCTGCTGATGAGAGCCCGCCATCGCTGCCACAATATCCGCCAAAGTAACCTTTGGTGGTGGCGGTGGCGGTTGTTGCTGTTGCTGTTTCTGCTGTTGCTTTCCCGAGGAATCCTCAGGAGGCTGTTGGGAGGTCTTTCCCCCGTGACTGGAGCCCCCAACATCCAGGTTGGCACGAGTACGAGTCATCCTGAAACTCAAAACAGCAGCGATCAGCACATGTCATACTTAAAATTCCATATGAAACAGTAGGTATTGAAGTGACGCATGAATAATTTGCACAACATTCACATATATTGATAAAGCATAAACTTTATACGAGATATAGTAGTCTCGGTCTCCGAGAAGTCGTGCTCATGTTGTCACTACCGATACATACACTACTGTATACACGACATGTCACCGATTACAAAATTTTTGGTTACATCTCCCTTGCTGCCCTACTTGGCAACAGTAACTTCCTACTCGGAGTAGAAATCGACCTCCTGCGGGTCATCCTCCTCCGCTATCTCTTATGGTGGCTCTGGGTCCACAACCTCCTCTTCCGGCTCGGGTTCCCCCGTTGCCAGAAGACCCAAGACCATGGGTACGGCACCTACCACTGGTATGCCCATTACTGGAGGTACAAGGTCCTGCAACGCGTGCACCTCGCACATGGCTTGGTTGTAGTCCTCTTCCAATTCTTGCCCCTCATCAGTAGCGTCGTCCCGCTCTTGAGTAAGGACCTCATTCTGCTGGGTCAGAGCCTGCACCTGTTGTTGCAAAGCCGTGATGTCGACACGGCTTTTCTTCTTCGCCTTCTTCAGATGATGCAACTGATTATATTGTTCATTCAGCCGCTTAATTGTCGGAAGGAGCACACTGCGGAGTGCGTTGTGAGCACTCTCGAAATGATCTCCACGGCTGTTGCTCTCCTTGAGCTTCATGGCGAGACATTCCGTATGAACACCTTGGCTGTCCATCACGGCCTTTCCCGCCCTTATCTGGAGGCTGAGGTTCGCCTCCGCGGGGTTGTATCATGGGCAACCGCGGATCTGTTGCCTCCATGTACCTCCCTTACCACACATGATTAGCCCGTCCCTCCACCGGAAAGAGCACGTATGCAGTGCCCTCCATAGCTCTCACGTGTAGTTGGCACAAACACGACATGGTGTCACGGGCTGCCATTTGCCACATTCCCTCCGGCGGTCTACATCTCACCGTAACGGTGTACGGCGCCCAACCAGGTGGCGTAGGCCCTGCAGGAACTTCGGCATGGACCGTCCACGTCTTGTTCCCTTCCTCGCCTTCTTCTTTGGTGAAATACTGTGGCATCTTATTGTACCCGAAATATTTAAGCATTTGCCTCAATGCTTCCGGATAGCCACTGCGGTGAGAACAGTGGGACACCATCCACCCTTTCTCCAACTGTCTATCCGCTGTCATCTGTAAAAACATATTTGAGCAATGTCTAATATTTATTTGAACAGTAAACCATTGAGTTATAACATAAAACATGTCATTGAACTGATAAAACTTGGAAACATAGTTCAAACTTAAACAAATTTAACTGTTGATCTGCTGTCCAATATGACAGCCCTGACCAGTTTCCGTTTCAACCTGATTTCGACCATGCTAAATGCAAAACCAATTCTGGAGCTCAACATAAAAGTTAAAGGTAACTTCAATAGATTTCCATAAAGTATGTGCTTGTCCTAAGATCTGTCTTGGTTCAAAAGTTATGAGATTTCAAAGTTGGCAGAATTTCTGGAGAAAATTGGACAGCACCTCCCTGCTTAAGGTACTGATTTGATGCAAGAATTCCAGTTAATTCTACCCCAATCTGACAAATCTTTCTGTTACAAAGTTGTAACCCATCTCATAAAATTTTCAGAACTACCTCATTTTCTATTTTTAGATTTTTATGCAGGAAGTTATGCTCAATTTACAGAGAGTTACAGAGAGTGTTTGTTCTGCCATGTTTTCTGGACAGTTTCAACTCTACTGCATTTTTCGATTGGTGAAGGGATGAAACATCTCTGTACATCAACAGAGAAGTTGTAAAGCTCTTCCAAATCTTTCCAGAAATGTATCATATGATCCCAACCTCGAAAGAACTCAACCTCTAACCTCTGATTAACTTCAGCCTTAATTCAGCTGAAAACAGGGGACTCTGTCCTTTGTATCCTATAAGTTGAAAACATGTTAACTTTGAATATCCTTATTAAGGGAAAGAGTTACATGAAGTTTTAGTACTATGGATTAAAACTTTCAAGTTTTACATGAAGTAGATCATTTAGTGGGGTGTGACGTCGACGCATCACCAGATCATGTCGGTACTACGTCCTCACAAAGAAAAACCTATACCGGACTTAGCCGGCTTCGTTAGTTCAGTGGCACTAAACGTCACTCGCACACGGATGCTACATGTATACTGTTTCGTGGTTAGACTACCTACAGATAACTCATACAATTGTCAGACTCGGCTGCACACCGAGCCCGTTATCCATACAGTTCCTACAACCGACCGTCATCACTCGCCCGGATGTTGTCAAGCCAAACACGCCTTGAGCTACGTGTTCACGTTACTGACCACGTGACGGGTTCTCCCAAATTGCCCAAAGAACGCCAGGGACAGACGTTGCTCGAATACCCCAAACGACAAGATGAGTCGTAGAGGATATTAAAGAGGGTCGGGTTACCTGCCACCCGTGGGGCTCCACCCTTCAGCTTGTGCGCACTGGTGGACAGCGCTTACGTGCACCCCCCAAGACATAAAGCGTCCCGATATGCACGATTTTCTGACATAATCAAATAGGTTAATATGCCACTTTCTATACACTAATAACATCCTTAAATGTGCTACTAACTCTTTCCTCACCGAATTTTTGAAAAAGATGACCTTTTTAGTGCGTTAAACCTCAAGCGAGCTCTGATACCACGCTGACACGACCCCACGGTCTTGTCGAGCCACGATCACGCTGAGGGGTGCTGTGTTGCACAACACCGGATAACACGCATCAAAGGTACAAAGCGGAAGCAAAGTTTTATTACATAAACCAGTGTATGAACATTTTTACAACAAAATATGTTCAGTCTACACTCACGGGCGTAGACTACGCATCGAGTTCACGTTCATCCCGTGAACGTGTCCCCGCTAGCACGCACACACACTAACACGGCAGCGTGCACGACTCCCATTCGACGGGGTTCCCCTCCGGGGTTTCCGTCTCCTTCTCGGGAGTCCCTTCCTCATGGAACCCTGCAAAAGCTTCAAACGCAAGCAGTGAGCATGATGGCACAGCAAGACTGACCCGTCTATCCTATACATAAAACTTCTACATGAAGGGTTATAGGTTACATGAGGTAAATTAAGTTGCAAGGACTCGCCTAATTAGTGGAACCTTACTTTCAAGTTTTAGCAGCTGGTTGTGGAGAACCTTATGCTAAGGCGCATGAGAGAGCCGCAATCAAACAAGAAACGCATTTCTCTCATGTACTATGCCCAAAGTTGAAAAGAACTTTAGTTAGCTCTAAACTACAACAAGACATTAACAAGCAAAGTATATGTTTCAAATCAGCAAACTTTTAACATGTATCTAACCTGTTCTTTCTACGTCACGGTATGGTGAACAAGTGGTACTCACTGACCATGAGGGACGGCGATTATAATCGATTTACACCTGCAGGGTTACCCGAATAACCCGCCACGTACGCCCGTACTCGATGCTGCCTACAGCAACCATCACGGATGTCGTACGCAACCACCTTTCACCCGTCAGCCAAATGTTGAACCGGTCCAATCGTCCCGATCAAGGGGTCTCTGCGCGCGCATCCACAGTGCCGCCAGCCGATTTACACCTCGAGCTCTCAACCTATCCTCTGAAGACAAGCTATGCCTCAACACCCAGCTACCCGAGTTACATCGGTTTCCCGGTTCCCATATAGCCGGTAGGTCTTCGGTACTGTTCTAGCTTGTTCAACAGGCCTGCACACGGCTCGGTCCTCAATCGATATAAGCAGAGCTATAGCACCCAGGCCCTAAAGTCCTGCTGTCCTTACTCTCCGCTCGGTCTCATTTTTCTTTGCCATGTGTTTCATTTGCTATCTTTACCCAAGCCGAGTGCCTCTAGCCTATCCCCGCGAGTAGTTCCATCTACTCGACTTGTACCGAATCCTACACTATCTTAGCATTGCAGTAGCCAAATGGGGTTTTCAACCCTAATCCCAACCAAAGGTTTTCTTGGCTATGCATTTGGTTTCCAATCAAGACTCTAATGCAAGAAGTAATTGGTACTCAAAGTAAGTTCTCAAAACAGTAAAAATTTGTAAAAAGGTTAATACAAACCGGAGCTTTCCTTGCTGCTCTTGGTTGTAGGCTAGCTGCTCTTCTGAAGTGACGAAGTCTAAGACTTCAGGTTCCTCCTCAACCTTAGCGACTACATGAGATAACAAGTATATGTATCAATTTAAATGCATTTGAATTGAATTTAAACTTGTGAAGACTATAAGTCTTACTAGACAGACCCAATGACTCTGAAATTTTTACTGTGGCTTGGTTAATACCTAAAAGGATACTTGGCCAAGTTTCATTTGCAGCAAAGCTCATTTGAGCTCTCCACAAATAATTATGTACTTGACTTTAATTGGAGCTCCTAGGGTGTTCTAAGGATTTTCATGGAGGAAGCCATGACCTTCTGAAAACTAGATTTTCAGAGGTTTCTAATGGCGTTGGTCTCACTTAATTTGAAGGTTTCTAGCTAGAGATATGAGCTAAACAATTTCAGAGAAATTCTGAAAATGTTTATGGACATTTTCTATTTTCTCTGGAACAGTTTTATTAATCACACCATTAGGTGGACCAAATGAGCTCAAATGGATCTTAAATGTTTATGGTAGCTCAGGGATATTTTGGTGAACATCCTAGAAAAATTTAAGAATTTTCCTCCAAAGGGTTCTCCAGTTAAAATTCTAACCAGTTTGAATTTTGAAGAATTAATTCTGGATAAATATGGATTTTCATGAAGTGAAACTTAATTTGCTGGAAAATAATCAGAGAGCTGAATCCAACAAATTTTTGTTCACTTGATTTGGAGTTTCCTATCCAAAGTTATGTGGGTTTGAAGTTTGAACTAAATCTGAAAATCGGGAAAAAGTTTAAACCGCTGCGCGTGGGACCGGGGCTACGTGTCAACTTCTCAGTGGTCGACACACGGGGCTACGGAATACTTCGCGAGCAGCCGCAAGCGACCCGGTGCCATAGCAGATCCCAGGGTTTAAAATATCAGCCGCTGACACGTGGGACCGGGGGCTTCATCTAACTCCGGCCTCCTGCGCTCTGCCGCCGCAACCCCTCACCGGAGAGCTCGCTGGTGGCCTTTGCCGTGCACCAAACTCTATGATTTTGGCCGCCTCTGCCTAAATCCATCCGGGGAACATGATGCTGGGCTCAGCTCGTCATGAAAATCACCAGCACATAGTCGGCGACGAGCGGCGGCTTCGGAAGAACATCGGCCGTGCCAGCCGACCCTCCTAGCACCCCAACCGATCGAGCAAAAGGCCGGAGAGCATCAGTGGTCCCTAGGGAAGCTCGGCATGGGCTCAAAGCAGCTCAGGAGAGGTCCTAAGTAGGCTGTCACCGTGAGCCCGATGCTTCCCGCATGAGCCGCCGTTGGCAGGCTCCGAAATACGCCATGTACAGGGGTTCTCATGCTAGGTGCTGTGAAGCTAACTTGTGCGCCACTAAGCCTAGATCGTGTAGGAACAGTTTGAGGGTCTCTAAACAACTATGGGGTGAGAATTTGGTGGATCCGAACCCGAAGGTCGGTCTGCGCCGAGTGAAAGGGGAAACTGAAATTCGTCGCCGGTGATCAAACACTCGGGCTGTGGTTCGGTGGTGAGCAGCACCAGTCTCTAACACGTCTGGGGACGCCTTAGCTGGGGCGTGACATGCTCCCGTTTGGGCTCTCCACGGGAGCCCGAAGTGCGGCGGACTTAGGTCACCGAACAGAACCTCGGTTAGGGACGAGATCATCCAAGTTTAGCTAATTTCCTACGGTGGGGAAGAAGAAGGAGATCCTCTCGTACCGTTTTGCAGCTTGGAGGGTGCAGAGCAGCTGTGATCACGGTTCTCCGATCAATTCCGAGCGAGTGGCAGCGAGGGTGGCGTTTCTTGCGCCAGAGAGTAACGAAGCGATCGGTTCTGCCTCCGATCAGGTCAGCTGCAGAGATAAGAAGGCAGCGACGCGGTTCAGCGGCTCGGGGCGGCAAGCAGCTGCTGTCCCGATTGATCTTTCGCCGTGGCGGTTGCTGGCTCGCGCGCAAGTAACCGTGCTCGGGCTTCAGTCGGTTGAATTTGCTGCTGAGGCTGACAAGTTGGTCCTACCCGTGGTTTAACCTCTGAAATTAAATTTTCCCCACTGCTCCAAACAGTAGAGATCCAATTAACCTTGGTCATTTTAATTATCTACCCCTTGGCCATTTGAATTGGATAGAATTCAAATTGGGGTTTGTTTGAATATATTTTCAGCACATATGCAGTTTGAAATTAAAATAATGTTTGAATTTGCTAAACTTAGCTCATGTCAAGATCAACTCCAAATGGAGTGAAAATTGGTGTGTGAGTTCACAAAAATGTGCTGAGTAAGAATATGCCTCCCACTCTTGAATTCATTGGATGAAAACAGATTGAATTTGAATTTGAGTTCAAACCACCCTCTTTCTAGCTATACCCAAAAGGACTTCACAAAGGTTTTGAATTTGGGTGAAATTTGGCATGGACATTCCTAGCAAGGTGTAGGACTTTTTCATATGTCCAGCCCCTATATGACGCATTGGGAAATGTCACTTTTGCATTTTGTGAGTTTATTCTCTAGTGAGCATGTTGATGGTGTTTACTTGCTCTTCAAATGTATTCATCAAGTTTCTTCAAATGAAGTGTGTGTGTGGGGATGAACACTTTGAATATGTGCCAAAAACTTAGGCCCTTACATATACGGAGCAAGATAGGCTAAGTCGACAAGGGTAGCACTTCACTTGCTTTGTATTTGGCTACGTGTCGTGCCGCAAAAGAACATAGTATTGTCAAGTGTTACAGGTTATGCAAGTATGACCTTCGTGAATCTTCAGGTGTTAGTAAGCCTTGTTAGAGGCCAATGCTAATTATTGAACAGAAATGGTTTCTGAGTCACGGTTGTTGGTTGCATGAACCTACAGGGTCACACACTTAAGAAGAGACAATCAAGGAGTTAACTGGATCAAGTGGATTGGGTCCAGAACGTGGTAGCTTTCAAACAAATCATTCAACTCTACTGCAAGTGGGAGATTGTTAGGTCTGCCCAATAACTTGAACAATAGCCTATGTGGGAAGGCCCATCATTTACTCTATAAATAATATATGGCTGCCCCTAACCCTAATTAGAATCGAGCCTCTACCACAGCATATGCCACACAAAATGATGGCCCTCACGCGTGAGGTTGCTGCTGCAAGAAGGATCTGCTCCACGTCTCCTTCTGCATCAAAGGTTGATCATGGAATCCGCATCCATGCCACGGAACGCTAGCACGTTCTGGCTCGGAGTTCGTCTTTCCATACGTTTGGATGTTCGTAGAGGTGCTTCTGTGTTGCGCACTTTGTCAGGCCGAACAACTACCTCCCCATCGGCTACGAGTCTTCTGCTGCACCGCTCGACGGGAAGGTATCTATGATCATCCACATCTAAGCATTCCTGTTTTACGCGGTTAATTTTGCTGTGTGCTAGCGAGTAGCATCCTGAGTATTTCCCTTCAATCGATTAATATACATAATCTCATTTCTTAATAGTTTATTGATTCTTCAGTCAATTCATCTTCTGACAGGAGAGATACAAAGCTAATGCCATAGAGTTAAATAGACCAGATTTTGACTGGCTGCAGTGTTCAGTGGATGTAAGAGCTCTTTATGCATGCTCTTGCGGCCGACCACACACATAGAAAGTGGGCTATATTCGATGAGATCATTGATGATAGAGAGCCTCGCGCTGAATCGAAAAATACTGATGTCTGTGTTCTTTGGTGGCTGGCAAGCATCAACGTCAAGACGAAACTGCACGGGAAGGTCATTACAGTGGTTGACGAAGGAATATGTCCAAAACATGCTGGAGTGGAGTAGAACCTATACAACGGAAAAAATGCCGCATCCAAAACATTCTTCACATTTTTTAGTGCCGATTAAGCTGTTGTCTAGATTTTTGTGTACTATATATAATTGAATTGCTGAGTGTGGCTGCACACAACAAAATAATGTCTGCTGGTGCAGTGCCTTCTCCCCCTCCCTCTGACTCCTCCAGAAAATGTATGAGTTAAACATAAAAGTCTATATCTATATATAGTAAGCTAGATAGAATGTTATATATATCTTAAATATATATTTGATAGGTTAGATAAACTGTCATATTAAAAGTATATTTTATCAGAAGTATACATCTATACATAGTATATTTTTTATCTATCCATATATCGAAAGTACATTTGATAGAAAAACATATTACACATAGAAGTATACATATGTACAAAGTAGGGAATGCTCTAGGTACACATATTCTTTATATGTGATAGATCATGATCTATAAAGGTCATCTAGTGCCATACAATCTAACACATTCTATAGTGGTTTATGCAGAACAATTCCCTAAGCAATTAAGCAAAAAGAAATTAATTCTGAAGTAACTTACATGTTAATGCAAAACTTAGTGAACTACAATTTCAATTATTGTTCATAGACCATGTCTGAATTTTCCTATGATTTTTTGGAGCTATGAATTGCCCAGAACTGAATTTTCCAACTCTGGAATGTTTCTGAAAAGTTTCTGTATTCATTTGAACACAGCACACTGAAATCTGAATTCTCCCACACAAATCAACTCCAAATGAGATGGAACTTTTACAGTAGTTCAATAACATAATAATAATTATTCTGGAAAAAATTGAGGATTTTTGGATGAACCAAACTCCCTCTAAAATTCTTTTACTGATAAGCTTCAAAGAATTGTCCAGAATTAATTATACTTTCATACAAATTGGGTTGCATATTTGTATAGAGTATTTTAATATGAATCTAACCCAATTTGAATCACTAAATTTGGAGGTTCATACACAAAGATATGATTTTTCAAGTTTCCGGGAAAAACTGAAAAGGGCTCTGTTCTATTTTCCAATTTTCAGGGACATAAAGAATTAACACCTCATTTGACGAAGCAAATTAGGTTTAATGCCTCTAAAAATTTTACTGGAGTTCAAGTATATTTGGAAGGATGTCCTGAACGAAATTGGGAATTTTCCAAATAACAAAACTCCTGGAGTAAATCCTACAAGATTTTCCTTAAATGAATTAATGAGCAAAATCCAGGGACTTTCATGTGACGGACCGGAATCCGTACTCCCAGGATCTCAGAGGGTGGTGCCGCTCGATGAGATACCTGACAGCACACAGCATAAGGAAAAACATTGTATTACATACAAAACAACTGAATATGTACAAAGTAGTACATGCCTTCAGTTTACATCTAATTACAAAGTCTACAACTGCAGAAGCTTAATTTTTACAACTCATGCCCACCTAACTAGCAAAAGTTGGTTGTCGAGCCCTATGGACAACCCACACTAGCTCCACTCCTCAGCTTAGCACGGCGTGTACGGCTCCCACTAAGCCGTGGTCCCGACGGAGGGTAGCCCTCGTCAGTGGACTCGTACCCCGAGTCCGTGGGGTAATCCTCACCTGCAAACACTCATAGCAGCAACCGTGAGCATGATGGCTCAGCAAGTCTTAACCTACGTGCCTACACATGAAACTCTACATGCAGGTCATAAGGATATGGGATGGTAAATTGCAGCAAACGGACACGCCTACAAGTTCATCCTTAGTTCAGCTTTTAGCATCAAAATTACAGGTCATGAATCTGAAATTTAGTATGCGATATTTGGTGGCACACAAGTAGCAATACAAGTTAATCATAACAGAAATATTGAATCACATCATTGCATATATTAACCTACATCATGACAAAGTGAACAAGCAGTACTCATAACCACGAGGGACGGTGAATAGACTCGATATACACCTGGAGGGATACCCCAATAGCACATCACGTACGCCCACCCGTAGAGCTGCACAGCACACTCACTCGATGTCGTACAGGACAACCTTTCACCAAACAGCCCAAACATCGAACCGGTCGCACCCAAACGGACAGGAGGTTCCCTACACGGAGCATCTCTCTATGCCCGTTAGCGGATTTCCACCCTGCTGCCCTCAACCTACACTTATAAATTGGTGCTTTATGCCTCGACGCCCGGAGGTATAGGTTACATCGGTTTATCGGACCCCATATATCTGATATGCCTTCGGTACATTCAAACTTGCTCTGTGAGGCCGCACACGGATTGGTCCTCAGTCGACACGGACAGAGCTTTTCCCACAAGACTTCCTCTTGCTGCGCCCTAGCCCCTGCCTAGTCTCATTTTCTTACTAAAGTAATTTCACCTCACTCGAACCAATCTCGTGTGTCTCAACGCCTATACTCGCGAGTAGATTCCAACTACACGACTTGTACCGAAGTCTATACGCATTAAGCAGAGCATAAACTACTCGAGGACTTAGACACTACCCTAACTCTTGTTGGAATGATCTGGTTATGCATTTGGGGTTTCATCCATCCTACACCTAATGCACATACATACCTCAAACTAAATATGTATATAAAGCAAAACTTTAAAACTCGTTTAATTCAAACCGGGGCTTGTCTTGTTGCTGCTGGTCAGTTGTTAGGGTCTCATCCAGAAGTAGGAAGTCCAACACTTCCGGGGTCTCCTCGCCTTCAGCGACTACACGTAAGCAAATTAACGATATGTCAATTTAAATGCTACGTTTGGAACCGAATATGTAAATACCATAACTCTAGATAGCCCTCCCCTTTGTCTCTGAAATTGTTATGGTGGCTTGGTAGGATCCTAACCAGAGACTTGACCAAGTTTCATCTGAAACAAAGTTCATTTGAGCTCTGTACAAATAAAAGTCTTCTTGGTCATTACTAGAGCTTCTAAGGATTTCCAGAGATTTTCATGGCTCAACCCATTACTTTCTGGAAACTAGAGTTTGATATGGTTCTAATGTAATTGGTTTCATGTCATTTGAAGAATCCTAGAAGGAGTTATGCCCTAAACAAGATTTGAGAAAATCTGAAAAATGTTTCTGTACATTTTTCCATTTTCTCAGTGCAGTTCACTTAATCACACCATTAGTGGGACTAAATGAACATGGATGGATCTGAAATTTTCCTGTCACTCAAGGATTTTCAAATGAACATCCGAGCCAAATTTCAGAATTTTCCATAAAAGAATTTTCCAGATAAAATTCCCCACAATTTGAATTTGAGGGAATTAATTCTGGCAAAAAGAATAAGTTTCATGAGTTGAAACTTGTTTTGCTGGATAGTACTCGAAGAGATGAATCCAACAAAATTTGGTTCACTAAATTTGGACACTTCTACCCAAAGTTATGAATTTCTAAAGTTTGGGCTGATTCCTAAATGATTTTCCTAAAGAAAATTACCTCCCGCGCCTAAACAGTGACTGTCAGCGGGCCCCACATATTTAAATTAAACTAACTGCGTGTGCTTAGTGCAGTGACTGACACGTGGGACCCGCGCCCTTCGTCTACCTCGCGATGCTGCTGCCCCGAGCCGCCGGAGCTCCGGCGAGGTCGGCGTTCCCGGCGACCTAGCTCGCCGGCGACGGTGAAACTTGCCGCCCCTACGTACTTTTGGATGCTGAACACGTTGGACACCCTGCCACCATCGGCTAACCGCCGTAGCTTGCCGGCGATGAGCGCTATGCCCCTGTGCAACTTTGGCAACACGTTCTCGTCCTTCCGACCAACCCCTTCGAGCGCTAATCGCGTCACCACGTCCAGGGAAACCTCGGGAAGCTCGACCTGATCTTGGTTGGGACCTAAACAGCCGGCAAATCTGACCTCACTGGTGACCCCTCTTCACCTAGGGTTCCGGCGGTGGTTTCTTCCCGGTTTTTGATTGAGGAGGGGCGCAAGAAACTCTAGAGGCAATTTCTAAACTCTGTTTGCCCTCCCACGCGATGATCCTCCCGAATTTCTCCTAAACTTAATTGGGTCCCAAAATGAGCTCCCAATCCTAAACTGGGAAATTCTCTGTGCACGAAGGTCGAACCTTGAAACGGTTTGCGCGGTGAGCTCGAGGACAAGCTAGCGCTCAGCTTTGCTATGGACGTCGAGGGCAGAGCACTTCAGTTTCGGCCGTTCCACAGCGGCGATGTTCGAGCTGGTGTGTGGTAGGTCTCGGGTGTGCGCGAAAAGGATGCTCACCGGCCGACTCGACCCCTCATATAGCCAACCCGGAGGCATGAAGGCGCAACACCTGGTGTACCACGTTTCCCCATTGAAACAGGAGCTGGCCGGCGCTGCTCGGTCGACTTCGATGCGAAGTCTTGGCGCGCGCTCCCACTGTGTGTGAACGCAGCGAACACTCGGGTTTCAGTCGGTTTAGCGCTTTGTGTGTCTGACAGAGGGGGGCCACAGCTCCAAATTGTCCGAAAAAATTAAATTCCTACTGCTCTTAAATAATGTGACCCTCTTGGCCTTGGTAATTTGATCAAACCAGGTTTTGCCTCTGAGTTTGAATGATTCAAATTAGGATTGGTTTTGGATAAATTTGAGCACATGTGAGGCTGAAATTCAAATTCGGTTTGAATTTGCTCAAATTAGCTCCCGACAATATGAACTCCAATGAGGATGGAAATTTGTAGACTAACTCAGAAAAATGTGCTGAGTTTGAATATGAAGTCAACTTTTGAATTTAAGTGACGAAAACTAGCTGAAATTTGAATTTGCATTCAAATAGCCCTTTTTACAAATGTCACCAAAAGTGCCTCAAAAAGGCTTGGGTTTGCATGAAACTTGGCCTCAGCCTTCCAATGAATATTTAAGGTCTAGGGGTGATCTCAGCTTCTCATGTTTATGTATGTGAACTCCTAGTTTTTGAAGTTATGGTTTTTCCTCTAATCACCCTCTTGATTGTGTTTACTTGCTCTTGATAAATGTTCATGACCTATCCACCAAATGATCTGTGGTGTGCTGATGTGATGAACATTTTAGCAAGTCAACTCTTGGACCTTTACATCCCTCCCCCCTTAAAAGAATCTCGTCCCCAGATTATAAAGGAAGGGACGACGATGTAATAGGAACTTACCCGTGATGAGACGCCATGAAGTCCAGGTAGCTTGAGCGAAGGAACTCCTCGCTCTCCCACATCGCTTACTCAGTGGTGTGGTTTCTCCACAATATCATGTAGAACCACATCATTCAATTACACGTGGTCCGAGCCTTCTCATCAATAATCGCCACCGGATATTCAGCATACGTCAAATCTGGTTGCAGCTCGCCAATATCTTCGGTGGGAACAGAAGCCGTATACTTCAGACATTTTCGTAGTTGTGAAACGTGGAAAACATCGTGAACATCAGCAAGAGATGCCGGTAGTTCCAGTCGATATGCCACTGGTCCACACTTCTCGGTGATAGCATAGGGTCCAATAAATCGGGAAGCGAGATTCCCCTTCACGCCAAATTGGTGCACGCCTTTCATCGGAGATACACGGAGGTACACGTGTTCCCCGATGTCGAAGTGCAGTGGCCTACGCCTCTTATCAGCGTAACTTTTCTGTCGGGATTTGGCGGCCTTCAAGTTGGCTTAAATCATCCGAACACGCTCTTCGGCGTCGTTCACCAAATCAATCCTGAAAGTGACCCTTTCACCGGACTCGCACCAGTTCAATGGGGTGCGGCACTTGCGACCGTAGAGAGCCTCATATGGTGCCATCTTGATACTCGCTTGATAGCCATTATTATACGAGAATTCAGCCAACGGTATATGATCATCCCAATTTCTACCATAGTGGATGGCACACGGTCTCAACATGTCTTCTAATACTTGATTCAACCTCTCAGTTTGCCCATCTGTCTGAGGGTGATAAGCGGAGTTTCTAAGCAGTTTGGTGCCCAATGCATCGTGCAACTGCTCCCAGAAACGAGCCACGAACAGTGCCCCTTGATCTAAGATTATCGTCTTGGGTACTCCATGCAAGCACAAGATTCTTGCAATGTACAACTCCGCATACTTGCTGGCATGGTAGTTGGTATGCACCGGAATGAAGTGAGCTGACTTGTTTAACCAGTCAATGATTACCCAAATGGAATCATGCTTGTTAGAAGTCATGGGTAATCCCACACTGAAATCCATGCTCACATCTTCCCACTCCCATGCTAGAATTTCCAGGGGTTGCAACAGCCCTGTTTTTCTCAAGTGATCTGCCTTCACTCGTCTACACATATCACATTCGGATACGTATTTGGCGATTTCCCGCTTCATCCGTGTCCACCAAAATTTACTCTTCAAGTTTTGTTACATTTTGTTGCTACCCAGATGAACGGAGAACTTAGACAAGGGTGCTTCATCAAAGATCATCTTTTTCAGCTCCATGTTCTGGGGTACGACTATGCGGTCATTGAACCATAATGTCCCCTCATCATCCTTCCAGAAACATTTGATATCCCCGCTGTCTATCAGTTCCCGGAGATGTGCCATGCCCTTGTCACTCTTCTGAGCTGCAATGATATCTTCCCTAATGGTAGGGATGAGGGAAAGGTTGTAGAGTGATCCATATGGAACCAAGTATAAACTCTGCTCTTCATCTTCCATCGGTGTAATGATAAGATTATGGACATGTGATTTTCGACTCAGCGTATTGGCAACCACATTCGTTTTGTCGGGGTGGTAATGAATCTCAATCTCATAGTCTTTTATTAGTTCTAACCACCTCCTTTGCCTCATATTCAGCTCCTTCTGGGTGAAGATATACTTTAAGGTCTTGTGGTCGGTGTAGAGATGCACCACATTCCCCAGGAGATAGTGCCTCCACATTTTCAGCGCCAAAACCACCGCAGCGAGCTCAAGATCATGAGTCGGATAGTGCTGCTCATGGTTTCGAAGTTGGCGTGAGCCATATGCGACTACACGTAATTCTTGCATCAACATGCATCCGAGCCTGATACCGGACACATCACAATACACGTCGAAGGTCTTGGTCGTACCCGGTTGAGCTAAGACCGGGGCTGTTGTGAGATGATTCACCAATGCTTGGAACGCTCCTTCACACGCTGAGTTCCAAATATATTTAGTCCCCTTCTTTAATAGTTCAGTCATCGGCTTAGCAAGCTTGGAGAAGCTCGGGATGAATCTCCAGTAATATCCCGCTAAACCGAGTAAGCTTCTGACTTCATGGACAGAAGTGGGGGCTTTCCATTTCAGCCCTTGCTCAATTTTGCTTGGGTAAACCGCAATGCCTTCCGCTGAGATAATATGTCCCAAAAATGGCACTTGGCTGATCCAAAACTCACATTTGCTGAACTTAGCATAAAGCTGATGGTCTCGCAGTCATTGAAGGATGATTCTCAAGTGTTCGGCATTCTACTTCTGTCTTGGACTAAACCAAGATATCATCAATGAACACCACAACGAACTTGTCCAGCTCCGGCATGGACACCGAGTTCATGAGATACATGAAATGTGCCGGAGCGTTAGTGAGACCAAAAGACATGACGAGATATTCATATAGGACATATCTCGTCGAGAAGGCCGTCTTCGGGATATCCTCCGCCCAGATTTTTATTTGATGATAACCAAAGCGAAGGTCCATCTTGGAGAACACACTTGCACCCACAAGCTGATCAAACAGGATGTCAATACGGGGCAGTGGGTATTTGTTCTTTATGGTGACGGTGTTGAGCGGTCGGTAATCCACACACAGCCTCAAGGTTTCATCCTTCTTCTTGATGAACAGCGCCGAGCATCCCCAAGGCGAGGAACTCGGTCTAATGAAACCCTCGCTCAACAGATCATTGAGCTGTTCTTTAAACTCAGCCACCTCGTTCGGAGCCATTTTGTATGATCTCCGTGATATGGGAGTAGTCCCGGGTGCATGTTCTATCTTGAACTCCACATCCCATTCAGGTGGCATGCCCGGAAGATCATCTGGAAACACGTCGGGATACTCTCGGACTACGGAGATGTCCTCTAACTTGGAACCTTCAGTATTATTGGCGGCTGAAACTTCCGGGGCTGGATTGTCTAGTATTAGGGACTGCAGACGGTGTACTGGGGAATTGAGGTGAACCGTCCGTGATAATGTTTCTAGTACAGCACCATGGTAACTTAGCCATGACATCCCTAAGATTGCATCAATCTTCTGCCCCTCAAGAATAATCATAGTAGTGGAGTATATCTTCCCACCTAAGCACAGTGGTGCTTTCGGAATCATCATATTTGCTGAAATCTTCCCTCCCAGTGAGCAGATCATATAAGAGCACTCGGTTGGAAAGACTTTCAGTTGATGCTTAACCACATATGATGCACTTATGAAGTTGTGGGTTGCACCAGAAATAAATAAAATGATGATGGCTTGATCGTTGAGAGTGAACGTACCCGCCAGCACGTTTTCTCCCTCCAGGGCGTCCTCATTGTCAAGGTTGCGAACGCCCCTGGTTTGCTGACCTCCCTTCTTAACCGGAGGTCGGCCTCGAGCACCGCCCTGATATTGGGCTTGCTCACTGCTCTGCTGCCCCTGGGGACAGTCCTTCGAGAAATGGCCCGCCTGGCCACACGTGTAGCAGGTGTAGCGAGGCGGTCCTCCGCTGATCGGCGGACGGAAGCCCGGGGCACGTTGTGGTGGTGGAAATGCCAGGGGCACCATCTGCTACTGCTGCTGCTGTTGCGGACACGGTGGTGGCATCGGCGATCGGAATGGGGGTGGCTGGAAAGAACGACCCCCAAACTGCTGAGGTCGCGCCGGTGGATGCCACTGCTGACCGGATGGTGTCCGATACACCATGCGGTACTTTTGAGGAGCTCCACCCCCGCTGCTGGGCAGAGCCCTGTACTTTCGCTTCTCAGCCGCCAATTCCCGCTGAGCATCTTTCTGCATGATCGCGGCATTGACAAGGTCGGTGAAAGTGCCGCGATTGCATTGTACGAGATGCGTCTTCATCTCGGGATTTAACCCCTGATAGGACTGCTCTCGCTTCCTCTCCTCGGTGGAGACATAACCCGACGCATACTGTGTGAGATAATTGAACGCACGGGAGTAGTCGTGGGTACTCCTCCCGCCCTGCTTCAGCACCAAGAATTCTTGAATCTTCATTATCCCGGGAGGGATATGATAGGCGCGGAATACCTCCTGGAACTCTTCCCATTCCACAGCATGGCCAGAAGGCAGTGAGGCAACATAGTTTGCCAACCAGGCACCGGCTGCACCGTGAAGCTACTGCGCCGCAAAGAGAGTCTTATGGCGCTCCGTGCATTGGAGCAGCCCGAACTTGGACTCGATCCCCGCAGCCAGTTGTCGGCCTCCAGTGGTTCCGCCGCTTCGGTGAACACCGGAGGATGCGTACTCATGAAATCCGAGTACGTCGTAGTGTGAGGCTCACGAGGCCCCCTCTCTTGATGCCCCCCACCTGGGACGTATTCTGCATGATCGTGCGGAGCAGATCGGTCTGCTCCTCACGATTGCTCACCAGTGCCGCAATCACATCCACTAGTGTAAGCGGAGG
The DNA here is from genome assembly GCA_030760725.1 of Neostapfia colusana. Classification (NCBI taxonomy): domain Eukaryota; kingdom Viridiplantae; phylum Streptophyta; class Magnoliopsida; order Poales; family Poaceae; genus Neostapfia; species Neostapfia colusana. Next base: position 46,674,892 of record JASWHV010000008.1, on the reverse strand, counting down.
CGGCGGTGGTGGTTGTTTCTGCGGGGTACTGTCATAGGCAGGTGGTTGGGAGTCATCACCCCCTTGCTGACTATGGCCACCGACCTCATGCGTGGCCCGAGTACGAACCATCTGCAACCATACTGTAAAAGTCCCAAAACTTGTAAATGGAAACTTGAGTGGTGAATAAAGTTTAGTTTAAATTCAAGAAATGGGGCTTGAAAAAACTTTTCTAAACATGTGAAGGTTGTCATGAGCAAGCACATGAATTCAAGTCCACTTTGACTTCAAATGATCATTTAAATGCAATGGTGGTCATTTTTAAATGAAGGATGCAAACTGTGGTTGTAAACCTCCCCTTTGCAGCCACCAAATTAAAAGTGTGAATCCATATTTGAATTCCTCAGGTCCAAATCATGAGGAAGACAAATTTTGAGAGAATTTGTTGGTGCTTTGATATGAATATCAAAGGGGCTTATGAATTTCCTTGAAATGTGAATTCAAATTTGAAACTGAGGTAAAACTTGTCAATTTGTCAAATGGCTTTTGAATTGGAGTTCCTCATAGCTGAAGTTGCAATGTGCAAAAATGTGGAGATATTTTTGACACAACCCCATGGTCTTGTCGAGCCAGGATCACGCTGAGGGTTGCTGCGTTGCACAACACCGAATAACACACATCAAAGGTACAAAGCGGAAGCTAAATTTTATTACATAAACGTGAACATTTTTACAACAAAATATGTTCAGTCTACACTCACGAGCGTAGCCTACGCATCAAGTTCACGTTCAGCCCGTGACGTGTCCTTGCTAGCACACACGCACACTAACACGGCGGCGCGCACGACTCCCACTCGACGGGATTCCCCTCCTGGGGTTCCGTGTCGTCCTCGGGAGTCCCTTCCTCATAGAACCCTGCAAAAGCTTCAAACACAAGCAGTGAGCACGAAGGCTCAGCAAGACTGACCCGTCTCTCCTAAACATGGAACTTCTACATGAGGGGTGATGGGTACATGAGATAAACAATTTGCAAAGGACTCGCCTAATTATTGGATCCTTACTTCCAGGTTTTAGCAGCAGGTTGTGGAGAACCTTATGCTAAGGCACATGAGAGAGCCACAATCAAACAAGAAACGCATTTCTCTCACGTACTTTGCCCAAAGTTGAAAAGAACATTAGTTAGCTCTAAACTACAACAAATCATTAACAATCAAAGTCCGTCTTTCAATAAGCAACATTTTAACATGTAACTAGCCTCTTCTTTCTACGTCACGGTACAGTGAACAAGTGGTACTTACTGACCGCGAGGGACGGCGATTATAATTGATTTACACCTGCAGGGTTACCCGAATAACCCGTCACATACGCCCGTACTCGATGTTGCCTACAGCAACCATCCCGGACGCCGTACGCAACCACCTTTCACCCGTTAGCCAAATGTTGAACCGGTCCAATCGTTCCGAGCAAGAGGTCTCTGCACGCGCATCTCAGTGCCGCCAGCCGATTTACACATCGAGCTCTCAACCTACCCTCTGAACGACCAGCTATGCCTCAACACCCAGCTACCCAAGTTACATCTGTTTCCCGGTTCCCATATAGCCGGTAGGTCTTCGGTACTGTTCTAGCTTGTTCAACAGGGCCGCACATGGCTCGGTCCTCAATCGACACAAGCGGAGCTATAGAACACAGGCCCCGAAGTCCTGCTGCCCTTGCTCTCCGCTCAGTCTCATTTTTCTTGCCATGTGTATCATGTGCTATCTCTACCGTAGTCGATTGCCTCTAGCCTATGCTCGCGAGTAGTTCCAACTACTCGACTTGTACCGAATCCTACTCTATCTTAGCAGTGCACTGGCTAACAAGGTTTTCAATCCTAATCCCAACCCATGATTTTCTTGGCTATGCATTTGGGTTTCAAACAAGACTCTAATGCACGAAATAAGTGATGCTCAAAGAAAGTGCTCAAAACAATAAAAATTTGTAAAGAGGTTAATGCAAACCGGAGCTTGCCTTGCTGCTCTTGGTCGTAGGCTAGCTGCTCTTCTGTAGTGACGAAGTCTAGGACTTCGGGTTCCTCCTCGACCTTAGCGATTACATGATATAACCAATACATGTATTAATTAAATGCATTTGAATTGAATTTAAACTTGTGAAGGATATAAGTCCCACTAGACAGACTCAATGACTCTGAAATTTTTACTGTGGTTTGGATACAACATAAACAGAGACTTGGTCAAGTGTTAGTTGCAGCAAAGCTCAATTGAGCTCTCCACAAATAATTACGTACTTGACCTTAATTGGAGGCTTTAGGGTGTTCTAGGGATTTTCATGGAACAAGCCATGACTTTCTGAAAACTTGATTTTCAGAGGGTTCTAATGGAGTTGGTCTCACTTAATTTTGAATGTTCCTAGCTAAATATATGAGGTAAACAATTTCAGAGGAAATTCTGAAAATGTTTCTGAACATTTTCTATTTTCTCTGGAACAGATTAATTAATCACACCATTAGGTGGATCAAATGAGCTCCAATGTATTTGAAATTTTTATGGTAGTTCAGGGACAGTTTGGTTAACATCCCAGCAAAATTTCTGAATTTTCCTCCAAAGGATTCTCCAGTTAAAATTCCAAACAGTTTAAATTTTGAGGAATTAATTCTGGAGAAATAAGGATTTCCGTGAAGTGAAACTTGATTTTTTGGAAATTACTCAGAGAGCTGAATCCAACAAAATTTGGTTCACTCGATTTGGAGCTTCCTAGCCAAAGTTATGAGGATTTGAAGTTTGAATGAATTCTGAAAATCGGGAAAAAGTTCAAATCTGCCGGTGGGTCTACAGCACACGTGTCGGACGCTGGAGCGATGGCACACCGGGGTCTACGGGGTTTTTGCGTGCCAGCACACCGGATCCGAGCCGCAGACTGATCCCGATTTAAAATAAGAGTCGCTGACAGCCGGGTCCCACCCCCTTCGTCTACCTCTCGCCGCCCGCGCTCTGCCGCCGCGACTCCTCACCGGAGAGCTCACTGGCAGCCTCTGTGGAGCTCCAAACTTCATGATTCTGGCCGCCCCTGCCTACTTTCACTCGGGGAACATGATTCCAGGCTCAGTTAGTCATGAAAATGGCCGGTACATGGTCGGCGACGAGCGGCAGCCTCGGGAGAACTTCGGCCGTGTCGGCTGACCTCCCTAGCACCTCAATCACTCGAGCAAACGGTCGGGAAGCATCAGTGGACCTTAGGAAAGGTCGACATGAGCTCCACGGAGCTCGTGAAGGGCTGTGTTGGGCTGTCACCGTGCGACCTAGGCCGGGAATCGGGATTTTTACTGAAACTCGAAGAACAGCGGTTTCCCTCCACAGTTCTTCGTGGTTCCTGCTCCTATGGACTCGTACGGGCACCTAGAAGTGATCCTCTCCACGAGAGGATGAGTGGTGCAGTGTGGATTACGAATTTCGCGGATCGGTGCAGACTCCACTTTTGCACACTGTCGCGAAAACATGAAATTCCGGCCTTGAGCGGTCTTTGTGACGCCACCGGAGCTTGCTGGAATGAAAGAGGGACTGAAGGCGAACCTCTTTGCTGTTCACCGCTCGGTGAATGGTGGGCTGTGGTGGCCGGAGGGATCGTTCCTGCAGTGGCGGCTCGAGCTGAACCGGCAGAGGAAAGATCATCGCGGTGGAGCTCGGGAAGGACTGCTCCGAGCCTGGAACTGACGCGAGGGTGTCGAGGAGGGCTTGGCGCACCTGGTTCTTGTCTCAGATCACCGGGAGGATCACTGGTTTGAACGGGTGATGAGGAACCGAGGGTTCAACCGGGCGGTGAGGATCTTCAGTTTTCTGGATGGGAACGCGTCGGGGCAGCGGTGAAAACCCCCGGGACCGCTCGGGCGCGTAGATAAGGGCCCCGAGAGGCGGTTCATCGGCCGAGGGCGGCAAGAAGCTGCTGTCCTCGCCGTTTCTTCGCCGTGGCGGCAGCTCGGTCGGGCGCGAGTAACCGGGTTGAGTCTTCAGTCGGTTGAATCCCCTCCAGTGGCTGACATGTGGGTCCCATTTTCCTTTTAACCTCTGAAATTAACTTTGCTCTACTGCTCTAAACAGTAGAGACCAAATTAACCTCAAGTGTTTGAATTATCTGCCCTTGGGACATTTGAATGGGGTAGAATTCAAATTGGTTTGGGTTTGACTAAATTTCAGCACACATGTAGTTTGAAATTCAAACAAGGTTTGAATTTCTACACATAGCTCATGTCAAGATCAACTCCAAATGGAGTGAAAATTGGTGTGTGAGCTCACAAAAATGTGCTGAGTATGAATATGTTTCCCACTTTTGAATTCATGCAGTGAAAACAGTTTGAATTTAAACTTGGGTTCAAACACCCTCTCTCTAGCTATACCCAAAAATACCTCAAGAAGGTTTTGAATTTGGGTGAAACTTGGCATGGACATCCCTAGCAAAGTGTAGGAGTTTTCATATGCCCAGCCCCTATATGATGCATGATGGGAAATACCACTTTTGTATTTTGTGAGTTTATCCTCTAATGAGCATGTTGATAATGGTTACTTGCTCTTCAAATGTGTTCATCCACTTTCTTAAATGAGGTGTGTGGTGTGGTGATGAACACTTTAAACATGTGTCAAAAACTGAGGCCTTTACATTCCTCCCCCCTTAAAAGAATCTCATCCCGAGATTATAAGGTGAAAATGAGAGAGAGGACGGTGGGAAATTACCGGATATGCGACGTGAAAAAGTCGGGGTAGTTAGCGTGAAGAAATCCTTTGCTCTCCCATGTCGCTTCGTCCATGGAGTGATTACTCCATAGAACTTTGTAGAACCACAACATACGGTTGCGTGTGGTTCGGGCCTTTTCATCTACAATCTGAACCGGTTCCTCCCGATAGGTGAGATCCGGTTTCAGTTCTTCAATGTCCTCCAGATGAATGGTAGTTGATAGCTTTGGACACTTCCTCAGCTGGGAAATGTGAAAGACGTCTTGCACACCAGAAAGTGCCTCTGGTAATTTCAGCCGGTATGCTACCGATCCACATCTTTCTGTAATCTGAAATGGACCGATGAATAAGGGTGTCAATTTTCCTCTCACCCCAAATCTGTTTACGCCCTTCATTGGATACACACGTAGGTATACGTGATCCCCGACTTCAAATTGTAGTGGGCGCCTTCTCTGGTCCGCATATTGCTTTTCTCGGGATTGGGTGGTTTTTAGGTTCGCTTGAATCAGCCGAACCTTTTCCTCCACGTTGTAGACAAGATCAATCCCGAAGGTAACCCTTTCGCCAGACTCACACCAATTCAATGGTGTGCGGCATTTTCTCCCGTATAGCGCCTCGTAAGGTGCCTTCTTGATGCTGGCTTGGTACCCATTGTTGTACGAGAACTCGGCTAACGGCAAGTGATCATCCCAATTCTTGCAGTGGTTGTTAGCGCAAGCTCGTAGCATGTCCTCTAGAATCTGATTTACCCGCTCGGTTTGCCCATCCGCCTGCGGGTGGTATGCTGAACTACGGATCAGCTTCGTCCCCAATGCAGCGTGCAGCTGCTCCCAAAAACGGGACACAAATAAAGTTCCCCAATCCGATATGATGGTACGGGTACGCCGTACAAGCATAGGATCCGTGAGATGTACAGCTCAGCGTACTTCTTGGCGATGTAGTTGGTGTTGACCGGGATGAAATGGGCAACTTTGGTGAGCCGGTCGATGATTACCCACACGGAATCATGTTTCTGAAAAGTGGTGGGTAAACCAACAATGAAGTCCATGCTCGCATTTTCCCACTTCCAGGCAGGAACGCCCAGTGGTTGTAGCAGTCCCTGTTTCCTCATATGATCTGCCTTCACCCTTCGACATGTATCACACTCGGACACGTACTTTGCGATTTCCCGCTTCCTCCGTGTCCACCAAAACTTGGTTCTGAGCTCTTGATACATTTTGTTGCTGCTGGGGTGAATAGAAAATTTTGACAAGTGAGCCTTATCAAAAAATTTCTTCCGTAATTCCGGGTTACGGGGTACAACGATCCGGTCCTTGAACCATAGGATGCCGTCTCCGTCCTTCCGGAAACATTTCAGCTCCCCGCTGTCTACACGTCTCCGCAAATGCAACATGCCCTTGTCATGTTTCTGAGCTGCCGCTATCTCTTCACGGATGGTGGGGATCAAAGCTAGGTTGTAGAGAGCTCCATATGGAACTACATGCAGTGGTGGTTCGCTCTCTTCCAACGGTGTGATGGTCAGATTGTTGACGTGTGACTTGCGACTCAGCGCATCCGCCACTACGTTTGCTTTGCCGGGGTGATAATGGATCTCTATTTCGTAATCCTTTATCAGTTCCAACCATCTTCGCTGCCTCATGTTTAGCTCCTTCTGAGTGAATATGTACGTGAGGCTCTTGTGGTCGGTATATAAATGTACTAGGTTACCGGGTAGGTAGTGCCTCCACATTTTCAGTGCAAGTACCACGGCAGCGAGCTCCAAGTCGTGAGTTGGATAATTCTGCTCATGGTTTCTAAGCTGCCGTGGCCCATATGCGACCACTCTTCGGTCTTGCATCAGCACACATCCGAGCCCGATGCCGGATGCATCACAGTACACATCGAACGGTTTTGTTGTGTCTGGCTGCGCCAAAACTGGTGCTGATGTCAGGTGCTTGACTAAAGCCTCGAATGCTGCTTCACATGCTGGACTCCAAAAATATTTGGTTGCCTTCTTTAGCAGCTCCGTCATAGGCTTGGCAATCTTCGAGAAGTTCGGAATGAACCTCCGATAATATCCCACGAGTCCGAGGAAACTCCGTACCTCGTGAACAGTTCTCGGGGATTTCCAATTCAGCACTTGTGTGATCTTACTCGGGTCTACAGCGATACCCTCCACTGAGATGATATGCCTGAGAAAAGGAACTTGCGATATCCAGAATTCGCACTTGCTGAATTTCGCGTATAGCTTGTGATCCCGCAGCCGTTGCAAGACTATACGCAGATGCTTCTTGTGATCTTCCTCCGACTTGAAATATACCAATATGTCGTCGATGAAGACCACGGCAAACTTGTCCAGCTCCGGCATGAATACCGAGTTCATCAAATACATGAAGTGAGCTGGAGCATTGGTGAGGCCGAAGGACATGACCAGGTACTCATAAAGCCCGTACCTCGTCGAGAAAGCCGTCTTCGGAATACCCTCAGCCCGTATCTTAATCTGATGGTACCCGGATCTTAAGTCCATCTTGGAAAAGATCTTTGCTTCGACCAACTGATCAAACAACATATCGATCTGACGGCAACGGGTACTTATTCGTGATGGTTATGGCGTTTAGTGGACGATAGTCCATGCAAAGCCGCAACGTCTCATCCTTCTTCTTTACGAATAACGCCGAACAGCCCCATGGTGAGGAGCTCGGCCTAATAAAACCCTTTTCCAGCAGGTCCGTTAGCTGGGTCTTCAGTTCAGCCAACTCCTTGGGCGCCATCTTGTACGGCCTTCGGGATATTGGCATGGTTCCCGGTGCAAGTTCAATCTTGAACTCCACCTCTCTATCGGGCGGCATCCCCGGTAAATCATCCGGGAACACGTCAGGGAACTCTTGGACCACTGGAATATCTTCGAATCTGATGGTTGTGGATTGATAGACACTTGGAAGTTTTATTTCTGGACTGTTAAGAAATAAAGAATGAGACTCGTGCACTTCTGAGTTCAAGTGCACAACTCGAAGGACGGTGTCTAAAACAGCGACGTGGCGGGTTAACCACGGCATCCCTAAGATGACATCGACCTTTTGTCCCTCTAAAATTATGAGAGACGTGGGGTATACTCTACACTCTATGCTCAATGGCGCTTTTCGGACCATCATGCTTGCTGGAATTTTCCCACCCGGTGAACAGATCACATAAGGACTATCGGCGGGTAGTATTTGCAAGCTATATCTATCAATGAAAGCTTGGCTAATGAAGCTATGCGTGGCGCCTGAATCAAACAACACTATGGCGGGATGCTGCTGGAGTTGGAACATACCCGCAAGGATTGGCTCACCCTCCGGCACATCATCCATGGCAAGTTGGTGGACAGTGCCGGGCCTCGGGTTTGCCCGCCGCGCATTAGTAGGGTTCCGAGGCTGATTCCTCCCTAGAAGATGCGGTGCAACTCCGCCGCCTTGTCTCTCCGGACAACTGCTGGCGATGTGTCCTGGGCGACCACATTTGTAGCATGTGACATCTGCATGTCCGGTGCTTGGGGGACGAAAGCCCGGCATGCGCTGCTGAGGTGCATACGCACGCGGCATCGCCCGCTGTGTAACACCCCGAAAATCTTGTTAAGACCCTAAATCATGTTAAGAGGGAAATTAAAAAATTTTTGGACGTGTTGCATGTTTTGCAAAAATTCAAATTCAAACTGGAATTCAAATTAAACTCAAAACAGAAAAGAAATAGAAAAAGAAAAAGGAAAACAGAAAAAAACCGGCCAGTGGGCCGAAACCCACCAGCCGGCCCAACCAGCCCTCGCGCCAGCCCGCAGCCGCGCGCGCCTCTTCCTCCCTCTGACAGGCGGGGCCCGCCAGCCCTTCTTCTACCTCGCGGCCGCGCCGGGATTCTCTCACTCCGAATCAAAACCGACCCGGATTCCTGCGCATCCCCACCGAATTCCGTTCGTAGGCGACGCGAACTCGATCTAAACCACCCCGCCGCCCTTCCCCGTCTATAAAAACCCCGGCCTCGTTCTGTTTTTCCCACGCGATCCGCCGATTTTACTCCGGTGAGAAACCGAGCCTTCTCTGGCGAATTCTGGCCGATCTAAGCTCGGAAATTCCGATGTAACTCGCTGGTCTTGATCCACCGCCTCCGGGGAACCCTGCAGGTGCAGAAAACTCAGTGACTTGCGGTTCAAACACAGCACCGATGAGCCTCGCCATGGTTTTAATTCGGACCTCGTCGCCGACCGCCTTCCAGGACCTCCGAGCTCAAGAAAACTCCCGAGGTGAGATCCCCGACCTCTCCTCCACCGATCTATGCCATAAAATCACAGTTCTAGGGAGAATTATCTAAAATCTCGAGACCCCTTACTAAACTGTTGGAGAAGGGAATCACATTCACATGGACGCCGCAGTGCGAGACGAGTTTTCAGGAGCTAAATAAAAGATTGACAACAGCCCCAGTGTTGGTTATGCCAGATATGCAGAAGAATTTCACGGTGTACTGCGATGCCTCTGGCAACGGGGTGGGATGTGTTCTCATGCAAGAAGGGCATGTCGTGGCATATGCATCCCGGCAGCTTCGGAAGCACGAGAAAAACTATCCTACACATGACTTAGAACTAGCCGCAGTGGTACACGCGTTGAAAATTTGGCGACACTATTTGATGGGGAAGAGGACAGAGATATATACGAATCATAAGAGTTTGAAGTACATTTTCACACAGCCAGATCTCAACCTCAGAGAAAGGAGATGGTTAGAGCTAATCAATGACTTTGATGTGGGCATCAACTATCATCCTGGGAAAGCAAACGTCGTGGCTGATGCTTTAAGTCGGAAAGTGCAGGTCAATAAGTTGAGCTTGAAGGACATGCCTGCAGAATTAAAGGACGAGGTTATAAGGCTCAATCTATGCCTTGTGAATAGTGGTGAAGCCATCGCCATGGAAGTGGACTCCACACTAGAGCGAGACATCCGCGAGGGTCAAAAGAAAGACGAGAAGATACAAGAGATCAGACAATTCATCAAGGTAAATAAAGCTCCTGGTTTTAGAGAGGATGAACAAGGAACGGTGTGGCACGGGAAAAGAATCTGTGTGCCAGAAGTAAAGGAGATCCGTAAATTGATTTTGAAGGAGGCTCATGATTCTGACTATTCCATTCATCCTGGGAGTACGAAAATGTACCAGGACCTCAAGAGCAGGTATTGGTGGTATGGCATGAAGCGAGATGTCGCGGAACATGTTGCCCTATGCGACACATGTCAGTTGGTGAAAGCAGAACATCAACGACCCGCGGGATTATTGCAACCACTCAAAGTGCCTGAATGGAAATGGGAAGAAATCGGCATGGATTTCATAATGGGATTGCCTAGGACCCAATTAGGATATGATTCGATATGGGTCATCATTAACAGGCTAACCAAGGTAGCTCATTTCATCCCCGTGAAAGAAAGCTACAGCGGATCCAAATTGGCAGAATTGTACATGTCAAGGATCGTGTGTTACCATGGAGTGCCAAAGAAGATTGTGTCGGATCGAGGGACACAGTTCACCTCAAGGTTCTGGCAGAAGTTGCATGAAACCATGGGAACCCATCTGAACTTTAGTTCTGCCTATCATCCCCAAACTGACGGGCAGACGGAAAGAACCAATCAGATTCTTGAGGATATGCTGAGGGCATGTGCACTCAAAAACAATCGGAGTTGGGATAAGAACTTAACGTATGCGGAGTTTTCCTATAACAACAGCTATCAAGCTAGTACGAAGATGTCACCGTCTGAAGCCTTGTACGGGAGGAAGTGCAGAACTCCCCTATTTTGGAACCAAACGGGGGAAAGTAAAGTGTTTGGTCCAGAAGTACTACAAGAAGCCGAGGCGAAGGTGAGGGAAATTCGCAACAATTTGAGGATAGCACAGACACGCCAAAAGAGCTATGCCGATGTACGAAGAAGAGAGCTCGTTTTCAACGTGGGAGACTATGTCTATCTCAAGGTGTCCCCTATCAGAGGACTTCGTCGGTTCAAGGTGAAAGGGAAGTTGTCACCTCGATACATCGGACCCTTTCAAATTTTGGAAAGGAAAGGCGAAGTGGCGTATCAACTAGAGTTACCGGCTCGTCTATCGGATGTGCACGATGTATTCCATGTTTCACAACTCAAGAAATGCCTGAGGACGCCTGAAGAGGTGTTACCCATGAATGAAGTGAACGTAGGTGAGGATTTGTCTTATGCCGAGCAACCATACAAGATTTTGGAGACAATGGAATGCCTCACCAGGAATAAAAGAATCCGGATGTGCAAGGTGCAATGGAAGCATCACTCAGAAGAGGAAGCCACCTGGGAGCGGGAAGATGTGCTCAAGGCACAATTTCCAGAATTGTTTTCTTAGAACCACCAATCTCGAGGACGAGATTTCTTTTAAGGGAGGGTAGAGCTGTAACACCCCAAAAATCTTGTTAAGACCCTAAATCAAGTTAAGAGGGAAATTTAAAAATTTTTGGACGTGTTGCATGTTTTGCAAAAATTCAAATTCAAACTGGAATTCAAATTAAACTCAAAACAGAAAAGAAATAGAAAAAGAAAAAGGAAAACAGAAAAAAACCAGCCAGTGGGCCGAAACCCACCAGCCGGCCCAACCAGCCCCCGCGCCAGCCCGCAGCCGCGCACGCCTCTTCCTCCCACTGACAGGCAGGGCCCGCCAGCCCTTCTTCTACCTCGCGGCCGCGCCGGGATTCTCTCACCCCGAATCAAAACCGACCCGGATTCCTGCGCATCCCCGCCGAATTCCATTCGTAGGCGACGCGAACTCGATCTAAACCACCCCGCCGCCCTTCCCCGTCTATAAAAACCCCGGCCTCGTTCTGTTTTTCCCACGCGATCCGCCGATTTTACTCCGGTGAAAAACCGAGCCTTCTCCGGCGAATTCTGGCCGATCTAAGCTTGGAAATTCCGACCTAACTCGCTGGTCTTGATCCACCGCCTCCGGGGAACCCTGCAGGTGCAGAAAACTCGGTGACTTGCGGTTCAAACACAGCGCCGACGAGCCTCGCCGTGGTTTCAATTCGGACCTCGTCGCCGACCGCCTTCCAGGACCTCCAAGCTCAAGAAAACTCCCGAGGTGAGATCCCCGACCTCTCCTCCACCGATCTATGCCATAAAATCACAGTTCTAGGGTGAATTCTCGAAGATCCGAAAGTCTCCGGCGAGATCGCCGCTTCCCGCCGCCGTGCGCCGCTGGGCAGCGCCGCCCGCGCTCGATCAGAGCGACGTGGCCGCTTGTGCGCCGTCTATTTTAAATCGCACGGTAGACTTTAAATCCCCGCATACCGGTTCGGCGTTATAATCTCAGCCGTTTGTTTTAAATCGGACGGTCCACATCAGCCCCGCGTTATAAAGACTGGAAATATTACGTGCTACCCCCTGGGGTTCTCGGGAAATAAGAGCTAGCCCTGGAAACTTCTGATCTAGCCCCTGGAACTTCAGAAAATCATGTAAATTCATTTAAAAATCAGTTTTAGCCCCTGGACTTAATAAAAATTAGGAAAAACTCCTCGGTTATGTATAGCTAGACCCCTGAAAATTGTTAAAATAATATTATAGACCCTGTAGTGGGGTGAATTTACCTTTTTAGCCCTGTTTAATATTTAATTTAGGAAATTGAATATGTGGCTAGTGTTTAAAATTTAGAAAGTGGGACAAACATATTGTCAAAATTAAATTAAAAACTTTCTCAGTATTTAGAAAACTTTGGAGTGAGATAAAAATATATTTTGGGCTGAAGTGAATCTGTTTAATTTATTATTCACATTTAGGGACACATTTTTAAGTAAAGAATAGTTCTGGAAAATAGGGAAAATAATTGTAAAATAGTTTACATCAGAGGAAAAGGTCAAAAATATATTAGTAAATATTTTAGATCAGAACCTATTCTGTTTAGATAATGTGTCTTGTTATTTTCATAATAAAGTTCACATTTAGGCATAGGAAGTAAATCTGAAAATATAGCAACTAGTAAATGATAAATGGAGTTCTAAAATCCAAAGAATTCAGTTTAGGGTTGGTAGAAATTCTGAAGACACATATGGAGAAGGAAAATACCTTTCATGCATACTTGGTAGCTAAAAGGTGTAGTAATTGATTATAAGGAATTTATTTAAATTTGAAACTCATATATATAGTATGTAAGTATAAATGTGAACACAAAAGTAGGAATCATATACACATAATTAAAAGTGCATGCAAGCCACAAATCAACACACCTAGAGTAACCACAACACATATAATGGTGAATGACTTTCATAAATATGAATGTGTGGTTTGTATGAAGTGGAAGTGTGAACTATGCCTTATGGATTATTGTTTTTCTTTTGCTATGTGTGATGGTATGATGTAGAACCTGCTCAAGAGCAAGTTATTCCTTTCCAAGATCAGGACTACCCATTTCAAGAGCAGCAGGAAGGAGGCAAGTGTCCTTGACCACTTTGATCCTATGCTAGGATGTGTAGATAGAATTATTTGCATTGTCAATCGAAAATATGAAACCCATGCTATGAAGTTTTCGTAGAATTGCATTACCTTGTTTCCTTGTAGCTTGGGTTGGGATTTATTTTATCATGTCATTTATTATTATGCATATGCTTAGCCATGCTTAGAATGGGATATTTGGGATATGAAATCATCAGTTTATTTTACCATACTCTTGAATGAGATATTGTGAGTTATGTAGAGGTAGGGATCAAGGCAAGTTGGATGTTTTGGTTGTGTGCTGGGTGCACGAGACTCGGGTTTGTGTTTAGTACTTGCCTGGATCCTAAGGACCTGTTCATGGAGCATGTAACCTGGCCTTACAGTGCCAACCACATGCTGAGATGGGGCAGCTTGGCCAATTAATTAGGTGTATCCCCGGCGTAGTATGGGTGTGTTGGATGGTGCGGGGAGTAGGTGTCAGCTGGACTACCATATGAACCTCAAGGCTCAAGAGGGGGCCACTGCAGCGGGGTTGGAGCCTCTTGTATGCTGTTAGGGGTGAAACCTCATGGGCCCACGCTCGTCGGGAATCCCTTTGTAAAGGCTTTGTAGTGATCTCCTGGCTACACACCTGGGAAGTGTGAATGTAGTTCGTAGCCACTGGCATAATGGAGGTTCTTTTAGTCCACCCGGCAACGGGGGATGAAATCACTACATGTGGGTACAGTGGTGCAAACTCTGCAGAGTCAAAACTGTCATGACAGCCGTGCTCACGGTCAAGAGCGGCTTGGACTTATTCATGATTAGAGTATGATGGCCTTGGAGGGTGTGAGTGTTAAGCGGGGAGCTTAACATTGGAAATAATGTTATGGTTACTTGATTTTGATGATGGGTTGGGAGATTGGGACCATTTCACCTATGTAGTAATGTAGGTGCTTAATAAGCTAAGGTGATAGATATTAATTGCATAGTGCTTTAACCATGAGTTCAACCTCCCCTTGTTCTAGCCATGCATGACATAACTTTCCCACACTTGCTGAGTACCATCGGTACTCAACCTTGCATATTTGTTGGTTTATATTGCTGCTCAGGTCAAGATAATGAGGTGGTGTATAATGACCAAGACTTTGGACCCGAAGAAGGTTTCTAGGTTCATGGAGACCCCCGGGCAACGCCTGTGACGGAGCCCTCAAGAATAATATTCCGCTGCCAGTTTATTTACATGTGATGAACTTTTTATTGTCCAACGAGACATTTGCTATGTAAGACTTATTTATATTCGACACCTGGCTTGTAATAAATGATGTTTCACTATTTGTCATCACATGTATGAGAAAATGATCCTGGCATACATGTGATATTCACTTGGTTATTCTTCGGAGAAACCGGGTGTGACACGCTGCTGCTGTTGTTGTTGCGGAGGTGGTGCTGGCAGTGTTGGCCTGAATGCCGGTGAGGAATGCGGCCGACTGCGGAATGGCATCGGCCTTTGTGGTGGCTGCCAGCGTGGACCTGATGGTGGGCGATTCACTCTCCGAAATTTCAGAGAAGGACCGCCTCCTTCTCCGCTGCTTTGCAGCGCGCTTCGCTTTCTTTCCTCTGCCGCTAACTCCTTGCCGGAGTCCTCCTGAACAATCACAGAATCAATTATGTCGTTGAGACTGCCGCGATTGAACATCGCCAGTTTGTCCTTCAGGAGCAGGTTAAGCCCCTGGTAGAAGTGGTCCCGCCGCTTCTCGTCGGTATCAGCGTGATACGACGCATAGAGCGCGAGATCGTTGAACGCCCTGGAGTATTCCAGCGCGTTCCGGCTCCCTTGTTGCAGGTGTAAGAATTCCTGCGTCTTCCTCTTCATCAGACCCGGCGGTATGTGATAGGCCCTGAAGGCCGTCCGGAACTCCGCCCAGGTCATAACTCGCTCGGTGGGCTGTGAAGCACTGTAGTTCCCCCACTACGCGCTCGCGGATCCCTGGAGCTGCTGGACCGCGAACTGAGTCTTGCGCTGCTCACTTATTTGGAGCAGCCCGAACTTCATATCTATCGTGCGGAGCCAGTTGTCTGCATCGAGGGGTTCATCCGCCCTTGAGAATACAGGGGGATGAGTCGCTAGGAAGTCGGAGTAGGAACTCTGTTGACGCTCCTCACGATCTTGACGTCTTTCTAGTCGAGACGTATTGGCAATGAGGGTCTGCAGCAACTCCGTATGCTGCTGATGAGAGCCCGCCATTGCTGCTACAATATCCACCAATGTAACCGTTGGCGGTGGCGGTGGCGATGTCTGCTGTTGCTGTCCCGAGGAGTCCTCGGGAGGCTGTTGGGAGGTTTCTCCCCCTTGACTAGAACCCCCAACGTCTGGGTTGGCACGAGTCCAAGTCGTTCTGAAATTCAAAACAGCAGCGATCAGCACATGTCATACTTAAAAATTCCATATGAAACAGTAGGTATTGAAGTGATGCTTGAATAATTTGCACAACATTCACATATATTGATAAAGCATGAACTTTATACAAGATACATTATTCTCGGTCTCCGAGAAGTCGTGCTCATGTCGTCACTACATATACATACGCTACTGTCCACATGACATGTCACCGGTTACAAAAATTTAGGTTACACTACTCTTGTCGCCCTACTTGGCAACGGTAACCTCCTACTCAGAGTAGAACTCGACCTCCTGTGGGTCGTCCTCCTCCGGTACCTCTGCTGGTGGCTCCGGATCTACAACCTCCTCTCCCATCTTGGGTTCTCCCATTGCTGGAAGACCCAAGACCACCGGTATGCCCAATACCGGAGGTACGAGGTCCTGCAACGCGTGAACCTCATCCATGGCCTGGTTGTAGTCTTCTTCCCAGTCTTGCCCTTCCTCAATAGCATCATCTCGCTCTTGAGTAAGGTCCTCGTTCTGCTGGGTTAGAGTCTGCACCAGTTCTTGCAACACCGCGATGTTGACACGGCTCTTCTTCTTTGCCTTCTTCAGACAATGCAACTGATTATGCTGTTCGTTCAGTCGCTTGATCGTCGGAAGGAGCAAATTGCGGAGTGCGCCGTGAGCACTCTTGAAATGGTCTCCACGGCTTGTGCTCTCTTTGAGCTCTGCGGCGAGATGCTCCGTATGAACAGCTTGGCTGTCCATCACGACATTTCCCGCCCTCATTTGGAGGCTGAGGTTCGCCTCCGCGGGGCTGTACCTTGCGCACCCCGGATCGGTTGACTCCCGGTACCTCACTTCCCACACATGATGAGCCCGTCCCTCCACCGGAACCAGTGCGTATGGAGTGCCCTCCATCACTCTCATGTGTATCTGGCAGAAACGTGACATGGTGTCACGGGCTGCCACTTGCCACATCCCCTCGGTTGTCTACCTCTCACCATGACGGTGAACGGCGCCCACCCGGGTGGCGTAGGTCCTGCAGGAACCTCGACATGGATTGTCCACGTCTTGTTCCCCTCCTCGCCTTCTTCTTTGGCAAAGTACTGCGGCATCTGATTGTACCCGAAATATTGAAGCATCTGCCTCAATGCTTCCGGATAGCCACCGTGGTGAGAACAGTGAGATTCCACCCACCTGTTCTCAAACTGTTTATCCTCTGTCATATGTAAAAATATATTTGAGAAATGTAAAATATTTATTTTAACAGTAAACCATTGAGTTATAACACAAAACAGGTCATTGAACCCATAAAACTTAGAATTATAGTTCAAATTTAAACAAATTTGACTACTGATCTACTGTCCAACATGACAGCCCTGACCAGTTTCCATCTCAACCTGATTTAGGCCATGCTAAAGCAAAACCAATTCTGGAGCTCAACATCAAAGTTAACGCTAACTTCAATAGCTTTCCAGGAAGTATTTGCATGGCCTAAGATCTGTCCTTGTTCAAATGTTACGAGATGTCAAAGTTAACAGAATTTCTACAGAAAATTGGACAGCACCTCCCTGCTTTAGGTACTGCTTTGATCCAAGGATTCCAGTTAATTATTCTCCCAATCTGACAAAATGTTCTGTTACAAAGTTGTAACCCATCTCATAAGATTTCCAGAACTACCTCATTTTCTATTTTTGGATTTTTATGCAGGAAGTTATGCTCAATTTACGTAGAGTTTACAGAGAGTCTTTGCTCTGCCCTGTTTTCTGGACAGTTTCCACTCTACTGCATTTTTCGATTGGTTAAGGGATGAAACAATTCTGGACCTCAACAGAAGAGTTGTAAAGCTTTCCAAAAATGTATCATATGACCCCAACCTTGAAATAACTCAATCTCTAACCTCTGATTAACTTCAGCCTTAATTCAGCTGAAAACAGAGTGCTCTGTCCTTAATATCCTATAAGTTGAAAACTTGTTAACTTTGAATATCCTGACTAAGGAAATGAATTACATCAAAGTTTTAGTGCTATGGATTAAAACTTTCATGTTTTACCATGAAGTTGTTCATTTAGTGGGGTGTGACGTCGATGCGTCACCAAAGCATGTCGGTACTACGTCCTCACAAAGAAAAACCTATACCGGACTTAGCCGGCTTCGTTAGTTCAGTGGCACTAAGCGTCTCTCGCACACGGATGCTACACGTCTACCGTTTCGTGGTTAGACAACCTGCAGATAACTCACACAATCGTCAGACTCGGCTGCATACCGAGCTCGGTATCCATACAGTTCGTACACCCGGCCGTCATCACTCGCCCGGATGTTCTCAAGCCAAACACGCCTTGAGTTACGTGTTCACGTTTTAGACCACGTGACGGGGTCTCCCAAATTGCACCATGCACGCCAGGGACAGACGTTGCTCGAATACCCCAAACGACGTGAAGAGTCGTAGAGGATATTAAAGCGAGTCGGTTTACCTGCCACCTGTGGGGCTCCATCCTTCAGCTTGTGCGCACTGGTGGACAGCGCTTGCGTACACCCCCCAAGACATAAACGTCCCGAGATGCACGATTTTCCGACATAATCAAATAGGTTAGTATGCCACTTTCTATACACTAATAACATCCTTATACTGGCTACTAACTCGTTCCTCACTGGATTTTTGAAAAAGATGACCTTTTTAGTGCGTTAAACCTCAAGTGAGCTCTGATACCAGCGCTGACATGATCCCACAGTCTTGTCGAGCCAGGATCACGCTGAGGGGTGCAGCACCGAATAACACACATCAAAGGTACAAAGCGGAAGCAAAATTTTATTACATAAACGGGTTTATGAACATTTTTACAACAAAATATGTTTAGTCTACACTCACGAGCGTAGACTACGCATCAAGTTCACGTTCAGCCCGTGAACGTCTCCTTGCTAGCACACACGCACACTAACACGGCGGCGTGCACGACTCCCACTCGACGGGATTCCCTTCCTGGGGTTCCGTCTCCTTCTCGGGAGTCCCTTCCTCATAGAACCCTGCAAAAGCTTCAAACACACGCAGTGAGCACGAAGGCTCAGCAAGACTGACCCGTCTCTCCTAAACATGGAACTTCTACATGAGGGGTGATGGGTACATGAGATAAACAATTTGCAAAGGACTCGCCTAATTATTGGAACCTTACTTTCAGGTTTTAGGAGCAGGTTGTGGAGAACCTTACGCTAAGGCACATGAGAGCCGCAATCAAACAAAAAACACATTTCTCTCATGTAATTTGCCCAAAGTTGAAAAGAACTTTAGTTAGCTCTAAACTACAACAAATCATTAACAATCAAAGTCCATCTTTCAATCAGCAACATTCCAACATGTAACTAGCCTGTTCTTTCTATGTCACGGTACAGTGAAAAAGTGGTACTCACTGACCGCGAGGGACGGCGATTATAATCGATTTACACCTGCAGGGTTATCCCGGACACCGTACGCAACCACCTTTCACCCGTTAGCCAAATGTTGAACCAGTCCAATCGTCCCGAGCTAGAGGTCACTGCACGCGCATCTCAGTGCCGGCAGCCGATTTACACCTCGAGCTCTCAACCTAACCTCCGAACGACCAGCTATGCCTCAACACCCAGCTATCCGAGTTACATCGGTTTCCCTGTTCCCATATAGCCAGTAGGTCTTCGGTACTGTTCTAGCTTGTTCAACAGGGCCGCACACGGCTCGGTCCTCAATCGACACAAGCGGAGCTATAGCACACAGGCCCCAAAGTCCTGCTTCCCTTACTCTCCGCTCAGTCTCTTTTTTCTTGCCATGTGTATCATGTGCTATCTCTACCCGAGTCGAGTGCCTCTAGCCTATGCTCGCGAGTAGTTCCAACTACTCGACTTGTACCGAATCCTACTCTATCTTAGCGATGCAGTGGCTAACGAGGTTTTCAATCCTAATCCCAGCCCATGGTTTTCTTGGCTATGCATTTGGGTTTCAAACAAGACCCTAATGCACGAAATAAGTGATGCTCAAAGAAAGTGCTCAAAACAATAAAAATTTGTAAAGAGGTTAATGGAAACCGGAGTTTGCCTTGCTGCTCTTGGTCGTAGGCTAGCTGCTCTTCTGGAGTGACGAAGTCTAGGACTTCGGGTTCCTCCTCCACATTAGCGGCTACATGATATAACCAATACATGTATTAATTTAAATGCATTTGAATTGAATTTTAAACTTGTGAAGGCTAAGTCCCACTAGACAGACTCAATGACTCTGAAATTTTTACTGTGGTTTGGATACAACCTAAACAGAGACTTGGTCAAGTTTTAGTTGCAGCAAAGCTCAATTGAGCTCTCCACAAATAATTATGTACTTGACCTTAATTGGAGGCTTTAGGGTGTTCTAGGGATTTTCATGGAACAAGACATGACTTTCTGAAAACTAGATTTTCAGAGGGTTCTAATGGAGTTGGTCTCACTTAATTTGAAGGTTCCTAGCTAAAGATATGAGCTAAACAATTTCAGAGGAAATTCTGAAAATGTTTCGGAACATTTTCTATTTTCTCTGGAACAGATTTATTAATCACACCATTAGGGGGATCAAATGAGCTCAAATTGATCTGAAATTTTTATGGTACTTCAGGGATATTTTGGTGAACATCCCAGTAAAATTTCAGAATTTTCCTTCAAAGGATTCTCCAGTTTAAATTCCAAACAGTTTAAATTTTGAGGAATTAATTCTGGAGAAATAAGGATTTCCATGAAGTGAAACTTGATTTGCTAGAAAGTACTCAGAGAGCTGAATCCAACAAAATTTGGTTCACTTGATTTGGAGCTTCCTAGCCAAAGTTATGAGGATTTGAAGTTTGAATGAATTCTGAAAATGGGGAAAAAGTTCAAATCTGCCGGTGGGTCCACAGCACACGTGTCGGACGCTGGAGCGATGGCACACCGGGGTCTACGGTGTTTTTGCGTGCCAGCACACTGGATCTGAGCCACAGACTGATCCTGATTTAAAATACGAGCCGCTGACAGCCGGGTCCCACCCCCTTCGTCTACCTCTCGCCGCCCGCGCTCTGCCGCCGCGACACCTCGCCGGAGAGCTCGCTGGCAGCCTCTGTGGAGCTCCAAACTTCATGATTCTGGCCGCCCCTGCCTTCTTTCACTCGGGGAACATGATTCCGGGCTCAGTTCGCCATGAAAATGGCCGGTACATGGTCGGCGACGAGCGGCAGCCTCGGGAGAACTTCGGCCGTGTCGGCCGACCTCCCTAGCACCTCAATCACTCGAGCAAACGGTCGGGAAGCATCAGTGGACCTTAGGAAAGGTCGACATGAGCTCCATAGAGCTTGGAAAGGGCTGTGTTGGGCTGTCACCGTGCGACCTAGTCTGGGAATCGGGATTTTTACTGAAACTCGAAGAACAGCGGTTTCCCTCCACGGTTCTTCGTGGTTCCTGCTCCTATGGACTCGTACGGGCACCTAGAAGTGATCCTCTCCATGAGAGGATGAGTGGTGCAGTGTGGATTACGAATTTTGCGGATCGATGCAGACTCCACTTTTGCACACCGTCGCGAAAACATGAAATTCCGGCGTGAGCGGTCTTTGTCACACCACCGGAGCTTGCGGGAATGAAAGAGGGACTGAAGGCGAACCTCTTTGCTGTTCACCGCTCGGTGAACGGTGGGCTGTGGTGGCCGGAGGGATCGTCCCCGCGGTGGCCGCTCGAGCTGAACCAGCAGAGGAAAGATCATCGCGGTGGAGCTCGGGAAGGACTGCTCCGAGCCTGGAACCGACGCGAGGGTGTCGAGGAGGGCATGGCGCACCTGGTGCTGGTCTCAGATTGCCGGGAGGATCACTGGATCGACCGAGTGATGTAGAACCGAGGGTTCAACCGGGCGGCAAGGATCTTCAGTTTTCTGGACGGGAACGCGTCGGGGCAGCGGTGAAAACCCCCTGCGACAGCTCGGGCGCGTAGATAAGGGCCCCGAGAGGCGGTTCATCGGCTGAGGGTGGCAAGCAGCTGCTGTCCTCGTCGTTTCTTCACCGTGGCGGCAGCTCGGTCGGGCGCGAGCAACTGGGTTGAGTCTTCAGTCGGTTGAATCCCCTCCACTGGCTGACATGTGGGTCCCATTTTCCTTTTAACCTCTGAAGTTAACTTTGCTCTACTGCTCTAAACAGTAGAGACCAAATTAACCTCAAGTGTTTGAATTATCTGCCCTTGGGCCATTTGAATGGGGTAGAATTCAAATTGGTTTGGGTTTGACTAAATTTCAGCACACATGTAGTTTGAAATTCAAACAAGGTTTGAATTTGCTACACTTAGCTCATGTCAAGAACAACTCCAA
Source organism: Neostapfia colusana (assembly GCA_030760725.1). NCBI lineage: Eukaryota > Viridiplantae > Streptophyta > Magnoliopsida > Poales > Poaceae > Neostapfia > Neostapfia colusana. Next base: position 46,653,079 of record JASWHV010000008.1, on the reverse strand, counting down.
ATGGAGTGAAAATTGGTGTGTGAGCTCACAAAAATGTGCTGAGTATGAATATGTTTCCCACTTTTGAATTCATGGAGTGAAAACAGTTTGAATTTGAACTTGGGTTCAAACCACCCTCTTTCTAGCTATACCCAAAAATACCTCAAGAAGGTTTTGAATTTGGGTGAAACTTGGCATGGACATCCCTAGCAAAGTGTAGGAGTTTTCATATGCCCAGCCCCTAGATGATGCATGTGGGAAATACCACTTTTGCATCTTGTGAGTTTATCCTCTAATGAGCATGTTGATAATGGTTACTTGCTCTTCAAATGTGTTCATCCACTTTCTTCAAATGAGGTGTGTGGTGTGGTGATGAACACTTTAAACATGTGTCAAAAACTGAGGCCTTTACAATTTTGAGGGGAGAAAAGCAGTGGGACCCACTTGTCATTGAGAGGGGAAGACTTACAACTGAAGGAAATCTTCTCTTTTCTCCAGGTTTCCACTCGAAGTCGCTGTGCAACAGAGGAGCGCCACCAAGCAGGTCACTGCCGCCACCTCCCAGCTGCTTGAGCAGCACTGGAGAGCTGCTCGTGGGTCTTCTGCACCCTCAGCGTGATCAGCTTGCCTACTACCTGAAGCCTTGGACCCTGTCTCCTCCTCGCGCTGAAACGGAACCGAGCACCCCTGCCAGCATCGATTGATTCGGGAGCCAGCGATTTCATGCGCACAAGGCCTCAACCAGCTGCAAAACAGCACCCCGGACTCATCCTTCACCTTCTCCGCACAAAAACACGCAGCTCCCGGCGTTCCCCACCCTAGAACAGGTGGTGTTGAAGCAACCCAAGGGTAATCGATGAGCAAGCTCATGTGGACAGCTCACCACAGTGGGTTTCACGCTCAATCAAAGACGCTCAGAGGTGCACTGAACCACCGTGGTGCTGCTCCTCGAAGCTAAGCTCAAGCGGTGATCTCTAGCGGCCGAATTCGAAGTTTTTCTCCCGGTGCACGACCACGGACCCTCCGGTAAGGATCTCCAAAATTCGTGCTTAATTCTCACTTAGATATCACCAAATCGTGCACAAATGAGCCAGACTCATTGGCGATGCAATCTCCTTCACAATCCTAGCTTGAAACCCGGTGTTAGCGGCCCATTTCCAGTTATTCGAGCGCTGGCCATGGCGGGGACGATCGGGCGCCTGTTGAAACCCTAGTAGCCAGCGTTCTCGAGCTACTTTGCGCCCATGTCGAGCTTCCTTAGGTGTCACTGATGCTGTAGAGTCGATCGCTCGAGGTTTTCATGGGCTAGGGTGACCGGTCCTCGGCGCCGAGCTTCACCGAATGCCTCCACACGCCGCGAGCTAGTTGGAAGGCTTTGCCGGCTCGGGTAGACCACACCAGTGGGTTCCTCAAGTGGTATTAGGGCCTAGCGGCGAGTTTGGGCGTGGGGGATGGCCGGGAGGCCGAAATCTGGCGAGCTCCGGCAAGCCCGGCGACGCGCGGGCACGGGAGGCCGGAGGTTGAAGAAGGGTACCCGGGCCCAGCCGTCAGTGAGAAGGATTTGAAAACTCAGATCTTCTGTGGCATTGGATCGGGCTGTGGCTGCGCGGGAGTGGTTCTGTGGCCCCGTGTGTCTTGTTCCAGTGAGTAACACGTGGTCCCCTGGACCCACACGCAGGATTTAAACATTTCCCGGTTTATTTGAATCCCCAAATTCACTTCAAACTTTAGAACCTCATAACTTTTGCTAGGAAGCTCCAAATTTAGTGATACAAATTGGGTTGGATTCAGATTGAAAAACTCTATCCAAATATGGAACCCAATTTGTATGGAAACTATTATTAAATTCTGGAAAATTCTTTAAACTTTTTAGCAAAAGAATTTTAGAGGGTGTTAGTGAACTCCTGTAAAAATTTCAGCTTATTTAGAGTTTATTTAGTTAGGATAATTCTGATTTCAAATTTCTGTGTTCAAATGAATACAGAAAAAATTCCAGGGAATTTCCAAAACTTGGAAATTCGGTTCTGGGAAATTCTTAGTTCCATAATTCATAGGAAAATTCATGCATGCTCCCTGATCTATGTATGAAATTGGGGTTCACGTGAATTTGCATGAAATGTAAGGGCCTAAGTTTTTGGCACATATTCAAGTGTTCATCACCACACACACACTTCATTTGAAGAAACTTGATGAATACATTTGAAGAGCATGTAAACACCATCAACATGATCATTAGAGAATAAACTTACAAAATGCAAAAGTGGCATTTCCCACAAGCATCATATAGGGGCTGGACATATGAAAAAGTCCTACAATTTGCTAAGAATGTCCATGCCAAATTTCACCCAAATCCAAACCTTTTTGAGGACCATTTTGGGTATAACTAGAGAGAAGGTGGTTTGAACTAAAATTCAAATTTAAACTGTTTCCATCCCATGAATTCAAAAGTGGGAGGCATATTCTTACTCAGAACTTTCTGTGAGCTCACACACCAATTTTCACTCCATTTGGAGTTGATCTTGACATGAGCTAAGTTTAGCAAATTCAAACTTTATTTGAAATTCAAACTGCATATGTGCTGAAATCATATGCAAACCAAACCCAATTTCAATTCTATCCAATTCAAATGGCCAAAGGGCAGATAATTCAAATGACCAAGGTTAATTGGGTCTCTACTGTTTAGGGCAGTGGGGAAAATTCAATTTCAGAGGTTAAAACTCGGGTGGGACCCACAGGTCAGCTTCACAGCTCCCAGAACCGACTGAGGCACCGAGTGTTCGGGTCTCTGGCTCTCGCCGCGGTCGCCACCGCGCCAGGCCGCCGAGGCCAGCAGCTGCTTGCTGCCCCCTCTGCTGAACCGCCTCCCTAGGCCCTTATCTATGCGCCCGAGCAGTCCCTGGTGTTTCTCACTGCTGTCCCGACGCGTTCTCACCCAGCAAACTGAAATCCCTCGCCGCTCGGCTGAGCTCTCGGTCCCTCGTCGCGCGACCGATCCTGTGGTTTTCACGGCGATCTGAGACCATCCCCGGGTGCGCCGAGTCTTCCTTGATGCCCTAGCACCGGTTCCAGATCCTGATCAACCCTTCCCCAGCTCCCCGCGACGTTCTTTCATTCCCCGGTTCAGCTCGAGCCGCCGTCCTGGGACGACCCGTCCGGCCACCACAGCCCACCATTCTCCGAGCTGTGAATAGCAAAAAGGTTCGCCTTCAGTCCCTCTTTCATTACCGCAAGCCCCGGTGGCGTGACATAAACTACTCACGCCGGAATTTCATGATTTTGCGACGGTATACAAAAGGGATGCCCGGACTGATCTGCAAAATTCATAGTCCACACCGCACCACTCATACTCTCATGGAGGGAAGCACTTCTAGGTGCCCGTACGAGTCCATAGGAGCAGAAACCACGAAGAACCATTGGGGGAAACCATTGTTCTTCGAGTTTTAGGAGAATTCCCGATTTCCGTCCTAGGTCGCACGGTGACAGCCTAGTACAGCCATTTCCGAGCTCCGTGGAGCTCATGTCGATCTTTCATATGGTCCACTGATGCTCGACGACCTTTTGCTCGATCGGTTGGGGTACTAGGAAGGCCGGCCGACACGGCCGAAGTTCTTCCGAAGCTGCCGCTCGTTGCCGACTATGTGCCGGTGATTTTCATGACGAGCTGAGCCCAGCATCGTGTTCCCCGGATAGATTTAGGCAGAGGCGGCCAAAATAATAGAGTTTGGCACACGGCAGAGGCCACCGGCGAACTCTCCGGCGAGGGGTCGCGGCGGCCGAGCGCGGGAGGCCGGAGGTAGACAAAGCCCCCGGTCCCACGTGTCAGCGGCCGATATTTTAAACTCCGGGATCTGCTGTGGCACCGGATCGGGTGAGTCTGCGCACGAAAGATTCTGTAGCCCCGTGTGTCGACCACTGAGAAGTTGACACGTAGCCCCGGCCCCACGCGCAGCAGTTTAAACTTTTCCCGATTTTCATATTTAGTTCAAACTTTAAACCCACATAACTTTGGCTAGGAGACTCCAAATCGAGTGAACCAAATTTTGTTGGATTCAGCTCTCTTTTCCAGCAAATCAAGTTTCACTTCATGAAAATCCTTATTTCTCAAGAATTAATTCTTCAAAGTTTAAACTGTTTAGAATTTTAACTGGAGAACTCTTTGGAGGAAAATTCTGAAATTTTGCTAGGATGTTCACCAAAATATCCATGAGCTACCATAAAAATGTCAAATCAATTTAAGCTCATTTTATCCACCTTATGGGGTGATTAATGAAACTGTTCCAGAAAAAATGGAAAATGTCTAGAAACGTTTTCAGAATTTCTCTGAAATTGTTTAGCTCATATCTTTAGCTAGGAACCTTCAAATTAAGTGAGACCAACTCCATTAGAACCCTCCGAAAATCTAGTTTTCATAAAGTCATTGCTTGCTCCATGAAAATCCCTAGAACACCCTAAGAGCTCCAATTAAATTCAAGTACATAATTTTTTGTGGAGAGCTCAAATGAGCTTTGCTGCAAATAAAACTTGGCCATGTATCTGTTTAGGTTGTACCCAAACCACAGTAAAAATTTCAGAGTCATTGGGTCTGTGAAGTAAGACTTGTAGTCTTCACAAGTTTAAATACAATTCAAATGCAATTAAATTGATACATATACATGCTATGTCATGTAGTCGCTAAGGTTGAGGAGGAACCCGAAGTCTTAGACTTCATCACTCCGGAAGAGCAGCTAGCCTACGACTAAGAGCACCAAGGCAAGCTCTGGTTTGCATTAACCTTTTTACAAATTTTTATTATTTTGAGAACTTACTTTGAGTACCACTTACTTCTTGCATTAGAGTCTTGTTTGAAACCCAAATGCATAGCCAAGAAAACCATGTGTTGGGGTTAGGATTGAAAACCCAGTATAGCTACTGCAACGCTATGATAGTTTAGGCTTCGGTACAAGTCGGGTAGTTGGAACTACTCACGAGCATAGGCTAGGGGCACTCGACTCGGGTAAGGATAGCAAATGAACCACATGGCAAGAAAAATGAGACCGAGCGGAGAGTAAGGGCAGCAGGACTTTGGGGCCTGGGTGCTATAGCTCCGCTTGTGTCGATTGAGGACCGAGCCGTGTGCTGGCCTGTTGAACAAGCTAGAACAGTACCGAAGACCTACCGGCTATATGGGAACCGGGAAACCGATGTAACTCGGGTAGCTGGGTGTTGAGGCATAGCTGGTCGTTCAGAGGGTAGGTTGAAAGCTCGAGGTGTAAATCGGCTGGCGGCACTGTGGATGCGCACGCAGAGACCTCTTGCTCGGGACAATTGGACCGGTTGAACATTTGGCTAACGGGTGAAAGGTGGTTGCGTACGACGTCTGTGATGGTTGCTGTAGGCAACATCAATTACAGGCGTACGTGACGGGTTATTCGGATAACCCTGCAGGTGTAAATCGATTATAATCGCCGTCCCTCGTGGTCAGTGAGTACCACTTGTTCACTGTACCGTGACGTAGAGAGAACAGGCTAGACACATGTTAAATGTTTGCTGATTGGAAAAACATACCTCGTAATGGCTTGTTGTAGTTTAGAGCTAACTAAAGTTCTTTTCAACTTTGGGCAAAGTACATGAGAGAAATGCGTTTCTTGTTTGATTGCGGCTCTCTCATGTGCCTTAGCGTAAGGTTCTCCACAACCTGCTGCTAAAACATTGAAGTAAGGTTCCACTAATTAGGTGAGTCCTTTGCAACTTATTTTACCTCATGTAACCTAAACCCCTTCATGTAGAAGTTCCATGTATAGGAGAGACGGGTCAGTCTTGCTGAGCCATTATGCTCACTGCTTGTGTTTGAAGCTTTTGCAGGGTTTTATGAGGAAGGGACTCCCGAGGAGGAGACGGAACCCCAAGAGGGGAACCCCGTCGAGTGGGAGTCGTGCACGCCGCCGTGTTAGTGTGTGTGCGTGCTAGCGGGGACACGTTCACGGGCTGAACGTGAACTCGATGCGTAGTCTACGCCTGTGAGTGTAGACGGAAAATATTTTATTGTAAAAATGTTCATAAACCTGTTTAGGTAATAAAACTTTGCTTCCACTTTATATCTTTGATGTGCGTTATCCGGTGCTGTGCAACGCAGCACCCCTCAGCGCGATCCTGGCTCGACAAGACTGTGGGGTCGTGTCAGCGTGGTATCAGAGCTCGCTTGAGATTTAACGCACTACAAAGGTCATCCTTTTCAAAAATTCGGTGAGGAACGAGTTAGTAGCCCATATAAGGATGTTATTAGTGTATAGAAAGTGGCATACTAACCTATTTTCTTATGTCGGAAAATTGTGCATCTCGGGACGTTTTATGTCTTGGGGGGTGCACGCAAGCGCTGTCCACCAGTGCGCACAAGCTGAAGGGTGGAGCCCCACGCGTGGCAGGTAACCCAACCCGCTTAAATATCCTCTACGACTCTTCATGTCCTTTGTGGTATCCGAGCAACGTCTGTCCCTGGCATGCTTTGGGCAATTTGGGATACCCCGTCACGTGGTCAGTAACGTGAACACGTAGGTCAAGGCGTGTTTGGCTTGAGAACATCCGGGCGAGTGATGACGGCCGAGTGTATGGACTGTATGGTTACCGGGCTCGGTGTGCAGATGAGTCTGACGATTGTATGAGTTATCTGCAGGTAGTCTAACTGTGAAACGGTAGACGTGTAGCATCCGTGTGCGAGTGACGCTTAGTGACACTGAACTAACGAAGCCAGCTAAATCCTGTATAGGTTTTTCTTTGTGAGGACGTAGTACCGACATGATCTGGTGACGCATCGACGTCACCCCACTAAATGAGCAACTGCATTGTAAGACTTGAAAGTGTTAATCCAGAGCACTAAAACTTGATGCAAGTCCTTCCCTTAATCAGGATATTCAAAGTTAACAAGTTTTTAACTTATAGGATACTAAGGACAGAGTCCCCTGTTTTCAGCTGAATTAAGGCTGAAGTTTATTAGAGGTTAGAGGTTGAGTTCTTTCGAGGTTGGGGTTATATGATACATTTCTGGAAAGATTTGGAAGAGTTTTACAACTTTTCTGTTGAGGTACAGAGATGTTTCATCCCCTAACCAATCGAAAAATGCAGTAGAGTTGAAACTGTCCAGAAAACAGGGCAGGGCAAACACTCTCTGTAACAGAAAGTTTTGTCAGTTTGGGAGTAGAATTAACTGGAATTCTTGGATCAAATCAGTACCTAAAGCAGGGAGGTGCTGTCCAATTTTCTCCAGAAATTCTATCAACTTTGAAATCTCATAACTTTTGAACCAGGACGGATCTTAGGCCAAGCAAATACTTTCTGGAAAGATATTGAAGTTAACTTTAACTTTTATGTTGAGCTCCAAATTGGTTTTGCTTTTAGCATGGTCTAAATCAGGTTGAAATGGAAACTGGTCAAAACTGTCATGTTGGACAGCAGATCAACAGTCAAATTTGCTTAAGTTTGAACTATGCTTCCATGTTTTATGAGTTCCATGACATGTTTTATGTTATAACTCAATGGTTTACTGTTCATATAAATATTTGACATTTCTCAAATATGTTTCTACAGATGACAGCGGATAAACAGTTCGAGAACGGGTGGGTGGAATCTCACTGTTCTCACCACAGCGGCTATCCGGAAGCCTTGAGGCAAATGCTTCGATATTTCGGATACAACAAGATGCTGCAGTACTTTGCCAAAGAAAAAGGTGAGTAGGGGAACAAGACATGGACGATCCATGTCGATGTTCCTGCAGGACCTACGCCACGCGGTTGGGTGCCGTTCACCGTTACGGTGAGAGGTAGACTGTGGCGGACCGGGATCCGCTCATCCAGGATCGCAGAGGGTTATGCCGCACGATGCGACACCCGACAGCACACGTCATAAGGAAACAATATATTACATGGGAAACCAACTGAACTGTACAAACAGGTACAAACTTCAGTTACAAACTATTGTTTATATTACACAGCGGAAGTCTAAATTATACAACTCACGCCTGCCTATATAGCAAAAGTCGGTTGCCCAGCCCTAGAGCAACCCACACTAGCTGCACGTCTCAGCTCAGCGCGGCGTGTACGGCTCCCACTCAGCCGTGGTCCCCGACGGAGGGTAACCCTCGCCGGTGGACTCGTAACCCGAGTCCGTGGGTGGCTCCTCACCTGAAAAACACTTAAGCAGCAACCGTGAGCACGATGTCTCAACAAGACTTAACCGACTCACCTAGGCATGAAACTCTACGTGAGGTGTACAACGAACCTAGGATAGTAACATTGCAGCAAATGGACATGCCTACCAGTTCATCCTTAATTCATCTTTTAGCAACAAGTTAACAGTTCGGGAATCTGAAATTTAGTAAGCAATATTTGGTGGCACACATGTAGCAATACAATTATATCATAACAGCAATATTAAATCCTCGCATTTCATACATTAGCCTATGTCACGACTCAGTGACCAAGTGGTACTCTTCACCACGAGGGACGGCGAATCGACTCGATATACACCTGCAGGGACACCCAAAGAGCACGTCACGTACGCCCACCCGTGGAGCTGCACAGCGCGCTCACTCGATGTCGTACGGGACAACCTTTCACCCAACAGCCCAAACATCGAACCGGTCGCACCGAAACGAGCAGGAGGTTCCCTACACGGAGCATCTCTCTATGCCCGTTAGCAGATTTCCACCTTGCTGCCCTCAGCCTACACCTATAAATCGGTGCGTTATGCCTCGACGCCCAGAGGTTTAGGTTACATCAGTTTATCGGGGCCCATATATCTAATATGCCTTCGGTATGTTCAAACTTGATCAGTGTGGGCCGCACACGGATCGGTCCTCAATCGACTCGGACAGGGCTGCGCACACAAGACTCCCTCTTGCTGCGCCCTAGCCCCTTCCCAGTCTCATTTTCATTACTAAGGTGATCTCACATCACTCGAACCAATCCCGTGTGTCCCAAGCCAAACTCGCAAGTAGATTCCAACTACTCGACTTGTACCGAAGTCCTATGAATCATTAAGCATAGCCTGTCTACTCGAGGCCTTAGACACTACCCTCACTCTTAGGGGAAAGATTTGGTTATGCATTTGGGGTTTCATCCATCCTATACCTAATGCACATACATACTTCACACTATGTATGTAAACAAAGTAAAACTTTATAAACGGCTTAATGCAAACCGGGGCTTGCCTTGTTGCTGCTGGTCAGTAGTTAGGTCTTCGTCCGGAAGGAGGAAGTCGAGCACCTCCGGAGTCTCCTCGCCTTCAGCGACTACACGTTAATGAATATGCACATAAGTTAATTGTAACGATTCTGCTATCAGTTCTAGTAACAAGTATTTAACAACTGGAACTCTGTTTAAGAATTTAAAATGAAACTGGGGCAAGTGGCTTGGGTTTGGACCTAAGCAAATGATTAAGTGCTAAGTGGTTTTCCCCCTCTTCCATATTGATCACCTCAAGTGGTTAGACAGAACAGGGGTGATCCATAGCTCCAATGGAGCTGAGAATTTTTGTCTGAGTTCCTTGTCACAAGAAAACCATCTGGACCAAAAATTAGCACTTTTCATTGAGTGGTTTGTTCAGAATAATTTTCTAAGCAATTAATCAAAGAAGAATTGATTCTGAGATAACACCCCTGTTGACGCCAAACTTAGTGAACTACAATTTCAATTATAGCTCATAGAGCTTCCATGAATTTTCCTAGCATTTTTGGAGCTAAGATTTGCCCAGAACTGAATTTCCAAGTTTTGGAAATTCTCTGAAAATGTTTCTGTATTCAATTGAACACAGCACATTCAAATCTTAATTGCCGTGACCTAATCAACTCCAAATGGTCTGAAACTTTTACAGGAGTTCACTAACATCATAAAGAATATTCTGGCAAAATTTGAGGATTTTTTGATGAACCAAACTTCCTCTAAAGTTATTTTTCTGAAAAGCCTTAAAGAATTTTCCATAATTAAATAATGGGTTTCATACAAATTGGGTTGCATATTTGGATAGAGATATGCAAGATGAATCCAACCCAATTTCAATCACTAAATTTGGAGCTTCCTAGCGCACGTTATGAGGTTCTAAATTTTAAACTAAATCTGAAAATCCAAATAAACCGGGGAAAAGTTTAAATTCTGACCGTGAGCCCATCACACACGTGTCACTGCTGGAGCTGAGCCACACGGGGCTACAGACCCCTTCCCGTGCAGCCACACTGAATCCCGGGGCCGCAATCGATCAGCAATTTAAACCTCCCATCGCTGACACGCGGGGCCCGCCGGTCGTCTTCCTCCTCGGGCCGGTTTCTTTTCCCGCGCCGCCCCCTCGCCGGCACCTCACTGGATCTCGCCGTAACTGGCTTCCCGGCCGCCTCTAGGCCGGAAACTCGCCTCCTGTGTGTTTGGGAGGTCGGGGAATACGTCTACGGGGTTGGCTCGGGCTGCCGGTGGCCAGAACACGGTCGGCGACGTGCGCACACCTTGGTGAAGCTTCGGCGCCGTAGCCCGAGTACCCTAGCCCGACAAAAGTTCGGTGAAAGGGCTCTACAGCACCAGTGGATGCTGAGGAAGATCGTCCTGGTGCCGGAGCAGCCCGGAGGTGGCTCTAACCTAGTTGCAAAGTAAACTTGGGCGCCGTCAAGTCTAGCTCCTGTGAGTGCAGTTTTATTGGCTCTAAGAAAACAGAAGTCAGGAATTTGCGGATTTCGTACCAGAAGGTGGTTCTGCACCGGCTGAGAGTAGGTTGCAAAATACGCCGGCGACGATCAGTCACTTGGTCCAAGCTATGGGGTCGAGCAGCGTGGATTTTGGCGCGTCCAAAACCGCTCTTGCTCAGCCGTGACAAGCCCTCTGCCGAGCTGCCCACGGGAGCACCTTCACTCGGTTCTTGTCGGCCGCCGCGAAAAATGCAAGTCCCTCGGGTTGCTGTGGGATGTCTGGTGATGCTGTTTTGCTGGGTTGCCGATGCTTGCACGCAAGGAGAAATCGCTCCCGAGCGAATTGACCACGGCGGCTGCTCCTCGGTGTTCTATCGTGCAAGAGGAGTAGAACGTGGCCTTCGGTGCTGTGGCAAAACGGGGCACGGTCAGGAGTAACCGACCCCGGAGCGAGCTGTGGTGGCGTCTCGGTGGCGCCCATGGACTCCTCGGCCCTGTTCGAGTGAGCAATACTTAACCCCGAAGGCTGCTGATCTTTATGCATTTTTAGCCTCCCCAATGACAGGTGGGTCCCACCAGTCAGTGCTCCCCTATCCCTCAAATAATTTCCAAATACATGGCAAGTGACCAATTCAAATGTTTGGAGCTAAAACTGAGCTACATTTGTATAGTTGGGCAAATTTCCCCCAAATTCAAATGTATATTTGAATTCTTTGCACATTTGAATCCTTTTTGGAAAAATGGGTAGCAAACCTTTTCAAAAATTACTGAAACTTTGCCTACCCACTAATTTGGACCTATGGAATCCAAATATGCACTTTGATTCTTGTGTTAGCTGCTTCAACCAAGAGTTTGAATACAACAGTTTTGAATCACCATTATGTCCTCCCCTCATTTGAATTTTGAGTTGGACATTAGTTCAAATTCTGATTTTCAAACCCTCCCATTGCACTTGAGTACTTCAACTCGGTGGTCTTACCCCCAACTAGGGTCCAAACATGCAAATGACTCTAAGTTGGTGTTAGAACAACCTCTCATGTGTTATCATATGTGTAGAAAGTTTGAACCAATACCCTTTTGATGGAGGTTACTTGCTCTTCACAAGATATTCACAACAAAACTGTGGTGTTGTGAGATGATGAAAAGTTTTTGCAAGTCCATTTTGTTGGGCTTTTACATCCCTCCCCCCTTAAAAGAATCTCGTCCCGAGATTACAAAAGAAGAGACAGCGATGTAATAGGTACTTACCCGTGCTGAGATGCCATGAACTCCGGGTAATTTGAGCGAAGGAATTCCTCGCTCTCCCACGTCGCTTCTTCGGCAGTGTGGTTGCTCCAGAGTATTTTGTAGAACCACAACGTTCGGCTATGCGTGGTCTGGGCCTTCTCATCAATAATTGCCACCAGATACTCATCATACGTCATGTCCGGTTGCAATTCGCCGATGTATTCGGTAGGAACAGCGGCTGTATGCTTCAGACATTTTCGCAGTTGCGAAACATGGAAAACGTCGTGAACACCAGCAAGAGATGCCGGTAGCTCCAATCTATACGCCGCTGGTCCACACTTCTCGGTGATAGCATAGGGTCCAATGAAACGGGGAGCGAGTTTCCCCTTCACGCCGAACTGGTGCACGCCCTTTATCGGAGACACACGGAGGTACACGTGTTCAACGACGTCAAAGTGCAACGGTCTACGCCTCTTATAAGTATAGCTCTTCTGCCGGGATTGAGCGGCCTTCAAATTAGCTTGAATCATCCGAACGCGCTCTTCGACATCGTTCACCACATCAACCCCTAATGTGACCCTTTCACCGTATTCGCACCAGTTTAATGGGGTGCGGCATTTGCAACCGTAGAGAGCTTCGTAGGGTGCCATCTTGATACTCGCCTGATAGCCGTTGTTGTACGAGAATTCCGCCAACGGTAGGTAATCATCCCAGTTCCTACTGTGGTGGATGGCACATGCTCTCAACATGTCTTCCAGAACTTGATTCACCCTCTCTGTTTGGCCATCTGTCTGAGGGTGGTAGGCGGAGCTTCTAATCAGTTTAGTACCCAAAGCAGCGTGCAACTGCTCCCAAAAGCGAGATACAAACAATGCATCTCGGTCTGAGACTATGGTCTTGGGTACGCCATGCAGGCATAGGATCCTGGCAATATATAACTCCGCATATCTGTTGGCATGGAAATGGGTATGCACGGGAATGAAGTGAGCCGACTTGGTTAGTCGGTCAACGATCACCCAAATGGAATCATGCTTGTTGGAAGTTAGGGGTAATCCCAGAATGAAATCCATGCTCACATCTTCCCATTTCCATGCCGGGATCTTCAGGGGTTGCAACAGCCCTGACTTCTTTATATGATCCGCCTTCACTCGTCTACACGTATCACATTCGGATACGTACTGCGCTACCTCCCGCTTCATCCGCGTCCACCAAAATTTCCTTTTTAAGTCTCGGTACATTTTGTTTCTGCCCGGATGAATGAAGTATTTAGACAAGTGAGCTTCATCGATGATCTTTCTCCTCAGTTCCATATCTCGGGGTACGACTATGCGGTCATTGAACCATAGCGTCCCCTCATCATCCTTCCGGAAACACTTGATCTCCCCATTGTCTATCCGTCTCAGGAGATGTGCCATACCCTTATCAATCTTCTGAGCTGCAATGATGTCCTCCCTCATAGTAGGGATGAGAGCAAGGTTGTAGAGCGATCCATAAGGAACCACGTATAAACTTGGCTCCTCCTCCCCCACCGGTGTAATGGTGAGGTTATGGACATGTGATTTCCGACTCAGCGCGTCGGCAACCACATTTGCCTTGCCGGGGTGGTAATGGATCTCAATGTCATAGTCCTTGATTAAATTCTAACCACCTCCTTTGCCTCATATTCAGCTCCTTCTGGGTGAAGATGTACTTCAAGCTCATGTGGTCGGTGTAGAGATGCACCAAGTTCCCCAGGAGATAGTGCCTCCACATTTTCAACGCCAGGACCACTGCAGAAAGCTCGAGATCATGAGTCGGATAGTGCTGCTCATGGTTCCGAAGTTGGTGTGAGCCATAGGCGACCACACGACCTTCCTGCATCAGCATGCAGCCGAGCCAATACCGGACGCGTCACAATACACGTCAAAGGGCTTGGTTGTATCCGGTTGAGCTAAGAACGGGGCTGTTGTGCGATGCTTCACTAATGCTTGGAACGCTCCTTCACATGCCATGTTCCAAACATATTTTGTCCCCTTTTTCAGCAACTCTGTCATCGGCTTAGCAAGCTTGGAGAAGCTTGGAATGAATCTCCGATTATATCCCGCTAAACCGAGGAAGCTTCTGACTTCATGAACTGAAGTGGGAGCTTTCCATTTCAGCACTTGCTCTATCTTGCTTGGGTCAACCGCAATGCCTTCCGCGGAGATGATATGTCCCAAGAATGGCACTTGGCTGATCCAAAACTCGCATTTACTGAACTTGGCATAGAGCTTGTGGTCTCGCAATCGTTGAAGAACGATCCTCAAGTGTTCGTCGTGTTCTGCTTCTGTCTTGGAGTATACCAAGATATCATCAATGAACACTACCACAAACTTGTCCAGCTCCGGCATGAACACCGAGTTCATGAGATACATGAAATGGCCTCGAGCGTTTGTGAGACCAAAGGACATGACGAGATATTCTTATAATCCATATCTCGTCGAGAAAGCCGTCTTCGGGATATCCTCCGCCCAGATCTTTATCTGGTGATATCCAGAGCGAAGGTCCATCTTGGAGAATACACTTGCACCCACAAGTTGATCAAACAATATGTCGATGCGGGGCAGTGGGTACTTACTCTTGATGGTGACGGCGTTGAGCGGCTGGTAGTCTACACACAGCCTCAAGGTTTTATCCTTCTTCTTTACGAACAGCGCCGAGCATCCCCAAGGCGAGGAACTCGGCCTAATGAAACCCTTGCTCAACAGATCATTGAGCTGTTCTTTCAGTTCAGCCAGCTCGTTCGGGGCCATTTTATATGGTCTCCGTGATATAGGAGTAGTCCCGGGTGCAAGCTCGATCTTGAACTCGACATCCCGCTCAGGTGGCATGCCCGGAAGATCATCCGGGAACAAGTCGGGGTATTCCTGGACTACGGGGATGTCCTCTAACTTGAGAGCTTCAGTATTATTGATCGCTAAAACCTCCCGGACTGGATTATCTAATAGGAGGTATTGTGGACGGTGTAGTGGGGAATTGAAGTGAACCGTCCGTAATAGAGTTTCCAGGACAGCGCCATGGTAGCTTAGCCAAGACATTCCTAAGATTGCATCAATCTTCTGCCCCTCAAGAATAATCATAGTGGCGGGATACATCTTCCCACCTAAGCACACTGGTGCTTTCGGAACTATCATAGTTGCTGAAATCATTCCTCCCGGTGAGCAGATCATAAGAAGGTTGGAAAGGATTCCAGCTGATGCTTAACCACATATGAAGCACTTATGAAGTTGTGGGTTGCACCAGAATCAAACAATATGATGATGGCTTGGTCGTTGAGAGTAAACGTACCCGCCAGCACGTTGTCTACCTCTGGGGCGTCCTCATTGTCGAGGTGGCGAACGCCCCCAGTCCGCTGACCAACCTTCTTGACCGGAGGTCGGCCTCGAGCACCGCCCTGGAACTGGGCTTGCCCGCTGCTCTGCTGCCCCTGGGGACAGTCCTTCGCGAAATGGCCCGCCTGGCCACACGTGAAGCAAGTAAAACTGGGCGGTCCCCCGCTGATCGGTGGACGGAAACCCGGGGCGCGTTGAGGTGGTGAGAACGACCGGGGTGTCGTCTGCTTCTGCTGCTGCTGTCGCGGTGGTGGCATCAGCGGTCGGAATGGGGGTGTTTGGAAAGAACGTCCCACGAACTGCTGAGGTCGCGCCGGTGGACGCCACTGCTGTCCAGATGGTGTCCGATACACCATGCGGTACTTCTGGGGAGCGCCACCCTCACTGCTGGGTGGAGCGCTGCGCTTCCGCTGCTCAGATGCCAACTCCCGCTCAGCGTCCTCTTGCATAATCGTGGCATTGACGAGGTCGTTGAAGGTCCACTGAACGAGATGTGTCTTCATCTCGGGGTGTAACCCCCGATAGAAGTGCTCCCGCTTTTTCTCCTCGGTGGAGATGTAGTCTGACGCATATTGCGCCATATGGTTGAAGACACGGGAGTAGTCATGGGCACTCCTCCTGCCCTGCTTTAGTTCCAAAAATTCCTGGAACTTCCTCTTCATTATCCCGGGAGGCATATGATAGGCGCGGAATGCCTCCCGGAACTCTTCCCACTCCATGGCATGGCCAGCCGCACGTGAGGCGACATAGTTCGCCCACCAAGCACTAGCAGCACCGTGAAGCTGCTGTGCCATGAACAGAGTCTTCTGCCACTCCGTACATTGGAGCAGCCCGAACTTGGACTCGATTGTCCGCAGCCAGTTGTCGGCCTCCAGTGGTTCTTCTGCTTCAGTGAACACTGGAGGGTGTGTACCCATGAAGTCCGAGTACGACACCTGACGGGGCTCACGGGGCCCCCTCTCCTGACGCCCCCCCTGCCTGGGACGTATTCTGCACAATCGTGCGGAGCAGGTCGGTCTACTCCTCACGACCACCCACCAATGCCACTATCACATCCGCTAGAGTAAGCGGAGGCGGCGGTGGTGGTTGTTGCTGCGGGGTGCTGTCGTAGGCCGGTGGCTGGTAGCCATCGCCTCCCTGTTGGCTAGAGCCACCAACCTCGTGCGTGGTCCTAGTGCAAACCATCTGCAACCATACGACAATAACCATCAGTCCCGCAACATATTTTATGCAGTCAACAGAAATAGTCGTAAAAACATAATGGCAATAAAATCATGCGATACATCTCGTATCCAGATAATGTAATAACTTTGCACAAGCTACACCATTACCAGACCAAATACAAGCTAGTTTAAATCCAAATTGATGGACTTACTCTTTGGAAGTTCATCACAACTAGGTTTGGTCACTACGAGACGTTACTATCGCTATGTCATCACGTATAATACCCTTTTATCTTCAATACGACACAAACATGGTCTCTAGTAAAAGAAGCTTGAGTACGGCATATACTCAATCTTTCACTAGTAAAAGATAACCCCTCATGAGTATGTTCTACCCCATCGGAAGTACTTAAACCCCCTAGGTACAACAATCTCTCAAATGAGTTCAACTGTCATTCCCACATCAGAATGACCAGTTTCTACATATCCAGGATTTTGATCTGGTTCTGGGCATTTTCATAAATCATGCTGAATACTAAAGTTAAAGTTAACTTCAGTATATTTCCAACGAGTACTTATTTGTCCACAGATCAGCTCTGGTTAAAAAGTTGTGGTAATTCAAATTCAACAGAATTTCTGGAAGAATTTCAGCAGCACCTCCTTTAAGAAGTTGCTGTTTTCAACTCTGATTTCCACTGAATTCTGTGCTGACATTTCAGAAACTTTGAATTACAAAGATTTCACACATCTTCTACCCTTTCTAAAGAGGTATTTTTTATACTGGGAATTATGCTTGAAATACAGAACAGTCCAGGGAGTGTTTAACTCTGTCCTGGTTCTGGACAGTTTACATTCCTCTGGAATTTAGGCCATATTAAGATGTGTTTAAGCTCTGGAAGTCTACAACAAAGTTGTAGAGTACTTAAACAACTTTCCAGAACTGTATCCCACACCTCCATTGGCTAAAAGACCTGTGAGGCATGCTCTGTTAAAATCAGTAAACTTGCTGCCAAAACAGAGCACTCTGTTTTTCAATACTTTAAAACTACACTGATCAATTATCAAATTTTTCTACCCCACCAGGGTCCTAAATGTTGCAACTTAGTGATTTTTGTTCCTTGTTATTATTACCTTTCTTGCACATGCCTACAATATGTCAGTACTACGTTCCTCACAAAAGAAAACCCTGACCGGATTATACCGGCATATACGTCCCAATTGTGGCACTAAACGGTCTCTCGCACACGTTTACTACACGGATACATACGTGGTTAGTACCTGCAGAAACCCACACAATAGTGATGCACTCATAGGTTATGTTTCCATTTCAGGCAGGACCCTATTTAAAAGTAAATACAAACGCCGGTATCATTGCCATACGGCCGTCCTTGAGTTAATTCATGTCTCAAGGTACGTGATCGTGTTTCAACACCACACGACGGGGAACCCGAGTATATCATGAACGAGTCGTCACGGCTGGGAATGTTATCAACCCAACAGATACCACCTACTGCCCTGCAGGGCACGCCGATGGCAAGCTGCGTATGTCCCCCTGGGATATTTCCAGACGAACACACTCTCGCGTTACTGACAACGTGATGGGGTCTCCACTTACTTGCCTAATGCACACTAGGGATCAGAATTTCATATGAAACCAGGAACATGAAGAGTCCAAGAGTTTCATATTGACGTCTCACACCAAGTGGTCAGACCTATCCCTGAACCATGTTCCTCGTCAGGGGAGCTAACCGAAATTGAACCGCTTTTGGTGGCGTTCTTTACCATTCTTACAAGAGCGTAGGTGCGTCATTACATAATTGAAATTCAGAATTATAACACATAAGTTAGTCTTTGCCACTTTAAGTAACTAGGCTAATATAGTCCTTACTTGGGCAACTACCGAATCCTCACCGTAGACCTAAGTCTTCCCGTAATACAGTCCTTAAGTACTGTGCTATCCCCAATGCAGCTCTGATACCAGGCTGTGGCGGACCGGAATCCTCTCATGTAGGATCGCAGAGGGTGATGCCGCACGATGTGACACCCGAGAGCACACGTCATAAGGACACAATATGTTACATGGGAAACCAACTGAACTGTACAAACAGGTACAAACTTTAGTTATAAACTATTCTTTATATTACACAGCGGAAGTCTAAATTATACAACTCACGCCCGCCTATCTAGCAAAAGTCGGTTGCCCAGCCCTAGGGCAACCCACACTAGCTGCACGTCTCAGCTCAGCGCGGCGTGTACGGCTCCCTCTCAGCCGTGGTCCCCGACGGAGGGTAACCCTCACCGGTGGACTCATTACCCGAGTCCGTGGGTGGCTCCTCACCTGAAAAACACTTAAGCAGCAACCGTGAGCACGATGGCTCAGCAAGATTTAACCGACTCACCTAGGCATGAAACTCTACATGAGGTGTACAATGAACCCAGGATAGTAACATTGAGGCAAATGGACACGCCTACCAGTTCATCGTTAATTCATCTTTTAGAAACAAGTTAACAGTTCGGGAATCTGAAATTTAGGAAGCAATATTTGGTGGCACACATGTAGCAATACAATTATATCTTAACAGCAATATTAAATCCTCACATTTCATACATTAGCCTACGTCACGACTCAGTGACCAAGTGGTACTCTTCACTGCGAGGGACGGTGAATCGACTCGATATACACCTGCAGGGACACCAAAAGAGCACGTCACGTACGCCCACCCATGGAGCTGCACAGCACGCTCACTCGATGTCGTACGGGACAACATTTCACCCAACAGCCAAACGTCGAACCGGTCGCACCGAAACGAGCAGGAGGTTCCCTACACGGAGCATCTCTCTATGCCTGTTAGCAGATTTCCACCTTGCTGCCCTCAGCCTACACCTATAAATCGGTGTGTTATGCCTCGACGCCCGGAGGTTTAGGTTACATCGGTTTATCGGGGCCCATATATCCGATATGCCTTTGGTACGTTCAAACTTGATCAGCGTGAGCCGCACACGGATCGGTCCTCAATCGAAACGGACAGGGCTGCGCACACAAGACTCCCTCTTGCTGCGCCCTAGCCCCTGCCCAGTCTCATTTTCATTACTAAGGTGATCTCACATCACTCGAACCAATCCCGTGTGTCCGAAGCCTAACTTGCGAGTAGATTCCATCTACTCGACTTGTACCGAAGTCCTGTGAATCATTAAGCATAGCCTGTCTACTCGAGGCCTTAGACGCTACCCTCACTCTTAGGGGAAACATCTGGTTATTCATTTGGGGTTTCATCCATCCTACACCTAATGCACATACATACTTCACACTACGTATGTAAAGAAAGTAAAACTTTATAAACGTCTTAATGCAAACAGGGCTTGCCTTGTTGCTGCTTGTCAGTAGTTAGGTCTTCGTCCGGAAGGAGGAAGTCGAGCACCTCCGGAGTCTTCTCGCCTTCAGCGACTACACGTTAATGAATATGCACATAAGTTAATTGTAACGATTCTGCTATCAGTTCTAATAACAAGTTTTAACAACTGGAACTCTATTTAAGAATTTAAAATGAAACTGGGGCTAGTTGTTTGGGTTTGGACCTAAGCACATGATTAAGTGCTAAGTGATTTCCCCCCTCCTCCATATTGATCACCTCAAGTGGTTAGACAGAACAGGGGTGATCCAGAGCTCCAATGGAGCTGATAATTTTTGTGTGAGTTCTTTGTCACAATAAAACCCTCTGGACCAAAAATTAGCACTTTTCATTGAGTTGTTTGTTCAGAATAATTTTCTAAGCAATTAAGCAAAGAAGAATTGATTCTGAGATAACACCCCTGTTCATGCCAAACTTAGTGAACTACAATTTCAATTATAGCTCATAGAGTTTGCATGAATTTTCCTAGCATTTTTGGAGCTAAGATTTGCCCAGAACTGAATTTCCAAGTTTGCGAAATTCTCTGAAAATGTTTCTGTATTCAATTGAACACAGAATTTCAAATCTGAATTGCCCTGATCAAATCAACTACAAATGGTCTGAATCTTTTACAGGATTTCACTAACACCCTAAATAATATTCTGGCAAAATTTGAGGATTTTTGGATGAACCAAACTTCCTCTAAAATTCTTTTGCTGAAAAGACTTAAAGAATTTTCAGAATTAAATAATGGGTTTCATACAAATTGGGTTACATATTTGGATAGAGCTACGCAATATGAATCCAACCCAATTTGAATCACTAAATTTGGAGCTTCCTAGCAAAAGTTATGAGGTTCTAAAGCTTGAACTAAATCTGAAAATCCAAATAAACCAGGGAAAAGTTTAAATTCTGACCGTGGGCCCATCACACACGTGTCACTGCTGGAGCTGGGCCATACGGGGCTACATGCACCTTCCCGTGCAGCCACAATGGATCCCGGGGCCGCAATCGATCAGCAATTTAAACCTCCCGTCGCTGACACGCGGGGCCCGCCGGTCGTCTTCCAACACGGGCCGGTTTCTTTTTCCGTGCCGCCCCCTCGCCGGCACCTCACTGGAGCTCGCCGGAACCGGCTTCCCGGCCGCCTCTAGGCCGGAAACTCACCGCCTGTGAGTTTGGGAGGTCGGGGAATACGTCTACGGGTTTGGCTCGGGCTGCCGGTGGCCGTAACACGGTCGGCGACGTGCACACCCCTTGGTGAAGCTTCGGCACCGTGGCCCGAGTACCCTAGCCCGCCAAAAGTTCGGTGAAAGGTCTCTACATCACCAGTGGGTGCTGAGGAAGATCGTCCTGGTGCTGGAGCAGCCCGGAGGTGGCTCTAACCTAGTTGTCACCTTGAGCCCGATCCTCCCCGCCATAACCGCGGTTGGAAAGACGGAAAATACGCCGGCTACAGCCATAATCAAGCTAGGGTTGCGAAGTAAACTTGACGCCGTCAAGTCTATCTCCTGTGAGTGCAGTTTGATGGGCTCTAAGCAAATAGAAGTCGGGAATTTGCGGATTTCGTACCAGAAGGTGGTTCTGCACCGGCTGAGAGTAGTTTGCAAAATACGCCGGCGACGATCAGTCACTTGGTCCAAGCTATTGGGTCAAGCAGCGTGGAGTTTTGGCACGTCCAAAACCCCTCTTGCTCGGCCGTGACAAGCCCTCGGCTGAGCTGCCCACAGGAGCACCTTCACTCGGTTCTTGTCGGCCGCCGTGAAAAATGCAAGTCCCATGGGTTGCTGTGGCTTAGATCGACTGGGGATGGTGCAAGGAGGTCGTGGGATGTCTGGTGATGCTGTTTTTCTGCGTTGCCGACGCTTGCACGCGAGAGGAAATCGCTCCCGAGCGAATTGACCACAGCGGATGCTCCTCGGTGTTCTATCGTGCGAGAGCAGTAGAACGTGGATGCGGTGCTGTGGCAAAATGGGGCACGGCCGGGAGTAACTATCCACCCACGAGGAGCTCGCCAGCATTAAGAAACCGACCCCGGAGCGAGCTGTGGTGGCGTCTCGGTGGCGCCCGTGGACTCCTCGGCCCTGTTCGAGTGAGCAATACTTAACCCCGAAGGCTGCTGATCTTTATGCATTTTTAACCTCCCTAATTACAGGTGGGTCCCACCAGTCAGTTCTCCCCTATCCCTCAAAAGATCTCCAAAAACTTGGCAAGTGACCAATTCAAATGTTTGGAGCTAAAACTGAGTTACATTTGTATAGTTGTACAAATTTCCCCCAAATTCAAATGTATATTTGAATTCTTTGCACATTTGAATCCTTTTTGGAAAAATGGGTATCAAACCTTTTCAAAAATTACTGAAACTTTGCCTACCCACTAATTTGGATCTAAGGAATCCAAATATGCACTTTGATTCTTATGTTAGCTGCTTCAACCAAGAGTTTGAATACAACAGTTTTGAATCACCATTATGTCCTCCCCTCATTTGAATTTTGTGTTGGACATTAGTTCAAATTCTGATTTTCAAACCCTCCCATTGCACTTGAGTACTTCAACTCGGTGGTCTTACCCCAACTAAGGTCCAAACATGCAAATGACTCTAAGTTGGTTTTAGAACAACCTCTCATGTGTTATCATATGTGTAGAAAGTTTGAACTAATACCCTTTTGATGGAGGTTACTTGCTCTTCACAATTCTTCACAAGATATTAACAACAAAACTGTGGTGTTGTGAGATGATGAAAAGTTTTTGCAAGTCTCTTTTCTTGGGCTTTTACATAGACAGCCGGAAGAAAGGTGTCAAGTGGCAGCCCGTGACACCATGTCGCATTTCTGCCAACTACATGGGAGAGCTATGGAGGGCACTCCATACGCGCTCGTTCCAGTGGAGGGAGGGGCTAATCATGTGTGGGAAGGAAGGTACATGGAGGCAACAGGCCCGGGTTGCCCAAGGTACAACCCCGCGCAGGCGAACCTCAGCCTCCAGATAAGGGCGGGAAAGGCCGTGATGGAGAGCCAAGCTGTTCATACGGAGTGTCTCGCCATGAAGCTCAAGGAGAGCAACAGCCATGGAGATCATTTCGAGAGTGCTCACGGCGCACTCCGCAATGTTCTCCTTCCAACGATTAAGTGACTGAACGAACAGCATAATCAGTTGCATTGTCTGAAAATGGTGAAGAGGAAAAGCTGTGTCAACATCACGACTTTGCAAGAACAGGTGCAGGCTCTGACCCAGCAGAACGAGGTCCTTACTCAAGAGCGGGACGACACTATTGAGGAGGGGCAAGGCTGGGAAGAGAACTACAACCAAGCCATGGACGAGGTGCACACGTTGCAGGACCTCGCACCCCCATTAATGGGCATACCGGTGGTAGGTGCTGTACCTGTGGTCTTGGGTCTTCCGGCAATGGGAGAACCCGAGCCGGAAGAGGAGGTTGTAGACCCAGAGCCACCAGCAGAGGTACCGGTGATGTAACCAAAACTTTTGTAATCGGTGACATGTAGGGCAGACAGTAGCGTATGTATAGGTAGTGACGACATGAGCACGACTTCTCGGAGACCGAGACTAATGTATCTTGTATAAAGTTTATGCTTTATCAATATTTGTGAATGTTGTGCAAATTATTCATGCGTCACTTCAATACCTACTGTTTCATATAGAATTTTAAGTATGACATGTGCTGATCGCTGCCGTTTTGAATTTCAGAATGACTCGTACTCGTGCCAACCCGGACGTTGGGGGTTCCAGTCAGGGGGGAGAAACCTCCCAACAACCTCCTGAGGACTCCTCGGGACAGCAACAGCAGCAACAGCAATAACCGCCACCGCCAACGCCAACGGTTACCTTGGCTGACATCGTGGCAGCGATGGCAGGCTCTCATCAGCAGCACACAGAGTTGCTGCAAACCCTCATTGCGAATACGTCTCGACCAGAGAGACATCAAGATCGTGAGGAGCGCCAACAGAGCTCCTACTACAACTTTCTGGCGACTCATCCCCAGTATTTTCAAGGGCGGATGAACCCCTCGATGCGGACAACTGGCTCCGCACAATAGAAATGAAGTTCGGGCTGCTCCAAGTAAGTGAGCAGCGCAAGACTCAGTTTGCGGTCCAACAGCTCCAAGGATCCGCAAGCGCGTGGTGGGTGAATTACTGTGCTTCACAGCCCACCGAGCGAGTAATGACCTGGACAGAATTCCGGACGGCCTTCAGGGCCTATCACATGCCGCCAGGTCTCATGAAGAGGAAGACGCAGGAGTTCTTACGCCTGCAGCAAGGGAGCCGGAACGCGCTGGAATACTCCAGGGCATTCAATGATCTTGCACTCTACGCTTCGTATCATGCCGATACCGACGAGAAGCGGCGGGATCATTTTTACCAGGGGCTTAACCCGCTCCTGAAGGACAAGCTGGCAATGTTCAATCACGGCAGTCTCAATGACATTATTGATGCTGTGATTGTTCAGGAGGACTCCGGCAAGGAGTTAGCGGCGGCAGAAAGAAAGCGAAGCGCGCCACAAAGCAATGGAGAAGGAGGTGGTCCTTCTCAGAAATATCAGATGGTGAATCGCCCACCATCGGGTCCACGCTGGCAGCCACCACAGAGGTCGATGCCATTCCGCAGTCGGCCATATTCTCCATCGGCATTCTGGCCGGCACTGCCAGTACCACCTCTGCAACAACAACAGCAGCAGCGGGCGATGCCGCGTGCGTATGCATCTCAGCAGCGCATGCCGGGCTTTCGTCCCCCAAGCACCGGCCAAGCAGCAGCCACATGCTACAAATGTGGTCATCCAGGACACTTCGCCAGCAGTTGTCCGGAGAGGCAAGGCGGCGGAGTTGCACCACAACTTCCGGGGAGGAATCAGCCCCGGAACCTCACTAATGCGTGGCGGGCAAACCCTAGGCCCGACACCGTCCACCAACTTGCCATAGAGGACGTGCCGGAGGGTGAGCCAATCCTTGCGGGTATGTTCCAACTCCACCAGCATCCCGCCATAGTATTATTTGATTCAGGTGCCACGCAAAGCTTTATTAGCCAAGCTTTCATTGCTAAATACAGCTTGCAAATACTACCCACCGATAGTCCATACTTGATTTGTTCACCGGGTGGGAAGATTTTCGCAAGCTTGATGGTCCCAAAAGTGCCATTATGCTTAGAGGGTAAAATATACCCTACATCTCTCATAGTTCTGGAGGGACAAAAGGTCGATGTCATCTTAGGGATGTCATGGTTAACCCGCCACGGTGCTGTTTTAGACACCGTCCTCCGAATCGTGCACATGAACTCAGAAGTGCACGGATCTCATTCCTAATTTCTGGACAGTCCAGAAATAAAACTTCCAAGTGTGTATCAATCCACAACCATCAGATTGGAAGACATTACAGTGGTCCATGAATTCCCTGACGTGGTCCCGGATGATTTACCGGGGATGCCGCCCGACAGAGGTGGAGTTCAAGATTGAACTTGCACCGGGAACCATGCCAATATCCCAAAGGATGTACAAGATGGCGCCCAAGGAGTTGGCTGAACTGAAGAATCAGCTAACGGATCTGCTGGAGAAGGGTTTTATTAGGCCGAGCTCCTCGCCATGGGGCTGTTCGGCATTATTCGTGAAGAAGAAAGACAAGACGTTGTGGCTTTGCATGGACTATCGTCCATTAAATGCCGTAACCATCAAGAATAAGTACCCGTTGCCACGGATCGACATGTTGTTTGTTCAGTTGGTCGAAGCAAAGATCTTTTCCATGATGGACTTAAGATCCGGGTACCATCAGATAAAGATAAGGGCTGAGGATATTCTGAAGACAGCTTTCTCGACGAGGTACGGGCTTTATGAGTACCTGGTCATGTCCTTCGGCCTCACCAACGCTCCAGCTCACTTCATGTATTTGATGAACTTGGTATTCATGCCGGAGATGGACAAGTTTGTCGTGGTCTTCATCGACGACATATTGGTATATTCCAAGTCAGAGGAAGAACACAAGAAGCATCTGCGTATAGTCTTGCAACGGCTGCGGGATCACAAGCTATACGCGAAATTCAGCAAGTGCGAATTCTGGATATTGCAAGTGCCTTTTCTCGGGCATATCATCTCAGCAGAGGGCATCGCTGTAGACCCGAGTAAGATCACACAAGTGCTGAATTGGAAGTCCCCGAGAACTGTTCACGAGGTACTGAGTTTCCTCGGACTCGTGGGATATTATCGGAGGTTCATTCTCTACTTCTCAAAGATTGCCAAGCCTATGACGGAGCAGCTGAAGAAGGCTACCAAATATGTTTGGAGTCCAGCATGCGAAGCAGCGTTCAAGGCATTAGTAAAGCACCTAATTCGGCACCGGTTTTGGTGCAGCCAGACACAACAAAACCGTTCGATGTGTACTGTGATGCATCCGGCATAGGGCTCGGATGTGTGCTGATGCAAAACCGAAGAGTGGTCACGTATGGATCACGGCAGCTCAGAAACCATGAGCAGAATTATCCAACTCACGACTTGGAGCTCGCTGCCGTGGTACTCACACTTAAAATGTGGAGGCACTACCTACTCGGTAACCTCATGCATTTATATACCGACCACAAAAGCCTCAAGTACATATTCACTCAGAAAGAGCTGAAGATGAGGAAGCGAAGATGGTTAGAGTTGATAAAGGATTACGAAATAGAGATCCATTATCACCCCGGCAAGGCAAACGTAGTGGCAGATGCGCTGAGCCGCAAGTCACACGTCAATAATCTGACCATCACACCGTTGGAAGAGAGTGAGCCACCATTGCATATGATTCCACACGGTGCTCTCTACAACTTAGCTTTGATCCCCACCATCCATGAAGAGATAGCGGCAGCCCAGAAACATGACAAGAGCATGTCACATTTGCGGAGACGTGTAGACAGTGGAGAGCTGAAATGTTTCTGGAAAGACGGAGACGGCGTCCTATGGTTCAAGGACCGGATCGTCGTACCCCGTAACCCGGAGTTACGGAAGAAAATCTTTGATGAGGCTCACTTGTCAAAGTTTTCTATTCTCCCCGGCAGCAACAAAATGTATCAAGAACTCAGAAACAAGTTTTGGTGGACACGGATGAAGCAGGAGGTCGCAAAGTACGTGTCCGAGTGTGATACATGTCGAAGGGTGAAGGCAGATCATATGCGGAAACCGGGACTGCTACAACCACTGGGCGTAACTGCCTGGAAGTGGGAGGATGTGACCATGGACTTCATCGTTGGTTTACCCACCACTTTTCAGAAGCATGATTCTGTGTGGGTGATCATCGACCGGCTCACCAAAGTTGCCCATTTCATCTCGGTCAACACCAACTACAACGCCGAGAAGTATGCTGAATTGTACATCTCACGGATCCAATGCTTGTACGGCGTACCCCGTACCATCATATCGGATCGGGGCACTTTATTTGTGTCCCGTTTTTGGGAGCAGCTACACGCTGTGTTGGGGAAGAAACTGATCCGTAGTTCAGCATACCACCCGCAGACGGATAGGCAAACCGAGCGGGTAAATCAAATTTTAGAAGATATGCTACGAGCTTACGCTATCAACCACGGCAAGAACTGGGATGATCACTTGCCGTTGGCCGAGTTCTCGTAAAACAATGGGTACCAAGCCAGCATCAAGATGGCACCTTATGAGGCGCTATACGGGAGGAAATGCCACACACCACTGAATTGGTGTGAGTCTGGCGAAAGGGTTACCTTCGGGATTGTTCTTGTCAACAACGCGGAAGAAAAGGTTCGGCTGATTCAAGTGAACCTAAAAGCCACACAATCCCGACAGAAACAATATGCGGACCGGAGAATACGCCCATTACAGTTCGGAGTCGGGGATCACGTATACCTACGTGTGTCTCCAATGAAGGGCGTGAACAGATTTGGGGTGAGAGGAAAGTTGGCACCCCGATTCATCGGTCCATTTCAGGTTACAGAAAGATGTGGATCAGTAGCATACTGGCTGAATTTACCTAAAGAACTTTCACGACGTCTTTCACATCTCCCAGCTGAGGAAGTGTCTCAAGCTATCAACTAACATCAAGCTGGAGGATATAGAAGAACTGAAACCGGATCTCACGTATCGGGAGGAACCGGTTCAGATTATTGATGAAAAGGCCCGAACCACACACAACCGTACATTGTGGTTCTACAAAGTTCTATGGAGTAATCACTCCATGGACGAAGCGACATGGGAGAGCGAAGGATTTCTTCGCGCTAACTACCCCGAATTTTTCACGTCGCATATACGGTAATTTTTCCATCGTCCTCTCTCTCATTTTCACCTTATAATCTCGGGATGAGATTCTTTTAAGGGGGGAGGAATGTAAGGGCCTATGTTTTTGGCACATATTCAAGTGTTCATCACCACACACACGCACTTCATTTTAAGAAACTTGATGAATACATTTGAAGAGCAAGTAAACACCATCAACATGCTCATTAAAGAATAAACTTACAAAATGCAAAAGTGGCATTTCCCACAAGCATCATATAGGGGCTGGACATATGAAGAAGTCCTACACCTTGCTGAAAATGTCCATGCCAAATTTCACCCAAATCCAAACCTTTTTGATGTCCTTTTTGGGTATAACTAGAGAGAAGGTGGTTTGAACTCAAATTCAAATTTAAACTGTTTCCATCCCATGAATTCAAAAGTGGGAGGCATATTCTTACTCAGCACATTTTTGTGAGCTCACACAACAATTTTCACTCCATTTGGAGTTGATCTTGACATGAGCTAAGTTTAGCAAATTCAAACTTTATTTGAATTTCAAATTGCATATGTGCTGAAATCATATGCAAACCAAACCAAATTTGAATTCTATCCAATTCAAATGGCCAAAGGGCAGATAATTCAAATGACCAAGGTTAATTGGGTCTCTACTGTTTAGAGCAGTGAGGAAAATTCAATTTCAGAGGTTAAAACTCAGGTGGGACCGACATGTCAGCTTCACAGCTCACAGAACCGACTAAGGCGCTGAGTGTTCGGGTCTCGGGCTCTCGCCGCGGTCGCCACCGTGCCAGGCCGCCAAGGCCAGCAGCTGCTTGCCGCCCCCTCCGCTGAACCGCCTCCCTGGGCCCTTATCTATGTGCCCGAGCCGTCCCCGGTGTTTCCCACCGCTGTCCCGACGCGTTGTCACCCAGCAAACTGAAATCCCTCGCCGCTTCGCTGAGCTCTCGGTCCCTCGTCGCCCGACTGATCCTGTGGTTTTCACGGTGATCTGAGACCATCCCCGGGTGCGCCGAGTCTTCCTTGACGCCCTCGCACCGGTTCCAGATCCTGATCAACCCTTTCCGAGCTCCACCGTGACGTTCTTTCATTCCCCGGTTCAGCTCGAGCCGTCGTCACGGGGACGACCCGTCCGTCCACCACAGCCCGCTGTTCTCCGAGCTGTAAATAGCAAAAAGGTTCGCCTTCAGTCCCTCTTTCATTACCACAAGCCCCGGCGGCGTGACATAAACTACTCACGCCGGAATTTCACGATTTTGCGACGGTATACAAAAGGGATGCCCGGACCGATCCGCAAAATTCGTAGTCCACACCGCACCACTCATCCTCTCACGGAGGGAAGCACTTCTAGGTGCCTGTACGAGTCCATAGGAGCAGAAACCACGAAGAACCATTGGGGGAAACCACTGTTCTTCGTGTTTTAGGAGAATTCCCGATTTCCGGGCTAGGTCGCGCGATGACAGCCTAGTACAGCCATTTCCGAGCTCCGTGGAGCTCATGTCGATCTTTCCTAGGGTCCACTGATGCTCGACGACCTTTTGCTCGATCTGTTGGGGTACTAGAAAGGCCGGCCGACACGGCCGAAGTTCTTCCGAAGCCGCCGCTCGTCGCCGACTATGTGCCGGTGATTTTCACGACGAGCTGAGCCCAGCATCGTGTTCCCCGGATGGATTTAGGCAGAGGCGGACAAAATCATAGTGTTTGGCGCATGGCAGAGGCCACCGGCGAGCTCTCCGGCTTGGGGTCGCGGCGGCCGAGCGCGAGAGGCCGGAGGTAGACGAAGCCCCCGGTCCCACGTGTCAGCGGCTGATATTTTAAACCCCGGGATCTAATGTGGCACCGGATTGGGTGCGGCTGCGCTCGAAAGATTCTGTAGCCTTGTGTGTCGACAGGAGTTGACATGTAGCCCCGGTCCCACGCGCAGCGGTTTAAACTTTTCGTGATTTTCAAATTTAGTTCAAACTTCAAACCCACATAACATTGGCTAGGAAACTCCAAATCGAGTGAACCAAATTTTGTTGGATTCAGCTTTCTGATTACTTTACAGAAAATCAAGTTTCACTTCATGAAAATCTTCATTTCTCCAGGATTAATTCTTCAAATTTTAAAATGTTTAGAATTTTAACTGGAGAACCCTTTGGAGGAAAATTCTCGAATTTTGCTAGGATGTTCACCAAAATATCCCTGAGCTCCAATAGAAATTTCAGATCCATTTGAGATCAGTTGATCCACCTAATGGGGTGATTAATGAAACTGTTCCAGAGAAAATGGAAAATGTCCAGAAACATTTTCAGAATTTCTCTGAAATTGTTTAGCTCATATCTTTAGCTACGATCCTTCAAATTAAGTGAGACCAACTCCATTAGAATCCTCTGAAAATAAAGTTTTCAGAAAGTCATGGCTTGCTCCATGAAAATCCCTAGAACACCCTAAGAGCTCCAATTAATGTCAAGTACATAATTATTTGTGGAGAGATCAAATGAGCTTTGCTGCAAATAAAACTTGGCCAAGTATCTGTTTAGGTTGTATCCAAACCACAGTAAAAATTTCAGAGTCATTGGGTCTATCTAGTAAGACTTGTAGTCTTCACAAGTTTAAATTCAATTCAAATGCAATTAAATTGATACATATACATGCTATCTCATGTAGTCGCTAAGGTTGAGGAGGAACCCGAAGTCTTAGACTTCGTCACTCCGGAAGAGCATCTAGCCTACGACCAAGAGCAGCAAGGCAAGCTCCAGTTTGCATTAACCTTTTTACAAATTTTTATTGTTTTGAGAACTTACTTTGAGTACCACATACTTCTTGCATTAGAGTCTTGTTTGAAACCCAAATGCATAGCCAAGAAAACCATGGGTTGGGGTTAGGATTGAAAACCCCGTTTAGCTACTGCAATGCTATGATAGTTTAGGCTTCGGTACAAGTTGGGTAGTTGGAAGTACTCGCGAGCATAGGCTAGGGGCACTCGACTCGGGTAAGGATAGCAAATGAACCACATGGCAAGAAAAATGAGACCGGGCGGAGAGTAAGGGCAGCAGGACTTTGGGGCCTGGGTGCTATAGCTCCGCTTGTGTCGATTGAGGACCGAGCCGTGTGTGGGCCTGTTGAACAAGCTAGAACAGTACCGAAGACCTACCGGCTATATGGGGACCGGGAAACCGATGTAACTCGGGTAGCTGGGTGTTGAGGCATAGCTGGTCATTGAGAGGGTAGGTTAAGAACTCAAGGTGTAAATCGGCTGGCGGCACTGTGGATGCACGCGCAGAGACCTCTTGCTCGGGACGATTGGACCGGTTCAACATTTGGCTAACGGGTGAAAGGTGGTTGCGTACGACGTCCGTGATGGTTGCTGTAGGAAACATCGAGTACGGGCGTATGTGACGGGTTATAAGGGTAACCCTGCAGGTGTAAATCGATTATAATCACCGTCTCTCGCGGTCAGTGTCCACTTGTTCACTGTACCATGACGTAGAGAGAACAGGCTAGACACATGTTAAAAGTTTGCTGATTGGAAAGACATACCTTGCTTGTAATGGCTTGTTGTAGTTTAGAGCTGACTAAAGTTCTTTTCAACTTTGGGCAAAGTAAATGAGAGAAATGTGTTTCTTGTTTGATTGCGGCTCTCTCATGTGCCTTAGCGTAAGGTTCTCCACAACCTGCTGCTAAAACTTGAAAGTAAGGTTCCACTAATTAGGTGAGTCCTTAGCAACTTATTTTACCTCATGTAACCTAAACCCCTTCATGTAGAAGTTTCATGCATAGGAGAGACGGGTCAGTCTTGCTGAGCCATCGTGCTCACTGCTTGTGTTTGAAGCTTTTGCAGGGTTTTATGAGGAAGGGACTCCCAAGGAGGAGATGGAACCCCAGGAGGGGAACCCCGTCGAGTGGGAATCGTGCAAGCCGCCATGTTATTGTGTGTGCGTGCTAGCGGGGAGACGTTCACGGGCTGAACGTGAACTCGATGCGTAGTCTACGCCCGTGAGTGAAGACGGAAAATATTTTGTTGTAAAAATGTTCATAAACCTGTTTAGGTAATAAAACTTTGCTTCCGCTTTATATCTTTGATGTCCGTTATCCAGTGCTGTGCAACGCAGCACCCCTCAGTGTGATCCTGGCTCGACAAGACCGTGGGGTCGTGTCATGAAAGTGCCAATTTATTCTGAATTAATTCCTTTTTGCCTAAATGCTTAGGGAATTGTTCTGAGTGATCTAATCATTTAAAAATTCTAAATTTTGTTCCAGATTACTATCTTGTTACAAGGAACTCAAAAGAAAATTTCAGCTCCATTGGAACTCTGGATCACCACTGTTCTGTTCAACCTCTTTAGATGAGTAACACACAAGTGATGAAATGCACTTATCACTTGATCATGTTGCTTAACCCAAACCCAAACCATTAGCACCAATGTCATTTTAAATTCTTAAACAGAGTTCCAGTTTTAAACTTTTCATTAGAAATTGATAGCAAAAGCTTTTCAATTAAATACATATGCATGTTCATAACGTGTAGTGATTAAACGTGGAAAAGTGGAGGAGAAGTGAAGCTTGGATCAAGGAGCAAGAAGGGCAGTGATTAAGCTTCAAGTCATCAATAACTAACTTCATAATTATCTGACTTTACTCACCTGCAAAACAAAGGCAATCTCCGGTTTGCATTTAAGCTGTTTTATAAAGATTTACTTTGTTCACAATTATGGGTTAAAGTTGTATGTGCATTAGGTCAAGTATGTTTTATACTCCACTTGCATAACCAAAATGGACCATGGAGTTAAGTGTAGAATAGAGTTTCCCCGCTGTATAATAATGCCGTGCTAAATAGATTAGGACATCCGGTAGAAGTCGAGTAGTTGGAATCTACACTACAAGAATCGGGCAAACAAATGTCGGCTAGATTAAAATCGTCGGGGCCGTCGACTTGAGGTGGCCTAAAATCGTCGGTGTATTGTTACCGACGTCAATAAAATTAAAATCGTCGGCCGGCCGACGACAGAAGTTATGGGCATCGGTTAGGCGCGGCACACCGACGTTCACAGGCATGGCCGTCGGTTTCAGCAACGTGGCCGACAGCTATAAGCTGGGCCCGGCGGGCTCCGACTTTGACTGTCCCGCTCAAAACTTATAGGCGTCGGCCAGGTCAGCAGACCGACGGCCTTAACATAAAATTGTCAGCAAGGCCGACGGCCTTAACATGGGGCCCGCCCGGTAAATTAAATTCGTCGGGCTAGGCCGACGACCATAACTTTATTTGCCACGTAAGCTAAGCTCCTCCCCGTAAACCCAATCGATCCCGCGCTTCGCCCGCGCCGCTGCTTCCCCCGCACCACCGGCCGCTTCCGCCTGCTCCGCGCCGCCTGCTCCGCTCCGCCGCGCCGCCTGCTCTGCGCCCCTCGCCGCTGCGCCGCCTTATCCGTGCCCCGCGCCGCCGCGCCGCCGCTCACGCCTGCTCCACGCCCCGCGTCACCGCTCCAACTGCTTCCCGCGCCGCGCTCCGTGCCCCGCGCCGCCGCTCTCGCGTGCCTCCACCTCCTCGCTGCCGCCTACGCCGCCTCCTCTCCACGCTCACCTGCACCATCGACGCTCTCCCACGCGCATCGCCCCTTCCGACAACAAGGTTTGAATTTAAACTTCTAAATTGTAGTATATTGTGTTTTATATTATAAAATTGATTAGTCTTTACGCATTGTTATATCATTACTTATGCATTAGTGTGGTAGTACATAATTTTGTGGATTGATTAGGGTGTGTTTTGTTTGACGTCAATGTTAGATTAGATAGGATGAATGGATGATCCATATTTGTTTGTCTTGGATCATCCAAGTCGATGTTTGCTTAATGGAATGGATGATCTAAATTATTGTTGGATGAGAAATGGATTGAATGATCGATCTAAATTTTACACACCGTTAATCAATGCATTGCAATATCATTACTTATGCAATTTTACATTGTGTTTTATCCATATATGTGTATGTGAACTTCATTATCATATATATATGTTAGTTAGGGTTCAATTATGTTTATTTGAATTTTTTTAGTGTTTATGTACTATATGTATATATAAACGGGTTTCGTGCCGGATAGAATCAACACAACCACCCATTCGGGACGCGGCAAGACCCATTTAGTTGGAAGTTAAAGTACGCGTCTAAATGGGCACGAAGGTGAAAAACAACGGTGTGAACGATGTATGACTCGCAACGGCTATAATTGTATAGTCGTTCCCATTTTACTTGAATAACTGCACCGGATAGGGGGGTGTAGTGTTAAATAGGCGGCGTTATGCTGTCGAAATTTTAGGACCTATCCTGTACAATAGATGTAGGGCCGTGAAATTAAATAAATTATAAAGTAACCATGTATGTTCATTAACATATATTTATTTGTTGTAGTTTTAAAATGGGTGATGAACGTAAGATGATGTATGATGGATGGAGTAAAACTGGTGCACACACTAATGAATGGGGTGTTATCGCAAATGCTTTCTTGAGCCTTGCATTTGCTGGTGAGGCCCTTGTTGCGAAATGTCCGTGTATGAAGTGTTGAAATCATCGACATC
This sequence comes from Neostapfia colusana, assembly GCA_030760725.1. Taxonomy (NCBI): domain Eukaryota; kingdom Viridiplantae; phylum Streptophyta; class Magnoliopsida; order Poales; family Poaceae; genus Neostapfia; species Neostapfia colusana. Next base: position 46,618,544 of record JASWHV010000008.1, on the reverse strand, counting down.
TAGATAAGTCTGAAGTGGAGTTGCATCTTTGAAAGCATGGATTTATGCCTGACTATCTGGTGTGGCGCGAGCATGGGGAGATAGAGCATGATGATGAGTCGGACGGATATGAGGATGAATATCGGATGGATGAGATGATAGCAGACATTGGTAAAGAGTACGAAGATCGGTCAGAACCGAAGGAGGTGAAGGGGTTTTACGAGCTTCTTGCCGCCGCAGATCGAAAAGTGTATGAGGGCACCAATGTGACTGTTTTGCAGGCGGTCACACGACTTATGGCGATGAAGTCCAAGTTCAATTTCGTGAACAATTGCTACAATAGTATCATTAAGTTGATTATTGATCTCCTTCCATCAGGTCATCATATGCCGCGATATCTATATCAATCTAAGAAAAATTTGTCTGGTCTGGGCATGAATTATGAGAAGATTGATGCGTGCGAGAATAATTGCATGCTGTTTTGGAAAGAACACAAGAACGATACTTATTGTATGCATTGTAAGAAATCTAGATATGTGTATGTCCTGAGTGATAATGGAGAACGAATAACTATAAAAGTACCGATCAAACAACTTCGCTACATGCCTATCACGTCAAGGCTTAAACGATTGTTTCTGTCCCAAGAAACAGCGAAGCATATGAGGTGGCATTCTAGAGAGAAACATGAGAACGATAACAAAGATGTTATGGTTCATCCTTTGGATGGTGCGGCTTGGGATGTTTTAGATCGTTTTGATCGAGAGTTTGCAAGAGATCCGAGAAATGTTCGTCTTGGGTTGTCAACAGATGGTTTCACTCCTTTTAGCACTAGTAACAGTCCATACTCTTGTTGGCCTGTTTTTATCATGCCATACAATCTCCCTCCCAACCTGTGCATGAAAGAAGGATACATATTCCTTGCTGCGGTCATTCTTGGTCCTAAACATCCAGGCAAGAAAATCAATGTGTTTATGCAACCGTTGATTAAAGAGCTGAAAGAGCTGTGGCAAGGTGTAAAGGCATATGACAGTCATATAAATGTGAATTTGACTTACCTGCTGCATATCTATGGTCAATTCATGATTTGTCGGCATATGGCATTTGGTCTGGTTGTTGTGTCCACGGACAACTGTGTTGTCCCATATGTATGAGTGACACTGATTCCATTAAGGCTGAAGTATGGCAAAAAGTTAGCTTCTTTGATTGTCATCGACGATTCCTTCCTTCAAACCATCCTTTCAGGAGGGATACACAATAATTCTGGAAAGGCATAAGAGTTACAAAGGACCACCTCGTTGATTGACAAGCAAACAAAAAATGGTATGGCATGCATAGTTAAAAGAGTCTGAAGAAGATGGTTTTGAAGGGTATGGTACATAACACAACTGGACTCATATTTCTTTTCTTTGGGAGCTACCATATGCAAAGGCATTGCTTCTACCGCACAACATAGATTTGATGCACCAGGAGCGTAATGTCGCTGAGAGCATCATAAGCATGTGTTTTGATTTTACCGGTAAAACCAAAGATAATTTCAAGGCGAGAAAAGATTTATCTGATCTTTGTCATCGTCTTGGGTTTGAGATTGGAACAAATGCAAGTGGAAATGAAATTAGGCCACGAGCTCCTTACTGTGTCAAGCCAGAAGAAAGAAAGCAAATACTTAGTTGGTTGAAAACATTGAAGTTTCTAGACCGCTATGTAGCTAACATAAAACGATGTGTTAATCTCAGCACTGGTAAACTTAATGGGTTGAAGAGTCACGATTACCATATTATGATGGAAAGACTTTTACCGGTAATGTTTCGTGGCTACTTCAAACCTGACTTGTGGAAGATATTTTCTGAACTTAGCTACATTTATAGGCAGATATGTGCTAAGGGAGTATCGAAGAAGATAATGCGACAGTGGGAGAAAGAAATCATTGTGCTTACATGTAAGATGGAATAAGTCTATCCGCCTGGATTTATGAATGTCATGCAACATTTACTGGTGCATTTTCCTTATGAAGCGTTAGTAGCAGGACCTGCACAGTTCAGGTGGATGTATAGTCAAGAAAGAGAACTGAAAAAACTTAGAGCTACAGTGCGCAACAAGGCAAGAGTTGAGGGGTGTATTGCAGAGGCATTTGCGGCTAAAGAGATTACAAACTTCTCTAGCAAATATTTCTCACGTTCCAACAATGTAAATGCATCTACGACACGATATCATGATGAAGAAGAGCAACCAATTACTGAGCTAATGATTTTTCATTGGAATGGTAAAGGTGTTGGGGTTGCCACTTCTCATTATATTTCGGAGCAAGAGAGGAACTACACCATGCTTTACATGTTTACTAACATGGAAGAAGTGTTATCATATTTTTATGTGTTTGACAATTTGTATTGGACATCTTCTCGAAGACCGACGCAAATTCAATTGGATAATCTACGTCAGCATGGCATAAAAGGTGGCTCAAAGTTCGTGAACTGGTTCCGTGACCTTGTAATTTTCTACCCGTCCTTTGTTCTTCAATCATAGTTCATATATTTATTATAAGATGCTAACTTTGTATAGTGTTGTACATGTAGTCTATGAAGGATGTCAACATCTCCGATGACTTGCGACAGATCGCGACTGGTCAATTGAAAGCTAGAGAATTTAGCCGATACGATATTAATGGATACCATTTTCGAACAGCAAGTTTAGAAGCAAATCGCCCACTTGCAGCCACATCAAACAGTGGAGTGTGTGTAACGGTCGCAGAGGGTAGTGGAGAAGTGAAGGAATACTATGGTGTTCTTCAAAAAAGAATTGAGTACACATTTGGCGGTCCGAAAACACTGAAGTTGGTTTTTTTCGACTGTCACTTGTTTGATCCAACATCGGGCACGCGAGTGGATGATTTTGGAATGGTGGAGGTCAACCACAACTCACGCTATACAGCACCTAACAACAATGTTGTACTTGCGCATCAAGTGGAACAAGTGTACTATTTAAGTTATCCTCATCCAAGTTTCAAAAATTGGTGGTTTGTATATAAAGTTAATCGCCAAGTGCACCCTTGTCGTTATGATGAGTACATAGATAATTAGGAAGACGATGATGGTGGTGTTTATCAAGATGAAGTCGAAGAATTACCAGATATTAGAATATCTTTTGGGACAGGACTTGCAGAAATTGCTAGTGCTACTCTAGAGTTAATGTCTGAGGAACAAGCCGGCCCTTCGAGAAAACGTCTTTGTCAATGTCAAAGGATTATTGAAAAGCAAAAAGGAGTAATTGAAGAACAGAGTGAAGAAGAAGATTTTGAAGAAGAAGAGATGGAAGAAGAAAAGAGACATGAGCATCTTCATGCATGTGTGACAGAAGCAAATTCTGATGCTGATGATTTTAAATTTTTATTGTACGCATTCTTTGAGATTTATTGTATTCTTATTGTGAACATCTTTGTACTCTTTACCATTTATTGTACTCTTTTCCATTCTTATTGTACTCTTTACCATTTATTGTTACATTTTTATTGTTAGATTCTGATACTAACCATTTTTTTGAACTTTGTGTAGATGTGGAAGCATTTCAAGAAAGGGAAGAAGCGGAGTGACACTTCTTCCTCCACGCCTCACCCCAGTAGTGGTTCGGATCCCACGTCCTTGTTTCAGGTACTTTGTTTATTTATATACAGTTTAATGTCATAATCAGTTGTTTACTAGTTGTTACATGTTTATTTGCATTTGCAGGGCACGACTGTGACTTCAGTTAGACAGAGACAGCTTCTAGGGTGTATGACACAGCAGATATCGAGTCCCTCACAAGTCAGAGAGGTTCAGAACGAGTTGTATTCGAAGGAGGCTCAAGGGCAGGGAGGAGGCTCAGGAGTAGGCACGACGGAGGAGGCTCAACAGCATGCCTTTGGGTCGTCTTCTGAGGGTGGTCCTGAGGGCGGTGAGGGTGCTTCCAGTGGATAGGGTGCTACTGAGGATGGACAGGATGGTACGGATGGAGAGAGTGGCGAAGAGGAAGATGATCCAGATCGAGATGCAAGGTTGACAAGATTGGCAGAGTTAGAAGAGGCACAAGGTGGGTAGGGTGATCGATGCCCCTTCAGGTACTTTTTTTTTCAAATTATTTGATAGGCTATCTTATACATTGGTTTTCTTGTGAACTAACTAATGTTATTTGTACAGGCTGTGGAGGCACCTTTTATGTACTGCAAGTAAAAATCCTGATGAGCGGACGGTTATAAGGCCAAAGGGTACTAGGTGCTGGATCGAGGTTGGTTGGGATGGCAGGGGGCATAGACGTTGTGTTAACATGGAGTTGGGAAATGCCATCGGGTTTTGCTACCCGGGGATGGTTCTTTCGGGCGGCGAACTAATTGCCGCGCATGATTGGGATCATTATGCCTTGAAATCATATGGCGCTTCGGATACTTGTCAAGACAGAGTTTGGGAAAATTTTTGGGTAAGTTTGTTTTCATTGTTGATACTAATTGTTGGTTTTATGTAGAGTATATTTAAATTGGAGGAAGGTGTGAGTCAAGCATATGCGAGGTCTGTTTTCGAGAATAAAGCGAGAAAGCTCACGAAGGACTCCTTCTCTGATGCACGGATCAAGGCTGTGACCGTGTATTATAAGACCAAGCTGCGTCAGCCCATGACAAACAAGTGAGCTGCTACAATTTATGTGAAGAGGCATGAGTACATGGATAGTAGTGTGGATTGGATCTGTGTAGACATGGCAGCTTGGGAATGGCTATGCGGATATTGGGCGTCAAATGAGTTCAAAAATATTTCCAAGAGAAACTGAAGTAACCGGAAGAGCAAGCCTGGACTACAACGTTATGGGGCAGACGGACATGTGCGGATGGCACAACGAATGGTATGAACTATTACAATCACTTTTACATTGCTTCAAAAAATTTCATTAATTGAACTAATGTTGTATCACTTTTACAAGCATGGAAATGATGTAGATTATCTAAGAGCGCCGTTGGATGTGGGTGAGGCGTACGAAGCCGGCGGAGGCGTACCACATGGGAGGTACGTGTAAAGATAATGATTGTTTAAAGGTTAATTACCGCCGATTCATCACATTTGTGTTTTTTGTAGGCTCGGATTAGGCGACGGTTATATGGAGCGTGATGCTTATGTGGGACGACGGTCTTCTACTTCCAGTTCCAGTCGATCCCGTGTTGAAGAGACGAAGGAATTGAAAGAAAAATTAAGACAATACGAGGAGAAAGTGTAACAACAACAACTGTAGGTGCCACAACAACAGCAAATGCATCTGCAGATGCAGATGCAGGTGCAACAGATGCAGCAGCAGATGCAGTATTTGTATATGGTGCAGGTATCTTGTAATCTTAACAATTGAATAGTTTTTTCGTTTACAAACTGTTTCTATTTAAGATCTCACGAATAATTTACTTCATGTAGTTCTTGAGTCAAGGCAATACTGGAACTCAGTTCAATATGCCAAACAGTCTCAGTTCGAGATGATGTCGCAAGTAAACTACTATTTTACTTAATTTGGTGTAGTTATTACCATATTTGTGTTAAAGTCAGTAACTGAATATTTTTACTTTATGCAGTTTTTCCCTCAAGGTGGTTTTGGATCGCAGTTCAGTATGCCTCGTCCAATGAAGCCCAAACAACAAGTTGGCTCTTCTACACAGGTATAACCATATTTCTTATTAACTCGACTTATAGTACGAAATACTAACCGTATTTGTCTCAGAGTTGCCACAGTGGTCAAGCCTATCCTCCACAATCTCAGGGATTCATGTCAATGTTGGCCCCTGGATTGCAGCCTTACCCAGGTGTTCTCCCATCGTTACCCTTCTCTTCGGGGCATAGTCAACCATTAACACCTCCGGGTGCCGCAGCGGTATGATTACTAAATCATTAGCTCTAATGAAAGCGTAGCATAATTTGAAGAATACTTAGCGACTTATTCAATTACATATAGTTGGTAATACCTTTAAATCAATTACAAATGTGAGTTGGCCATTTGTGAATTTTAGAAAGATTGAGACATATGAATTGTAACTATTAATGCAAAGTTAACTTTTATTTGTTTCTTGTAGGGTTCCGGTCATGTAACGCCTCATGGTTGCGATGATTTCCTCAATTTGAACGCCGGAGGTGCAAGTGGTGGATGTTCAAACAATGACATGGAAGCGGATTAATCTTCACAATGGTCCTTTGGAGTAATTTGGATGTGAACTCGTTGTTATATCGAAGTTACTTGCTGTATGACTAGGTGAACTCATTGTTTTATTGTGTTTTGCTTATGACTATGGCTTCTGTATATGCAATGTGTTTTATTAATTAATGCTGTAATGTGTTGTGGCCTGTATGGTTGCCTGTATGGCCGCGAGGCTCCCCACCCGGAAGAGGCAGCGAAAGCAGGTGTGGTTTTAAAAAAAAAGCCGGTAAGGCCATCGGTGTGGGACAAGCCGACGGTCATAACTGCCGTATGACCGTCCGTTTGGGACCAACACCGACGGCTATATAACCCAATCGCGCACATGTGTCCTAGCCCAATAAAGACGTCGGGACCAGCGGGTCGACACCTTTATGGTGTTATGGCCGTCGGTTTGGACAGGCCGACGGTTTTAGTTGGTTTTCAAAGTAAATAAGTCGGTTTCTTGTTACCGACATCTTTAATGTCTAAGTTTGTCGGGGCCAACGGCTATAAGTCCTTAAGAACGTCGAACAAGAGTCGACGGCTATGACCGTCGGTAAACCGATGGCTTTACTCTATGGTCGTTGGTTACAATACCTTACCGATGGCTATAGAGCCGACATTTCTTTGCGGGATTCCTGTAGTGCTACTCGCGGGATAGTACAAGATCACACGGTATAGTGGAAAGAGGCAAACTAAAGTTTATATTTCCAAAGATGAAACCGGGCAGCAGGGTTAGGCAGCAACAAGATGAGGTCTTGGTCGAGTAGCTCTACCTGTGTCGGTTAAGGACCGAAGCGTGTGCAGCCTCACTGAGCAAGTATTGAGTTGTGTACAGGATGCTTACTGCTATATGGGACCCAGGAAACCGATGTACCAGGTTAATTGTAGAGGAATACCACATCGTCTCGTTAGACCTATGAGCCCGAGACGGCGTGACTGGGTCTACAGTCGTGTGTCCTGCGAAAGGTTGCCACATACGACGTAATGAAGGCGTCAGATTTGGGTCTTTCGAGGCCGGCGTATGTGTCAAGTTATCCAGGCAGTGTTTGATTCGAATCACCATCCCTCGCGGTTATGAGTACTGCTTGCTCACTGTGTTGTGACGTAGTAAGCAAGTTGTGTGAGAACAGTTTGCAAGTTTTAATTGCTGCTATGATTAATGGAATTACATGAAAACCTTGTTTGAAGTATAGATAGAGCAAACTAAAGTTAATTTCCACCTTGGGACAAGTAACATTGGAATGAAGCGTTTCTTGTTTGATTGTAGAGTTTCAATGTTGCTGGGCGCAAGGTCACTACTGTGATGGCTAAAATCTGAAAGTTAAGGATGAACTTGTAGGCGAGTCTTTTTGCAACTTACATATTTAGGTCTCAAGTTACTTTCATGTAGAGTTGCATGCTTCAGGAGAGATGGTTAAGTCTTGCTGAGCCTTTGTGCTCACTCTTGCTATATGAGTGGTTTTGCAGGTTAACATAGACGCATATAAAGAAGATTGTCCGGTGATACTCGGAGACTTCCGAGTCATGTTACACATGGAGAAACTAGCCGCTGCAACGTCGTCGTGTTGCTAGCGAGAGGAGTCCGCAGGCTGGACCTCTTCTCGAGTGCTCATTAGTTATTCGATGTGAGCTGTTTATAGACTTCCGCTGTAGCTATTTTTTGTAAATTATTTACAAAGAATATTTGTAAGCTTCCGTTTTTGATTTATGTAATACAGTTTTCCTTATATGTGTGCTGTTGGGTGCCGCATAACACGGAACCACCCAATGTGATTCCCGGGCGAGTGGCACGGCCCCGTGACGGGTGCCGGGGTCCCTCACACATACGACAAAAAAAATTAGTCTCGCAACATACTTCATGCAGTCCAATAAAATAGGCGTAAAAGCATAATGACAGTAAATATGCGATACATCTCGTATATAGATAATGTAATAACTTTACACAAGCTACACCATTACCAGACCAAATACAAACTAGTTAAATCCAACTTGCTGGACTTCCTCTCTGTAATCCATCTCAACTAGATTTGGTCACTACGAGACATTAATATCGCTTTGTCATCACGTATACTACCCTTTTATCTTCAATACGACACAAACATGGTCTCTACCAAAAGAAACTTGAGTAACAAATATACTCAAACCTTTCACTAGTTGAAGATAACAACTCATGAGTATGTTCTACCCCATTGGAAGTAATCAAACCACCTTAGGGTACAACAATCTCTCAAATGAGTTCAACTGTCCATCCCTCTGCCCAGAATGACCTGTTTCTACATATCCCAGATTTTGACTTGGTACATAGCATTTTCATAACTCAAGTTGAATACCAAAGTTAAATTTAACTTCAGTAGCTTTCCAACGAGTATTTACTTTCCCTCAGATCAGCTCTGGTTAAAAAGTTATAATAATTCAAAATCAACAGAATTTCTGGAAGAATTTTAACAACACCTCCTTTGGAAGTTGCTGTTTTCAACTCTAAATTCCACTGAATTCCGTGCTGCAATTGCAGAAACTCTAAATTACAAAGATGTAACACATCTCCTACCCTTTCCAAAAATGTATCATATGATAATTTTAGATTTTTATACAGGAAGTTATACTTGAAAAACAGAACAGTCCAGAGAGTTTTTGAACCTGTCCTGGTTCTGAACAGTTTACAATCATCTTGAATTTCAACCAGTTTAAGGTGTGATTCTGCTCTGGACGTCTACAAAAAAGTTGTAGAGTACTTAAACACCTTTCCAGAACTATATCCCACACCCCATTGGCTACGTAATCTGTGAGCTATGCTCTGTTAAAGTTCAGCAAACTTGCTGCCAAAACAGAGCACTCTGTTTTTCAATACCTTTGAGCTAAACTAATCAACTGTTGAATTTTCCCTACCCAACCAGGGTCGTAAATATTGAAACTTGGTTATTTTAGTTCCTTGTTACCATTATCTTGAATGCAAATGTCTATTATATGTTGGTACTATGTTCCCCACAAAAAGGACAAATCCTAACCGGATTATACCGGCATGTACGTCGCAATTGTGGCACTAAACGGTCTCTCGCACACGAGTACTACACGGGATACATACATGGTTAGTACCTGCAGAAGAACACTGAGCAGTGATGCACTCAAAGGTTGTTGTCATTTCAGGCAGGTCCATATTTGAAAGTAAATACATACACCCGAATCATTGCCATACGGCCGTCCTTGAGTTAAGCCACGTCTCAAGGTACGTGATCGCGTTTTCACCCCACACGACGGGGAACCCGAGTAGAGCGCGAACGGGTCATCACGGTTGGGAATTTTGTCAACCCAACAGATACCACCTACTACCCTGCAGGGCACGCCGATGGCAAGCGCTGCGTATGTCCTTCTAGGCTATTTTTAGAAGAACACACTATCATGTTACCGAGCACACGATCCACTTTCTTGCCTAATGCATGCCAGGGACCAGCGTTTCATATGAACTCAGGAACATGAAGAGTCCAAGAGTTTCATATTGACGTCTCACACCAAGTTGTGAGACCTATCCCTGAACCACATTCCTCGTCAAGGGAGCTAACCGAAATTGATCCGCTTTCGGTGGGGTTCCTTGCCATATTTACCTGAGCGTAGGTGTGTCGCTACATAATCAAAATTCATAATTATAACACATATGTTAGTCATGCCACTTTAAGTAACTATGCTAATATAGTCCTTATTTGGGCATACTAGTGAATCCTCACCGTAATCCTAAGTTTTCCCGTAATATAGTCCTTAATTAGTGTGCTATCCCCTAAGCAGCTCTGATACCAGCCTGTGACGGACCGGAATCCGTACTCTCAGGATCTCATAGGGTGGTGTCTCTTGATGCGACACCCGACAGCACACAGCATAAGGAAAAACATTGTATTACATAGAAAACAACTGAATATGTATAAAGTAGTACAAGCCTTCAGTTTACATCTAACTACAGAGTCTACAATTGTGGAAGCTTAATTTTTACAACTCGCGCCCATCTAACTAGCAAAAGTAGGTTGTCCAGCCCTATGGACAACCCACACTAGCTCCACTCCTCAGCTCAGCACGGCGTGTATGGCTCCCACTAGGCCGTGGTCCCTAACAGAGGGTAGCCCTTGCCGGTGGACTCGTACCCTGAGTCCGTGGGGTAATCCTCACATGCAAACACTCATAGCAGCAACCGTGAGCACGATGGCTCAGCAAGTCTTAACCGACGCGCCTACACATGAAACTCTACATGCAGGTCATAACGAGATGGGATGGTAAATTGCAGCAAACAGACACGCCGACAAGTTCATCCTTAGTTCAGCTTTTAGCTGCAAATTAACAGTTCATGAATCTGAAATTTAGTAAGCGATATTTGGTGGCACCCAAGTAGCAATACAAGTTAATCATAACAGTAATATTGAATCACATCATTGCATATATTAACCTACGTCATAACACAGTGAACAAGAGGTACTCATAACCGCGAGGGATGATGAATTGACTCGATATACACCTGCAGGGATTACCGAATAGCGTCACGTATGCCCACACGTGAAGCTGCACAGCACACTCACTCGATGTCGTACGGGACAACCTTTCACCAAACAGCCCAAACGTTGAACCGGTCGCCCCCAAACAGACAGGAGGTTCCCTACATGGAGCATCTCTTTATGCCCGGTTAGCGGATTTCCACCTTGCTTCCCGCAACCTACACCTATAATTTGGTGTGTTATGCCTCGATGCCCGGAGGTATAGGTTACATCGGTTTATTGGACCCCATATATCCGATATGACTTTGGTACATTCAAACTTGCTCAGCGGGGCCGCACACAGATCGGTCCTCAATCGACACGGACAGGGCTGCGCCCACAAGACTTCCTCTTGCTGTGCCCTAGCCCCTGCCTAGTCTCATTTTCTTACTAAAGTGATCTCACCTCACTCGAACCAATCTCATGTGCCCCAACGCCTATACTCGCGAGTAGATTCCAACTACTCGACTTGTACCGAAGTCTCTACACATTAAGCAGAGCATAAACTACTCGAGGACATAGATACTACCCTCACTCTTTTTGGAATGATCTGGTTATGCATTTGGGGTTTCATCCATCCTACACCTAATGCACATACATACCTCAAACTAAATATGTATATAAAGCAAAACTTTAAAACTCGGGTATGCAAACCGGGGCTTGCCTTGTTTCTGATGGTCAGTGGTTAGAGTCTCATCCATAAGTAGAAAGTCCAACACTTCCGGGGTCTCCTCGCCTTCAGCAACTACACGTAAGCGAATTAACGATACGTCAACTTAAATGTAGTCTTTGGAACTGAATATGTAAATACCATAACTCTAGCTAGCCCTCCCCTTTGGCTCTGAAATTTTTATGGTGGCTTGGTAGGATCCTAACCAGAGAATTGACCAAGTTTCATCTGAAACAAAGTTCATTTGAGCTCTGTACAAATAAAAGTATATTTAGTCATTACTAGAGCTTCTAAGGATTTCCAGAGATTTTCATGGCTCAACCCATTATTTTCTAGAAACTAGAGTTTTATATGGTTCTAATGGAATTGGTTTCATGTCATTTGAAGAATCCTAGAAGGAGTTATGCCCTAAACATGATTTGAGAAAATCTGAAAAATGTTTCTGTACATTTTTCCATTTTATCAGGGCAGTTCACTTAATCACACTATTAGGGGGACCAAATGAACATGGATGGATCTGAAATTTTTTCCTGTGACTCAAGGATTTTCAAATGAACATCCCAGCCAAATTTCAGAATTTTCCATAAAAAATTCCCCTGATAAAATTCCCCACAGTTTAAAATTGAGGGAATTAATTCAGGAAAAAGAATAAGTTTCATGAGTTGAAACTTGTTCTGCTGGATAGTACTCGAGGAGATGAATCTAACGAAATTTGGTTCACTGAATTTGGACACTTCTACCCAAAGTTATGAATTTCTAAAGTTTGGGCTGATTCCTAAATTATTTTCCTGAAGAAAATTACCTCTAGCGCCTAAACAGTGACGGACAGCGGGCCCCGCATGTTTAAATTAAACTAACCGCATGCACGCTTAGTGCAGTGACTGATACGTGGGACCCGTGCCCTTCGTCAACCTCGCGACGCCGCCGCCCTGAGCCGCAGGAGCTCTGGCGAGGTCGGCGTTCCCGGCGACCTAGCTCGCCGTCGACGGTGAAACTAGCCGCCCCAACGTACTTTTGGATGCTGAACACATTGGACACTCTGCCGCCACTGGCTAACCACCGTAGCTCCCTGGCGACGAGCGGTATGCCCCTGTGCAACTTCGGCAACGCGTTCCCGTCCTTCCGACCACCCCCTTCGCGAGCTAATCACGTCACCATGTCCAGGGAAACCTCAGGAAGCTCGGCCTGATCTTGGTTGGGACCTAAACAGCCAGCAAAACGGACATCACCGGCGACCCCCTCTTCCGCCGAGCTGTTCCTCGGTGAACCTAGGGTTCCGGCGGTGGTTTCTTCCCGGTTTTTGATCAAGGAGGGGCGCAAGAACCTCTAGAGGCAATTTCTAAACTCTGTTTGCCCTCCCACGTGATGATCCTCCCAAATTTCTCCTAAACCTAATCGGGTCCTGAAATGAGCTCCCAATCCTAAACTGTGAAATTCTCTGCGCACGAAGGTCGAACCTTGAAACGGTTTGCGCGGTGAGCTCGAGGACAAGCTAGTGCTCAGCTTTGCTATGGACGTCGAGGTCAGAGCACTTCGGTTTCCGCCATTCGACGGCGGTGATGTTCGAGCTGGTGTGTGGTAGGTCTCGGGTGTTCATGAAAAGGATGCTCGCCGGCCGACTCGACCCCTTACATAGCCAATCCGGAGGCATGGAGGGCGCAACACCTGGTGTACCACGTTTCCCCGTTGAAACAGGAGCTGGCCAGCGCTGCTCGGTCGACTTCGACGCGAAGTCTTGGCGCGCGCTCCCACTGAGTGCGTGAACGCAGCAAACACTCAGGTTTCAGTCGGTTTAGCGCTTTGTGTGGCTGACAGAGGGGGTCCACAGCTCCAAATTGTCCTCAAAAATTAAATTCCTACAGCTCCTAAATAATGTGACCTTATTGGCCTTGGTAATTTGATCAAACCACAGTTTTTGCCTCTGAGTTTGAATGATTCAAATTAGGATTGGTTTTGGATAAATTTGAGCACATCTGAGGCTGAAATTAAAATTCGGTTTGAATTTGCTCAAATTAGCTCCCGACAAGATGAACTCCAATGTGGATGAAAATTTTTAGACTAACTCATAAAAATGTGCTGAGTCTGAATATGAAGTCAACTTTTGAATTCAAGTGATGAAAACTAGCTGAAATTTGAATTTGCATTCAAATAACCCTTTTTACAAATGTCACCAAAAGTGCCTTAAAAAGGCTTGGTTTTACATGAAACATGGCCTGAGCCTTACCAAGAATATTTAAGGTCTAGGGGTGAGCTCATGCTCTCATGTTTATGTGTATGAACTCCTACTTTTTGAAGTTATGGTTTTTCCTCTAATCACCCTCTTGATTGTGTTTACTTGCTCTTCACAAATGTTCATGAGCTATCCAACCAATGAGCTGTGGTGTGGTGATGTGATGAACATTTTAGCAAGTCATGTCTTGGGCTTTTACATTTCATAAATATTGGGATGCACCCCTGGATAGTATTCTCTGAGAGGCAACAACAACCAAGCCTTTATCCCAAGCCTGTTGGGGTCGGCTAGACATGAAACCCAATATCAATAAAGTAAAAGAGAGGAAGAGATATAAGAACAAGGAAAAAAGAAAAAAAAAGAGAAAAAAGAAAAAAAAAGAAAAAAAGAAAAAGGAAAAAGAGAAAAGAAATAAGAAAAAAGGAAAAGAAAATAGAAAAGAAAAAAGGAAAAAGAAAAAAGAAAAAGAAAAAAAAACAAGACTACAATTCTAGCACATGAATTGCTACTTTCCATGCGGTCCTATCATGAGCTAAGTCTCTGGATACATTCCAATCTCTCAAATCTCGTTTTACCACCTCCTCCCAAGTCAACCTTGGTCGTCCTCTACCCCTCCTAATATTTTCTCTACCTCTTAAAATCCCACTGTTAACCGGTGCTTCTGGAGGTCTCCGTTGGATATGTCCAAACCACCTAAGTCGATGTTGGACTAACTTCTCTTCAATCGGCGCCACCCCTACCTTATCACGAATCGCCTCATTCCTTATTCGGTCTCTTCTCGTGTGCCCGCACATCCACCGTAGCATTCGCATCTCTGCGACACTCATTTGTTGGACATGTTGCCGTTTAGTTGGCCAACATTCCGCCCCATAGAGCATCGCGGGTCTGATCACCGTCCTATAGAACTTCCCTTTTAGCTTTTGTGGGACTTTCCTATCACATAGGATTCCAGAGGCTTGCCGCCATTTCATCCACCCTACCTTGATCCTGTGGCAAACATCCTCATCAATATCGCCATTGCTTTGTAACATTGATCCTAAGTATCGGAAAGAGTCCCTTCTAGGTACTATTTGTTCTTGTAGACTAACATTTCCTTCTTCACGACCAACACCACTAAAGTCACACCTCATATACTCGGTTTTAGTCCTACTAAGTCTAAACCCCTTGGACTCTAAGGTTTGTCTCCATAACTCTAATTTCTTATCAACACCATCTCTAGTTTCATCTACCAGCACTACATCATCAGCAAAGAGCATGCACCAAGGGATATCCCCTTGTATATCCTTCGACACCTCATCCATCACCAAGGAAAAGATGTATGGGCTCAAAGCTGATCCTTGATGTAGTCCTACCGTGATAGGAAATGCATCAGTCTCACTATCACTTACGCGCACACTTGTCCTAACATTATTGTACATATCCTTGATAAGGGTAATGTACTTTGTTGGCACTTTATGTTTCTCTAGTGCCCACCACATGACTGACCTTGGTATCTTGTCGTACGCCTTCTCCAAGTCGATGAACACCATATGCAAGTCCTTCTTCTGCTCCCTATATCTCTCCATAAGCTGACGAAGCAAGAAAATCGCCTCCATTGTAGACCTCCCAGGCATAAAACCAAACTGGTTTTTAGTGACATTGGTCACTTTCCTCAGGCGGTGTTCAATCACTCTCTCCCAAAGCTTCATAGTATGACTCATAAGCTTAATACCTCGATAATTAGTACAACTTTGAATATCTCCTTTATTTTTGAAGATAGGTACTAATATACTTTTCCTCCATTCTTCAGGCATCTTGTTTGACCAAAAAATGTGGTTGAATAGCTTTGTGAGCCATACTATTGCGACGTCCCCAAGACATCTCCACACCTCAATAGGGACATCGTCAGGGCCGAGGGCCTTTCCTCTTTTCATCCTCTTTAAGGCCTCCTTAACCTCAAACTCTTGTATCCTCCGCACGAACCGCCTGTTGGAGTCATCAAAGGAGTCATCCAACTCAACCATAGTGCTCCATTCCCATCATTGAATAGCCCATTAAAGTAATCACGCCATCTATTCTTAATCTCTTCATCCTTCACTAGAATGCGGTCAGTCTCATCTTTGATGCATTTAACTTGATTGAGATTCCTCATCTTTCTCTCGCGGATTTTTGCTACCTTGTATATGTCCTTTTCACTTTCTTTTGTCCCTAGTCTCTCATATAACTTATCATAGGCCTGTCCTCTTGCCTTACTCACAACTCGCCTTGCATTCTTCTTAGCCTCTTTGTACTTAAGCATGTTGCTTGCGCTTCTATCATTATGCCAACTCTTATAACACTCCTTCTTCTCCTTAATGGCCTTTTGTACATCCTCATTCCACCACCAAGTGTCTTTATCTACAAGTTTCTTTCCCTTTGTCACACCGAACACCTCACTAGCTACCTTCCTAATGCAAGTTGCCATCTTCATCCACATACTATCTGCATCTCCATTTTCTGCCCAGGGTCCTTCTGTGATCACCCTATTTTTAAAGGATACTTGTGATTCTCTCTTCAACTTCCACCACTTTGTTCTTGTGATTTTGACACCTTTGTCCCGCAAAGAACATGTATGGAAGCGAAAATCAGCTACCACAAGCTTATGTTGTGTCACAACACACTCCCCCGGGATCACCTTACAATCTAGACACTCCCGTCTATCCTTTCTCCTAGTGAGGACAAAGTCAATCTGGCTAGAGTGTTGGGCGCTACTAAAGGTCACTAGGTGAGATTGCCTCTTCCTAAAGAGGGTGTTAGCTACCAACAGATCATAGGCTACGGCAAAGTCTAGGATGTCCTTACCCTCTTGATTTCTATCGCCGCATCCAAAACCTCCATGTACTCCCTCAAATCCTAGGTTAGTTGCACTCACATGACCATTGAGATCTCCCCCTATGAGGAGTTTCTCGGTTATCGGTACACTACTAACCATATCCTCCAAGTCCTCCCAAAATTGCCTCTTAGCACTCATGTTGAGCCCAACTTGTGGGGCATAAGCACTAATGACGTTCAAGACAATGTCCCCAATTACTATCTTGATTAAGATGATCCTATCTCCTCGTCTTCGAACATCCACTACTCCATCCTTAAGACTCTTATCTATTAGAACACCTACGCCATTCCTAGTCCCAGCCGAACCAGAATACCAAAGCTTGAAACCGGTATTCTCGACTTCTCTCGCCTTTTGACCCGCCCATCTAGTCTCTTGTACACAAAGGATATTTACTCGTCTCCTAATGGCAACATCTACTAACTCACGTAGCTTCCCCATCAAGGATCCTACATTCCAACTACCCACCCGAAATCTATGTTCCTCGGCTAGCTTCCTTACGCTTTGCACCCATCGAGTAAGATGCAAAGACCCTTGCTCACTTATCACTACATCCGGGCGATGATGTAGCGTGCCACTAAGGTGATGGCGATCCGGCCCTTGCTCATTTAACACCATATCCGGGTTCCGATATGGCGCGCCACTAAGGCGGTGGCGACCCGGCCCTTGCCCACTTAACACCATACCCGGGTTCCGATATGGCGCGTCGCTAAGAGGGTTACGCCCCAACGAATTTCTATTGGGTTTCATTTTCATGAGAATGGCTAAGTGTAGTTGTTGGCTCGCCAAGCCTATCACAACCCCCTCCTCCTTTACCCGGGCTTGGGACCGGCTATGTCATTACAACATAGGCGGAGTTTAGTATTCTCTGAGAGGAATCCAACAAAATTAATTTGACAATTTTTGGACACTCCTACACAATGTTGTGGCTATTTAAACTTTGAACTGAAATCTGAAAACAGAGAAAAGTTCAATTGTCTGCCAGTGGATCCCGGGCCACGTGTCACCCTCTGAAACAAAAGCACACGGGGCCACAGTACCATTCCCGCGTAGCCACAGATTAATCCGGCGCCACAGAAGATCCCACGTCAAATTCCCCTCTCACTGACAGCAGGCCCGGTCCGGTCTTCGTCTACCTCCGGACTCCCGCGCGCCTGCGCCACCGGAGCTCCACTGATCTCGGTCTCCCGACCACCTCCCGAGCTCCTGCTCACCGCCAGCCCCTAACCTGTTACGCTGAGAACGATGGTGAGGCTTCCCCGAGCCGGCAAGGCCTCTACTATGGCTAGCGACGGTGTGGCGGCTTGGTACACCTTCGGTAGCATTGGTCAACCAACCTAGCCCGCCAAAAACTCGGCCAACATGCTCTACAGCACCGGTGAACTATGAGGAAGCTCAGCATAGCCTCAAAACTGCTCGGGAATGGCGGCTAATGGGGTTTCACCGTATGCCCGCGGTTCCCCACCTCGGTTGCCATTGGAAATGCTCGAAATACTCGTCCTACGTACAGTTTCTAGCTAGGGTTGCGAAGAAAAAATGTTGCTTAGAAAATCTAGCTCGTGTGTGCCTAATAATGTGAGCTCTAACCGAACCTTGATCGAGAATTTGATGAAAGCTTACCCCCGGGTCGGTTTACATCGGCCGGGAGAAAAATATGGAATTCATCGGCGACGAGCCACGGTTCTACTTGAGCTTTGGAGGAGAGTAGCACGATGCCTTGGTGCGTCCAAGGGTGGCATTACTTGGCCGTGACAAGATCTAGGTTGATCTGTCCACGTGAGCCTCTCCTTCGGCTGTGGTTCGGCCGCAGCACGAGCACGGCTTCTGGGGTAGGAAGGCCGAACACCGGTCGGTGGCACATCGAGGAGGGAGAGGGAGATGCCCTGGTGCCATTTTGCCACTCTGCCGAGGCTTGCACGCAAGCTTATCGGTGCCCAAGCGATCACAGCAGCGGCGGCGTGTCTCTGTTAGGTTCTTGCGCGAGAGAAGGACAGAGCCCGGGCTGCGGTGTTGTGGGCAGACGAAGCATGGCTTGGAGTGAAGAAGGCATGCAAGAAACTCGCCAGTGTGAAGAAAACGGCGAGAACTGTCTTCGGCTTGTCTCGGTGTCGCCCGGGTGAGAGCTCACGTTGGTCTCGGTGTCTTCAGTTGCTTTGAGTAGAAACAGAGAACCGACTGAATCTTTCAGATATTTGAGTGTACTGACCAATGGGCCCCACTGCCCCCCTTATCCCCTCAAATTTTCTCAATGTTGGCAAATGACTCCATTCAATTTTGGGAAGTTTGAACCCGAACTGAATTTGAATAATTGGACAGGTTTCATCCAAATGCACATTTGAATTTGAATTCCAATGCAATTTAAAGTCCATTTGAAAAATGGGTAGCAAAACTTTTCCAAAATTCATGAAACTCTGCATACCAACTAATTTGGACCTAAGGACTTCAAATATGAAATCTGATTTTTGTTTTGGCTGCTGCAAATGTGGTTTTGAGGACAACAGTTTGCGTTCCTATTGGTTGCCCTCATTTGAAATTTGAGTTGAACAATTTGAGTTCAAACTCTGAATTTTATTCCCCCTTGCACATGAGAGCTTCCAGATGAGTTTTAAATTAACTTTGTCCCCCAAACACTCCATTGATACTAGGCTAGAGGGGTGGGGCACTCATGTGTGTCATCACATGTGGAAAAATTTAAACAAGTCCCAATTTTTACAAACTTGAAACCAAATGGTGTTCAAACTTCAGTCCCTTTGTATTCAAAATTTTGGGACCTTTACATTTCTCCCCCCTTAAAAGAATCTCATCCCGAGATTATAAGGTAAAAATGAGAGAGAGGATGGTGGAAAAATTATAGGATGTGCGACGTCAAAAGTCGGGATAATTGGCGTGAAGAAATTCTTCGCTCTCCCATGTCGCTTCAACCTTGGAGTGACCACTCCATAAAACTTTATAAAACCACAACGTACGGTCGCGTGTGGTTCGGTCCTTTATGTCGATAATCTGAACCGGTCCCTCCTGATACATGAGATCCGGTTTCAGTTCCTCGATATTCCCCAGCTGAATGGTGGTTAAAAACTTGATGCACTTCCTCAGCTGAGAAATGTGGAAGATGTCGGGCACACTGGAGAGTGTCACTGGTAGTTCCAGCCGGTATGCAACGGATCCACATCTTTCCATAATCTGGAATGGACCAATGAATCGGGATGCCAACTTTCCTTTGACCCCGAATCTGTTCACGCCCTTTATTGGTGAGACGCGTAGATACACATGATCCCTGACTTCAAATTGCAAAGGGCGTCTTCTCCGGTCCGCATACTATTTTTGTCGGGATTGAGCGGCTGTTTGGTTCACTTGAATCAGCTGAAGCTTTTCTTCCCCATTATTGAAAAGATCAATCCCGAAGGTGACTCTTTCGCCAGACTCACACCAATTCAGCGGTGTGCGGCATTTTCTTCCGTAACTCCGGGTTATGGGGTGCGACTATCCTGTTCTTGAACCACAGGACACCGTCTCCGTCCTTCCGGAAACATTTCAGTTCCCCACTGTATATACGTCTCAGCAAAGGTGACATGACCTTGTCATGGTTCTGGGCTTCTACTCTCTCTTCACGGACGGTGGGTATAAAAGCTAAATTGTAGAGAGCTCCATGTGGAATCACATGCAATGGTGGCTCGCTCTCTTCTAACGGTGTGATGGTCAGATTGTGGACGTGTGACTTGCAACTCAGCGCGCCCGCCACTATGTTTGCCTTGTCGGGATGATAATGGATCTCTATTTCGTAATCCTTTATCAACTCCAACCATCTTCGTTCCCTCATGTTCAACTTCTTCTGAGTGAATATGTACTTGAGGCTCTTGTGGTCTCTATATAAATGTACGAGGTTACCTAGTAGGTAATGTCTCCACATTTTGAGTGCGAGTACCACAGCAGCAAGCTCTAAGTCATGAGTTGGATAGTTTTGCTCATGATTACTGAGCTGTCGTGATATATACGCAACCACCCTTCGGTCTTGCATCAGCACAAATCCGAGCCCAATGCCGGATGCATCGCGGTACACATCAAACGGTTTTGTTGTGTCTGGCTTCACCAAAACCGATGCTGATGTTAGGTGCTTCACTAATGCCTTGAACGCTGCTTCACATGCTGGACTCCAAACATATTTGGTAGCCTTCTTCAGCAGCTTGGTCATAGGCTTGGCAATGTTCTTGAAGTTCGGAATGAACTTCCAATAACATCCAGCGAGCCCGAGAAAACTCCGTACCTCGTGAATAGACCCCGGGGACTTCCAATTCAGCACTTGTGCGATCTTACTCGGGTCTACAGCAATACCCTCCGCTGAGATGATATGCCCGAGAGAAAAAAATACTTGTGATACCTAGAATTCGCACTTGCTGAATTTCGCGCATAGCTTGTGATCCCGCAGCCGTTGCAAGACTATATGCAAGTGCTTCTCGTCTTCTTCCTCTGATTTGGAATAAACCAGTAAGTCGTCGATGAAGACCACGACAAACTTGTCCAGCTCCGGCATGAATACCGAGTTCATCAAGTACATGAACTGAGCTAGAGTGTTGGTAAGGCCAAGGAACATGACAAGGTACTCATAAAGCCCGTACCTCGTCGAAAAGCTGTCTTCAGAATATCTTCAGCCCGTATCTTAATCTGATGGTAGCCTGATCTTAAGTCTATCTTGGAAAAGATCTTTGCTTTGACTAACTGATCCAACAACATGTCGATCTGTGGTAATGCGCACTTGTCATGATTGTCACAGTGTTAAGCGGACGAACAACAACACTAAGCCGTAGTGTTTCGTCCTTCTTCTTTACAAACAATACTGAACAACCCCAAGGTAACAAACTCAGTCGTATAAAACCTTTGCTCATAAGGTCATTCAGCAGTGTCTTCCACTCTGCCCCTTCGTTGGGTGCCATTTTGTACAGCCTTCGCGAACTCGGTGGTGTTCCCGGTGCAAGTTCAATCTGGAACTCTACATCCCGTTCGGGCGGCATGTCCGGTAAATAATTGGGAAACACATCCTGAAATTCATGTACCACCGGACTGTCCTCTATCTTAACAGTTTCCGAGTGGTTCAATATTGCAAGCTGTTGCCGACTGGCGCCCAGAACTAACGTATGAAGACCGTGCTGTGGGGCGTTGAGCTTAACGGTTCAAGAACTGATGTTGATAACCGCATTGTGGTAATTCAACCACGACATCCACAGAATAATGTCGATCTTCAGACCCCCGGGAATAATGCGGGTAGTGGGTTATAGTCTAACCCGCAATCAAAGAGGTGCTCGGAAGACAACATCACTTGCTGTAATGCTGCCCCGAGCGAAGATATGTAGTATTGCCTCTTTGTAAAAGTGGTTTGGAGCTGATGCTTATCCACAAAAGATTGACTAATAAAGCTAGATGTGGCACCGGAGTCGAAGAGAATTAATACCGGTAGTTAATTCAGAGAAAACATCCCTGCTAACGCGGCTTCTCCTTCCGGGACATCATCAATCACCGTGTAGTGAATGTTGCCCCTTGTATTCCCTCTTTTCTGCAGATATAGGTACGAGTCTGAATATTGAAAATATGATGACCCGCAGCCTTGAAATCCCTCCAGACAATACCTAGTATAATGGCCCATCCGACCACAAGTGGAGCACGGATCTCTCCGGTTCTTCACTAACTTGTGGTTGGAAGCTAGGTACATATAGCTGCAGCGATGGAGCACAAACCACCGTCTGATGCTGCTGCTGTGGAGGTGGTGCAAGTTGTGGTACCTGACTAACAATCAACCTCTCTGAGGAGCTAATCGTACAGGGGCCTCCATATTTCACCAGATGGCGTTTGGTACACCGACCGGTACTTTTGGGGCACATAACTTGTGCTAGCCTGCACGATATCACTCATTTTCTTCTTCTCTGTACAGAACAGACCTTGGTGCACTAACTCTAGATTTTTGATCCAGTTAAAAGCACTTTCATAACTCCAGTTGAATACCAAAGTTAAAGTTAACTTCAATATATTTCAAACGAGTATTCAAATGCCTCTATATCACTTCTGGATCAAAAGTTATGATTTTACAAAGTTGATAGAATTCTTGGATAAAATTTGCCAGCATCTCCTTTGTATGTGGCTGGTTTTATCACAGCTGTATAATGACGTGGCCCGACGCCGCCTGTTTATTCACGGGGACGGGGCACTTGCCCGGGAATCGCATTGGGTGGTGCTGTGTTGTGCGGCACCCAACAGCACACATACAATGAACAATGTATTACATAAAACAATAGAGGAAGCTTACAAATTATTCTTTGTAAATAATTTACATCAAATAGCTACAGCGGAAGTCTATAACAACTCACGTCGAATAACTAAGAGGACTCGAGATGAAGTCCAGCCCGCGGACTCCTCTCGCTAGCAACACGAAGACAACAGCAGCGGCTGGGTTCTCCATGTGTTACCTGACTCAGAAGTCTCCGAGTCTCACCGGACAACCTTCTTCTTAGCATCGATGTTAACCTGCAAAACCACTTATATAGCAAGTGTGAGCACATAGGCTCAGCAAGACTGATCCGTCTCTCCTAAACAAGAAACTCTACTTGCACGACGGTTGCAATTGGGTTAGCTAGATTTGCATAAAGGACTCACCTACAGTTGATCCTTAACTTTCAGATTTTAAGCCTCATTGTGCACACCTTGAGCCAAAAAGCATCGCAACTCCACAATCAAACAAGAAACGCTTTGTTGCGATGCTCCTTGGACAAAGTGAAAGTAAAGTTTAAAGCGTCTATCTCTAATTCAATCATGGTTGCAATACAAGTTACAACACAGCCTTATCAAGTTCAAAGATAACCAGTTCCAGTTGTTACTACGTCAAGACGCAGTGGGCAAGTATGCTCATATAACCGCGAGCGACGGTGATTCGAATCAGTACACGCCCGGACTACACGACACGTACACCCGTACTCCGAGTTGCCGGCAGCAACCTCGACTGACGTTGTACGCGGCCACCTTTCCCAAGATCTTCCACATTGGACGCAGTCCAACTGCCCCGAGTAAGCAAGCTCCCTCAAGGTACATACCCACAGTTGTATGTTCTTAAGTGAGTTACCTCCTGCTACCCTGACGCTGAAAGCCTAAGGCAGTTGGAAAAGTTCAACTAAGGATCTCCCAAGGTACATCGGTTTCCTGGGTCCATATAGACAGTATGCGCCCGGTACACAACTCAAACTTGTCCAACAGGGCCAAGCACGGACGGGCCTTAACCTACACAGGCAGGGCTATGCACGCACGGCCTGCAACCTGCTGCATCTAAACCCCCCTGCCCGGTCTCCATTTCTTATGTGTGAACTTTCCTCATCTTTTCTAATTCGGACCCATTCCGAGTAAACCAGCCCTAAACTCGTGAGTAGCTTCCAACTACTCGACTTCTACCGGACCTTTCCTACTAACATTTAGCATGGCCAAATTCACTCGAGGAGGTGCTATTATACCCTTTCTCTCTTAGGTATTTCTGGTCATGCAAGTGGGGTTTTTAATATCATCTAGACTTAATGCAATAAACGATGCAAAGCTATGATCTCTAAAAATGGAAATGCTTGTAAAACTGTTCAAATGCAAACCGGGGCTTGCTTGTTTTGCAGGTGACTAAGGTTACAATCAGTTAGTGATGATCACTTGTAGCTTGATCACTTGCCTTCCATTCCTTCTTGATCTTCACTTTAAGTCATTCTCCCTCCTTCACGTATATGCTACACGATATGATCATGCATATGTATTTAATTGGAAAAGCTTTTGCAAATAACATCTAATGACAGTTTTAAAACTGGAACTCTATTCAAGAATTTAAAAGGACACTGGTGCTAGTGGTTTGGGTTGGGTTTAAACACTATGATCAAATGTTGAGTGCTTTTCCTACTTAAGTGTTGATCACCTTAAGAGATTACACATGACAGTGGTGATCCAGAGCTCCAATGGAGCTGGGAATTTTCATGTGAGTTCCTTGTAACAAGAAAGTCCTCTGGACCAAAATTTAGCACTTCTCATGGAGTGGTTTATTCAGAACAATTCTCTAAGTGTTTAATCAAAGATGAATTAATTCTGAGGTAACACCCATGTTCATGTCAAACTCAGTGAACCAAAATTTCAATTATAGTTCATAGAGCTTGCATGAATTTTCCTAGGATTTTTGGAGCTAAGAATTGCCAAGAACTGAATTTTACAAGTTTCTGAAATTCTCTGAAAATGTTTCTGTATTCATTTGAACACAGTAAATTACAATCTGAATTACCCTGATCAAATCAACTCCAAATGAGCTGAAACTTTTACAGGAGTCTAACAATAACGTAATCAATATTCTTGCAAATTCTGAGGATTTTTGGAAAACCCAACTTCCTCTAAAATTCTTTTTCTGAAAAGCTTTAAAGAATTTTCTAGAATTAAATAAAGACTTTCATACAAATTTGGTTGCATATTTGGATAGAGTTTGTCAATCTGAATCTAACCCAATTTGAATCACGAAATTTGGAGGTTCCTAGCAAAAGTTATGCTCTTCTAAAGTTTGGGGAAAAATCTAGAATTTGAATAAATCTGAGAAATGTTTAAACCTGACTGTGGGACCAAGGGACACGTTTCTGCTGCCGGGAGCGTGCCACACGGGGTCACAGGGTTATTTCCCGTGCTGTTACAGCCGATCCCACGCCACAGAATATCCGCCCCTTCTCCCGAGTCGCTGACAGGCGGGACCGGCGAGGTCGTCTTCAACCTCCTGCTCCCGCGCGATACCGCCGCCGGGCTCGCCGGAGCAGCTTCGAATTCGGTCGTCCGGCCATCTCAACTGCTCAAACTTGCCGCTAGCCCCTAATTCAACGTGAGGAACACGCTGGTGTGGTTTTCCCGAGCTGGCAGGGCCCCCAAACTAGCCCGCGACGGCGCAACGGTTCGGACGACGTCCGGAGACATCGCCCCGACGCCCTAAGCCTTCCAGGCTTCGGTTTCCAAGCTCTAGAGCACCGGCGGACGTTAGGGAACATCGACGTGGGGATGAAACAGCTCGGAAACGACTCTAAATTAGGGTTCACCGTGTGCCCGACATGTTCTACCAACACTGCCGTCGGAAAAGTTGAAATTGCGCTGGGCGCAGTGTGTTTCTAGCTAGGTTTCAAAAGAGAACTGGTGCGCCTTCATATCTAGCCCGTGTGTGCAAAGTTTCGTGGTGTCTAAACATAAATCAATCGGGAATTTCGCAGAGTCATACCCGCAGGTCTGTTTTCACCGGCCGGAGAGGATCTTCGAAATTCGTCGTCGAGAGGCAGAGACAAGCTCTGTGCTTCGGGTGGAAGCTGCAGCGAGCCCCTGCGCGTCCCAGGGCCCTCTTGCTTGGTCGTGACACACTCTGGAGGAGGCTGTCCACGGTAGCGCCTTCTCTCGGTAGTGTGACAGCCGCCGCCGAAACATTGTTACCTCGGTGTGGAGAGCACGAACTCCCTTGGTGAGGGCACGAGGAGGTCGTGGGGGTTTATGTGGTGTGGTTTTGCTGCTTAGCTGACGTCCTCACGCGGGCTAGGTGATGGCCGATCGACCGAGAGCTCGGCGGCAGCGCTCGGTCTGTTTTCTTGTGCGAGGAGGAAGAACAGGCCCGAGGCTTCGGTGATGAGGCAAAAGGAAACACGGGAGAAGGTATAGACGTCCAGCAGCTCTTGCCAACGCGATGAAATTCACCAGGAGGTGGAGGCGTTGGCTGAGTGCGGTGTTGCCCGGTGCTGCGCCCGTCGGTGTCGAGTACCGACTGAAGAAAGCAAACAGAGACCCAACACTGTGAGATCTTTTGCAATTTTCAGTCCCTCTCAATGACATGTGGGTCCCATTGTTCAGTCCCTCCTTATCCCTACTAAAATATCTCCCAAGTTTTAATATTGATGGAATTCAATTGTGGGAATTCAAATGTGATATGCATTTGGAATATTAGGCAAGTTTCATCCAAATTCAAATGGGTGTTTAAATTCTTTGTTATTTGAAGTCCATTTTGGAAAATGGATTGCAAATCATTTCCATAAATCATGAAACTTTGCACACCCCCTAATTTGGACCCAAGGAATTCAAATATGAAATCTGATTTTTAATTTGGCTGCAGCAAATGAGATTTGTAGCACAACAGTTTTGAAATTCCTAATGTTGCTCTCATTTGAATTTTGAGTTTGAACAAGTTGTTCCAAATCTGATTTTTGTTTTCTCACACATATGGGAACTTCCCATCTTTGTTTTAGACCCCTCTTGGGTTCCAAGTTTTCAAATAAATATTTGAATTTGTGTGAAGAAAAACCTCATGTGTGTTATCACATGTGGGAAAAAGTTTTAACATGTCCCAAATTTCATACATATGAACCCAACTTTTGTAAACAAGGGTTTCTTTGTATTCACATTTTTGGGACCTTTACATTCCTCCCCCCTTAAAAGGAATCTCGTCCCGAGATTCAAAAGGAGAACGAGAGGGGAGGTAATTACAAGGTTTATGACAAAAGCTCTGGATAGTTCTTGTGGATGTAATCTTCGGTTTCCCACATCGCCTCTTCCGGGGTATGATTACTCCACAGGACTTTGTAACATTTCAAAGTCCGGTTCCTGGTGGTCCAGGTCTTTTCGTCGATAATCTGTACAGGTTGCTCGACATAGGTGAGATCCGGCTTCAACTCGTCGATGTCTTTAGTGCGGATGGCAGCGGTAAACTTGAGGACATTTTCGCAGCTGGGACACATGAAATATGTCGTGAATACCGGCAAGGCTTGCCGGTAGGCTACGTTTCCGCACTTCTCCGTTATAGCAAACGGACCGATGAAACGGGGAGCAAGTTTCCCCTTGACACCGAACCGATGAATCCCTTTCATCGGAGACACACGAAGATACACGTGCTCTCCGACGTCGAAATGCAGCGGTCGACGCCTCTGATCCACGTAGCTCTTTTGACGAGATTGGGCAGCTTTGAGGTTCTCTTGTATTATCCGAACTCTCTCTTCGGCTTCATTGACAAGATCAACCCCAAATGTTACTCGTTCACCGGATTCGCACCAATTCAAGGGTGTACGGCACTTCCGGCCGTATAGAGCTTCACATGATGCCATTTTAATGCTCGTCTGATATCCGTTGTTGTATGATAACTCCGCCAGCGGTAAGTGATCATCCCAGCTCTTACCGTGGTGGATGGCACATGCTCTTAGCATATCTTCTAGTATTTGATTCACCCTCTCAGTTTGCCCATCGGTTTGAGGGTGATACGCAGAGCTTCTAATCAACTTCGTCCCCAAGGACGCGTGCAGCTGTTCCCAGAAACGGGCTATGAACAGTGACCCTCTATCTGACACAATGGTGCGGGGAACTCCATGTAAGCACAAGATCCGTGCTATGCACAGCTCTGCATACTGCTTTGCATATACCTAGTATGCACAGGGATGAAATGTGCTGATTTGGTTAACCGGTCCACCATTACCCAAATCGAATCATGGTGGTGGGAGGTCATCGGCAACCCGACGATGCAGTCCATACTCAAGTCTTCCCACTTCCATGCCGGTACTTGCAATGGTTGCAACAGGCCTGACTTCTTTACCTGGTCGGCCTTGACTCTTCGACACGTATCACACTCTGAAACGTATTTTGCAACCTCACGTTTCATACGTGTCCACCAAAACTTCTTATGGAGATCTTGGTACATCTTATTACTGCCAGGATGAATGGAAAACTTGGACAAATGAGCTTCATCCAAAATTTTCTTCCGTAGTCCCATATCCTGGGGTACTACAATCCGGTCGTTGAACCACAAAGTACCTTCATCATCCTTCCGGAAGCGCTTCATTTCTCCGTTGTCTATCCTTCGCCGTATGTGAAACATACCCCTGTCTTTTCGTTGAGCTTCCATGATTTCTTCTCGAATAGTAGGAATGAGAGCGAGATTATAGAGAGCTCCATACGGGACGACACGGAGGCTTGGTTCTTCATCATCCATTTCAGCAATAGTTAGGTGATGGATATGCGCCTTACGACTGAGCGCATCGGCGACCACATTCTCCTTTCCTGGATGATAATGAATCTCAAGTTCATAGTCTTTAATGAGCTCTAGCCATCTTCGTTGCCTCATGTTCAGTTCTTTCTGAGTGAAGATGTACTTCAAGCTCTTGTGGTCGGTGTACAGGTGTACATGATTTCCGAGCAAGTAATGCCTCCACATCTTCAAAGCAAGGACCATGGCAGCTAACTCAAGATCATGAGTTGGATAATGCTGCTCGTGAGTTCTGAGTTGACGAGATCCATAAGCGACCACTCGTCTTTCTTGCATCAGCACGCAGCCAAGACCGATGCCAGATGCATCGCAATAAACGTCGAATGGCTTTGTCGTATCCGTCTGAGCAAGAACTGGGGCTGTTGTGAGATGCTTCACTAAAGTCTTGAAAGCTTGATCACACGCAGCACCCCACATAAATCTGGTGTTCTTCTTTAATAATTCCATCATCAGTTTAGTGATCTTAGAGAAACCCGGAATGAACCTCCGGTAATAACCCGCTAAACCGAGGAAGCTACGGATTTCATGTACTGACTTTGGTGACTCCCATTTCTGTACTTGGAT
This sequence comes from Neostapfia colusana, assembly GCA_030760725.1. Classification (NCBI taxonomy): domain Eukaryota; kingdom Viridiplantae; phylum Streptophyta; class Magnoliopsida; order Poales; family Poaceae; genus Neostapfia; species Neostapfia colusana. The sequence continues at coordinate 46,589,531 of JASWHV010000008.1, read as the reverse complement.
AATCTTACTCGGATCTACAGCGATGCCCTCCGCTGAAATGATGTGTCCGAGAAAAGGTACTTGATTAATCCAGATTTCGCACTTGCTGAATTTTGCATAGAGCTGATGATCTCGGAATCTTTGTAGCACAATATGCAGATGTTCAGCATGTTCTTCCTCTGACTTGGAGTACACCAAGATATCGTCGATGAAGACAACGACGAATTTATCCAACTCCGGCATGAACACTGAATTCATCAGGTACATAAAGTGTGCCGGGGCATTGGTCAAACCAAAAGACATAACGAGATACTCATACAGCCTGTATCTCGTTGAGAATGCCGTCTTTGGAATATCTTCTGCCCGGATTTTAATCTGGTGATATCCGGACCGAAGATCCATCTTCGGGAATACCTTCGCACCCACTAATTGATCGAAGAGCATATCAATGCGAGGTAGTGGATACTTGTTCTTGATGGTAACGGCGTTCAAAGGACGATAATCAACACAAAGCCGTAGTGTTTCGTCCTTCTTCTTGACAAACAATGCTGAACAACCCCAATGTGACGAACTCGGTCGTATAAAGCCCTTACTCATTAGATCATTCAGCTGTGTCTTCAATTCTGTCAGTTCATTGGGTGCCATTTTGTACGGCCTTCGTGATATCGGTGTGGTTCCCGGTATAAGTTCAATCTTGAACTCAACGTCTCGCTCGGGCGGCATGCCCGGTAAATCATCGGGAAATACATCCAGATACTCACGTACCATCGGAATGTCCTCTATCTTAACAGCTTCCGTGTGGTTCACTGTTGCAATCTGTTGCCGTCTGGCGCCCAGAATTAATATATGAAGACCGTGCTGTGGGGAGTTGAGCCCAACGGTCCTGGAGCTGATGTTAAGAACCGCCTGGTGGTAATTCAACCACGACATCCCCAAAATGATGTCGATCTTCAGACCTTCAAGAATAATGAGGGTCGTAGGGTATATTTTACCCCCCAAACAAAGAGGTGCTCTGGAGACAACCTCACATGCGGTACTGCTGCTCCCGGGCTAAGATATGAGGTATTGCCTCTTTGTATAAACTGTTTGGAGCTGATGTTGAGCCACGAACGATGGGCTAATGAAGTTATGTGTGGCACCGGAATCAAAGAGAACTAAAACCGGTAGCTGATTCAGAGAAAACATCCCTGCTAAAGCGGCTTCTCCTTCCGGAACATTATCAATCACAGTATAGTGAATGTTGCCCCTTATCTGCCCTCCTATCTGCAGATTGAGGTACGGATCGTATTGTTGTAAATATGATGGCCCGTAGCCTCGAGTTCCCTCCGGCATTGCCTAGCATAATGGCCCATACTCCCACAAGTAAAACACGGATGTCTCTCCAGTTCTTCGTTGACTTGCGGTGGACTGCTAGGTACACATGGCTGCAGCGATGGAGCACAAACCACCGTCTGATGCTGCAGCTGTGGAGGTGGTGCAGGTTGTAGAACTTGACCAGCAATCAACCTCTGAGGAGTGGATCGTACAGATGGCCTCCATCTTTCACCAGGTGGCGCTTGATACACCAAACGGTACTTTTGAGGCACATAACTTGTGCTAGCATGCTCGATTTCACTCATCTTTCTCTTCTCCGCTTGCCACTCAAGTGTCGGCTTTTCCTGGATGAAAGCCGCATCGACCATGTCGGTGTAACTGCCGTTATTGTGTACGGCCAACTTCTCCCGTAATATGGCACTCAGGCCATGGAAGAATAGGTCACACCGTGCTTCTTCTTTCGCCACATATTCGGGAGCATATTGGGCCAAAAGATTAAACCTTCTGACATACTCGAGGACACTCATGTCCCCTTGCTTCAAGCCCAAAAATTCCTCCCACTTTGCCTTGACAATACCTAGTGGTATGTAACGAGTGCGAAAGGCTTCACAAAATTCATTCCATGCTACTTGATGGTCCTCCGGAATGGTGGCAAGATGTTCAACCAACCAGTTTCTGGCGGCTCCATGGAGTTGCTGAGCGGCAAACTTTGTCTTCTGGTATTCATCACACTCGAATACTCCGAATTTTGACTCCATGACATGAATCCATTGATCTTCTTCAACTGGTTCGGTGGCTTCAGTAAAGATAGGCGGTTGAGTTGCCAAGAAATTCAGATAAGCGTCCCGAGATGGAACGGCTTGTTGCGTGTTCTGGAGTACGCCTTGCTGTACCCAAGCTTGGAGTAAGCGTGTGTGTTCTTGTGTTGCCTCTTGGAGTAGCCTAGCATTCTCTTGATTAGACTCGATGACTAGTGTCATAAGATCCACCCATCCCGTGGATGGTGGTTCCGACGGTGGAATGGAAGCATCACCGCCTCGGCGAGAACTCCCGGCCCTACTCCTAGAGCGAGTACAAACCATACTGCAAACATGTAGTGAGAAGAGTTAAACAATAACTCAGCAGTAGGTGGGACTAATGGAAACATGAATATGTCAAAACTTTATGAAAGCAGTAACAAAATTCAAGTTTACACAACTCCTTAGTATGCATAGCTATCCAGCCTATCTGTACAGGACAGACCTTTATGCACTATCTCCAGATTTTGATCTAGTTAAGTGCATTTGCATATCTCGAGTTGAATACCAAAGTCAAAGTTAACTTCAGTATCTTTCAAACGAGTACTCATATGCCTGCAGATCATCTCTGTATTAAAAGTTATGATTTTCCAAAGTTGACAGAATTCCTGGATAAAATTTGCCAGCATCTCCTCTGTATGTGGCTTATTTCATCACAGTTGTATATGTAAATACAATAAGAATCTGAACAAACTTTGACCTACAAAATTGTGGCACAATTCATAACCTATCCAACGGTCTATCATATGTTTCTTAAGGGTTTTTCTACAGAAGGTTATGGCTTAATAACAGAAAGGTCCAGAGAGGTTTTGCTGCTGTCCTGGTTCTGGACAGTTTACCTTCCTCTGAACTTTCTACCCATTTAGCGTGTGATTTTGCTCTGGAGCTCTACAAAGAAGTTGTAGATTACTTGAGAATCTTTCCAGAACCATATCATACACCTTAATTGGGTCAAGCTACTTAGAGATATGCTCTGTTAAAGTCCAGCAAGAATTCCTGCCGAAAACAGAGCACTCTGTTTTTGGAAATCTTTAAAGCCTAGTCTTCCTCTCATTAGAATCTTAGCTCAAAATAATAGTTCAGTAACTAATATTTGTTTCAAACTTCCATTTTTAGTCGAAGGTTAGTTCATGAGTCATTTCTTCAAAGGAAAGGGTTTATTAAGTTTAGTACGGCATCGATGCACCGTAAGAAGCATGTTGGTACTAATCCTAACCAGATTATACCTGCATATTCGTATTTTAGGTGGCACTAAAACGGTCACTCGCAAACGTGTACTATTCGTACTACAGTTTCATGGTTAATCCTGCATAAGTCACACTCAATCGTCAGGTCCGGCTGCACACTGAACCCGGTATCCATACTGTTCTTACACCCGTCCGTCATCACTCGCACAGGTGTTCTCAAGCCAAACACGCCTTGATCTACATGTTCACGTTACTAACCACGTGACGGGGTTTCCCAAACTTGCCCGCAGCACGCCAGGGAAGGGCGTTGCTCGAGTACCCCAAACGACATGAAGAGTCGTAGAGGATAATAAAGCGGGTCAGGTTACCTGCCACCCGTGGGGCTCCACCCTTCAGCTTGTGCGCACTGGTGGACAGCGCTTACGTGCACCCCCCAAGACATAACTCGTCCCGAGATGCACGATTTTCCGACATAACAAATAGTTAGTTTGCCACCTTCATATGAAGCTAATAGTAATCCTTATGTGGGCCTAATACCGTTTCCTCACCGTATCCTAAATTTTTGTCGTAATACCTTATTCCGTGCGCTATTACCAATGTGGCTCTGATACCACGCTGACGCAGCCCGACGCCACCCGTTTATTCACAGGGACGGGGCACTTGCCCGGGAATCGCATTGGGTGGTGCCGTGTTGTGCGGCACCCAACAGCACACATACAAGGAACAATGTATTACATAAAACAATAGCGGAAGCTTATAAATTTTTCTTTGTAAATAATTTACATCAAATAGCTACAGCGGAAGTCTATAACAACTCAAGTCGAATAACTAAGAGCACTCGAGATGATGTCCAGCCCGCGGACTCCTCTCGCTAGCAACACGAAGACAACAGCAGCGGCTGGGTTCTCCATGTGTTACCTGACTCGGAAGTCTCCGAGTCTCACCGGACAACCTTCTTCTTAGCATCGATGTTAACCTGCAAAACCACTTATATAGCAAGTGTGAGCACATAGGCTCAGCAAGACTGATCCGTCTCTCCTAAACAAGAAACTATACATGCACGACGGTTGCAATTGGGTTAGCTAGATTTGCATAAAGGACTCGCCTACAGTTGATCCTTAACTTTCAGATTTTAAGCCTCATTGTGCACACTTGAGCCGAAAAGCATCGTAACTCCACAATCAAACAAGAAACGCTTTGTTGCGATGCTCCTTGCACAAAGTGAAAGTAAAGTTTAAAGCGTCTATCTCCAATTCAATCATGGTTGCAATACAAGTTACAACACAGCCTTATCAAGTTCAAAGATAACCAGTTCCAGTTGTTACTACGTCAAGACGCAGTGGGCAAGTATGCTCATATAACCACGAGCAACGGTGATTCGAATCAGTACACGCCCGGACTACACGACACGTACACCCGTACTCCGAGTTGCTGGCAGGAACCTCGACTGACGATTTACGCGGCCACCTTTCCCAAGATCTTCCACATTGGACGCAGTCCAACTGCCCCGAGTACGCAAGCTCCCTCAAGGTAAATACCAGCAGTGGTACGTTCTTAAGTGAGTTACCTCCTGCTACCCTGACGCCGAAAGCCTAAGGCAATTGTAAAAGTTCCACTATAGATCTCCCAAAGTACATCTGTTTCCTGGGTCCCATATAGCCAGTATGCGCCCGGTACACAACTCAAACTTGTCCAACAGGGCCAAGCACGGACGGGCCTTAACCGACACAGGCTGGGCTATGCACGCATGGCCTGCAACCTGCTGCATCCAAACCCCCCTGCCCGGTCTCCATTTCTTATGTGTGAACTTTCCTCATCTTTTCTAATTCGGACCCGTTCCGAGTAAACCAGCCCTAAACTCGCGAGTAGCTTCCAACTACTCGACTTCTACCGGACCATTCCTACTAACATTTAGCGTAGCCAAATTCACTCGAGGAGGTGCTATTCTACCCTTTCTCTCTTAGGTATTTCTAGTCATGCAAGTGTGGTTTTCAATATCATCTAGACTTAATGCAATCAACGATGCAAAGCTATGATCTCTAAAAATGGAAATGCTTGTAAAACTGTTCAAATGCAAACCGGGGCTTGCCTGTTTTGCAGGTGACTAAGGTTACAATCAGTTAGTGATGATCACTTGTAGCTTGATCACTTGCCTTCCCTTCCTTCTTGATCTTCACTTTATGTCCTTCTCCCTCCTTCACGTATATGCTACACGATATGATCATGCATATGTATTTAATTGGAAACGCTTTTGCAAATAAGATCTAATGACAATTTTAAAACTGGAACTCTGTTCAAGAATTTAAAAGGACACTGGTGCTAGTGGTTTGGGTTGGGTTTAAACACTATGATCAAATGTTGAGTGCTTTTCCTACTTAAGTGTTGATCACCTTAAGAGATTACACATGACAGTGGTGATCCAGAGCTCCAATGGAGCTGGTAATTTTCATGTGAGTTCCTTGTCACAAGAAAGTCCTCTGGACCAAAATTTAGCACTTCTCATGGAGTGGTTTATTCAGAACAATTCTCTAAGTGTTTAATCAAAGATGAATTAATTCTGAGGTAACACCCATGTTCATGTCAAACTCAGTGAACCACAATTTCAATTATAGTTCATAGAGATTGCATGAATTTTTATAGGATTTTTGGAGCTAAGAATTGCCCAGAACTGAATTTTACAAGTTTTGGAAATTCTCTGAAAATGTTTATGTATTCATTTGAACACAGTAACTTACAATCTGAATTACCCTGATCAAATCAACTCCAGATGAGCTGAAACTTTTCCAGGAGTCTAATAATAACCTAAAGAATATTCTGGCAAAATCTGAGGATTTTTAGATAAACCAAACTTCCTCTAAAATTCTTTTGCTGAAATGCTTTAAGGAATTTTCTAGAATTAAATAAAGACTTTCATACAAATTGGGTTGCATATTTGGATAGAGTTTGTCAATCTGAATCTAATCCAATTTGAATCACTAAATTTGGAGGTTCCTAGCAAAAGTTACGCTCTTCTAAAGTTTGGGGAAAAATCTAGAATTTGAATAAATCCGAGAAATGTTTAAACCTGACTGTGGGACCAAGGGACACGTGTCTGCTGCCGGGAGCGCGCCACACGGGGTCACAGGGTTATTTCCCGCTCTGTTACAGCCGATCCCGCGCCACAGAATATCCGACCCCCTCTCCCGAGTCGCTGACAGGCGGGACCGACGAGGTCGTCTTCAACCTCCCGCTCCCTCGCGATACCGCCGCCGGGCTCGCCGGAGCAGCTTCGAATTTGGTCGTCTGGCCATCTCAACTGCTTAAACTCGCCGCTAGCTCCTAATTCAATGTGACGAACACGCTGGTGTGGTTTTCCCGAGCTGGCAGGGCCCCCAAACTAGCCCGCGACGGCACAACGGTTCGGACGAAGTCCGGCGACGTCGCCCCGACGCACTAAGCGTTCCAGGCTTTGGTTTCCAAGCTCTAGAGCACCGGCGGACGCTAGGGAACATCGACGTGGGGATGAAACAGCTCAGAAACGACTCTAAATTAGGGTTCACCGTGTGCCCGGCGTGTTCTACTAACACTGCCGTCGGAAAAGGTTAAATTGCGCAGGGCGCAGTGTGTTTCTAGCTAGGTTTCAAAAGAGAACTGGTGCGCCTTCATATCTAGCCCGTGTGTGCGAAGTTTCGTGGTGTCTAAACATAAATCAATCGGGAATTTTGCAGAGTCATACCCGCAGGTCTGTTTTCACCGGCCGGAGAGGATCTTCGAAATTCGTCGTCGAGAGGCCGAGACAAGCTCTGTGCTTCGGGTGGAAGCTGCAGCGAGCTCCTGCGCGTCCCAGGGCCCTCTTTCTTGGTCGTGACACGTTCTGGAGGAGGCTGTCCATGGTAGTACCTTCTCTCGGTTGTGTGACGGCTGCCGCCGAAACCGGGTTACCTCGGTGTGGATAGCACGAACTCCCTTGGTGAGGGCACGAGGAGGTCGTGGGGGTTTATGTGGTGTGGTTTTGCTGCTTAGCTGACGTCCTCACGCGGCTAGGTGATGGCCGATCGACCGAGAGCTCGGCGGCAGCGCTTGGTCTGTTTTCTTGCGCGACGAGGAAGAACAGGCCCGAAGCATCGGTGATAAGGCAAAAGGAAACACGGGAGAAGGTATAGACGTCCAGCAGCTCTTGCCAACGTGATGAAATTCACCAGGAGGTGGAGGCGTCGGCTGAGTGCGGTGTCGCCCGGTGCTGCGCCTGTCGGTGTCGAGTACCGACTGAAGAAAGCAAACAGAGACCCAACACTGTGAGATCTTTTGCAATTTTCAGTCCCTCTCAATGACATGTGGGTCCCATTGTTCAGTCCCTCCTCATCCCTTCTAAAATATCTCCCAAGTTTAAATATTGATGGAATTCAATTGTGGGAATTCAAATCTGATATGCATTTGGAATATTGGGCAAGTTTCATCCAAATTCAAATGGGTGTTTGAATTCTTTGTTATTTAAAGTCCATTTTGGAAAATGGATTGCAAATAATTTCCATAAATCATGAAACTTTGCACACCCCATAATTTGGACCCAAGGAATTCAAATATGAAATCTGATTTTTAATTTGGATGCAGCAAATGAGATTTGTAGCACAACAGTTTTGAAATTCCTAGTGTTGCTCTCATTTGAATTTTGAGTTTGAACAAGTTGTTCCAAATCTGATTTTTGTTTTCTCACACATATGGGAACTTCCCATCTTTGTTTTAGACCCCTCTTGGGTTCCAAGTTTTCAAATAAACATTTGAACTTGTGTGAAGAAAACCCTCATGTGTGTTATCACATGTGGGAAAAGTTTTAACAAGTACCAAATTTCATACATATGAACCCAACTTTTGTAAACAATAGTTTCTTTGTATTCATATTTTTGGGACCTTTACATATAAGCAAATACAATATGAATCTGAACAAACTTTGAATACCAAAGACGGCATTCTAAACGAGATGCGAGTTACATGAGTATCTCGTCATGTCATTCGGACTCACCAATGCTCCGGCTAATTTTATGTATTTGATGAATTCAGTCTTTATGCCAGAGTTGGACAAGTTCGTCGTGGTCTTCATCGACGAGATCTTGGTATTAACTCGGAGGAAGAACACACCCGACATCTGCATATTGGGCTCCAACGTCTATGAGATCACAAACTATATGCAAAATTTAACAAATGTGAGTTCTGGATCAACCAAGTGCCATTTCTTGGGCACATTATTTCTGCGGAGGGCATTGTGGTTGATCCGAGCAAGATTTTCCATGTGCTGAATTGGAGTTCACCGAAATCAGTCCACGAAGTCCGTAGTTTTCTTGATTTAGCGGGTTACTACTGGAGATTCATTCTGAATTTCTCCAAGGTCTCTAACCGATGACAGAACTTCTGAAGAAAGGCAAGAAATATGTATGGAGTGAAGCATGTGAGGAGGCATTCAAAGCATTGGTAAAGCACCTCACAACAGCTCCAGTGTTGGCGCAGCCCGATACGACTAAGGCTTTTGATGTTTATTGTGATGCATCCGGCATCGGCCTAGGCTGCGTGCTTATGCAAGAAGGGCGAGTGGTCGCATATGGATCTCGACAGCTTCGGAATCATGAGCATAATTATCTGACACATGACCTCGAGCTAGCTGCTGTGGTTCTTGCTTTAAAAATGTGGAGACACTATTTACTTGGAAACTTAGTCCACCTCTAACCGACCACAAAAGTTTGAAATATATCTTCACACAAAAGGAATTAAATATGAGGCAGCGAAGATGGTTAGAGTAAATTAAAGACTATGAAATGGAGATTCATTACCATCCTAAAAAAGTGAATGTGGTTGCCGACGCACTGAGTCAGAAATCACATGTTCATAACCTTACCATGGCTGCAATGGAAGAGGAAGAACCGAGCCTGCGATTGGTTACTTATAGGTCCTTGTTTAATCTTGCCCTCATTCCTACAATCCGAGATGAAATTGTAGAGGCTCAAAAGAAAGATAAGGGCATGGCCCATATCCGGAAGGGGATAGACAAAGGAAAAGTTAAGTGCTTCCGGAAAGATGAGAATGTTACACTATGGTTCAAAAACTGTATAGTCGTGCCCCGTGACATAAAGCTTCATAAGAAAATATTAGACGAAGCTCATTTATCAAAATTTTCCATTCATCCAGGCAGCAACAAGACCAAGATTTGAGAAACAAGTTTTGATGGACACGGATGAAGCGGGAAATAGCTAAATACGTATCTGAGTGCGATACGTGTCGGAGGGTGAAAGCCGATCACATGAAGAAACCTGGTTTGCTACAACCCCTCAATATCCCGGCATAGAAGTGGGAAGATGTGAGTATGGATTTCATTGTCGGGTTACCGCTCACATCTCAGAAGCATGATTTGGTTTGGGTAATAGTTGACCGATTAACCAAGTCAGCACACTTCATACCGGTAAATGTGGGATTCAACGCCAAGCAATATGCGGAGTTATACATTGAACAGATCTTATGCCAGCATGGAGTCCCAAGAACAATAGTTTCAAATCGTGGCGCACTGTTCGTTTCTCGTTTCTGAGAACAGCTGCACGCATCTTTGGGAACAAAATTGCTTAGAAGCTCCGCATATCACCCTCAAACCGATGGACAGATTGAACATCTCCAGCTTGTCCTTCAGGAGCAGATTAAGCCCCTGGTAAAAGTGATCCCGCCGCTTCTCATCAGTATCTGCATGATAGGAGGCGTACAGCACGAGATCATTGAACGCCCTGGAGTATTCCAGCGTGTTCCTGCTTCCTTTCTGCAGGCGAAGGAACTCCTGCATCTTCCTTTTCATCAAACCCGGTGGTATGTGATAGGCCATGAAGGCCGTCCGGAACTTCGCCCAGGTCATTACTCTCTCGGTGGGTTGCGAGGCACAGAAGATTAACCACCAAGCGCTCGCGGACCCTTGAAGCTGCTGGGCTGCGAACTGAGTCTTGCGCTGTTCACTAACTTGGAGTAGCCCAAACTTCATTTCCATCATGCGGAGCTAGTTGTCCAAATCGAGGGGTTCATCCGCCCTTGGGAATACCGGGGGATGAGTAGCCAGAAAGTTGGAGTAGGAGCTTTGTTGACCCTCCTCTCAGTCTTGACACCTCTCTGGTCGAGGCGTATTCGCAATAAGAGTTCGCAGCAGCTCTGTATACTGCTGATGTGAGCCCGCCATGGCCGCAACAATGTCGGCCAATGTAACTGTTGGTGGTGGCGGTGGCGGTTGTTGCTGTTGCTGCTGTTTCCATCCCGAGGAAGTCTTGGGAGGCTGTTGGGAGGCATCTCCCCCCTTACTAGAACCCCAACTTCAGTGTTGGCGAGTGTACGAGTCATTCTGAAATTCAAACAGCAACGTTCAGCACATGTCATTCTTAAAATTCCATATAAAATAGTAGGTACTGCAGTGACACATGTATAAACTTGCACAATATTCACATATATTGATGAAGCATAAACTTTATACAAGATACATTATTCTCGGATCCCCGAGAAGTTGTGCTCATGTCATCACTACCTATACACATCTACCGTCTACACAACATGTCACCGATTACAAAAGTTTCTACACGCCACCCTCGCTGCCCTACTTGGCAACGGTAACTCACTACTCGGAGTAGAACTCGACCTCCTGTGGGTCGTCCTCCTCCGCTACCTCTGCTGGTGGCTCAGGGTCCATGACCTCGTCTTCTGGTTCAGGATCCCACATCGCTGGGATACCCAAAACCACGGGGACGGCGCCTACCATCGGTAGGCCCACTACCGGAGGTACGAGGTCTTGCAACGCATGCACCTCGTCCATGGCCTGGTTGTAATCTTCTTCCCAGCCCTGCCCCTTCTCAATAGCGTCATCACGCTCTTGAGTGAGGACCTCATTCTGCTGGGTCGAGGTCTGTACTTGCTGCTGTAAAGCAACAATGTCGACACGGCTTTTCTTCTTCACCTTCTTCAGACGACGCAACTGATTGTGTTCTTCATTCAGTCACTTTATTGTTAGAAGGAGCACATTATGGAGTGCGCTGCGAGCACTATCGGAATGGTCTCGGCGGCTGATGCTCTCCTTGAGCTTCACGGCAAGTCAATCCGTATGGACAGTTTGGCTGTCCATCACTGTCTTACCTGCCATCAACTGGAGGCTGAGATTTGCCTCCGTGGGATTGTACCTTGGGCAACCCGGATCTGTTGCCTCCAAGTACCTCTCCCTCCACACGTCATTAGCTCGCCCCTCCACCGGGACAAGCGCGTACGGTGTGCCCTCCATAGCTTTCACATGTAGCTGGCAGAAACACGACATGGTGTCGCGGGCTGCCACTTGCCACATCTCCTCCGGTTGTCTATGTGGGGACCACCCCGTGGTTCACCCACTCCAAGATCGCATAGGGTGGTGCCGTGCGATGCGGCACCTAACAGCACACACGAAAAGATTAAAGAACAACATACAAACTTTTATTTGATATAAAACAGCGGAAGTCTTTTACAAAACCTAATGAACAGCGGAAGTTATATACATAGTTGCTCTCAAATACTAACTAAGCAAAAGTGCAGCCGTCCAGCCCGGGGACGCTACACACTAGCAGCAAGTAACCGGAGATCACGGCGGCGTGCAGGGCTCCAGCTCGGACGTGTACCCCGACGGGGGCATCGCCTCGTCATCGGACCCCTCCTCATATCTCTCACCTGCATACAGCTCAAATATTGCAACCGTGAGCATGAAGGCTCAGCAAGTCTTAACCGTCAACCCTAGGCATGGAACTCTACGTGCAAGGATGTGTAAGGTAGGAAGGACTTTGCAATAAAGACACGCCTATAAGTTGATCCTTACTTTCAGTTTTATAGCAACAGATTCGTATGCCTTAGGGAGCCCTCACATCGGAAGTCCACAATCAAACAAGAAATGCTTTCCTCCGATGTGGTGATGCCCAAAGTGGAATATAAACTTAATTAGCTCTATATCTACAGCAATCAAGGTATTCAAGACATTAAGAGTTCAATACAGCATTTTCAGTTGGCTTATTTCACTTCTTACTACGTCACAGCGCAGTGAACAAGCGGGTACTCAAATAACCGCGAGGGACGGTGATTGCAATCAAGACACACCCGGATAACACGTTTCATACACCCACATTCAGAAGCGTGATTCCACACCCCTTCCTACTCTGTTGTATGCAACAACCTTTCAAAGGCAACCCAAATGCCGAACCGGTCCATCCGTAACGGGTAGGAGGTCCCCGCGTGGAGTGTGACTGTGCCCACCGGCAGATTTATACCTTGCTACCCTCAGCCCACTCCTATTTACGGTTGGGTAAGCCTCGGCACCCAGGTTAACCAATTGCATCGGTTTCCTGGTTCCCATATGCCAGTATGCATCCGGTACTGTTCGATACTTGTCCAGCAGGGCCGCACACGAACGGTCCTCAACCGACGCCAACAGGGCTACGCACGTGAGACCTCTGCTCACTGCTTCCTATCCCCCCTGCTGGATCTCATTTTCATATCTTAAGCCATTTGCTACCTCTTTTCATCCCGTCTAATAAGTACTATCTCGCGAGTAGCTTCCAACCACTCGACTTCTACCGAGATCCTAAATATTAGCATGGCATTCTCTACTCATCGAGTCTGTAAACTACCCAACCCCCCATAGGATTTAAAGAGGCTATGCAAGTGGGGTTTCAATCACCCTAACTCTAATGCAAACATTCAACCTAGACATAAATGATACAAATGAAAATCTTTATAAAAGGTACTTAAGTGCAAACCGGGGCTTGCCTGGTTGCGAGTCAAACTGAAAGTTAGCTTCAGGTGGAAGGACGTCCAAAGGCTCCGGTGCGTCCTCAACTTCGGTCACTATTATGAAATGTAACAAAATATATGTATAAGTACTAAGGACTTATAAGAATTGAACTTCTATTCATAGCTACTTCTATTTAGAGTCCTTAATCGGCTTTGGGATTTTTACAGTGGATACTAGACTCTCTAAGGATGATTTGAGCCAAATTTGGAGACATGTCATTGCACAATGTACTCTTTATAATTCCTACAAGCACAATGCTTCTCTGAATTTTTAGCCCAAATCAGGAGCTTTGACATAGCTAGTAATGGAAGATGTGATTAGGGTAAGTCTCCATGGTTCTAAAAAAATTTGTTTCACCATTTTTGGAGCTACCAACAGAGAGATATGAATTTTTGAAGTTTGGACAGAAGTGCTGAACAGTTTCTGTTTAAATTTGAATTTTCAAATAAAGGCTGAACTTGAGAAGGTGATTTGACCTAGCAAATGACCTCCAATGAAGCGCAAATTTTTACTGGAGATCAGTATCTATGAAGAGGATTTGCTTCCCAAATTTGGGAATATTTCATAAAGAATTGCTCCAGTAATAAATCCCTAAAGATTTACTGAAAACAATTCTACAGAAATTCCTGGGCATTTTCATAGCCAAAAATTGGTTTCTGTGAAGTACTCCTCATGAGGAATCCAACAAAATTGGTCTCACTCTTTTTGGAGTTTTCTACACAAAGTTATGGGCTTGCAAAGATCAGCTAATTCCTGGAATTATTTCCCTAATAGAAACTTCAAATAATTGGAACTGGGCCCACTGTTTTAAATCGGACCAGTGAGATTTCGGCAACACCGGGTGCTACGGGGTTATTCCGGCGCAGCCGCACTGGATCCGGCGCCACAAACCGATCCCCGCGACTATACGGAGGCTGACCGGTGCGACCCGGCCCTCCTTCGTCTTCCTCGCGCTGTCCGCGCCTCCCGCGGCGGCACACACCGGCGAGGCTCGCCAGGACGGGGTTCCCGTGGCCTAAACTTCGTCAAACTCGCCGCTCCCCCATTTTTAACCGTGCTGAACACTGTGGGAGGGTCACCGGTGGCGGTGGCTCACCGGAAACCATCGCGCACCGGTGGCAGCAAAGTTTTGAACTCCAGCGAGGTCGGGAACCCTTATTCCTCCATCATACGATCGATTCTCGGGCTCTAGAGCATCAGTGAATGATGTAGGAGCCCGTAAGGGTCCTGGCCGCCGGTGAAACAGCCGGCAACCGTGGGCTCCACGGCGACCCGAGGTGCTTTTGCACCGGCGCCTAAGAAAACAGCTAGGGCTCCCTCGTTTCCTGATGTTTTTGCTTGGTTCTTCGTCGAGGAGAGGCGCTAGGAAGTAGAGAAGCTCTGTGCAAGCTTACTCGAGGTCTAAAGGATCGTGCACCACGAATTTTTGGTTAGACCGAGCCCTATCCGTCGGTGTACAGTTTGAGAAAATGGCGAAATCCCCGCCACCGGTTCTAGCAAACGCTAAACGGCTTCCGGCTACACGATCAGGACATGTAAACGCACCTTTCTTGTGTAGGGAAGGGGCGGTGACACCTGCCGTAGCGCGCTGTCCACGGCGACCTCCCTCGGTTCTTCCACGTTCATCCGAGGATCGTGGTAATTTTGCCAATATCCGGAGCAATCACATTCAGGACAGGGAAGGAGAGGTGCTGGATGGCTAGAGCACTGGTGGGCGCAGCTCTTCGCTGTTGGGCGCTCGAGCAACCGAGCTCAGTAGCTGCGGCGTGATCGAGAGGAACGGCAGCGGTGTTCTGGGCGATAGAGACGGCGGAGGTGCGAGTTATAGCAGGGGAAGAAGTGAAACAGCTCCGGCGCACCCCTTGCCGTGATCCAACCGAGCCACCGAGGCAGCAGGAGGTGGCGCTGGCTCTCCCTCGGGCGCGGGTTCAACCGGGAGCTGGCGCGCTCCCGCTGTTCGACCGCCGTCGGCTGAGGCGGTAACCCCAGTGGGTGGCTGACAATCGGGCCCCACCTCCCTCTTTTGTTTAGTCATACTTTTCTGATATTTTTCCATCCAGCAACTCAACATTAAAGGCATTACTTCATCCCAAAGTTAAGTTTGAATTTGCAGAATTCAAATGATTTGAATTCTGGTGTAGAATTTGAATGGGGTTTGATCATTTGAATTTAAAAAGGAGTTTGAATTCTCCACTTTGTATTGCCTCAAGAATATAGCAAACCAGCTCCAAAGTTTCCAATTTTTGGCATGGCTGCTTATTAAAGGTGGAGAACACATTTGTGAAACCCAATTTTCAAATTGAGGGAATTGGAATTTGAAACTGAATTTGAAATTCAGATTAGGGGGCTTTTCCTTTTAATCCCAAACAAATATTGAAACTCCTCCAAATGAGCTGAAATTTGGAAGGGTGAATATTTGGAATATGAAGATCCAAGCTGTGCATTTAGATCTCCATGTTTGGAAGTTTTAGGAAGTCTAAACCCTCACTTTGAACTTAAACCATTATAATTCAAAGTTTTAATTCCCCTCATTTTTTCATAAGTATACATGAGCTGAATTTTCTTGCTACCACTTTTGGGGATTTTACATCCCTCCCCCCTTAAAAAGAATCTCGTCCCGAGATTCCAAAGGAAAAGCAAAGTGGGGAAAACTTTACCGGGTATATGATGATAGCAAGTCCGGATAATACGTTCGTAGATAATCCTCGCTTTCCCTTGTCGCCTCATCAGCGGTATGGTTACTCCACAAGGCTTTGTAGAACCATAAGGTCTGGTTTCTTGTGGCACGAGTCTTTTTATCGATGATCCAGATCAGATACTCCGTGTACGTGAGGTCCGGTTGAAGAACTTCTATGTCTCCAGTGCGGATATCGGCTGAGGGTTTGAGGCACTTCCGCAGCTGTGAAATGTAGAAGATGTTGTGAATGCCTGCGAGCGACGCTGGTAACTCCAGGCGATAGTCCACGGGTCCGCATATTTCAATGACGGCAACGGGGCCAATGAATCACGGCGCAAGTTTACCCTTCACCCCGAAACGCTGAACTCCCTTCATCGGAGACACACGGACATAAACATGGTCCCCGATGTTGAAGTGGAGAGGGCGGCGTCTTTTATCCGCATAGCTCTTGTGACGAGATTGAGCAGCCTTAAGATTGGCTTGTATTACTCGCACTCGTTCTTCAGCCTCATTCACAAGTTCAATGCCGTAGATTACTCGTTCACCGGACTCGCACCAGTTAGAGGTGTGCGGCATTTCCGGCCGTAGAGAGCTTCATACAGCGCCATCTTGATGCTAGCCTGATAGCCATTGTTGTAAGAAAACACCGCCAACGGCAAATGATCGTCCCAACTCTTGCCGTGGTGGATGGCACAAGCGCGTAGCATGTCTTCAAGCACTTGATTCACCCGTTCAGTTTGACCATCCGTCTGCGGGTGATACGCGGAGCTTCGGATCAGTTTGGTCCCCAATGATGTGTGCAGCTGTTCCAAAAACCGAGAGACGAACAGCGCACCGCGATCCGAAATGATGGAGCAGGGAACACCATGCAAACATAAGATCTTTGCAATGTACAGCTCCGCATATTGCTTGGCCACGTACTTTGTATGTACGGGGATAAAATGAGCCGACTTGGTTAGTAGATCGACTATTACCCAAATCGAGTCATGTTTGTGAGACGTGAGAGGTAAACCAACAATGAAGTCCATGCTGATATCCTCCCACTTCCACGCCGGAATGTTCAATGGTTGCAGCTGTCCGGCTTTACGCATATGGTCGGCTTTCACCCGCCGACACGTATCACATTCAGATACGTATTTTGCGATCTCTCTCAAAATCTGTGTCCACCAAAACCTGGTTTTCAGATCCTGGTACATCTTGTTGCTGCCCGGATGAATAGAATACTTGGACAAATGAGCCTCGTCCAAGATTTTCTTCCGAAGCTTCATGTCACGGGGTACCACTATACGGTCTTTAAACCATAGAGTGTCCTGTTCATCTCTTCGTAAGCACTTCATTTCGCCATTCTCCATCCTTCTCCAAATGTGCGACATTCCCACGTCTTTCTTCTGAGCTTCCATAATCTCCTCTCTTATGGTTGGGATGAGAGCAAAATTATATAATGCCCCATATGGAACCAAGTACAGATTTGGCTCCTCCTCTTCAGGTGGGTGATGGACAGATTGTTGACATGAGATTTGCGGCTTAAAGCATCGGCAACCATGTTTGCCTTCCCGGGATGGTAGTGAATTTAGATCTCATAGTCTTTGATCAACTCTAACCATCTCCGTTGCCGCATATTCAACTCCTTTTGAGTGAAGATATACTTCAAACTCTTGTGGTCGGTGTAGAGGTGCACTAAGTTCCCAAGCAAATAGTGCCTCCACATCTTCAAGGCCAACACGACAGCAGCGAACTCAAGATCATGAGTCGGATAGTGCTGCTCGTGGTTACGAAGTTGACGTGAGCCATAGGCGACCACTCTTCCTCCTTGCATCAATACAAAGCCAAGCCCGATACTGGACGCGTCACAATATACGTCGAAGGGCTTGGTTGTATCCGGTTGAGCTAACACCGGGGCTGTTGTAAGATGCTTCACTAGTTCTTGGAAAGCTTCTTCACAAGCTGAGCTCCAAACATATTTGATCCCCTTCTTCAACAGTACAGTCATCGGCTTAGCAAGCTTGGAGAAATTCGGTATGAATCTCCGGTAATATCCTGCTAACCCGAGGAAACTCCTGACCTCGTGGACTGATGTGGGGGATTTCCATTTCAGCACTTGTTCGATTTTGCTTGGATCAACTGCAATACCTTCTGCAGAAATAATGTGACCAAGGAATGGCACTTGGCTGATCCAAAACTTGCACTTGCTGAACTTAGCATAAAGCTTATGGTCTCTTAATCACTGAAGTACGATATGCAAGTATTTGGCGTGTTCTTCTTCAGTCTTGGAGTAAACCAAGATGTCATCTATGAACACCACCACAAACTTGTCCAACTCCAGCATGAACACTGAGTTCATGAGATACATGAAGTGTGCCGGGGCGTTGGTGAGACCAAAGGACATGACGAGGTATTCATACAACCCATATCTCGTCGAGAAGTCCGTCTTTGGAATATCCTCCGCTCGGATCTTGATTTGATGATATCCAGAGCGAAGATCCATCTTCGAAAATACACTCACACCCTCAAGTTGATCGAATAATATATCGATGCGGGGCAGTGGATATTTATTCTTGATGGTGACGGCGTTGAGAGGTCAGTAGTCCACACACAACCTCAAGGTTTCATCCTTTTTCTTCACAAACAGCGCCGAGCATCCCCATGGCGAGGAACTCGGTCGAATGAAACCCTTCTTCATCAAATTGTTGAGCTGCTCCTTCAGTTCAGCCAGCTCATTCGGAGCCATTTTGTACGGTCTCCGTGATATCAGCGTCGTCCCAGGTACAAGTTCAATCTTGAACTCGACATCTCTTTCGGGTGGCATGCCCGGAAGATCATCCGGAAAGACATCCGGGTATTCACAGACCACACGAATATCCTCAAGTTTTGTGGCATCCGTGTTATATGTGGCTGGAGCTTCTTGAACCGAACGGTCAAGAATAAGAACATGTGGTTCATGAAGTGGAGAGTTCAAACGAACCACACGTGGAATGATGTCAAGAAAAGCACCATGGCGATGTAGCCATGACATTCCTAAAATGACATCAAGTTTTTGACTCTCTAACATGATCAAAGAAGTCGGATATAGATTCCCATCCAACTGTAATGGTGCTCTATAGACCATTCTATCAGCTGTTATTTTCCCACCCGGAGAACATATCAGATATGAATTATTTGTGGGAATGATAGGCAGTTGATATTTAATAACATAAGACTGACTTATGAAATTATGAGTGGCACCGGAGTCAAAAAGTATGACTACGGGATGATCTAAACAGGAGCACGTACCCGCGAGGACGGGTTCACCTTCCGGCACGTCTTCGATAGCTAAATGATGGACGTTGCCGGGTTTTGGTGCTGGTTTCTTGGGCTGGTTGCGGGGCTGATTAGCACCCTGATATGGTGCTGCACCCCTGCCCTGTCACGGCTCGGGGCAGTCTCTTGAAATGTGCCCGACACGGCCACATGTGTAGCACGTGTAAGGTGTCGGGGTCCCGCCGACTTGAGGACGGAAGCCCGGTGCACGCTGTTGAAACTGGGGCGCATGCAGGACCATCCTTTGCTGCTGCTGTTGCTGTGGTGGATACGTCGGTCGAAAGCCCGGCGCATTATATTGTCGACCGCGGAACTGTGGCGGTCGCGCCGATGGCTGTCATTTCTGACCGGATGGTGAGCGATACACCACGCGGTATTTTTGTGGCGTTCCACCACTGCTGCTTGTCAGCGCGCTGCGTTTCCTCTTGTCAGAACCACGCTCGTGCTGAGCATTCTCCTGTAAAATCGCGGCATTAACTAGGTCGTTGAATGTGCCGTGATTGCTCTGGGCGAGATGGACCTTCATCTTTGAATTCAGGCCCCGGAAGAAAGCGTTGCGCTTATTGTCTTCCGTCCCCACAAATCCTGGTGTATACTGCGCCAACCGGTTGAATAACCTGGAGTACTCATGAGCATTCCTCTCGCCTTGCCGTAACGCCAGGAACTCCTGGAGCTTCATTTCCATCACACCGGGAGGTATGTGACAGGCGCGGAACGCCTCCCGGAACTCCATCCATGTGACGGCATGGCCAGCCGGTAAGGAGGCAGTGTAGTTGGCCCACCATGTACCGGCTTCTCCTTGAAGCTGTTGCGCTGCATACAGCGCCTTCTGGTGTTCGGTGCATCGTAGCAGCCCGAACTTTGCCTCTAGAGTTCATATAAAGCTGTCCGCCTCCAAAGGTTCTTCGGCCTCTGTGAAGACCGGTGGATGGGTCACCATGAATTCTGAATATGAGCTTTGTTGGGGCTGGCGTTGCCCATTGTCTTGGAGTCCTCCCTGATGGGACGCATTCTGCTGCACTAGCATCCGCAGCAGCTCGGTTTGCTCGTCGCGCGAGCCGAGCACTGCGGCGAGAACCTCCGCAAGGTTTCTTGGAAGTTCTGGCGGTGGAGGAGGTGGTTGCTGCTGCGTCGTGGTTTGCTCCGGAGGTGGAGACTCATCCCCATGAACCTGACTCCGACCTCCCTCCTCTTGCGTTGAGCGTGTCCGCACCATTCTGCATTCATACCATTCAAACGATCAGCACATGTTGCTTTATTTCACCCAGTATATACAATAGTAGTTAGAGAATGGTATCCACAGTATGCATAACAGTCACACTTATGGATAAAGTATAAACTTTATACAACATATACATCCCTGGACCGTGTCACACGATCGAGTTCCAAAGTATTGAACTTTATGAGTTAAAAGTTCAATTCGACCATCGGGGTCACCACGGGATGTTAAGTGTGTTAGCATGCGTAATTCCTCGCTATTGTATTGGACCCAAACATGTACTAACTTGAAATGATGTGTCAAATGCATAGACCCTTCGACTCCAACTCGCTGTTTTACAACATCCACTGGACGTCGAACGGTGAAACTAAGTATTTTGGTCGAAATACGGAGAATTCCAGAGAGCATTTGGTCTGCCCTGTTTCGGGACAGTACCTACTCATCTGAGATTTTCATCCCTTTGGAGGGAGATTTTGTTCTGGAGCTCTACAGAAAGTTGTAGAGGACTTCAAAACCTTTCCAGAATGGTATCCCATACCTCCATTGGTTCAACCAATCTTAAGTTATGCCCTGTTCAAGTTCAGCAAAATTTCTGCTGAAAACCGGGGAGATTATTCCTAAGTTTTTGAGACTGGATCTATACTCCCAATTGACTCTCAGTTCAATATAGGAGTTCACTAACCCCTAAATGAAATCCTATACTTCATTGTGACTCTTTTCTTTAAAAATAAATTTTTATGCAGTCGGTACTACGTTTCCTTGCCAAAGAAAAATCCTAAACCGGTATTCCGGCTTATACGTGTCAAATGGTGGAACTAAGGACGTCACTCACAAACGATTTCTACACGTCATGCACTAACGTGGTTAATGTACCTGTAGAAGAACACACAATAATTGTGCACACAAGGGTTTTTGACATTTCAGGCAGTTCCATATCATAATAAAGACATACGGTCCGTATCATTGCCATACGGATCGTCCTTGAGTCAAGCCACGTCTCAAGGTACATGGTCGTGTTTTCACACCACACGACGGGGAACCTGAGTAGAGCGCGAACGGGTCGTCATGGTTGGGAATTTTATCAACCCAATGGATACCACCTACTGCCTCATGACCGTTGAGGCACGCCGATGGCGAGCGCTGCATATGGCCCTTTGAACATTGAACGTTCAAGAGTTGCATACTATCGTGTTGCTTACCACACGATGGGGTATTCTCACTTTTGCCTAAAGCACGCTTGAGATCAGCGTTTTCATATGCTCTCAGAACCATAGCGAGGTTCAGAGACTCATATTCACTACCGTGCCAAGCCACGGTATACCATCCCATACTATTACTCATATGGTGAGTTACCGCAATTGATCCGCCTGCGGTGGCGTACCTTACCTCTTACCTGACGTCGGAGCGTCGTTACAGAATGTATAACACATAAGTTAGCTTTTCCACCTTAGTATCTACTACTATCATAGACCTTATGTGGGCATTAATAACTAATCCTCACTCGACTACTTCGAAGTTTTCAAAATAAGCTCTTTTCGAGCGTGCTATTCCCAATGCGGCTCTGATACCACGCCTGTGGGGACCACCCCGTGGTTCACCCACTCCAAGATCGCATAGGGTTGTGCCGTGCGATGCGGCACATAACAGAACACACGAAAAGATTAAAGAACAACATACAAAGTTTTATTTGATATAAAACAGTGGAAGTCTTTTACAAAACCTAATGAACAGCGGAAGTTATATACATAGTTGCTCTCAAATACTAACTAAGCAAAAGTACAGCCGTCCAGCCCGGGGACGCTACACACTAGCAGCAAGTAACCGGAGATCACGGCGGCGTGCAGGGCTCCAGCTCGGCCGTGTACCCCGACGGGGGCATCACCTCGTCATCGGACCCCTCCTCATAGCTCTCACCTGCATACAGCTCAAATATTGCAATCGTGAGCACGAAGGCTCAACAAGTCTTAACCGTCAACCCTAGGCATGGAACTCTACATGCAAGGATGTGTAAGGTAGGAAGGACTTTGCAATAAAGACACGCCTATAAGTTGATCCTTACTTTCAGTTTTATAGCAACAGATTCGTATGCCTTAGGCAGCCCTCACATCGGAAGTCCACAATCAAACAAGAAACGCTTTCCTCCGATGTGGTGATGCCCAAAGTGGAATATAAACTTAATTAGCTCTATATCTACAGCAATCAAGGTATTCAAGACATTAAGAGTTCAATACAGCATTTTCAGTTGGCTTATTTCACTTCTTACTACGTCACAGCACAGTGAACAAGCGGGTACTCAAATAACCGCAAGGGACGGTGATTGCAATCAAGACACACCCGGATAACACGTTACATACACCCACTTTCAGAAGTGTGATTCCACACCCCTTCCTACTCTGTTGTATGCAACAACCTTTCAAAGGCAACCCAAATGCCGAACCGGTCCATCCGTAACGGGTAGGAGGTCCCCGCGTGGAGCGTGACTGTGCCAACTGGCAGATTTATACCTTGCTACCCTCAACCCATTCCTATTTACGGTTGGGTAAGCCTCGGCACCCAGGTTAACCAATTACATCGATTTCCTGGTTCCCATATGCCAGTATGCATCCGGTACTGTTCGATACTTGTCCAGCAGGGCCGCACACGGATGGTCCTCAACCGACGCCAACAGGTCTCGCACGTGAGACCTCTGCTCACTGCTTCCTATTCCCCTTGCTGGGTCTCATTTTCATATCTTAATCCATTTGCTACCTCTTTTCATCCCGTGTAATAAGTACTATCTCGCGAGTAGCTTCCAACCACTCGACTTCTACCGAGATCCTAAACATTAGCATGGCATTCTCTACTCGTCGAGTCTGTAAACTACCCAACCCCCATAGGATTTAAAGAGGCTATGCAAGTGGGGTTTCAATCACCCTAACTCCAATGCAAACATTCAACCTAGACATAAATGATACAAATGAAAAACTTTATAAAAGGTACTTAATTGCAAACCGGGGCTTGCCTGGTTGCGAGGCAAACGGAAAGTTAGCTTCAGGTGGAAGGACCTCCAAAGGCTCCGGTGCGTCCTCAACTTCGGTCACTATTACGAAATGTAACAAAATATATGTATACGTACTAAGGACTTATAAGAATTGAACTTCTATTCATGGATACTTCTATTTAGAGTCCTTAATCGGCTTTGGGATTTTTACAGTGGATACTAGACTCTCTAAGGATGATTTGAGCCAAATTTGGAGACATGTCATTGCACAATGTACTCTTTAAAATTCCTACAAGTACAATGCTTCTCTGAATTTTTAGCCCAAATCAGGAGCTTTGACATAGCTAGTAATGGAAGATCTGATTAGGGTAAGTCCCCATGGTTCTAACAAAATTTGTTTCACCATTTTTGGAGCTACCAACAGAGAGATATGAATTTTTGAAGTTTGGACAGAAGTGCTGAACAGTTTCTGTTTAAATTTGAATTTTCAAATAAAGGCTGAACTTGAGAAGGTGATTTGACCTAGCAAATGACCTCCAATGAAGCCCAAATTTTTACTGGATACCAGTATCTATTAAGAGGATTTGCTGCCCAAATTTGGGAATATTTCATAAAGAATTGCTCCAGTAATAAATCCCTAAAGGATTTACTAAAAACAATTCTACAGAAATTCCTGGGCATTTTCATACCAAAAATTGGTTTCTCTGTAAAGTACTCCTCATGAGGAATCCAACAAAATTGGTCTCACTCTTTTTGGAGTTTTCTACACAAAGTTATGGGCTTGCAAAGATCAGCTCATTCCGGGAATTATTTCCCTAATAGAAACTTCAAATAATTGGAACTGGGCCCACTGTTTTAAATTGGACCAGTGAGATTTCGGCAACACCGGGGGCTACGGGGTTATTCCCGCGCAGCCGCACTGGATCCGGCGCCACAAACCGATCCCCGTGACTATACGGAGGCTGACCGGTGGGACCCGGCCCTCCTTCGTCTTCCTCGCGCTGTCCGCGCCTCCCGCGGCGGCGCACACTGGCGAGGCTCGCCGGGACGGGGTTCCCATGGTCTAAACTTCGTCAAACTCGCCGCTCCCCCATTTTTAACCGCGCTGAACACTGTGGGAGGGTCGCTGGCGGCCGTGGCTCACCGGAAACCATCGCGCACCGGTGGCAGCAAAGTTTTGAACTCCGGCGAGGTCGGGAACCCTTGTTCCTCCATCATACGATTGATTCTCGGGCTCTAGAGCATCAGTGAATGATGTAGGAGCCCGTAAGGGTCCTGGCCGCCGGTGAAACAGACGGCAACCGAGGGCTCCACGGTGACCTGAGGTGCTTTTGCACCGGCGCCTAAGAAAACAGCTAGGGCTCCCTCGTTTCTTGATGTTTTTGCTTGGTTCTTCGCCGAGGAGAAGCGCTAGGAAGTAGATAAGCTCTGTGCAAGCTTACTCGAGGTCTAAAGGATCGTGCACCACGAATTTTTTATTAGACCGAGCCCTATCCGTCGGTGTACAGTTTGAGAAGATGGCGAAATCCCCGCCACCGGTCCTAGCAAACGCTAAACGGCTTCCGGCTACACGATCAGGACATGTAAACGCACCTTTCTTGTGTAGGGAAGGGGCGGTGACACCTGCCGTAGCGCGCTGTCCACGGCGACCTCCCTCGGTTCTTCCACGTTCACCCGAGGATCGTGGTTATTTTGCCAATATCCGGAGCAATCACGTTCGGTAGAGGGAAGAGAGGTGCTGGATGGCTAGAGCACGTGTGGGCGCAGCTCTTCGCTGTTGGGCGCTCGAGCAACCGAGCTCAGTAGCTGCGGCGTGATCGAGACGAACGGCGGCGGTGTTCTGGGCGATAGAGACGGCGGAGGCGCGAGTTATAGCAGGGGAAGAAGTGAAACAGCTCCGGCGCACCCCTTGCCGTGATCCAACCGAGCCACCGAGGCAGCAGGAGGTGGCGCGGGCTCTCCCTCGGGCGCGGGTTCAACCGGGAGCTGGCGCGCTCCCGCTGTTCGACCGCCGTCGGCTGAGGCGGTAACCCCAGTGGGTGGCTGACAATTGGGCCCCACCTCCTTCTTTTGTTTAGTCAAACTTTTCTGATATTTTTTCATGCAGCAACTCAACATTAAAGGCTTTACTTCATCCCAAAGTTATGTTTGAATTTGCAGAATTCAAATGATTTGAATGGTGTAGAATTTGAATGGGGTTTGATCATTTGAATTTAAAAAGGAGTTTGAATTCTCCACTTTGTATTGCCTCAAAAATATAGCAAACCAGCTCCAAAGTTTCCAATTTTTGGCATGACTGCTTATTAAAAGGTGGAGAACACATTTGTGAAACCCAATTTTCAAATTGAGGGAATTGGAATTTGAAACTGAATTTGAAATTCAGATTAGAGGGCTTTTCCTTTTAATCCCAAACAAATATTGAAACTCCTCCAAATGAGCTGAAATTTGGAAGGGTGAATATTTGGAATATGAAGATCCAAGCTGTGCATTTAGATCTCCATGTTTGGAAGTTTTAGGAAGTCTAAACCCTCACTTTGAACTTAAACCATTATAATTCAAAGTTTTAATTCCCCTCATTTTTCCTAAGTATACATGAGCTGAATTTTCTTGCTACCACTTTTGGGGATTTTACAGCCTACCTCTCACCGTGACAGTGAACGATGCACAATCCGGTGGCGTAGGTCCTGCAGGAAATTCGACAAGGATGGTCCATGTCTTGTTCCCCTCCTCGCCTTCTTCCTTGGTGTGGTAACGCGGCGTCTCCACGTACCCGAAGTATTGAAGCATTAGCTTCAACAACTCTGGATAACCACTGCGTTGAGAATAGTGGGATACCACCCACCCGTTCTCCAATTGTTTATCCTCTGCCATCTGTAGAAACATATTTCAAAAAGATCAAGTATTCATTTCAACAGTAAATCATTGAGTTATCATAAAACATGTCATTGAACTCATAAAATATGGAAACACAACTCAAACTTAGAACCAATTTGATTGCTGGTTTGCTGCCCAAACTGACAGGCCTGACCAGTTTCCCTTTCAACCTTATTTAGACCATGCTAAAAGCAAAAACAGTTCTGGAGCTCAACATCAAAGTTAAAATTAACTTCAGTAGCTTTACAGACTGTATATGTTTGCCCTCAGATCGATCATGGTTCAAAAGTTATGAGATGTCAAAGTTGACAGAATTTCTTGAGAAAATTGGACAGCACTTCCCTGCTTGAGGTACTGATTTGACCCAAGAATTCTAGTAAATTCTACATTGAATTTGACAAAACTTTCTGTTACAAGGTTGTAGCCTATCTCATGAAATTTGAAGAACTACCTCGTTTTCTATTTTTCGATGTTTATGCAGGAAGTTATACTTAATTTACAGAGAGTTAAAGAGAGTATTTGCTCTGCCCTGTTTTCTGGACAGTTTCAACTCTACTGTATTTTTAGACTGGTTAAGGGATGAAACACCTCTGGACATCAATAGAAATGTTTTAAAGCTATTACACAGATTTCTATAAATGTATCATATTACCGCAAACTCGAAAGAACTCAACCTCTATCCTCTGTTTAACTTCAGCCTTATTTCAGCTGAAAACAGGGGACTCTGTCCTTAATATCCTATAAGTTGAAAACTTGTTGACTTTGAACATCCTGATTAAGGAAAGAAGTTAAGTCACAGTTTTAGTGCTATATATCAAAATCTTCAAGTTTTACAATGATGTTGATCATTTAGTGGGGTGTGACGTCGAAGTGTCACCAGTTCATGTGGGTACTACGTTCCTCACAAAGAAAAGCCTATACCAGACTTAGCCGGCTTTGTTAGTTCAGTGGCACTAAACGTCTCTCGCATATGTGTGCTACTCGTCTACTGATTCGTGGTTAGACTACCTGCATATAACTCACACAATCGTCGGGCTCAGCTGCACACCGAACCCAGTCCCAATACAGTCCATACAAACGTCCGTCATCACTCGCCATGAGCTACGTGTTCACGTTACTAACCACGTGACGGGGTCTCCCATACTTGCCTGAAGCAAGCCAGGGAATGGCGTTGCTCGAGTACCCTAAACGACATGAAGAGTCGCAGAGGACACTAAAGCTGGCCGGGTTACCTGCCACCCGTGAGGCTACACCCTTTAGCTTGTGCGCACTGGTGGACAGCGCTTACATGCACCCCCCCAAGACATATGACGTCCCGAGATGCATGATTTTCCGACATAAGCAAATAGGTTAGTATTGCCTCTTTATATACATTAATAACATCCTTATATGGGGTACTAACTCGCTCCTTACCGAATTTTTGAAAAAATGACCTTTTTAAGCGCGTTAAACCTCAAGCGAGCTCTGATACCACGCTGCGAGGGCCACATCAGCCTCGATTAGCCCGGATCGCGCTTGGGGGTGCTGCGTTGCACATCACTAGATAACACACGTAAAAGGTACAAAGCGGAAGAAAAGTTTTATTACATAAAAAGGTTTATAAACATGTTTATAACAAAATACATTCAGTCCACACTCACGGGCGTAGACTAAGCAACAGAGTTCACGTTCAGCCCGTGAACGTGTCCCCACTAGCACGCACACACACTAACACGACGGCGTGCATGACTCCCATTCGACGGGGTTGCCCTCCTGGGTGCCCGTCTCCTCTTTGGGATTCTCCTCCTCATAACACCCTGCAAAAGCTTCAAACACAAGTAGTGAGGATGATGGCTCAGCAAGACTCACTCGTCTTTCCTATACATGAAACTTCTACATGCTGGATTATAGTGTAAATGGGAATGTAAGTTGCAAAGGACACGCATAAATAATTGAACCTTACTTTCAAGTTTTAGCAGCAAGTTGTGGAGAACCTCACGCTAATACACATAAGAGAGCCGCAATCAAATAAGAAACGCATTTCTCTCATGTGCTTTGCCCAAGGATGAAAAGAACTTTAATTTGCTCTAAACTACAACAGATCATTAGCAACCAAGGTATAGCTTTCAATCAGCAGCTTTTAACAAAACTCTAGCCTGTTCTTTCTATGTTACGGTACAGTGAACAAGTGGTACTCCCTGACTGTGAGGGACGGTAATTATAATCAATTTACACCTGCAGGGTTACCCGAATAATCCGTCATGTACACCCGTACTCGATGTTGCCTACAACAACCATCAAGGACGTCGTACCTGACTACCATTAATCCATCGGCCAAATGTTGAACCGGTCCCATCGTCTTGAGCAAGAGGTCTCTAAGGGTGCATCTGCAGTGCCGCCAGCCGATTTACACCTCAAGCTCTCAACCTACCCTCTGAACGACGAGCTATGCCTCAACATCTAGCTACACGAATTGCATCGGTTTCCTGGTTCCCATATATCTGGTAAGTCTTCGGTACTGTTCTAGCTTGTTCAACAGGCCCGCACACGGCTCGGTCCACAATCGACACAAGCGGAGCTCTGGCACCTAGGTCCCAATGTCCTGCTGCCCTTACTCTCCGCTCGGTCTCATTTTTCATGCCATGTGTTCTATTTTCTATCTCAAACTGAGTGGTGTGCCTCTAGCCTATTCTCGCGAGCAGTTCCAACTACTCGACTTGTACCGAATCCTACAGTATCTTAGCATTACAGTGGCTACTCGAGGTTTAAAAAACTAAACCCAAAAACCAGGGTTTTCATGGCTATGCATTTGGTTTTTGAAACAAGACTCTAATGCATAAGTAAAGTGGACACTCAATGTAAGTTTTCAAAACAGTAAAGTTTATAAAAAGGCTAATGCAAACCGGAGCTTTCCTTACTGCTGTCGGTCGTAGGTTAGCTGTTCCTCCGGAGTGATGAAATCCAACACCTCCGGCTCTTCTTCAACCTTAGCGACTACACAATATAAATATGTATGTGTGTCAATTTAAATGCATCTGAATTTGAAGATGATATTGTGATGTCAATAACTATAAATAGAGAGCGCTAATGGCTCTGCAATTTTTACTGTGGTTTGGATACAACCTAAACTCAAACTTGGCCAAATTCCATTTGATGCAAAGCTCATTTGTGCCATCTATAAATTAATGTGTGTTTGGCCTTATGTGAAGCTCTTAGGGTGTTCTAAGGATCAAGCTATGATTTTCTTGAAACTAGATTTTCAGAGAATTCTAATGGATTTGGTTTCACCTAATTTGAAGATTCTAGCCAAAGATATGAGCTAAACAAGTTCAGAGAAAATCTGAAAAATGTTTCTGGACATGTTTCATTTTCTCGGGAATAGTTTCATTAATCACACCATTAGGTGGATCAAATGAGCTCAAATGGATCTGAAATTTTTATGTTAGCTCAGGGATATTATGATGAACCTCTTGGCCAAATTTCAGAATTTTCCACTAAAGGGTTCTCCAGTTAAAATTCTAAACATTTTAAAGTTTGGAAAATAATGGTTTTCATGAAGTGAAACTTGATTCATTGCAAAGTACTCAGAGAGCTGAATCCGATAAGATTTGTTTCACACGATTTGGAGTTTCCTAGCCAAAATTAATTTGGGAAATGTTTAAACTCCTGCCGGTGGGCCCCACGCGCTCCGGCTTCTTCTTCCTCACACCAAACGCATCCGACGGCGGCGGTCTCCGGCGAAGTTCGCCTGAACTGAGTTCCTGGCCACCTCTCGGGCCGAAGCTTGCCGCCACTCCATTTTCCGACCTCCTGAACTCGTCTGTGGGCTCGCCAGTGGCCGGCTATGGCCGGAAACATGTGCGCATCGGCGACAGTACCCGCTAGGGTTTTGGCGAGGTCGGTTAGGCTCTGTCCTTCACCAACGCTTCGGGTTTTTTGAACTATAGCACCAGGGAACCACAAGGAAGCTGGAAATGGCAGCCAACCTCGGTGATGCGGCCAGCAACACCGAGCCCCGCTGTGAACCGAGACCGTTTTCCATGGCGGCCTGAAGAACTGCCCTCTCCAAACCAATTCTCAATGATTTTCCTCGGTTTTTCTTCGAGGAGGGGTGCTAGGGGATGTACAAACTACATGCAAACGAGCTTGGGTTTTGGTGGTACATGTGAACCGAATTTGGCTCACAACCAAGTTCGGGTGTTTTGTACTAGGTTTCAGGAAATTGGAAAATTCAAGCTCTATGGTTGATCATTTGCAAAACGGCTTTCGGCTACACCTTCTACACACGGTGACACACCTTTCTTGTGTAGGGAAGTGGAGGTGAGGTTGTCCGTAGCGTGCTGTCCATGGCGAGCCGCTTACGGTTCCGCCGGTTTACTTAAGACGTACGGCGGTGTTCTTCAATTGGTGGCCAACAGCTGACCCCAACGCCAGAGTAGACAAGGTAGCACGCAAGAGAACGCGTGTGAAACCCCAACATTCTAGTAAGTTGAGCTGCAAGTCACACCGAGAAAATAAGAGGGAATTTAAAATTTTGAGCACAAAGGTGCCAGCTCCAAGACTAAACGTAAACATGCAAAAACTTCCGAACACAATGATCTAAAGCTACAAATTGGTTCTCCACACATCCAATAATAGCCCGGCAAAATTTCAGATTATTTAGAAAGGGTTTCCTAGTCGTTGGAATTAAAATGGTAGAAAATTAAAATTTGAATTTAAATCTCAGTTTCAAATTCCGGCTTCACCAAAATCCAAATTTGATTGCATGTTATTCATATTCCTTTTGGTCTATCCTACAAATTTGATCAAATTTGGAGTTCGTTTGCTATTTTTAACGGAATTGGAGGATAAGTGGGAAAGGGGCCATGGACCCCACTGGTCAGAGACACGCGTAGAAGCTGTTGCCGTGCTCCATTTCTCAGCAACCGGCAGCACGCCACCTCCCGTCAGGCGGCGCCAAACGACAATGCACCGTGCCACCTCCTGCTTGCTAGATGAGGACACCGAGTGACGCAACCCCGAGCTTCTGCCGTGAACCGTTTCGCTCCATCGCTCTCAAAGTCCTCAGCACTCGCACAGCCGAAGAAAATCTACCAGCCGACACTCTCTGTTCCCCGGCGCCCGAGCTCTATGATCTCTCTCGTGCCCGATGTTATACACGAAAAAGGATCACCCTCAGGTGTGCAAACTGACCGTGCAAACCATTTCTCTTCTCATGCAGCGCCGGTGGAGAATTTCCCCGTTCTTTGCTTCGGTATCCCTAGAACCGAGCCGCGCAAACCTTCAAAATTCATAGTAATCAAGCCACCATCACATGTGACGAGCTACCAACATAATCTGGACACTCCCACGCTCCTCTAGGATCAAGAACCATTGAAGTTCATCAAGTTATGGCGCTGTTCTTCGAGAATTTTGAGCCGGCGCTGGTTTTGTCCCTAGGTCGACGATGAGCCCCTATTTACAGCCACTTTTGAGCTGATTTGAGCTCATGCCGATGATGAGGGATCAACCACGGTGCTCTAGGAAGAAAAACCGAAGACTTCGAGCCATTATAGAGCGAGCGTGACGCTGCCGAAGTTGATACGCCGCCGCCGCATGTCGCCGGCCCATTTCCGGTGGTCGGGGGCCTCGGCCGACCCAGGGGATGAGTTCTACGTGTCCCTAAAGGTAGTGGTGGCGAGTTTGGGAGCAAGGAAAGGCCGGGAAGGCAGTTTTCGTGGACCTCACCGGAGCCGCTGCCGCGCGCCGCCACACAAGCCCCTGTTGTCGCGAGGTTGAAGAAGTGTGGGCCCCACTGTCAGAAATTTAAAATTTCCCCCCCAATTTCTGTTCAGATTTTCCTCCAACTTCAACTGCTTATAACTTTTGATAGCAACCTTCAAAAATTGTGAAATAAATTCCATTGGATTCCTCTATGTGAGTCCTATCTAGGGGTGTATCCCAATTTTTATGAAAATCCCTACATTTGGCTCATTAATTAATTTAAATAAAATCTTATAGGAATTTTTACAGGAGTTATATTATTGGAATATTCCCAAATTTCGTAAGAACATTATTCCAAAAATCCTTGAACTCCAGTAAAAATTTTTGAGGTATTGGACTCAATTTGCTTGGCCAAATGTTGTTTCAATCTTCTATGTCTCTGAAAAATAGGAAAAATAACAGAGACCTTTTTCAGAGATTTCCTCCCAACTTGTAAAATTCATCTCTCTGTAGGAAGCTCCAAAAATGGTGAAACAATGTCCTATAGAATAAGACTCCTAAGTTTCTTAAAAACCATATTTGGAGCATGCCAAGACCCTAGAATTGCTATAGGAATTTAGAGAAGCCAAATAGCTAAGAAAATTCCTTAGGCCACATCTTACATCAACTTTGTCACACCCGGTTTTTCCGAAGAACAACCAAGTGAATATCACATGTATGCCAGGATCATTTTCTCATACATGTGATGACAAATAGTGAAGCATCATTTATTACAAGCCAGGTGTCAAATATAAATAAGTCTTACATAGCAAATGTCTCGATGGACAATAATAAGTCATCACAAATAAATAAACTAGCAGCGGAATATTATTCTTTAGGGCTCCGTCACAGGCGTTGCCCAGGGGTCTCCATGAACCTAGAAACCTTCTTCGGGTCCAAAGTCTTGGTCATTATACACCACCTCATTATCTTGACCTGAGCAGCAATATAAACCAACAAAATATGCAAGGTTGAGTACCAATGGTACTCAGCAAGTGTGGGAAAATTATATCTTGCATGGCTAGATCTAGGAGAGGTTGAACTCATGGTTAAAGCACTACGCAATTAATACCTATCACCTTAGCTTATTAAGCACCTACATTACTACACAAGTGAAATGGTCCCAATCTCCCATCCCATCATCATAACCAAATAACCATAACATCATTTTCAATGTTAAGCTCCCCGCTTAACATCCACAACTTCCAAAACCATCACTCCTCTAATCATGAATAAGTCCAAGCCGCTCTTGACTGTGAGCACGGCTGTCATGACAGTTTTTGACTCTGCAGAGTTTGTACCACTGTACCCACATGTAGTGATTTCATCCCCTGTTGCCGGGTGGACTAAAAGAACCTCCATTATGCCAGTGGCTACGAACCACATTCACACTTCCCAGGTGTGTAGCCAGGAGATCACTACGAAGCCTTTACAAAGGGATTCCCGACGAGCGTGGGCCCACTGAGGTTTCACCCCTAGCAGCATACAAGAGGCTCCAACCCGGCTGCAGTGGCCCCCTCTTGAGCCTTGCGGTTCATATGGTAGTCCAGATGACACCTATTGTAAGGGCCTCAGTTTTTGACACTCATTTGCAGTGTTCATCACCACACCACACACCTCATTTGAGGAAAAATGATGAACACAAATAAAGAGCAAGTAACAATTATCAACATGCTCATTAGGGAACAAACTCACACATTGCAAAAGTGGTACTTCCCACATGTGATATAGATGGGCTGGACATATGAAAACTCCTACACTTTGCTAAGGATGTCCATGCCAAGTTCCACCCAAATTCAAAACCTTTTTGAGGTCATTTTGGGTATAGTTAGGAAGAGGGCAGTTTGAAACCATATTCAAATTCAAACTGTTTTCACCCACTGAATTTAAAAGTGGAAGGCATATTCTTGCTCAGCACATTTTTGTGAGCTCACACACCAATTTTCACTCCATTTGGAGTTGATCTTGACATGAGCTAAGGGGGAGAAATTCAAACTTTATTTGAATTTCAAACTGCACTTGTGCTGAAATTCATTCAAACCAAACCTCATTTGAACTTTGATCAATTCAAATGGCTCTTGGGTGAATAATTTGAATTGCCAAGGGTAGAATAGGGTTCACTGTTTACCACAGCTGTTAGGAATAAATTTCAGAGGTTAAAAGAGGAGTGGGACCCACATGTCAGCCTCAGCCTCAAAGCAAACCGACTGAACCACAGTTCAGTCGGTTCCCGGCTGTTGTGCGCGCGCGCCACCGAAGGGGGCAGCCGGCGCCAGCTCCTGCTGCGTGCCCCAAGCCGGAGACTGGCCGACCGGCCTATTTATTCCCTCCCCGGCGTGCTTCAGTCGCCATTCCCCGAGCTGCCGACGTGCACGATCCATTTCTCCACTGCCATCACCGGCGCTCGAGTTCCTGCTTGATCAAGCCGATCGCAGCTCCCTCTTTCCATTCCAAGGTCCCAGCAAGGTACTAGCAACCATCCTCCATCCTTCCCATTGATAGAAATCGATTGAAACCGAGTGATATCGGCTGTGCCGAAAGATCAAACTCGGAACTGGAAACCGCCGCACCTCGGGCTCTCGTGGACAGCCCAACCTGGGCGTTGTCACGCCCGAGCCAAGGCACCCTTGGACGCGCAAGTGATCGGTGCTGCTCATCCCCGAGCCACAGCTCGAGTGGTTGCTCACCGGCGGCGAATTTCCACTTTTCCCCTTTCTGTGTGCAGAACGACCCTCGGGTACGATTCTGTTTAATTCGTGCTCTAGAAAGGATTAGAGGGCCTCAGGCCACTCCCACACGAACTAGACACGGTGACGCACAAGTTGCCTTCACAACTCTGGGCCGGAGAACTTCTGTGCCCGGCGTAATTCAAGGTCTACTAATGGCGGAACGCACGGGGGGTATCGGGCGCACGGTGAGGACCTATTTCGGGCCTTCCCCGAGCTGCCCCGAGTTCATGTCGACCTTCTCTGAGGTCCACTGATGCTCCCCGACCGGTTTCCCAAGTAGCTGAGGCACTAGGAGCATCAGCCGACATGGCCGAAGTCGTTCCGATATGGCGGCTCGTCGCCGACCATGCTCCGGCCGTTGTCATGAGCAGCTGACCCTCGGATCATGTTCCCCAAGTAAAAGTAGGCAGGGGCGGCCAGAATCAAGAAGTTTGAAGCTGTACAGCAGCCGGCGGCGAGCTCTCCGGCGAAGTCCCTCGGCGGCGGAGCGCGGGTGTCGCGAGGTTGAAGAAGGGGGTGGACCCCAGCTGTCAGCGGCCGATATTTTGAATCGGGATCCGGCTGCGGCCGGGATCGGGTGTGCTGGCGCGCAAAAGCCTTGTGGGCCGCGGTGTGTTGTCGCTTCGGCGTGCGACGCGTGTCCCCTGGGCCCACGCGCGAGTTTAAACTTTTCCCCGATTTTCAGATTTCCTTCAAACTTCAAATCCTTATAACTTTGGCTAGAAAGCTCCAAATTGAGTGAACCAAATTTTGCTGGATTCAGCTCTTTGAGTACTTTCCAGAAAATCAAGTGTCACTTCATGAGATTCCTTAATTCTCCAGAATTAATTCCTTAAAGTTTAAACTGTTAGGAATTTTAACTGGAGAATCATTTGGAGGAAAATCCTGAAATTTTGCTGAGATGTTCACCAAAATATCCTTGAACTACCATAAAAATTTCAGATCCATTTGAGCTCATTTAGTCCACCTAATGGTGTGATTAGTAAAACTGTTCCAGAGAAAATAGAAAATGTTCAGAAACATTTTCAGAATTTTCTCTGAAATTGTTTAGCTCATATCTTTAGTTAGAGACTTCCAAATTAAGTGAGACCAATTCCATTAGAACCCTCTGAAAATCTAGTTTTCAGAAAGTCATAGTTTGTTTCATGAAAATACCTAGAACACCCTAAAAGCCTTTAATTAAGGTCAAGGACATAATTATTTGTGGAGGGCTCAAATGAGCTTTGCTGCAACTAAAACTTGACCAAGTCTCTGTTTAGGTTGTAACCAAGCCACAGTAAAAGTTTCACAGTCATTAGGTCTATCTAGTAAAGATTATAGACTTCACAACTTCAAAGTTAATACAAAAGCATTTAATTAATACATACATTGTTCTTATCATGTAGTCGCTAAGGTCGAGGAGGAACCCGAAGTCCTAGACTTCGTTACTCCGGAGGAACAGCTAGCCTACGACCAAGAGCAGCAAGGCAAGCCCCGGTTTGCATTAACCCTTTTACAAATGTTTATTGTTTTGAGTACATCTTTGAATATTGTTCTTTGCATTAGAGTCTTGATTGGAAACCCAACTGCACAGCCAAGAAAACCATGGGTTGGGTTTAGGAGGGAAAACCTCGTTAGCCACTGCATGGCTAGGATAGAGTAGGATTCGGTACAAGTCGAGTAGTTGGAACTACTCGCGAGAATAGGCTAGAGGCACATTGCTCGGGTAGAGGTAGCACATGAAACACATGGCAAGAAAATGAGACCGAGCGGAGAGTAAGGGCAGCAGGACTTTGGGGCCTGTGTGCTGTAGCTCCGCTTGTGTCGATTGAGGACCGAGCCGTGTGCGGGCCTGTTGAACAAGCTAGAACAGTACCGAAGACCTACCGGCTATATGGGAACCGGGAAACTGATGTAACTCGGGTAGCTGGGTGTTGAGGCATTGCCCGTCGTTCAGAGGGTAGGTTGAGAGCTCGAGGTGTAAATCGGCTGGCGGCACGGAGATGCGCGTGCAGAGACCTCTTGCTCGGGACGATGGGACCGGTTCAATATTTGGCTAACGGGTGAAAGGTAGTCGCGTACGGCGTCCGTGATGGTTGTTGTAGGCAACATCGAGTACGGGCGTACGTGACGGGTTGTTCGGGTAACCCTGCAGGTGTAAATCGATTATAATCGCCGTCCCTCGCGGTCAGTGAGTACCACTTGTTCACTGTACCGTGACGTAGAAAGAACAGGCTAGTTACATGTTAAAATGTTGCTGATTGAAAGTTGGATATTGATTGTTAATGATATGTTGTAGCTTAGTGCTAACTAAAGTTCTTTTCAACTTTGGGCAAAGTACATGAGAGAAATGCGTTTCTTGTTTGATTGCGGCTCTCTCATGTGCCTTAGCGTAAAGTTCTCCACAACCTGCTGCTAAAACTTGAAAGTAAGGTTCTACTAATTAGGCGAGTCCTTGCAAATGATTTTTACCTCATGCAACCCATCACCCTCATGTAGAAGTTTCATGTTTAGGTGAGACGGGTCAGACTTGCTGAGCCTTCGTGCTCACTGCTTGTGTTTGAAGCTTTTGCAGGGTTCTATGAGGAAGGGACTCCCGAAGAGGAGACGGAACCCCAGGAGGGGAACCCCGTCGAGTGGGAGTCGTGCACGCCGCAGAGTTAGTGTGCGAGTGTGCTAGCAAGGACACGTTCGAGGGCTGAACGTGCACTTGATGCTTAGTCTACGCCCGCGAGTGTGGACTAAACTTATTTTGATGTAAACATGTTAATAAACTTGTTTATGTAATAAAGCTTCCGCTTCCGCTTTGTACCTTTGACGTGTGTTATACGGTGTTGTGCAACGCAGCACCCCTCAGCGTGATCCTGGCTCGACAGGACCAGTGGGGTCGTGTCAGCGTGGTATCAGAGCTCGCTTGAGGTTTAACACAGTACAAAGGTCTTCTTTTTCAAAAATCCAGTGAGGAACGAGTTAGTAGCCCGTATAAGGATGTTATTAGCATATAGAAAGTGGCATATTAACCTATTTGTTATGTCGGAAAATCGTGCATCTCGGGACGTTCATGTCTTGGGGGGTGCACGTAAGCGCTGTCCACCAGTGCGCACAAGCTGAAGGGTGGAGCCCCACGGGTGGCAGGTAACCCGACCCGCTTTGATATCCTCTACGACTCTTCATGTCGTTTGGGGTATTCGAGCAACGTCTGTCCCTGGCGTGCGTGGTGCAACATGGGAGACCCCGTCACGTGGTCTGAAACGTGAACACGTAACTCAAGGCGTGTTTGGCTTGAGAACATCCGGGCGAGTGATGACGGCCGGGTGTACAAACTGTATGGATTCCGGGCTCGGTGTGCAGCCGAGTCTGATGATTGTTTGAGTTTCTGCAGGTAGCCTTACCACGAAACGGTAGACGTGTAGCATCCGTGTGCGAGTGACGAGTAGTGCCACTGAACTAACGAAGCCGGCTAAATCCGGTATAGGTTTTTCCTTTGTGAGGACGTAGTACCGACATAATCTGGTGACGCCTCGACGTCACACCCAACTAAATGAACAACTTCATTTAAAAACTTGAAGGTTTTGATCCAAAGTAGTAAAACTTGATGTAACTCCTTCCCTTGAACAGGATATTCAAAGTTAATAAATTTTCAACTTATAGGATGTTAAGGACAGAGCACTCTGTTTTCAGCTAAATCAAGGCTGAAGTTAATCAGAGGTTAGAGGTTGAGTTCTTTCGAGGTTGGGG
The DNA here is from genome assembly GCA_030760725.1 of Neostapfia colusana. Lineage (NCBI taxonomy): Eukaryota > Viridiplantae > Streptophyta > Magnoliopsida > Poales > Poaceae > Neostapfia > Neostapfia colusana. The sequence goes on along the minus strand of JASWHV010000008.1, from coordinate 46,551,247 downwards.
TCGTATGATACATTTCTGGAAAGCTTTGGAGGAGCTTTACAACTTTTCTGTTGAGTTCCAGAGGTGTTTCATCCCTTAACCACTCGAAAAATGCAGTAGAGTTGAAACTGTCCAGAAAACAGGACGGAGCAAAGACTCTCTGTAGACTCTCTGTAAATTAAGCATAACTTCCTGCATAAAAATCCAAAAATAGAAAATGAGGTGGTTCTGGGAAGCTTATGAGATGGGTTACAACTTTGTAACAAAAAGTTTTGTCAGATTAGGAACAGAATTAACTGGAATTCTTGGATCAAATCAGTACCTAAGGCAGGGAGGTGCTGTCCAATTGTTCCCAGAAATTCTGTTAACTTTGACATCTCATAACTTTTGAACCAGAGCAGATCTTAGGCCAACCAAATACTTTCTGGAAAGCTATTGAAGTTAACTTTAACTTTGATGTTGAGCTCCAGGACTGGTTTTGCTTTTAACCTGGCCTAAATCAGATTGATATGGAAACTGGTCAGGGCTGTCATGGGAACAGCAGATCAGCAGTCAAATTTGTTTAAAAATTTGAACTATGTTTCCAAGTGTTAAGGGTTCAATGACATATCTTATGTTATAACTCAATGGTTTACTGTTTAAATAAATATTTGACATTTCTCAAATATATTTTTACAGATGGCAGCAGATAAACGGTTGGAGAACGGGTGGGTAGTTTCCCACTGCTCTGACCGTAGCGGCTACCCGGGAGCATTGTGGCTAATGCTCCAATATTTCGGGTACAACCAGATGCCACAATACTTCGCCAAGGAAGAAGGCGAAGAGGGGAACAAGACGTGGACGATCCATGTCGAGGTTCCTGCAGGGCCTACGCCACCCGGTTGGGTGCCATTCACCGTCACGGTGAGAGGAAGACAACCGGAAGGGATGTGGCAAGTGGCAGCCCGTGACACTATGTCACGTTTCTGCCAACTACACGTACAGGCTATGGAGGGAACTCCATACGCACTCGTTCCGGTGGAGGGATGAGCTCAGCATGTGTGGGAAGAGAGGTACCTAGAGGCAACAAACCCGAGTTGCCCAAGGTACAACCCCGCGGAGGCAAATCTCAGCCTCCAAATGAGGGCGGGAAACGCTGTGATGGACAGCCAAGCTGTTCATACGGAGCATCTCGCCACCAAGCTCAAGGAGAGCACAAGCCGTGGAGATCATTTTGAGAGTGCTCACAGTGCACTCCGCAATGTGCTCCTTCCGACGATCAAGCGACTGAATGAACAACACAATCAGTTGCGTCGTCTGAAGAAGGCAAAGAAGAAGAGCCGTGTTGACATTGCGGCGTTGCAAGAGCTGGTGCAGACCCTAACCCAGCAGAATGAGGACCTTGCTCAAGAGCGGGACGACGCTATTGAGGAAGGACAAGGCTGGGAAGAGGACTACAACCAGGCTATGGACGAGGTGCATGCATTGCAGGACCTCGTGCCCCCGGTATTGGGCGTACCGGTAGTCTTGGGTCTTCCAGCCATGGGAGAACCTGGAATGGGAGAAGAGGTGGTAGACCCCGAGCCACCAGCAGAGGTACCGGAGGAGGACGACCCACAGGAGGTCGAGTTCTACTCCGAGTAGGGGGTTACGGTTGCCAAGTAGGGCAGCTAGGGTAGCGTAACCCAACTTTTGTAATCGGTGACATGTCGTGTAGACAGTAGCGTATGTATAGGTAGTGACGACATGAGCACGACTTCTCGGAGATCCGAGAATAATGTATCTTGTATAAAGTTTATGCTTTATCAATATATGTGAATGTTGTGCAAGTTAATCATGCGTCGCTTCAATACTTACTCCTGTTTATGGAATTTTGAGTAAGACATGTGCTAATTGCTGCTGTGTTGAATTTCAGAATGACGCGTACTCGTGCCAACCCCGATGTTGGAGGTACTAGCCAAGGGGGAGAGACCTCCCAACCACCTCCCGAGGACTCCTCGGGACAGCAGCAGCAACAGCAACAGCAAACACCGCCACCGCCACTGCCAACGGTTACATTGGCCGACATTGTCGCGGCAATGGCGGGTTCACATCAGCAGCATACAGAGCTGCTGCAAACGTTAATTGCGAATACGTCTCGCCCAGAGAGACGTCAAGATCGTGAGGAGCGCCAACAGAGCTCCTACTCTGACTTCCTGGCGACTCATCCCCCTGTATTCTCAAGGGCGGATGAACCACTTGACGCGGACAACTGGCTCCGCGCCATAGAGATGAAGTTCGGGCTGCTCCAAATCAGCGAGCAGCGCAAGACTCAGTTCGCGGTCCAGCAGCTCCAAGGATCCGCGAGCGCGTGGTGGGCCAACTTTTGTGCTTCACAACCCACCGACCGAGTGATGACCTGGGCGGAGTTCCGGACGGCCTTCCGGGCCTATCATATACCGCCCGGTTTGATGAAGAGGAAGACGCAGGAATTCCTACACCTGCAACAAGGGAGCCGGAACGCGCTGGAGTACTCCAGAGCGTTCAACGATCTCGCACTCTACGCGTCGTATCACGCAGATACGGACGAGAAGCGGCGGGACCACTTTTACCAGGGGCTTAACCCGCTCCTGAAGGACAAGCTGGCGATGTTCAATCGCGGCAGCCTCAACGACATAATTGATGCTGCGATTGTTCAGGAAGACTCCGGCAAGGAGTTGGCGGCGGCAGAGCGAAAGCGAAGCGCGCCGCAGAGCAGCGGAGAAGGAGGCGGTCCTTCTCAGAAGTTTCGGATGGTGAATCGCCCACCATCAGGTCCGCGCTGGCAGCCACCACAGCGGTCGATGCCGTTCCGCGGTCGGCCGTATTCTTCACCGGCATTCCGGCCGGCACTGCCAGCACCACCGCAACAACAACAGCAGCAGCGGGCGATGCCGCGTGCGTTGGCACCTCCGCAACGCATGCCGGGCTTTCGTCCACCAAGTACTCCACCAGCAGCGGCCACATGTTACAAGTGTGGTCGTCCAGGACACTTCGCGAGCAGTTGCCCGGAGAGGCAAGGCGGCGGAGTGGTACCACAGTTTCCGGGGAGGAATCAACCCCGGAACCCTACTAATGCGCGGCGGGCAAACCCTAGGCCCGGTACTGTCCACCAGCTTGCCATTGAGGACGTGCCGGAGGGCGAGCCAATCCTTGCGGGTATGTTCCAACTCCACCAGCATCCCGCTATAGTACTATTTGATTCAGGCGCCACGCATAATTTTATTAGCCAAGCTTTCATTGCTAAACACAGCTTGCCAATACTACCCACCGATAGTCCATATTTAATTTGTTCACCGGGTGGGAAGATTTCAGCAAGCGTAATGGTCTCCAAAGCACCATTATGCTTAGCGGGTAGAGTGTACCCCACGTCTCTCATTATCTTAGAGGGACAGAAGGTCGATGTCATCCTAGGGATGTCGTGGTTAAACCGCCACGGCGCTGTTTTAGACACCGTCCTCCGAGTCGTGCACTTAAACTCAGGAGTGCACGGTTCTCACTCATTATTTCTGGACAGTCCAGAAATAAAACTTCCAAGTGTCTATCAAGCCACAACCATCAGGTTGGAAGACATTCCAGTGGTCCGAGAATTCCCTGATGTATTCCCGGATGATTTGCCGGGGATGCCACCCGATAGAGAGGTGGAGTTCAAGATTGAACTTGCACCGGGAACCATGCCAATATCCCGAAGGCCGTACAAGATGGCGCCCAAGGAGTTGGCTGAACTGAAGACTCAGCTCACGGACCTTCTGGAGAAGGGTTTTATTAGGCCGAGCTCCTCGCCATGGGGCTGTTCGGCATTATTTGTCAAAAAGAAGGATGAAACGTTGCGGCTTTGCGTGGACTACCGTCCATTAAATGCCGTAACCATCAAGAACAAGTACCCGTTGCCACGGATCGACATGTTGTTTGATCAGTTGGTCGAAGCAAAGGTCTTTTCCAAGATGGATTTAAGATCCGGGTACCATCAGATTAAGATCCGGGCTGAGGACATTCCAAAGACAGCTTTTTCGACAAGGTACGGACTTTATGAGTACCTGGTCATGTCCTTTGGCCTCACCAATGCTCCAGCTCACTTCATGTACTTAATGAACTCGGTGTTCATGCCGGAGCTGGACAAGTTTGTCGTGGTCTTCATCGACGACATCCTGGTATATTCCAAGTCGGAGGAAGATCACAAGAAACATCTGCGTATAGTCTTGCAACGGCTGCGGGATCACAAGTTATACGCAAAGTTCAGCAAATGCGAGTTTTGGATATCGCAAGTGCCTTTCCTCGGGCATATCATCTCAGCGGAGGGTATCGCTGTGGACCCGAGCAAAATCACGCAAGTGCTGAATTGGAAATCCCCGAGAACTGTTCATGAGGTACGGAGTTTCCTCGGACTCGCGGGATATTATCGGAGGTTCATTCCGAACTTCTCGAAGATTGCCAAGCCAATGACAGAGCTGCTGAAGAAGGCTACCAAATATGTTTGGAGTCCAGCATGTGAAGCAGCATTCAAGGCTTTAGTCAAGCACCTGACATCAGCACCGGTTTTGGCGCAGCCAGACACAACAAAACCGTTCGATGTGTACTGCGATGCATCCGGCATTGGGCTCGGATGTGTGTTGATGCAAGACCGAAGGGTGGTCGCGTATGGATCACGGCAGCTTAGGAATCATGAGCAAAATTATCCAACTCACGACTTGGAGCTCGCTGCCGTGGTACTTGCACTGAAAATGTGGAGGCACTACCTACTCGGTAACCTCGTACATTTATATACCGACCACAAAAGCCTCAAGTACATATTCACTCAGAAGGAGCTGAACATGAGGCAACGAAGATGGTTAGAACTGATAAAGGATTACGAGATAGAGATCCATTATCATCCGGGCAAAGCAAACGTTGTGGCAGACGCGCTAAGCCGCAAGTCACACGTCAATAATCTGACCATCACACCGTTGGAAGAGAGCGAACCACCACTCCATGTGATTCCACATGGAGCTCTCTACAACCTAGCTTTGATCCCCACCATCCGTGAAGAGATAGCGGCAGCCCAGAAGAATGACAAGGGCATGTCACATTTACGGAGACGTGTAGACAGTGGGGAGTTGAAATGTTTCCGGAAGGACGGAGACGGCGTCCTATGGTTCAAGGACCGGATCGTCGTACCCCGAAACCCGGAGTTACGGAAGAAAATCTTTGATGAGGCTCACTTATCAAAGTTTTCTATTCACCCCGGCAGCAACAAGATGTATCAAGAACTCAGAAGCAAGTTTTGGTGGACACGGATGAAGCGAGAGACTGCAAAATACGTGTCCGAGTGTGATACATGTCGACGGGTGAAGGCAGACCACATGCGGAAACCGGGACTGCTGCAACCACTGGGCATTCCTGCCTGGAAGTGGGAGGACGTGAGCATGGATTTCGTCGTCGGTTTACCCACCACCTTACAGAAACATGATTCTGTGTGGGTGATCGTCGATCGGCTCACCAAAGTTGCCCATTTCATCCCGGTCAACACCAACTACTACGCCAAGAAGTACGCTGAACTGTACATCTCACGGATCCTATGCTTATACGGCGTACCCCGTACTATCGTATCGGACCGGGGCACTTTATTTGTGTCCCGTTTTTGGGAGCAGCTCCACGCTGCCTTGGGGACGAAGCTGATCCGTAGTTCAGCCTACCACCCGCAGACGGATGGGCAAACGGAGCGGGTAAATCAAATCTTAGAAGACATGCTACGAGCTTGCGCTATCGACCACGGCAAGAACTGGGATGATCACTTGCCGTTAGCCGAGTTCTCGTACAACAATGGGTACCAAGCCAGCATCAAGATGGCGCCCTACGAGGCGCTATACGGGAGAAAATGCCGCACACCATTGAATTGGTGTGAGTCTGGCGAGAGGGTTACCTTCGGGATTGATCTTGTCAACAACGCGGAAGAAAAGGTTCGATTAATTCAAGCGAACCTAAAAGCCGCTCAATCCCGACAGAAACAGTATGCGGACCGGAGAAGGCGTCCGTTACAATTCGAAGCTGGAGACCACGTATATCTACGAGTGTCTCCAATGAAGGGCGTAAACAGATTTGGGGTGAGAGGAAAGTTAGCACCCCGATTCATCGGTCCATTCCAGATTACCGAAAGATGTGGATCGGTGGCATACCGGCTAAGATTACCAGAAGCACTTCCCGGTGTGCACGACGTCTTTCACATTTCCCAGCTGAGGAAGTGTCTCAAGCTATCAACTACCGTTCAGCTGGAAGACATTGAAGAACTGCAACCGGATCTCACCTATCGGGAGGAACCGGTGCAGATTATTGATGAAAAGGCCCGAACCACACGCAACCGTACGTTGTGGTTCTACAAGGTTCTGTGGAGTAATCACTCCATGGATGAAGCGACATGGGAGAGCGAAGAATTCCTTCGCACTAACTACCCCGACTTTCTCACGTCGCATATTCGGTAAAATTTTCACCGTCCTCTCTCTCATTTCACATTATAATCTCGGGACGAGATTCTTTTAAGGGGGGAGGAATGTAAGGGCCTCAGTTTTTGACACTCATTTGCAGTGTTCATCACCACACCACACACCTCATTTGAGGAAAAATGATGAACACAAATAAAGAGCAAGTAACAATTATCAACATGCTCATTAGGGAACAAACTCACACATTGCAAAAGTGGTACTTCCCACATGTGATATAGATGGGCTGGACATATGAAAACTCCTACACTTTGCTAAGGATGTCCATGCCAAGTTCCACCCAAATTCAAAACCTTTTTGAGGTCATTTTGGGTATAGTTAGGAAGAGGGCAGTTTGAAACCATATTCAAATTCAAACTGTTTTCACCCACTGAATTTAAAAGTGGAAGGCATATTCTTGCTCAGCACATTTTTGTGAGCTCACACACCAATTTTCACTCCATTTGGAGTTGATCTTGACATGAGCTAAGGGGGAGAAATTCAAACTTTATTTGAATTTCAAACTGCACTTGTGCTGAAATTCATTCAAACCAAACCTCATTTGAACTTTGATCAATTCAAATGGCTCTTGGGTGAATAATTTGAATTGCCAAGGGTAGAATAGGGTTCACTGTTTACCACAGCTGTTAGGAATAAATTTCAGAGGTTAAAAGAGGAGTGGGACCCACATGTCAGCCTCAGCCTCAAAGCAAACCGACTGAACCACAGTTCAGTCGGTTCCCGGCTGTTGTGCGCGCGCGCCACCGAAGGGGGCAGCCGGCGCCAGCTCCTGCTGCGTGCCCCAAGCCGGAGACCGGCCGACCGGCCTATTTATTCCCTCCCCGGCGTGCTTCAGTCGCCATTCCCCGAGCTGCCGACGTGCACGATCCATTTCTCCACTGCCATCACCGGCGCTCGAGTTCCTGCTTGATCAAGCCGATCGCAGCTCCCTCTTTCCATTCCAAGGTCCCAGCAAGGTACTAGCAACCATCCTCCATCCTTCCCATTGATAGAAATCGATTGAAACCGAGTGATATCGGCTGTGCCGAAAGATCAAACTCGGAACTGGAAACCGCCGCACCTCGGGCTCTCGTGGACAGCCCAACCTGGGCGTTGTCACGCCCGAGCCAAGGCACCCTTGGACGCGCAAGTGATCGGTGCTGCTCATCCCCGAGCCACAGCTCGAGTGGTTGCTCACCGGCGGCGAATTTCCACTTTTCCCCTTTCTGTGTGCAGAACGACCCTCGGGTACGATTCTGTTTAATTCGTGCTCTAGAAAGGATTAGAGGGCCTCAGGCCACTCCCACACGAACTAGACACGGTGACGCACAAGTTGCCTTCACAACTCTGGGCCGGAGAACTTCTGTGCCCGGCGTAATTCAAGGTCTACTAATGGCGGAACGCACGGGGGGTATCGGGCGCACAGTGAGGACCTATTTCGGGCCTTCCCCGAGCTGCCCCGAGTTCATGTCGACCTTCTCTGAGGTCCACTGATGCTCCCCGACCGGTTTCCCAAGTAGCTGAGGCACTAGGAGCATCAGCCGACATGGCCGAAGTCGTTCCGATATGGCGGCTCGTCGCCGACCATGCTCCGGCCGTTGTCATGAGCAGCTGACCCTCGGATCATGTTCCCCAAGTAAAAGTAGGCAGGGGCGGCCAGAATCAAGAAGTTTGAAGCTGTACAGCAGCCGGCGGCGAGCTCTCCGGCGAAGTCCCTCGGCGGCGGAGCGCGGGTGTCGCGAGGTTGAAGAAGGGGGTGGACCCCAGCTGTCAGCGGCCGATATTTTGAATCGGGATCCGGCTGCGGCCGGGATCGGGTGTGCTGGCGCGCAAAAGCCTTGTGGGCCGCGGTGTGTTGTCGCTTCGGCGTGCGACGCGTGTCCCCTGGGCCCACGCGCGAGTTTAAACTTTTCCCGATTTTCAGATTTCCTTCAAACTTCAAATCCTTATAACTTTGGCTAGAAAGCTCCAAATTGAGTGAACCAAATTTTGCTGGATTCAGCTCTTTGAGTACTTTCCAGAAAATCAAGTGTCACTTCATGAGATTCCTTAATTCTCCAGAATTAATTCCTTAAAGTTTAAACTGTTAGGAATTTTAACTGGAGAATCATTTGGAGGAAAATCCTGAAATTTTGCTGAGATGTTCACCAAAATATCCTTGAACTACCATAAAAATTTCAGATCCATTTGAGCTCATTTAGTCCACCTAATGGTGTGATTAGTAAAACTGTTCCAGAGAAAATAGAAAATGTTCAGAAACATTTTCAGAATTTTCTCTGAAATTGTTTAGCTCATATCTTTAGTTAGAGACTTCCAAATTAAGTGAGACCAATTCCATTAGAACCCTCTGAAAATCTAGTTTTCAGAAAGTCATAGTTTGTTTCATGAAAATACCTAGAACACCCTAAAAGCCTTTAATTAAGGTCAAGGACATAATTATTTGTGGAGGGCTCAAATGAGCTTTGCTGCAACTAAAACTTGACCAAGTCTCTGTTTAGGTTGTAACCAAGCCACAGTAAAAGTTTCACAGTCATTAGGTCTATCTAGTAAAGATTATAGACTTCACAACTTCAAAGTTAATACAAAAGCATTTAATTAATACATACATTGTTCTTATCATGTAGTCGCTAAGGTCGAGGAGGAACCCGAAGTCCTAGACTTCGTTACTCCGGAGGAACAGCTAGCCTACGACCAAGAGCAGCAAGGCAAGCCCCGGTTTGCATTAACCCTTTTACAAATGTTTATTGTTTTGAGTACATCTTTGAATATTGTTCTTTGCATTAGAGTCTTGATTGGAAACCCAACTGCACAGCCAAGAAAACCATGGGTTGGGTTTAGGAGGGAAAACCTCGTTAGCCACTGCATGGCTAGGATAGAGTAGGATTCGGTACAAGTCGAGTAGTTGGAACTACTCGCGAGAATAGGCTAGAGGCACATTGCTCGGGTAGAGGTAGCACATGAAACACATGGCAAGAAAATGAGACCGAGCGGAGAGTAAGGGCAGCAGGACTTTGGGGCCTGTGTGCTGTAGCTCCGCTTGTGTCGATTGAGGACCGAGCCGTGTGCGGGCCTGTTGAACAAGCTAGAACAGTACCGAAGACCTACCGGCTATATGGGAACCGGGAAACTGATGTAACTCGGGTAGCTGGGTGTTGAGGCATTGCCCGTCGTTCAGAGGGTAGGTTGAGAGCTCGAGGTGTAAATCGGCTGGCGGCACGGAGATGCGCGTGCAGAGACCTCTTGCTCGGGACGATGGGACCGGTTCAATATTTGGCTAACGGGTGAAAGGTAGTCGCGTACGGCGTCCGTGATGGTTGTTGTAGGCAACATCGAGTACGGGCGTACGTGACGGGTTGTTCGGGTAACCCTGCAGGTGTAAATCGATTATAATCGCCGTCCCTCGCGGTCAGTGAGTACCACTTGTTCACTGTACCGTGACGTAGAAAGAACAGGCTAGTTACATGTTAAAATGTTGCTGATTGAAAGTTGGATATTGATTGTTAATGATATGTTGTAGCTTAGTGCTAACTAAAGTTCTTTTCAACTTTGGGCAAAGTACATGAGAGAAATGCGTTTCTTGTTTGATTGCGGCTCTCTCATGTGCCTTAGCGTAAAGTTCTCCACAACCTGCTGCTAAAACTTGAAAGTAAGGTTCTACTAATTAGGCGAGTCCTTGCAAATGATTTTTACCTCATGCAACCCATCACCCTCATGTAGAAGTTTCATGTTTAGGTGAGACGGGTCAGACTTGCTGAGCCTTCGTGCTCACTGCTTGTGTTTGAAGCTTTTGCAGGGTTCTATGAGGAAGGGACTCCCGAAGAGGAGACGGAACCCCAGGAGGGGAACCCCGTCGAGTGGGAGTCGTGCACGCCGCAGAGTTAGTGTGCGAGTGTGCTAGCAAGGACACGTTCGAGGGCTGAACGTGCACTTGATGCTTAGTCTACGCCCGCGAGTGTGGACTAAACTTATTTTGATGTAAACATGTTAATAAACTTGTTTATGTAATAAAGCTTCCGCTTCCGCTTTGTACCTTTGACGTGTGTTATACGGTGTTGTGCAACGCAGCACCCCTCAGCGTGATCCTGGCTCGACAGGACCAGTGGGGTCGTGTCACCTATTCCCCGCACCATCCAACACACCCATACTACGCCGGGGATACACCTAATTAATTGGCCAAGCTGCCCCATCTCAGCATGTGGTTGGCACTGTAAAGCTAGGTTACATGCTCCATGAACCGGTCCTTAGGATCCAGGCAAGTACTGAACACAAACCCGAGTCTCGTGCACCCAGCACACAACCAAAACATCCAACTTGCCTTGATCCCTACCTCTACATAACTCACAATATCTCATTCAAGAGTATGGTAAAATAAACTGATGATCTCATGTCCCAAATATCCCATTCTAAGCATGGCTAAGCATATGCATAATAATAAATGACATGGTAAAATGAATCCCAACCCAAGCTACAAGGAAACAAGGTAATGCAATTTCTAGGGAAACTTCCTAACATGGGTTTCATATTTTAATTGACAATGCAAATAATTCTAACTACACATCCTAGCATAGGATCAAAGTGGTCAAGGACACTTGCCTCCTTCCTGCTGCTCTTGAAATGGGTAGTCCTGATCTTGGAAAGGAATAACTTGCTCTTGAGCAGGTTCTACATCATACCATCACACATAGCAAAAGAAAAACAACAATCCATAAGACATAGTTCACACTTCCACTTCATACAAACCACACATTCATATTTATGAAAGTCATTCACCATTATATGTGTTGTGGTTACTCTATGTGTGTTGATTTGTGGCTTGCATGCACTTTTAATCATGTGTATATGATTCCTACTTTTGTGTTCATATTTATACTTACATACTATATATATGAATTTCCAAATTAAATAAACTCCTTATATTCAACTACTACACCTTTTTACTACCAAATAAGCATGAAAGGTATTTTCCTTCTCCATATGTGTCTTCATTGTTTCTACCAACCCTAAACTGAACTCTTTGGATTTTAGAAACTCCATTTATCATTTACTAGTTGCTATATTTTCAGATTTATTTTCTTATGCATAAATGTGTACTTTATTATGAAAATAACAAGACACATCATCTAAACAGAATAGGTTCTGATCTTAAATGTTTAATAATATATTTTTGACCTTTTCCTCTGATGTAAACTATTTTACATTTATTTTCCCTATTTTCAGAACTATTCTTTGCTTAAAATGTGTCCCTAAATATGAATAATAAATTAAACAGATTCAATTCAGCCCAAAGAAGTCTTTAATTTAATTTTGACAATATGTTTGTCTCACTTTTTAATTTTTAAACACTAGCCACATATTCAATTTCCTAAATTAAATACTAAACAGGGCTAAAAGTAATATTATTTTTAGAATTTCCAGGGGTATAGCTACACTTATCAGAGGGGTTTTTTGTAATTTTTATTAAGTCCAGGGGCTAAAACTGATTTTTAAATGAATTTACATGATTTTCTGAAGTTCCAGGGGCTAGATCAGAAGTTTCCGGGGCTAGCTCTTATTTCCCGAGAACCCCAGGGGGAAGCACGTAAGATTTCCAGTCTTTATAACGCGGGGCTGAAGTGGACCGTCCGATTTTAAACCGACGGCTGAGATTATAACGTTGAACCGGTACGCGGGGATTTAAACCCTACCGTGCGATTTAAAATAAACGGCGCACAAGCGGCCACGTCGCTCTGATCGAACGCGGGCGGCGCTGCCGGCGGTGCACGGCAGCGGGAAGCGGCGATCTCGCCGGAGACTTTCGGGTCTTCGAGAATTCTTCCTAGAACTGTGATTTTATGGCATAGATCGGTGGAGGGGAGGTCGGGGATCTCACCTCGGGGGTTTTCTTGAGCTCGGAGGTCCTGGAAGGTGATCGGCGACGAGGTCCAAGGTGAATTCACGGCGAGGCTCGTCGGCGCTGTGTTTACACCGCAAGTCACCGAGTTTTCTGCACCTGCAAGGTTCCCCGGAGGTGGTGGATCAAGACCAGCGAGTTAGATCGGAGTTTCCGAGCGTAGATCGGCCAGAATTCGCCGGAGAAGTCTCGGTTCTCACCGGAGAAAAATCGGCGGATCGCGTGGGAAAAACAGAACGAGGCCGGGGTTTTTATAGACGGGGGAGGGCGGCGGGGTTGTTTAGATCAAGTCCGCGTCGCCTACGAACAGAATTCAGCAGGGATACGCAGAAATCCCGATCGGTTTTGATTCGGGTGAGAGGGAGTCCGGCGCTGGCGCGAGGTAGACGATGATATGGTGGGCCCTGCCTGTCAGTGGGGGAAAGCGGCGCGCGCGGCTGCGGGCTGGCGCGGGCGCTGGTTGGGCCAGCTGGTGGGTTTCGGCCCACTGGCCGGTTTGTTTCTGTTTTTCCTTTTTCTTTTTCTATTTCTTTTCTGTTTTGAGTTTAATTTGAATTCCAGTTTGAATTTGAATTTTTGCAAAACATGCAACACGTCCAAAAATTTTTAAATTTCCCTCTTAACATGATTTAGGGTCTTAACACGATTTTTGGGGTGTTACAAACTTTGTCTGAAATTTTGCAAGACATACCTCTGTAGGATCTATGGACCACTGTAAATATTTCAGAGCATTTTGAGATCATCTTCTCAAGTTCCTGCTGGTTCTTTCCACTACCTTTCTTATGTGCATTAGATATAACTATTTGAATTTTTATCCCACAAACATCCACTGCCCACCTAAAGTTATCCTCTGTTTCTGTCCATAAAAGAGCTCTTAACTCCCTTACACGTTGGTCTAAACCATGCTTAAGACATAAAACACTTTTGTTTTATAATGTCTTTACTTGCAACATAAAACTGTGCATATTCATCTCGGTAGGAAAAACGACGAAGGAGCTCGACGAGGCATTCGACTCTGAACAGCAACTTGGAGCTTTACTCGTCGCAAAGCTACAGACTTAAAAGTAGAAATAAACTTGCAGCAACATAAGGCATGCCCCGGTTTGCATTTAACAGCTTTTTAGATATATTTTACTTTGTATCACTTTCATTGGTCTAGTATGTATTGTGCATTAGGTCAAGGGTGATTGATACTCCAAATGCATAACCCACAAACCCTTGGAGATACAGGGTAGAACAGGTTACCTTCATGTAGTTTTCTGCTAGGCTTAAGTTGCATAGGAACCGGTACAAGTCGGATAGTTGGAATCTACTCGCGAGGTTAGTATTTTGGCTCAGCAGGGTATGATTCGGAATGTAAAATGAGACCGAGCCGAGAGTAGGAGCAGCAGGACATTGGGCCTGTGTTGCCGTAGCTCTGTTTGTGTCGGTTAAGGATCGATGAGTATGCCACCCTGCTGAGCAAGTTTGAACAGTACCGGATGCATACTGGAATTATGGGGTCGAGGAATCCGATGTAACTCAGGTACTCTCGTGTCGAAACTTATACGGCCGTCCTTTGGGGGTTGGTATCAGAGGTGTAAACCCACTAGTGGAGCAACTTCGACGTGTTCCGGGTAGTGGCCCTTCTGATGGGTTGGCAGAACTGGTTCGGCATTGGAGTGACGTGTGAAAGGTTGCTGCATACAACGTAGGAAAGAGCTCCTGTGTGAGTCTTTCGAGGCAGGTGTATGTGTCGTGTGTTCCGGGTGTGTCCTGATTCAAATCACCTTCTCTCGCGGTTGTATGAGTACCACTTGTTCACAGCGTTTTACGTAGTAATAACTTCCAGATGAAGTGATATGAATCATTGCTGTTGTCAAGTTCTTTAGTTCATTGTATTGCAAATCATGTATGCTATAGTTGTACAACTCACTAAGTTTATCTTCCACTTTGGGCATAACCACATCGGAGGAAAGCGTTTCTTGTTTGATTGTGGACTTCCGATGTGAGGGCTTCCTAAGGCATATTAATTTGCTGCTATAAAACTGAAAGTAAGGATTAATATGTAGGTGTGTTCGTATTGCAACATATTTATCCTATAGTATTAATCCCTGCATGTAGAGTTTCATTGTTAGGAGTGTCGGTTAAGTCTTAATTAACTATCGAACTCACGGTTGCATTATTAGTGTTTTGCAGTGTGACAGCCAGGACCTTGTCGGGTGGTGCCGTGTTATGCGGCACCCAACAGCACACGGGTTGATGAACACACATCATATTACATAAATAGTTTAGCGGAAGCGTACAAGTATGTTTTACAAATAGTTATATCAGAGTAAACTACAGCGGAAGACTATCACTCTCATGATTCATATCTAAACTAGCAACAAAGAAACAGTCCAGCCCGCGGACGTTTCTTACTAGCAACACGAAGATCAATCTGCAGCGGCGAGGATGCTCTTTGAGTAAACACTCGGAGGTTCCCGAGTCTCATCGGCATCCCTTCTCATAAGCATCGAGTCAAATACCTGCAAAACAACTTGGATAGCATCCGTGAGCATAACGCTCAGCAAGACTTAACCGTCACCCTAAACAGGAAACTCTATGTGAGGTTATGAACCTAAATTAGGATGGCATAAGCATAATTAAACTCGCCTAAAAGTGAATCCTTACTTTCAGGTATTATTGGCAGCCTTTTAAGTAACCCTGGGAACGCCACATCGGGAGTCCCCAATCAGACAAGAAACGCTTTCCCCCGATGTAAATTGCTCATGGAATAAAAGAATCGAGTTTGCACTAGCCTATTCATCAAGATCCAATACAAAGGTAGGATAATACTTCACATCAAAATGATTAGTTCCTTTCTCTTGCAAGTTCTTACTACGTCACGACTGTGAGAACAAGTGTGCTCGGTCCATTCCGCGAGCGACGGTGATTTGAATCAATAACACCCGGACCACACGACATGTACGCCCGTACTCGACGTTGCCTACAACAACCATCACTGAAGTCGTACGTGGCAGCCTTTCCCCCGTTTCACCCCCGCTGAATCGATCAAGTCGCCCCGTACAGTAGCTACTCTCATGGTGCACCTACCGAAATGAGATGTCATGAGAATATTCCCCACATACTGCACACCGGCCGTCGGCCTGAGGCGACCCAAAAAGTCCCAACGACAGCTTCCTGAGGTACATCGGTTTACTGTGTCCCATATAGCCAGCATGAGTCCGGTACACAACTGAAACTTGTTCAACAGGGCCGCATACGGATCGGTCCTTGACTGACACGGACAGGTCTATAGCACCCAGGCCCCTATGTCCTGCTGCTCCTACAACCTTCCGGTCTCAACTTTAACTTGCTAATTCAATTATGAACCAATCCCGTATGCCCCTGTTGTTCCTGAAACTGCGAGTAGCATCTCACCACTCGCCTTCTACCGAACCGTACTTAAGCATGGCAGTTCTACACGGTAAAAGACACCTACCCAATACTCCATGGGTCATTTGGTTATGTAAGAGGAGTATCAATCACTAGACCTAATGCACAGTTCAATTCTTAACCGAAAGTGAATACAAAATAAAAACTTAACAGATGTTAAATGCAAACCGGAGCTTGCCTGTTTTGCAGGGTAGTCGTATATAACAGTTAGTGTCCTTGCAGATCCACCCTTGACTCTCCGGGGCTTGATCCACTTCGATGAATCACTCCTTTGAGTCCCCTTCGTTGTGGTTCCTATTGAAATGCATATGCATATGTTTCATGGAATGTAATGGAAAGAAGTTATAGAATTACTTTCTTAGGAACAGAGGTTGTGTGGAAAAGCCAAGCATGGCTTGGTTTGCCTCTGTTGTGCAAAGAACAGAAATAAACTAAATTGACCTTAAGGCCTTAGCTATACCCTAACCATTTTCCTTAATGAACCTAATAGAGAAGCTGAAAGGATTTGAGTGCAACTGAAGAACAAGAACTCCAATGGCCTCAAAACTTTTACGGCAGGTTCTATACTACCTAAGGATTTAGCTTGCCAAATTGCAGCTAATGTGGAGTCATATTGTGTCCTCCATAATTCTCACAATATCTCTTATGTATTTTTCCCTTATACATAAGTATGGAGAATAAGAACAGGGAGTTCAAGGACTCATCTTGGGTTGGTCATTTACATGAGAGTTCTTGATCACATGAGAGTAATCTGGTCCAAAATTCAGCCCTTTTACATGAGTAGTTCTCCCAGAACAATTCTTTAAGCATTACTACTCAAAAGAATTACTTCTGAGGTAATGTGCATTTTCATGCTCAATTAAGTGAACTACAATTTCAAGTATGTCCCAGAGAACTTGCCTAAATTTTCCTATTATTTTTTGAGCTATCGATTGCTCAAAATAGATTTTTGAGGTGAGAAACATTTTCTGAAAATGTTTCTGGACTCCTTTGAGCACAGTAGTTTTCATTTAGCAAATTCATCCTCAAATGATCTCCAAATGATCTGAAAATTTGCTAGAAGGTCAACAATATTCTTAAGAATATGCTGGCAAAATGTGGGTATTTTTGGATAAACCAAACTCCCTCAATAATTCTTTTTCAGAAAAACTTCCAAGATTTTCCAGAATTAAATAATGCATTTCATACAAATTGGGTTGTAGATTTGGACAGAGCTATTCAATATGAATCCAACCCAATTTGAAACACTAAATTTGGGGATTCCTAGCAAGAGTTATGAGGTTCTAAAGTTTGAGGAAAAATTCTGAAATTGACCTCTGTTTATTTTCCCATTTTCAGAGACATAAGGAATTAACACCACATTTGGCCAATCAAATGAGGTCCAATGCTTCTGAAACTTTTACTGGAGTTCAAGTATTTTTGGAAGACTCTCCTGCCCAAATTTGGGGATTTTCCAATACATAGAACTACTGGAAAATTCCCACAATCTTTTCCTTCTATGAATTAATGAGCCAAAACCAGGGGTTTTCATAATTATTGGGTTGTACCTCTGGATAGTAATCTCTTAGAGGAGTCCAACAAGATTTATCTCACTATTTTTGGAGCTTCCTACACCAAGTTATGCATTTTACAAGTTTGAACAACTCTCTGTTTGATTTTAAACAGAACAGTCGCACGTAGGGCCCACGGGTCAGGTGCTTCTTCAACCTCCCGCCAGAGCCCGCGAGTGCACACCGGCAGAAAACTTGGCATGGCTCGTTCTCTCTCATTTCTCCACCAAATGAGCTCCGGTTTCGCCCCACATGCTCCTGGGAACGTGGCGCAGCTGGCTGGCAAGGTTTCCCCGCGTGAAAACGGCTGTAGGTGGGTCGGCACCGGCGGGGCGGCTCGGGAGCTCGACATGGACGCGTTCCAGCGTGTCCAAGGCATCTCCCGGCGAGCTACGATGTCCTACAGCATCCCTATGGTTCTAGGAACATGGAACGGAGATCAAATCGTGCAGAAAGTGGCTGCAACCTAGTCGTCACCGTGGACCGTGGCAGTTCTGGCCGCCGGCGATGATTTCTCGTCGCCCGGGGCATCGGAGGGTCGGTTTTCTTTGGTTTTTGGGTGGGAGGGCATCTAGTTGCTGTGGTTTGAATTGTAGGAGGTATGATCAATCGGTTTGGAAGAATTTCACGAATTAAACACGGTCTGTTCTATACGTGCGCCGGTGCCAAAAATCGAATTCCGGCGAGCCGGCGTCGGGGCAGAGCAGGAGGACGACGGGATGAGGATCAGTACCTCCTGGCGCACCTCTGTGGCCTCTTGAGACTGCCGGAGAGGCGCTGGGCTGGCCGGGAGACAGGGAGCAGTGGAGCAGCGCCGGTGAAGGAAAAACAGCGCACGGGGTGGCTGCTGATCGTGAGGAGGAGAAGATGGATAGCCCTTGCTTCGTCCAGGGGGGGGGGGGGTAATCAGGCCGCGAACCGCCTCTGAGCGCCGTGCGTGGGGAAAGGCAGCAGCTGGTGGCGCTGCCGAGCGTTCCCGTGGCTCCACGGTGGGAGCTGCTCGTGGCCCACGTGCTGCTCGACGAATTTCTTCACTGGGGCTGAGACTTAAGGTGCAAGGCTCCTCTTTTAGCTCTATGACATGTAGGTCCCACTCCACATTTCCTCCCCAAATATCTTCTCAAGCTGATCCTCTTAATTCCCACAATTCTGAGTTTTAAAAATGTGGGTTAGAATTTGAATCCTTCCACTTCAGTTTGAATTTGCTTGCAAAATTTGAATTTGGTTGAAGTTTGCAAATTCTCCTCTTTAACTCCTTTTTGAGCCCACCCTACAATTGAAAAGTTTGTGAGCAAACTTTTCCCTATAATCCCAACTATAGGGCTGCATGTTTATTCAAAGTTTTTTGTCACCCTATGTGTGAACTTTGAATTTCAAATCTGAATTTTAAACTTTCATGCAAAGAGGTATTTAACTCCTTATTGGTCCAACACTTTTAAATAAAAATGTGAACCTCATGTTGGATGTTCATCCATGTATTACCTTGCATGAAGAAAAGTTTTAGCAAGTCCCATTTTTCATGTCTTTGCCACACATATGAACTCAAACTTTAGTTTTTATTCATACACATTTTTGGGACTTTTACATTGGTTATAAAAAATTTCTTTTGAAGATGGTTGCTCGGTGAGCCATCGGAGACTCACAGGAAAACCCTGCCGCTGCACTCATCTTCGTTGAAGCTAGTAAGAAGCGTCCGCGGGCTGGACGTCTTCTCTTTTGCATAGTTATATTCCGCTTCGTGTACCATCGTGGTACATTATTTTGTAAATGACACTATGTTGATAAATAAAATACTTTGTACATTAATGGTTATTTTCGTGCATGCTGTTGGGTGCCGCATCACACGGCAGCACCCAATGTGTATCCTCGAGTATGGATCCCGGAAGGGGTTCCCCACAGGCGTGGTATCAGAGCCAAATTGGGAATAGCACGAACGAAAGGAGCATATTATCGAAAACTTAGAAGTATACGAGTGAGGAACGTATAATATGCCCACATAAGGACTATTAGTAGCATAGTTACTTAAGGTGGCAAGCTAACAGTGTGTTAATATTCATTATTTCAATTATGTAACGACACACCTACGTGGAGGTAAGGATGGTAAGGAACGCCACCGAAAGCGGATCAATTTCGGTTAGCTTCCTGACACGACCCCACTGGTCCTGTCGAGCCAGGATCACGCTGAGGGGTGCTGCGTTGCACAACACCGTATAACACACGTCAAAGGTACAAAGCGGAAGCGGAAGCTTTATTACATAAACAAGTTTATTAACATGTTTACATCAAAATAAGTTTAGTCCACACTCGCGGGCGTAGACTAAGCATCAAGTGCACGTTCAGCCCTCGAACGTGTCCTTGCTAGCACACTCGCACACTAACTCTGCGGCGTGCACGACTCCCACTCGACGGGGTTCCCCTCCTGGGGTTCCGTCTCCTCTTCGGGAGTCCCTTCCTCATAGAACCCTGCAAAAGCTTCAAACACAAGCAGTGAGCACGAAGGCTCAGCAAGTCTGACCCGTCTCACCTAAACATGAAACTTCTACATGGGGGTGATGGGTTGCATGAGGTAAAAATCATTTGCAAGGACTCGCCTAATTAGTAGAACCTTACTTTCAAGTTTTAGCAGCAGGTTGTGGAGAACTTTACGCTAAGGCACATGAGAGAGCCGCAATCAAACAAGAAACGCATTTCTCTCATGTACTTTGCCCAAAGTTGAAAAGAACTTTAGTTAGCACTAAGCTACAACATATCATTAACAATCAATATCCAACTTTCAATCAGCAACATTTTAACATGTAACTAGCCTGTTCTTTCTACGTCACGGTACAGTGAACAAGTGGTACTCACTGACCGCGAGGGACGGCGATTATAATCGATTTACACCTGCAGGGTTACCCGAACAACCCGTCACGTACGCCCGTACTCGATGTTGCCTACAACAACCATCACGGACGCCGTACGCGACTACCTTTCACCCGTTAGCCAAATATTGAACCGGTCCCATCGTCCCGAGCAAGAGGTCTCTGCACGCGCATCTCCGTGCCGCCAGCCGATTTACACCTCGAGCTCTCAACCTACCCTCTGAACGACGGGCAATGCCTCAACACCCAGCTACCCGAGTTACATCAGTTTCCCGGTTCCCATATAGCCGGTAGGTCTTCGGTACTGTTCTAGCTTGTTCAACAGGCCCGCACACGGCTCGGTCCTCAATCGACACAAGCGGAGCTACAGCACACAGGCCCCAAAGTCCTGCTGCCCTTACTCTCCGCTCGGTCTCATTTTCTTGCCATGTGTTTCATGTGCTACCTCTACCCGAGCAATGTGCCTCTAGCCTATTCTCGCGAGTAGTTCCAACTACTCGACTTGTACCGAATCCTACTCTATCCTAGCCATGCAGTGGCTAACGAGGTTTTCCCTCCTAAACCCAACCCATGGTTTTCTTGGCTGTGCAGTTGGGTTTCCAATCAAGACTCTAATGCAAAGAACAATATTCAAAGATGTACTCAAAACAATAAACATTTGTAAAAGGGTTAATGCAAACCGGGGCTTGCCTTGCTGCTCTTGGTCGTAGGCTAGCTGTTCCTCCGGAGTAACGAAGTCTAGGACTTCGGGTTCCTCCTCGACCTTAGCGACTACATGATAAGAACAATGTATGTATTAATTAAATGCTTTTGTATTAACTTTGAAGTTGTGAAGTCTATAACCTTTACTAGATAGACCTAATGACTGTGAAACTTTTACTGTGGCTTGGTTACAACCTAAACAGAGACTTGGTCAAGTTTTAGTTGCAGCAAAGCTCATTTGAGCCCTCCACAAATAATTATGTCCTTGACCTTAATTAAAGGCTTTTAGGGTGTTCTAGGTATTTTCATGAAACAAACTATGACTTTCTGAAAACTAGATTTTCAGAGGGTTCTAATGGAATTGGTCTCACTTAATTTGGAAGTCTCTAACTAAAGATATGAGCTAAACAATTTCAGAGAAAATTCTGAAAATGTTTCTGAACATTTTCTATTTTCTCTGGAACAGTTTTACTAATCACACCATTAGGTGGACTAAATGAGCTCAAATGGATCTGAAATTTTTATGGTAGTTCAAGGATATTTTGGTGAACATCTCAGCAAAATTTCAGGATTTTCCTCCAAATGATTCTCCAGTTAAAATTCCTAACAGTTTAAACTTTAAGGAATTAATTCTGGAGAATTAAGGAATCTCATGAAGTGACACTTGATTTTCTGGAAAGTACTCAAAGAGCTGAATCCAGCAAAATTTGGTTCACTCAATTTGGAGCTTTCTAGCCAAAGTTATAAGGATTTGAAGTTTGAAGGAAATCTGAAAATCGGGGAAAAGTTTAAACTCGCGCGTGGGCCCAGGGGACACGCGTCGCACGCCGAAGCGACAACACACCGCGGCCCACAAGGCTTTTGCGCGCCAGCACACCCGATCCCGGCCGCAGCCGGATCCCGATTCAAAATATCGGCCGCTGACAGCTGGGGTCCACCCCCTTCTTCAACCTCGCGACACCCGCGCTCCGCCGCCGAGGGACTTCGCCGGAGAGCTCGCCGCCGGCTGCTGTACAGCTTCAAACTTCTTGATTCTGGCCGCCCCTGCCTACTTTTACTTGGGGAACATGATCCGAGGGTCAGCTGCTCATGACAACGGCCGGAGCATGGTCGGCGACGAGCCGCCATATCGGAACGACTTCGGCCATGTCGGCTGATGCTCCTAGTGCCTCAGCTACTTGGGAAACCGGTCGGGGAGCATCAGTGGACCTCAGAGAAGGTCGACATGAACTCGGGGCAGCTCGGGGAAGGCTCGAAATAGGTCCTCACCGTGCGCCCGATAACCCCCGTTCGTTCCGCCATTAGTAGACCTTGAATTACGCCGGGCACAGAGGTTCTCCGGCCCAGAGTTGTGAAGGCAACTTGTGCGTCACCGTGTCTAGCTCGTGTGGGAGTGGCCTGAGGCCCTCTAATCCTTTCTAGAGCACGAATTAAACAGAATCGTACCCGAAGGTCGTTCTGTACACAGAAAGGGGAAAAGTGGAAATTCGCCGCCGGTGAGCAACCACTCGAGCTGTGGCTCGGGGATGAGCAGCACCGATCACTTGCGCGTCCAAGGGTGCCTTGGCTCGGGCGTGACAACGCCCAGGTTGGGCTGTCCACGAGAGCCCGAGGTGCGGCGGTTTCCAGTTCCGAGTTTGATCTTTCGGCACAGCCGATATCACTCGGTTTCAATCGATTTCTATCAATGGGAAGGATGGAGGATGGTTGCTAGTACCTTGCTGGGACCCTGGAGTGGAAAGAGGAAGCTGCGATCAGCTCGATCCAGCAGGAACTCGAGCGCCGGTGATGGCAGTGGAGAAATGGATCGTGCACGTCGGCAGCTCGGGGAATGGCGACTGAAGCACGCCGGGGAGGGAATAAATAGGCCGGTCGGCCGGTCTCCGGCTTGGGGCACGCAGCAGGAGCTGGCGCCGGCTGCCCCCTTCGGTGGCGCGCGCGCACAACAGCCGGGAACCGACTGAACTGTGGTTCAGTCGGTTTGCTTTGAGGCTGAGGCTGACATGTGGGTCCCACTCCTCTTTTAACCTCTGAAATTTATTCCTAACAGCTGTGGTAAACAGTGAACCCTATTCTACCCTTGGCAACTCAAATTATTCACCCAAGAGCCATTTGAATTGATCAAAGTTCAAATGAGGTTTGGTTTGAATGAATTTCAGCACAAGTGCAGTTTGAAATTCAAATAAAGTTTGAATTTCTCCCCCTTAGCTCATGTCAAGATCAACTCCAAATGGAGTGAAAATTGGTGTGTGAGCTCACAAAAATGTGCTGAGCAAGAATATGCCTTCCACTTTTAAATTCAGTGGGTGAAAACAGTTTGAATTTGAATATGTTTTCAAACTGCCCCTTTCCTATCTACACCCAAGATGACCTCAAAAATGTTTTGAATTTGGGTGAAACTTGGCATGGACATCCTTGGCAAAGTGTAGGAGTTTTCATATGTCCAGCCCATCTATATCACATGTGGGAAGTACCACTTTTGCAATGTGTGAGTTTGTTCCCTAATGAGCATGTTGATAATTGTTACTTGCTCTTTATTTGTGTTCATCATTTTTCCTCAAATGAGGTGTGTGGTGTGGGGATGAACACTGCAAATGGGTGTCAAAAACTGAGGCCCTTACATTCCTCCCCCCTTAAAAGAATCTCGTCCCGAGATTATAAGGTGAAAATGAGAGAGAGGACGGTGGAAAAATTACCGGATATGCGACGTGAGAAAGTCGGGGTAGTTAGTGCGAAGGAATTCTTCGCTCTCCCATGTCGCTTCATCCATGGAGTGATTACTCCACAGAACCTTGTAGAACCACAACGTACGGTTGCGTGTGGTTCGGGCCTTTTCATCAATAATCTGCACCGGTTCCTCCCGATAGGTGAGATCCGGTTGCAGTTCTTCAATGTCTTCCAGCTGAACGGTAGTTGATAGCTTGAGACACTTCCTCAGCTGGGAAATGTGAAAGACGTCGTGCACACCGGAAAGTGCTTCTGGTAATCTTAGCCGGTATGCCACCGATCCACATCTTTCGGTAATCTGGAATGGACCGATGAATCGGGGTGCTAACTTTCCTCTCACCCCAAATCTGTTTACGCCCTTCATTGGAGACACTCGTAGATATACGTGGTCTCCAGCTTCGAATTGTAACGGACGCCTTCTCCGGTCCGCATACTGTTTCTGTCGGGATTGAGCGGCTTTTAGGTTCGCTTGAATTAATCGAACCTTTTCTTCCGCGTTGTTGACAAGATCAATCCCGAAGGTAACCCTCTCGCCAGACTCACACCAATTCAATGGTGTGCGGCATTTTCTCCCGTATAGCGCCTCGTAGGGCGCCATCTTGATGCTGGCTTGGTACCCATTGTTGTACGAGAACTCGGCTAACGGCAAGTGATCATCCCAGTTCTTGCCGTGGTCGATAGCGCAAGCTCGTAGCATGTCTTCTAAGATTTGATTTACCCGCTCCGTTTGCCCATCCGTCTGCGGGTGGTAGGCTGAACTACGGATCAGCTTCGTCCCCAAGGCAGCGTGGAGCTGCTCCCAAAAACGGGACACAAATAAAGTGCCCCGGTCCGATACGATGGTACGGGGTACGCCGTATAAGCATAGGATCCGTGAGATGTACAGTTCAGCGTACTTCTTGGCGTTATAGTTGGTGTTGACCGGGATGAAATGGGCAACTTTGGTGAGCCGATCGACGATCACCCACACAGAATCATGTTTCTGTAAGGTGGTGGGTAAACCGACGACGAAATCCATGCTCACGTCCTCCCACTTCCAGGCAGGAATGCCCAGTGGTTGCAGCAGTCCCGGTTTCCGCATGTGGTCTGCCTTCACCCGTCGACATGTATCACACTCGGACACGTATTTTGCAGTCTCTCGCTTCATCCGTGTCCACCAAAACTTGCTTCTGAGTTCTTGATACATCTTGTTGCTGCCGGGGTGAATAGAAAATTTTGATAAGTGAGCCTCATCAAAGATTTTCTTCCTTAACTCCGGGTTTCGGGGTACGACGATCCGGTCCTTGAACCATAGGACGCCGTCTCCGTCCTTCCGGAAACATTTCAACTCCCCACTGTCTACACGTCTCCGCAAATGTGACATGCCCTTGTCATTCTTCTGGGCTGCCGCTATCTCTTCACGGATGGTGGGGATCAAAGCTAGGTTGTAGAGAGCTCCGTGTGGAATCACATGTAGTGGTGGTTCGCTCTCTTCCAACGGTGTGATGGTCAGATTATTGACGTGTGACTTGCAGCTCAGCGCATCTGCCACAACGTTTGCCTTGCCCGGATGATAATGGATCTCTATCTCATAATCCTTTATCAGTTCTAACCATCTTCGTTGCCTCATGTTCAGCTCCTTCTGAGTGAATATGTACTTGAGGCTTTTGTGGTCGGTATATAAATGTACGAGGTTACCGAGTAGGTAGTGCCTCCACATCTTCAGTGCAAGTACCACGGCAGCGAGCTCCAAGTCGTGAGTTGGATAATTTTGCTCATGATTCCTAAGCTGCCGTGATCCATACGCGACCACCCTTCGGTCTTGCATCAACACACATCCGAGCCCAATGCCGGATGCATCGCAGTACACATCGAACGGTTTTGTTGTGTCTGGCTGCGCCAAAACCGGTGCTGATGTCAGGTGCTTGACTAAAGCCTTGAATGCTGCTTCACATGCTGGACTCCAAACATATTTGGTAGCCTTCTTCAGCAGCTCTGTCATTGGCCTGGCAATCTTCGAGAAGTTCGGAATGAACCTCCGATAATATCCCGCGAGTCCGAGGAAACTCCGTACCTCATGAACAGTTCTCGGGGATTTCCAATTCAGCACTTGCGTGATTTTGCTCGGGTCCACAGCGATACCCTCCGCTGAGATGATATGCCCGAGGAAAGGCACTTGCGATATCCAAAACTCGCATTTGCTGAACTTTGCGTATAACTTGTGATCCCGCAGCCGTTGCAAGACTATACGCAGATGTTTCTTGTGATCTTCCTCCGACTTGGAATATACCAGGATGTCGTCGATGAAGACCACGACAAACTTGTCCAGCTCCGGCATGAACACCGAGTTCATTAAGTACATGAAGTGAGCTGGAGCATTGGTGAGGCCAAAGGACATGACCAGGTACTCATAAAGTCCGTACCTTGTCGAAAAAGCTGTCTTTGGAATGTCCTCAGCCCGGATCTTAATCTGATGGTACCCGGATCTTAAATCCATCTTGGAAAAGACCTTTGCTTCGACCAACTGATCAAACAACATGTCGATCCGTGGCAACGGGTACTTGTTCTTGATGGTTACGGCATTTAATGGACGGTAGTCCACGCAAAGCCGCAACGTTTCATCCTTCTTTTTGACAAATAATGCCGAACAGCCCCATGGCGAGGAGCTCGGCCTAATAAAACCCTTCTCCAGAAGGTCCGTGAGCTGAGTCTTCAGTTCAGCCAACTCCTTGGGCGCCATCTTGTACGGCCTTCGGGATATTGGCATGGTTCCCGGTGCAAGTTCAATCTTGAACTCCACCTCTCTATCGGGTGGCATCCCCGGCAAATCATCCGGGAATACATCAGGGAATTCTCGGACCACTGGAATGTCTTCCAATCTGATGGTTGTGGCTTGATAGACACATGGAAGTTTTATTTCTGGACTGTCCAGAAATAATGAGTGAGAACCGTGCACTCCTGAGTTTAAGTGCACGACTCGGAGGACGGTGTCTAAAACAGCGCCGTGGCGGTTTAACCACGACATCCCTAGGATGACATCGACCTTCTGTCCCTCTAAGATAATGAGAGACGTGGGGTACACTCTACCCGCTAAGCATAATGGTGCTTTGGAGACCATTACGCTTGCTGAAATCTTCCCACCCGGTGAACAAATTAAATATGGACTATCGGTGGGTAGTATTGGCAAGCTGTGTTTAGCAATGAAAGCTTGGCTAATAAAATTATGCGTGGCGCCTGAATCAAATAGTACTATAGCGGGATGCTGGTGGAGTTGGAACATACCCGCAAGGATTGGCTCGCCCTCCGGCACGTCCTCAATGGCAAGCTGGTGGACAGTACCGGGCCTAGGGTTTGCCCGCCGCGCATTAGTAGGGTTCCGGGGTTGATTCCTCCCCGGAAACTGTGGTACCACTCCGCCGCCTTGCCTCTCCGGGCAACTGCTCGCGAAGTGTCCTGGACGACCACACTTGTAACATGTGGCCGCTGCTGGTGGAGTACTTGGTGGACGAAAGCCCGGCATGCGTTGCGGAGGTGCCAACGCACGCGGCATCGCCCGCTGCTGCTGTTGTTGTTGCGGTGGTGCTGGCAGTGCCGGCCGGAATGCCGGTGAAGAATACGGCCGACCGCGGAACGGCATCGACCGCTGTGGTGGCTGCCAGCGCGGACCTGATGGTGGGCGATTCACCATCCGAAACTTCTGAGAAGGACCGCCTCCTTCTCCGCTGCTCTGCGGCGCGCTTCGCTTTCGCTCTGCCGCCGCCAACTCCTTGCCGGAGTCTTCCTGAACAATCGCAGCATCAATTATGTCGTTGAGGCTGCCGCGATTGAACATCGCCAGCTTGTCCTTCAGGAGCGGGTTAAGCCCCTGGTAAAAGTGGTCCCGCCGCTTCTCGTCCGTATCTGCGTGATACGACGCGTAGAGTGCGAGATCGTTGAACGCTCTGGAGTACTCCAGCGCGTTCCGGCTCCCTTGTTGCAGGTGTAGGAATTCCTGCGTCTTCCTCTTCATCAAACCGGGCGGTATATGATAGGCCCGGAAGGCCGTCCGGAACTCCGCCCAGGTCATCACTCGGTCGGTGGGTTGTGAAGCACAAAAGTTGGCCCACCACGCGCTCGCGGATCCTTGGAGCTGCTGGACCGCGAACTGAGTCTTGCGCTGCTCGCTGATTTGGAGCAGCCCGAACTTCATCTCTATGGCGCGGAGCCAGTTGTCCGCGTCAAGTGGTTCATCCGCCCTTGAGAATACAGGGGGATGAGTCGCCAGGAAGTCAGAGTAGGAGCTCTGTTGGCGCTCCTCACGATCTTGACGTCTCTCTGGGCGAGACGTATTCGCAATTAACGTTTGCAGCAGCTCTGTATGCTGCTGATGTGAACCCGCCATTGCCGCGACAATGTCGGCCAATGTAACCGTTGGCAGTGGCGGTGGCGGTGTTTGCTGTTGCTGTTGCTGCTGCTGTCCCGAGGAGTCCTCGGGAGGCGGTTGGGAGGTCTCTCCCCCTTGGCTAGTACCTCCAACATCAGGGTTGGCACGAGTACGCGTCATTCTGAAATTCAACACAGCAGCAATTAGCACATGTCTTACTCAAAATTCCATAAACAGGAGTAAGTATTGAAGCGACGCATGATTAACTTGCACAACATTCACATATATTGATAAAGCATAAACTTTATACAAGATACATTATTCTCGGATCTCCGAGAAGTCGTGCTCATGCCGTCACTACCTATACATACGCTACTGTCTACACGACATGTCACCGATTACAAAAGTTGGGTTACGCTACCCTAGCTGCCCTACTTGGCAACCGTAACCCCCTACTCGGAGTAGAACTCGACCTCCTGTGGGTCGTCCTCCTCCGGTACCTCTGCTGGTGGCTCGGGGTCTACCACCTCTTCTCCCATTCCAGGTTCTCCCATGGCTGGAAGACCCAAGACTACCGGTACGCCCAATACCGGGGGCACGAGGTCCTGCAATGCATGCACCTCGTCCATAGCCTGGTTGTAGTCCTCTTCCCAGCCTTGTCCTTCCTCAATAGCGTCGTCCCGCTCTTGAGCAAGGTCCTCATTCTGCTGGGTTAGGGTCTGCACCAGCTCTTGCAACGCCGCAATGTCAACACGGCTCTTCTTCTTTGCCTTCTTCAGACGACGCAACTGATTGTGTTGTTCATTCAGTCGCTTGATCGTCGGAAGGAGCACATTGCGGAGTGCACTGTGAGCACTCTCAAAATGATCTCCACGGCTTGTGCTCTCCTTGAGCTTGGTGGCGAGATGCTCCGTATGAACAGCTTGGCTGTCCATCACAGCGTTTCCCGCCCTCATTTGGAGGCTGAGATTTGCCTCCGCGGGGTTGTACCTTGGGCAACTCGGGTTCGTTGCCTCTAGGTACCTCTCTTCCCACACATGCTGAGCTCGTCCCTCCACCGGAACGAGTGCGTATGGAGTTCCCTCCATAGCCTGTACGTGTAGTTGGCAGAAACGTGACATAGTGTCACGGGCTGCCACTTGCCACATCCCTTCCGGTTGTCTTCCTCTCACCGTGACGGTGAATGGCACCCAATCGGGTGGCGTAGGCCCTGCAGGAACCTCGACATGGATCGTCCACGTCTTGTTCCCCTCTTCGCCTTCTTCCTTGGCGAAGTATTGCGGCATCTGGTTGTACCCGAAATATTGGAGCATTAGCCACAATGCTCCCGGGTAGCCGCTACGGTCAGAACAGTGGGAAACTACCCACCCGTTCTCCAACCGTTTATCTGCTGCCATCTGTAAAAATATATTTGAGAAATGTCAAATATTTATTTAAACAGTAAACCATTGAGTTATAACATAAGATATGTCATTGAACCCTTAACACTTGGAAACATAGTTCAAATTTTTAAACAAATTTGACTGCTGATCTGCTGTTCCCATGACAGCCCTGACCAGTTTCCATATTAATCTGATTTAGGCCAGGTTAAAGGCAAAACCAGTCCTGGAGCTCAACATCAAAGTTAAAGTTAACTTCAATAGCTTTCCAGAAAGTATTTGGTTGGCCTAAGATCTGCTCCGGTTCAAAAGTTATGAGATGTCAAAGTTAACAGAATTTCTGGAAATAATTGGACAGCACCTCCCTGCCTTAGGTACTGATTTGATCCAAGAATCCCAGTTAATTCTGTTCCTAATCTGACAAAACTTTCTGTTACAAAGTTGTAACCCATCTCATAAGCTTCCCAGAACTACCTTATTTTCTATTTTTGGATTTTTATGCAGGAAGTTATGCTTAATTTACAGAGAGTCTTTGCTCCGTCCTGTTTTCTGGACAGTTTCAACTCTGCTGCATTTTTCGAGTGGTTAAGGGACGAAACACCTCTGGAACTCAACAGAAAAGTTGTAAAGCTCCTCCAACGCTTTCCAGAGATGTATCATACGACATCAACCTCGAAAGAACTCAACCTCTAACCTCTGATTAACTTCAGCCTTAATTTAGCTGGAAACAGAGTGCTCTGTCCTTAACATCCTATAAGTTGAAAGCTTGTTAACTTTGAATATCCTGTTCAAGGGAAGGAGTTACATCAAGTTTTACTACTTTGGATCAAAAGCTTCAAGTTTTTAAATGAAGTTGTTCATTTAGTTGGGTGTGACGTCGAGGCGTCACCAGATTATGTCGGTACTACGTCCTCACAAAGGAAAAACCTATACCGGATTTAGCCGGCTTCGTTAGTTCAGTGGCACTACTCGTCACTCGCACACGGATGCTACACGTCTACCGTTTCGTGGTAAGGCTACCTGCAGAAACTCAAACAATCATCAGACTCGGCTGCACACCGAGCCCGGAATCCATACAGTTTGTACACCCGGCCGTCATCACTCGCCCGGATGTTCTCAAGCCAAACACGCCTTGAGTTACGTGTTCACGTTTCAGACCACGTGACGGGGTCTCCCATGTTGCACCACGCACGCCAGGGACAGACGTTGCTCGAATACCCCAAACGACATGAAGAGTCGTAGAGGATATCAAAGCGGGTCGGGTTACCTGCCACCCGTGGGGCTCCACCCTTCAGCTTGTGCGCACTGGTGGACAGCGCTTACGTGCACCCCCCAAGACATGAACGTCCCGAGATGCACGATTTTCCGACATAACAAATAAGTTAATAAGCCACTTTCTATATACTAATAACATCCTTATACGGGCTACTAACTCGTTCCTCACTGGATTTTTGAAAAAGAGGACCTTTGTACTGTGTTAAACCTCAAGCGAGCTCTGATACCACGCTGACACGACCCCACTGGTCCTGTCGAGCCAGGATCACGCTGAGGGGTGCTGCGTTGCACAACACCGTATAACACACGTCAAAGGTACAAAGCGGAAGCGGAAGCTTTATTACATAAACAAGTTTATTAACATGTTTACATCAAAATAAGTTTAGTCCACACTCGCGGGCGTAGACTAAGCATCAAGTGCACGTTCAGCCCTCGAACGTGTCCTTGCTAGCACACTCGCACACTAACTCTGCGGCGTGCACGACTCCCACTCGACGGGGTTCCCCTCCTGGGGTTCCGTCTCCTCTTCGGGAGTCCCTTCCTCATAGAACCCTGCAAAAGCTTCAAACACAAGCAGTGAGCACGAAGGCTCAGCAAGTCTGACCCGTCTCACCTAAACATGAAACTTCTACATGGGGGTGATGGGTTGCATGAGGTAAAAATCATTTGCAAGGACTCGCCTAATTAGTAGAACCTTACTTTCAAGTTTTAGCAGCAGGTTGTGGAGAACTTTACGCTAAGGCACATGAGAGAGCCGCAATCAAACAAGAAACGCATTTCTCTCATGTACTTTGCCCAAAGTTGAAAAGAACTTTAGTTAGCACTAAGCTACAACATATCATTAACAATCAATATCCAACTTTCAATCAGCAACATTTTAACATGTAACTAGCCTGTTCTTTCTACGTCACGGTACAGTGAACAAGTGGTACTCACTGACCGCGAGGGACGGCGATTATAATCGATTTACACCTGCAGGGTTACCCGAACAACCCGTCACGTACGCCCGTACTCGATGTTGCCTACAACAACCATCACGGACGCCGTACGCGACTACCTTTCACCCGTTAGCCAAATATTGAACCGGTCCCATCGTCCCGAGCAAGAGGTCTCTGCACGCGCATCTCCGTGCCGCCAGCCGATTTACACCTCGAGCTCTCAACCTACCCTCTGAACGACGGGCAATGCCTCAACACCCAGCTACCCGAGTTACATCAGTTTCCCGGTTCCCATATAGCCGGTAGGTCTTCGGTACTGTTCTAGCTTGTTCAACAGGCCCGCACACGGCTCGGTCCTCAATCGACACAAGCGGAGCTACAGCACACAGGCCCCAAAGTCCTGCTGCCCTTACTCTCCGCTCGGTCTCATTTTCTTGCCATGTGTTTCATGTGCTACCTCTACCCGAGCAATGTGCCTCTAGCCTATTCTCGCGAGTAGTTCCAACTACTCGACTTGTACCGAATCCTACTCTATCCTAGCCATGCAGTGGCTAACGAGGTTTTCCCTCCTAAACCCAACCCATGGTTTTCTTGGCTGTGCAGTTGGGTTTCCAATCAAGACTCTAATGCAAAGAACAATATTCAAAGATGTACTCAAAACAATAAACATTTGTAAAAGGGTTAATGCAAACCGGGGCTTGCCTTGCTGCTCTTGGTCGTAGGCTAGCTGTTCCTCCGGAGTAACGAAGTCTAGGACTTCGGGTTCCTCCTCGACCTTAGCGACTACATGATAAGAACAATGTATGTATTAATTAAATGCTTTTGTATTAACTTTGAAGTTGTGAAGTCTATAACCTTTACTAGATAGACCTAATGACTGTGAAACTTTTACTGTGGCTTGGTTACAACCTAAACAGAGACTTGGTCAAGTTTTAGTTGCAGCAAAGCTCATTTGAGCCCTCCACAAATAATTATGTCCTTGACCTTAATTAAAGGCTTTTAGGGTGTTCTAGGTATTTTCATGAAACAAACTATGACTTTCTGAAAACTAGATTTTCAGAGGGTTCTAATGGAATTGGTCTCACTTAATTTGGAAGTCTCTAACTAAAGATATGAGCTAAACAATTTCAGAGAAAATTCTGAAAATGTTTCTGAACATTTTCTATTTTCTCTGGAACAGTTTTACTAATCACACCATTAGGTGGACTAAATGAGCTCAAATGGATCTGAAATTTTTATGGTAGTTCAAGGATATTTTGGTGAACATCTCAGCAAAATTTCAGGATTTTCCTCCAAATGATTCTCCAGTTAAAATTCCTAACAGTTTAAACTTTAAGGAATTAATTCTGGAGAATTAAGGAATCTCATGAAGTGACACTTGATTTTCTGGAAAGTACTCAAAGAGCTGAATCCAGCAAAATTTGGTTCACTCAATTTGGAGCTTTCTAGCCAAAGTTATAAGGATTTGAAGTTTGAAGGAAATCTGAAAATCGGGGAAAAGTTTAAACTCGCGCGTGGGCCCAGGGGACACGCGTCGCACGCCGAAGCGACAACACACCGCGGCCCACAAGGCTTTTGCGCGCCAGCACACCCGATCCCGGCCGCAGCCGGATCCCGATTCAAAATATCGGCCGCTGACAGCTGGGGTCCACCCCCTTCTTCAACCTCGCGACACCCGCGCTCCGCCGCCGAGGGACTTCGCCGGAGAGCTCGCCGCCGGCTGCTGTACAGCTTCAAACTTCTTGATTCTGGCCGCCCCTGCCTACTTTTACTTGGGGAACATGATCCGAGGGTCAGCTGCTCATGACAACGGCCGGAGCATGGTCGGCGACGAGCCGCCATATCGGAACGACTTCGGCCATGTCGGCTGATGCTCCTAGTGCCTCAGCTACTTGGGAAACCGGTCGGGGAGCATCAGTGGACCTCAGAGAAGGTCGACATGAACTCGGGGCAGCTCGGGGAAGGCTCGAAATAGGTCCTCACCGTGCGCCCGATAACCCCCGTTCGTTCCGCCATTAGTAGACCTTGAATTACGCCGGGCACAGAGGTTCTCCGGCCCAGAGTTGTGAAGGCAACTTGTGCGTCACCGTGTCTAGCTCGTGTGGGAGTGGCCTGAGGCCCTCTAATCCTTTCTAGAGCACGAATTAAACAGAATCGTACCCGAAGGTCGTTCTGTACACAGAAAGGGGAAAAGTGGAAATTCGCCGCCGGTGAGCAACCACTCGAGCTGTGGCTCGGGGATGAGCAGCACCGATCACTTGCGCGTCCAAGGGTGCCTTGGCTCGGGCGTGACAACGCCCAGGTTGGGCTGTCCACGAGAGCCCGAGGTGCGGCGGTTTCCAGTTCCGAGTTTGATCTTTCGGCACAGCCGATATCACTCGGTTTCAATTGATTTCTATCAATGGGAAGGATGGAGGATGGTTGCTAGTACCTTGCTGGGACCCTGGAGTGGAAAGAGGAAGCTGCGATCAGCTCGATCCAGCAGGAACTCGAGCGCCGGTGATGGCAGTGGAGAAATGGATCGTGCACGTCGGCAGCTCGGGGAATGGCGACTGAAGCACGCCGGGGAGGGAATAAATAGGCCGGTCGGCCGGTCTCCGGCTTGGGGCACGCAGCAGGAGCTGGCGCCGGCTGCCCCCTTCGGTGGCGCGCGCGCACAACAGCCGGGAACCGACTGAACTGTGGTTCAGTCGGTTTGCTTTGAGGCTGAGGCTGACATGTGGGTCCCACTCCTCTTTTAACCTCTGAAATTTATTCCTAACAGCTGTGGTAAACAGTGAACCCTATTCTACCCTTGGCAACTCAAATTATTCACCCAAGAGCCATTTGAATTGATCAAAGTTCAAATGAGGTTTGGTTTGAATGAATTTCAGCACAAGTGCAGTTTGAAATTCAAATAAAGTTTGAATTTCTCCCCCTTAGCTCATGTCAAGATCAACTCCAAATGGAGTGAAAATTGGTGTGTGAGCTCACAAAAATGTGCTGAGCAAGAATATGCCTTCCACTTTTAAATTCAGTGGGTGAAAACAGTTTGAATTTGAATATGTTTTCAAACTGCCCCTTTCCTATCTACACCCAAGATGACCTCAAAAATGTTTTGAATTTGGGTGAAACTTGGCATGGACATCCTTGGCAAAGTGTAGGAGTTTTCATATGTCCAGCCCATCTATATCACATGTGGGAAGTACCACTTTTGCAATGTGTGAGTTTGTTCCCTAATGAGCATGTTGATAATTGTTACTTGCTCTTTATTTGTGTTCATCATTTTTCCTCAAATGAGGTGTGTGGTGTGGGGATGAACACTGCAAATGGGTGTCAAAAACTGAGGCCCTTACACTTCCCCATACGAGGAAAGTAGTGTGGGATGTTCCGTTCAGCAATGGACGGGAAGTGAATATGTTTTGTAAGACTCTTCATGTCTTAGAGACATATTAAATGCACTAACCTCCAGTGCGCAAACCCAGCTACTTTCAAAGGAGGTGCTGTCAAAATTGTTCCAGATTTCTGTCAACATTGAAATATCATAACTTCTAATACATGATCGATATGAAGGCATATAAATACTCGTTGGAAAGATATTGAAGTTATCAAAAAAATTGATATTCAACTTGAGATATGAAACTGCAATTTTCATAATGAAATTCTGGGATTAAAGCCAAATGGTCATTCTGAACAGATCATTGCTCATTGCCCATGTAACTTGAGTTTTGTTGTTGACATGAAGGTTTTTATACTTCTCTAAGTTCCATGTCATATTCAACAGTTATCTTTCATCATTCCTTGTTGTTTTTTAAGTGTTTAACAAACTTTATCAATCATTGTATGTAATTCAGAATTGTCAAAAACCTTGTTCTCTTTCATGTATGCTGCACTGCTGATGTGATGCTTTTGCGGTTAATAATTTTGAGTTGGAGTTGAGTACAATCTTGGATATTAACCGTAAATTGCTCGCTCTTGCAGTATGGATCACACTCATTCTGGGTATGAGGTTGGTGGTTCCAGCCGTGATGGAAATTATTCGTCGCAGCAACGATCACCGCCATCCTCAACCAGACTGGCGGAGTGACGGGACCCCGCCGTCGTGATCACGTCACGTGGACGGGGCACCTTGCCCTGGAATCGCATTGGGTGATGCCGTGTTATGCGGCACCCAACAGTACACATATAAGGAACACTGTATTACATAAATCAAAAGCGGAAGCTTACAATTATTCTTTGTAAATAATTTAAATAAAATAGCTACAGCGGAAGTCTATAAACGTCTCACGTCGAATAACTATGAAGCACCCGAGAAGAGGTCCAGCCCGTGGACTCCTCTCGCTAGCAACACGAAGACAGGGCAGCGGCTGGATTCTCCAAGTGTGACATGACTCAGGAGTTCCCGAGTCTCACCGGACAACCTTCTTTATAGCGTCAAGGTTTACCTGCAAAACCACTTATATAGCAAGAGTGAGCACAAAGGCTCAGCAAGACTTAACCGTCTCTCCTAAAGCATGCAACTCTATATGAGGGTAACTTAAGACCTATCCTGTAATTTGCGAAAAGACTCACCTACGAGTTCATCCTTAACTTCCATATTTTAGCCATAATAGTAGTGACCTTGCGCCCAACAACATTGGAACTCCACAATCAAACAAGAAATGCTTCATTCCAATTTTACTTGTCCCAAGGTGAAAATAACTTTAGTTTGCTCTATCTCTACTTCAAACATGATTTTCATGCAACTTAACATAATCATAACATCAATTATAATTTTGCAAACTATTTCCACACAACTTAATTACTACGTCACAGCGCAGTGAGCAAGCGGTACTGATAACCGCGAGGGACGGTGATTCGAATCAAACACTACCCGGATAACTCAACACATATGCCCGCCTCTGAAGACCCAACTCTGGCGTCCTTTATTATGTCGTATGTGGCAACCATTCTAAGTCCACTAAATTGTAGAACCGGTCACGCCGTCTCGGGCTCATAGGTCTAACGAGACGATGTGGTATGCCTCTACAATCCAGTGAACCTGGTACATCGGTTTCCAGATTCCCATATATCAGTAAGCATCCGGTACACAACTCAAAACTTGCTCAGCGGGGCTGCACACGCTTCGGTCCTTAACCGACACAGGCAGAGCTACTCGACCAAGACCTCGTCTTGTCGCTGCCTAACCCCACTGCCCGGTCTCATCTTTAGAAATGTAAACTTTAGTTTGCTTCCTTCCCCAACCACACTTATGATATTCTGAACTATAACTCGTGAGTAGATTCCAACTACTTGTCTTCTACCGGATGTCCTAGCCTATTTAGCACGGCCTTATTCTACAGTGATGACACCATTCCACCCTTGATCCCAGGGTTCCTTTTGTTCATGCAAGTGGAGTATAAAACATCATTGACCTAATGCACATACAAACCTTGACCCATAGTAATGAACAAATGAAAAACTTCATAAAACAACTTAAATGCAAACCGGGGCTTGCCTTTGTTTCACAGGTGACTAAAGTTAGATAAATGGGAGGTTAGTTGCTGATGACTTGAAGCTTCACCACTGCCCTTCTTGCTTCTTGATCCAAACTTCACTTCTTCACTTTTCCACGTTTAACCACTACACGTTATAAATATGCATATATGTTTAATTGTAAAACTTTTGCTAACAAGTGCTAAAGACAAGTTTAAAACTGGAACTCTATTTAAGAATTTAAAATGACACTGGGGCTAGTGGTTTGGTTTGGATGAAGCAACATGATCAAGTGATAATTACCTTTCATCACTTGTGTGCTACTTATCTAAATAGGTTGAACAGGACAGTGGTGATCCAAAGCTCCAATGGAGTTGAAACTTTTCATGTGAGTTCCTTGTCACAAGAAAGTCCTCTAGACCAAAATTCAGAATATTTCCATGAGTAGATTACTCAGAACAATTCCCTAAGCATTTAGGCAAAAAGGAATTAATTCTGAATAAATTTGCACTTTCATGCAAATTCAAGTGGACTACAATTTCAAACATAGCTCAGAGAGTATGCCTGAATTTTCCTAGGATTTTCGGAGCTAAGGAATGCCCAGAACTGAATTTCCAAGTTTTGGAAATTCTCTGAAAATGTTTCTGTATTCATTTGAATACAGAAACTTGAAATCAGAATTACCCTAGATAAATCAACTCCAAATGAGCTGAAACGTTTACAAGAGTCTCCTAAAATCCTAAAGAATATTCTGGTAAAATTTGGGGATTTTTGGATGAACCAAACTCCCTCTAAAATTCTTTTGCTGAAAATCTTTAAACAATTTTCCAGAATTCACTATTGGTTTTCATGCAAATTGGGTTGCATATTTGGATAGAGTTTTTCATCCTGAATCCAACCCAATTTGAGTTACTAAATTTGGAGCTTCCTAGCTAAAGTTATGAGGTTCTAAATTTTGAACTAAATCTGGAAATTCAAACTAATCGGGAAATATTCAAACTCTGACTGTGGGTCC
Source organism: Neostapfia colusana (assembly GCA_030760725.1). Lineage (NCBI taxonomy): Eukaryota > Viridiplantae > Streptophyta > Magnoliopsida > Poales > Poaceae > Neostapfia > Neostapfia colusana. The sequence goes on along the minus strand of JASWHV010000008.1, from coordinate 46,513,269 downwards.
ATCCTACACGTGTCAGCCGCTGGAACTGAGCCACACGGGGCCACAGACCCATTCCCGCGTTGTAACAGTTTGATCCAGGGCCACAGAGGATCCCGTATGTCTAACTCCAGCCACTGACGAGTGGGGCCGACCCCTCCTTCGTCTTCCTTTGGCTCCCGCACGACCCCCGCCACCGGAGCTCGCCGGGAAACTTCGGAACCCGGTCTTCCGTTCACTTTTCATGCTGAAACTTGCCGTCAGCCCCTAATTTCGTGCGCTGAACATGGGGAGAGGGTTTTCCCACCCGACGTCGGCCCTAACCGAGCTCGCGACGGTGTGGCGGCTTAACTGAGCTTCGGCGATGTAGCGCCACCGTTCTAGCTTGCCAAAAACCCGAAGGATTAGCGCTACGGCATCAGTGGAAGGTGTAGCTCATCGACGTGTGCCCAATTTTGCCTGGAGAGGCCGCTAGCTATGCCGTCACCGTGCGCCCGAGGCGGTTTTTGCGGCGACAAAGGTAAAACTGGGCTTTCTTCGGCTAGGGTTGATGGAATCGTGCTCTGTTTGATGGCGGAGGTCCGTAGGAGGCTAAAGATCATGACCCCAGAACACAACCGGGAGCCTTCACACCTCGGGGGAGAATTTCCCTGTCTGGAGCCGGCGACCCGAAGAACCCGCCATGAGTAAAACTCGAATTCCGGCTAGGTGGTCCTATGAAATGATCCCGAACTCGGTGGACAGCAAGGAGAGGTGGTAACAAACCTTATTCGTGGTTTTGTTGGGCGTGAAACACCGGAGAGGCATAATTTGAAGTGAAGTTGCCGAGGTCGGTCCGCCGGGGAAGAACCGGCTCGCCGAGGCGATTGCAGCACGCTGCACCCTCGGAACTTGCTTTGACGGCATCAGGGAGCGTGGGCGACGCTGCATCCGAGCTTGTCCTGGTGTTCACGGCTCGGGGAGAGGGTTGACGACGGGAGCCTGAGCGTGTGGCCGCGGCGGTGGCAAAAGCCCCTGGAAACGGTGCTGTGGCGAGGATGGGGGGCGTGGCTCGGACGTGGGCTCGGTGCTGTGAGGTGTGCACTCGGTGGGAGACCGATAAGGGCGCGGAGGAACCGACGTTGAAGCAGCTCGGGAGCTGGCGGTCGCGTTGCTTCGGTGGCGCGCGCGCGTGTTCGGTCCTTCGAGCGAAAACGAGGAACCGGTTATCCAGTCTACCGAATGAATTTGAACAGAGACAGCAAAACTTGTGGGTTAAGTTTTCCCCCTCTCTATGACACTTGGGGCCCACTCATCCCCTCTCCTAAATATCCAAATCTTTGGCATATGCAAAGTTCACTCATATAGAGCTCAAATTCAAAAGCCGTTTGCCAATTTGACAAATTGTGCCTCAGTCTCAAATTTAAACTCACATTTGGAATAAATTTACAAGCCCCCTTTGATATACCTATTAAAGCACCTCCAAATTTTCTCAAAATTTGCCGCCCTTATAATTTGGACCTGAAAAATTTGAATATGCCCTCTGATCTTTGAGTTGGCCATTGCAAATACAAACTTTTGAACAACAGTTTGAATTTCCTTTTTGGAAAGGGCCTTCTTTGCCTTTAAGTAAACCATTTAATTCAAACTGAATATTTAAGCCCTCTTTGGTAATGACCCATTTGAATTTGGGTGAAACACTTTGGTTTGCTTTTGGCCTATGCTGGATCAAGCTTGGTCCTAATCTGAACTTCACAAGTTCAGTTTGACTATGCCCCTCAAATTTGAGTTTGAAGGCGATCTCAAATAATGATTTGAACACAGGGTATATGAGCTCCAAATTTCTCCAAATTTAGAACTTAAGCTCTTTAATACCTGAGGACTGCAATGGTCATCTCACATATATGCTTTTGGACCATCTGAACATGAATGCTTTGCAAGGGTTCAAAAATGGGGTTTAAACTTCCCTCCCCACTACTCACAGAGAATGTGCATATGAGTTAGATTTTTTTTGGGAGTGAAATCCTTTCCCGGGTTAACATGTGTTCACCAGGAGTTAAAGAAGATTTTAGCTCTTCCCACATGTCCATGTTTGAGTTTACCATTTTATGTGACATAACTCAAGTCATTCCCTTGTCCTAACATGTTTGAATTCAGCATGAACTCAACATGATCATAGTCCATTCCCTTTTGGCTCACCCTCAAATCAGAAAGTTGCCACCACATTCTCCTCAATTCAAATGTATGAGGCTCCATGCGTATACAAAAGTTTGCCGGCAATTTGAGCTGAGCCTTTGAGACTAAAGACCTTATTTTTGTTCTTTCTCATGTACATGTATGATTACACATGAGTTTAACTCCACCTTAGTCCAACACCTTCAAAGGCATGCTTGAACCAATGTGGTTGCACCTCATGTATACCATCCCATGTAAGAATGTTTTTGTAAGTTCCAAATTTTCATTAACAGAAACACAATGACGTTCAATCAACCATTCCTTTGCATTCACGTTTTTGGGACTTTTACACGGAGGTGTTGGGAAAAATAGCTGAGTCTCTTGACATGTTGGTGCAGAAAGGCATCCGACAAGAGAATTTACAGCGTAATCCCACACAGAATACTTATCGGCATTTTCTAGCAAGACAACCACCGGTATTCATGGAAGCTAAAGAAGCCTTGGAGGCAGATCATTGGCTTTGGGTTATTGAAACCAAACTGGGAATGCTCCAGTGTGATGAATATGAGAAGACTATATTTGCCACTCAGCAACTTCATGGATCCTCTGGGGCTTGGTGGTCTGAGTATCTTGCTCAGATCGCTGAAGGCCATCGTGTGACGTGGACGGAATTTCGTGATGCTTTCCGTGCACGTCATATCTGTGAGGGCATCATCCAAACCAGAGTGGAAGAGTTCTATGAACTCAAGCAAGGAGGGATGAGTGTTATGGAGTACTTTATGGAGTTTAACTGTTTAGGACAATACGCATCCGCCTATGTGGATAAAGAGACGATGAAGTGTCATTATTTATTCCGAGGCCTCAATGTGGAGCTACGGACAAAAGTGGCACAATGCAATAAAGGGAATTATAGCGAGTTAGTCAATGCCGCTATGATTCAAGAAATAGCTGAACTCCAGCATAAGGAAAGTAAGAGGAAGAGAAAATTATCACTGGCAAGTATGGGTGATTATCATCGAGAACAACCGGTGATATATTGCTTATCATCCGGGGTGAAAATTCAGTCCTTTCACAGACCACCTCAGATCCAATTCTGTCCATATTCAACCCTGGATGTTCAGCCACTGCCGCAACAGCAGCAAATGAGTATTTGTGCACCTCCACCTCAGCAAAGTGCACAAGAATATCAACCACTTTCATATGGTGAAGATCCTGAGCTCGCATCCTACGGTACTTGTAGCGATGTAGAGCATATTCCTCAGGAGGGTTATGTGACCCAGCAAAGCAGCAGTCACATGTCATCTCAAGCTGCAAAGAAATTCTCTGGTCAGTCAAGGAAGACATCACTGAAAGTGGGGAACGTAAACTATATGGCAGTTGAATACATTCCCGTAGGAGAACCCGTGTTTGCGGGTATGTTCAGCCTACGTGATCAGCCCATGTTCGTTTTGTTCGACTCGGGTGCTACACATAATTTTATCAGCAAAGGTTATGTGGTTAAGCACCAAATACCCTCAACTACCTGGGCCGCATCTTATCAGATTAATTCACCAGGAGGTAGTAGGACAGCGGGCAAAATTGTTGCCCGAGCGCCTATATGTTTGGATTGGCGGATATATCCTACTACTCTTATCATCCTGGAAGGCTTGCGGATTGACATCATCTTGGGAATGGCTTGGTTGATACATCACCAAGCTATCTTTGTTGTTAGTTCACGAACGGTGCAGCTGAATTCAAAGGAGCACGGGCAACACACGTTGATTCTGAGAAATGTTGCACCGGAAGTTACTGCTGTACACACCATTGAAGCCAAGAAACTGGAAGACATTCCAGTGGTCTGGGAATATCCGGATGTGTTTCCCGAGGATCTACCAGGCATGCCGCCCGAACGTGAAGTGGAGTTCAAAATTGAACTAGCACCGGGAACCACACCCATCTCTCGGAGGCCAGATAAAATGGCACCGAAAGAACTCGCAAAGCTGAAGGAGCAGCGAAATGATTTGCTAAGCAAAGGCTTCATTCGACCCAGTTCATCACCGTGGGGTTGCTCCGCGCTGTTCGTCAAGAAAAAGGATGAGACTTTGAGGCTATGTGTGGACTATCTTCCGCTAAATGCCATAACAATCAAGAACAGGTATCCACTACCACGTATCGATTTGCTTTTCGATCAACTAGTGGGTGCTAAGGTTTTCTTGAAGATGGATCTTCGGTCCGGATATCATCAGATCAAAATCCGGGTGGAAGACAAACACAAGACGGCATTCTCGACGAGATACGGGTTATATGAGTATCTCGTCATGTCATTTGGACTCATTAATTCTCCGTCTCATTTTATGTACTTGATGAATTCAGTCTTCATGCCGGATCTGGACAAGTTTGTTGTGGTCTTCATCGACGATATCTTGGTATATTCTATGTCAGAAGAAAAACACACCGAGCATTTGCATATTGTGCTCCAACGTCTATGGGATAACAAACTATATGCAAAATTCAGCAAGTGCGAGTTTTGGATCAACCAAGTGCCTCTTGGGCACATTATTCTGCAAAGGGCATTGCAGTTGATCCGAGCAAGATTGTCCAAGTGCTGAATTGGAGTTTGCCAAAATCTGTCCACGAAGTCCGTAGTTTCCTCGGTTTAGCTGGTTACTACCGGAGATTCATTTCGAATTTCTCCAAAGTTTCTAAACCGATGATGGAACTTCTGAAGAAAGGAAAGAAATATGTGTGAGTGAAGCATGTGAGGAGGCATTCAAAGCATTGGTAAAGAACCTCACAACAGCCCCAGTGTTGGCGCAGCCCGATACAACTAAGGCTTTTGATGTTTATTGCGATGCATCCGGCATCGGCCTTGGCTGCATGCTTATGCAAGAAGGGTGAGTGGTTGCATATGGTTCCAGGCAGCTTCAATATCATGAGCAGAATTATCCGACACATGAAATCGAGCTAGCTGCGGTGCTTCTTGCTCTAAAAATGTGGAGACACTAGTTGCTTGGAAACTTAGTCCACCTCTACCCCGACCACAAGAGTTTAAAGTATATATTCACACAAAAAGAATTAAATATGAGGCAGCAAAGAAGGTTAGAGTTAATTAAAGACTACGAAATGGAGATTCATTACCATCCTTGAAAAGCGAATGTGGTTGCCATCACACTTAGTCAGAAATCACATGTTCATAACCTAACCATGGCTGCGATGGAAGAAGGAGAACCGAGCCTGTGCTTGGTTCCTTATGGGTCATTGTTTAACCTTGCCCTCATTCCTACAATTCGAGGTGAAATTGTAGAGGCTCAAAAAAAAAGATAAGGGCATGGCCCATATCCGGAAGAGAATAGACAAAGGAGAAGTTAAGTGCTTCCTGAAAGATGAGAATGGTACACTATGGTTCAAAAACCGTATAGTTGTGCCCCGTGACATGAAGCTTCGGAAGAAAATATTAGACGAAGCTCATTTATCAAAGTTTTCCATTCATCAGGGCAGCAACAAGATGTTCCAAGATTTGAGAAGCAAGTTTTGGTGGACACGGATGAAGTGGGAAATGTAAGAGCCTAAGTTTTTGCACACATTCAAAGTGTTCATCACACCACACACCCTCATTTGAGGAAAACTTATGAACATCTTTGAAGAGCAAGTTAACACCATCAACATGGTCATTAGAGGATAAACTTACAAAATGCAAAAGTGGCATTTCCCACATGCATCTTATAGGGTCTGAGCATATGGAAAACCATACATTTTGCTAGGAATGCTCATGCCAAGTTTCACCCAAATCCAAAACCTTTTTAAGGTATTTTTGGGCATAATTAGAAAGAGGCTAGTTTGAAATCAAATTTAAATTCAAACTCCTTTGATCCCATTGATTCAAAAGTGGGATTCATATTCACACTCAGCACATTTTTGTGAGCTCACACACCAATTTTCACTCCATTTGGAGTTAATCTTGACATGAGCTATTGTGCCTAAATTCAAATCAAATTTGAATTCCAGATCCATAATTGCTGCAAATTTGATCAAATCAAATCACACTTTGAATTATTCAAAGTCCAGTGATCATTTTGAAATTTGATCAACTCACAAAATGTATTAGGGTCACTACTGTTTTGAGCAGTGAGGAAATTTAATTTCAGTGTGTGCGGACCACCCCATGGTTCACCCACTCCGGGATCGCAGAGGGTGGTGCTGTGCGATGCGGCACCCAACAGCACACAAGAAAACATTAAGAACAAGATACAAACTTATATTTGATCCAAAAACAGTGGAAGTCTTTTACAAGCTTACTGTACAGCGGAAGTATGATACATACTAAACTCTCCTAGTAACTAAGCAAAAAGTATAGCCGTCGAGCCCGGGGACGCTACACACTAGCAGCACTCAAACGAAGGTCACAGCGGCGTGCAGGGCTCCAGCTCGGCCGTGTACTCCGACTGGGGCACCGCCTCGTCCTCAGATCCCTCCTCATAGCTCTCACCTGCACACAACTCAAATATTGCAACCGTGAGCACGATGGCTCAGCAAGGCTTAACCGACAACCCTGGTCATGGAACTCTACATGCAGGGATGCATAATATAGGACAAAGACTTTGCAATAAAGACACGCCTACATGTGAATCCTTACTTTCAGATTTATAGCCCAGTTAGCGAGCCTTAGGCAGCCGTCACATCAGAAGTCCACAATCAAACAAGAAACGCTTTCCTCCGATGTGGTGATGCCCAAAGTGGAAAATAAACTTAATTAACTCTACATCTACTGCAGACATGGTTTCAAATCATTAATAGTTCATCACAGCATAATATCATTCATCTAGCTTCTTTCACTTCTTACTACGTCACAGAACAGTGAACAAGCGGTACTCAAATAAACGCGAGGGACGGTGATCGCAATAAGGAGACACCTGGACAACATGTCACAAACACCCACTTTAAGAAGTGTGGTGCTTCACACCTTCCTACTCTGTTGAGAGGGCCCCACGGTCTCGTCGAGCCAGGATCACGCTGAGGGGTGCTGCGTTGCACAGCACCGGATAACACACATCAAAGATACAAAACGGAAGCAAAGTTTTATTACATAAACCAGTTTATGAACATTTTTACAACAAAACAGTTCACTGTACACTCACGGGCGTAGACTCCGCATCGATTTCACGTTCAGCCCGTAAACATGTCCCCGCTAGCACGCACACACACTAACACAGCGGCGCGCACGACTCCCACTCGACGGGGTTCCCCTTCTGGGGTTCCGTCTCCTCCTCGGGAGTCCCTTCCTCATAAACCCCTGCAATAGCTTCAAACACAAGCAGTGAGCACGATGGCTCAGCAAGACTGACCCGTCTCTCCTATACATGAAACTTATACATGAAGGGGTTTAGGTTACACGAGGTAGAATAAGTTGCAAAGGGCTCGCCTAATTAGTGGAACCTTACTTTCAAGTTTTAGCAGCAGGTTGTGGAGAACCTTACGCTAAGGCACATGAGAGAGCCGCAATCAAACAAGAAACGCATTTCCCTCATGTACTTTGCCCAAAGTTCAAAAGAACTTTAGTTAGCTCTAAACTACAACAAGCCATTACAGGCAAGGTATGTTTTTCCAATCAGCAAACTTTTAACATGTGTCTAGCCTGTTCTCTCTACGTCACGGTATAGTGAACAAGTGGTACTCACTGACCGTGAGGGACGGCGATTATAATCGATTTACACCTGCAGGGTTACCCGAATAACCCGTCACGTACGCCCGTACTCGATGTTGCTTACAGCAACCATCACGGACGTCATATGCAACCACCTTTCACCTGTTAGCCAAATGTTGAACCAGTCCAATCGTCCTGAGCAAGAAGTCTCTGCGCGCGCATCCACAGTGCCGCCAGCCGATTTACACCTCGAGCTCTCAACCTACCCTCTGAACGACCAGCTATGCCTCAACACCCAGCTACCCGAGTTACATCGGTTTCCCGGTTCCCATATAGCCGGTAGGTCTTCGGTACTGTTGTAGCTTGTTTAACAGGCCTGCACACGGCTCGGTCCTCAATCGACACAAGCGGAGCTATAGCACCCAGGCCCCAAAGTCCTGCTGCCCTTACTCTCCGCTCGGTCTAATTTTTCTTGCCATGTGGTTCATTTGCTATCCTTACCCGAGTCGAGTGCCCCTGGCCTATGCTCGTGAGTAGTTCCAACTACCCGACTTGTACCGAAGCCTACACTATCATAGCATTGCAGTAGCTAAACTGAGTTTTCAATCCTAACCCCATCCCATGGTTATCTTGGCTATGCATTTGGGTTTCAAACAAGACTCTAATGCAAGAAGTAAGTGGTACTCAAAGTAAGTTCTCAAAATAATAAAAATTTGTAAAAAGGTTAATGCAAACCAGAGCTTGCCTTGCTACTCTTGGTCGTAGGCTAGGTGCTCTTCCTGAGTGACGAAGTCTAAGACTTCGGGTTCCTCCTCAACCTTAGCGACTACATGAGATAGCATGTAGATGTATCAATCTAATTGCATTTGAATTGTATTTAAACTTGTGAAGACTACAAGTCTTACTTGACAGACCCAATGACTCTGAAATTTTTACTGTGGTTTGTATACAACCTAAACAGAGACTTGGCCAAGATTTATTTGCAGCAAAGCTAATTTGAGCTCTCCACAAATAATTATGTACTTTACCTTAATTGGAGCTCTTAGGGTGTTCTAGGGATTTTTATGGAGCAATCCATGACTTTATGAAAACTAGATTTTCAGAGGATTCTAATGGAGTTGGTCTCACTTAATTTGAAGGTTCCTAGCTAAAGATATGAGCTAAACAATTTCAGAGAAATTCTGAAAATGTTTCTGGACATTTTCCATTTTCTCTGGAACAGTTTCATTAATCACCCCATTAGGTGGATAAAATTAGCTCAAATTGATCTGATATTTTTATGGTATCTCAGGAATATTTTGGTGAACATCCTAGCAAAATTTCAGAAATTTCCTCCAAAGGGTTCTCCAGTTAAAATTCTAAACATTTTACACTTTGAAGAATTAATTCTGGAAAAATAAGGATTTTCATGAAGTGAAACTTGATTTGCTGGAAAATAATCAGAGAGCTGAATCCAACAAAATTTTATTTTCACTCGATTTGGAGTTTCCTAGACAAATTTATGTGGGTTTGAAGTTTGAACTAATCTGAAAATCGGGGAAATGTTTAAATTGCTGCGCGTGGGACCGGGGCTACGTGTCAACTCCTCAGCGGTCGACACACGGGGCTAAAGAATCTTTCGTGTGCAGCCGCACCCGATCCGGGGTACGCCGTAAAACCATAGGATCCGTGAGATGTACAATTCAGCATACTTCTTAGCGTTGTAGTTTGTGTTGACTGGGATGAAATGGGCAACTTTGGTGAGCCGGTCGACGATCACCCACACAGAATCATGCTTCTGAAAAGTGGTGGGTAAACCGACGATGAAGTACATGCTCACATCCTCCCACTTCCAGGCAGGAACGCCCAGTGGTTGTAGCAGTCCCGGTTTTCTCATGTGATCTGCCTTCACCTTTCGACATGTATCACACTCGGACACGTACTCTGCTAAACTTAGCTCATGTCAAGATTAACTCCAAATGGAGTAAACATTGGTGTGTGATCTCACAAAAATGTGCTGAGTAAGAATATGCCTCCCACTTTTGAATTCATGGGATGGAAGTAGTTTGAATTTGAATTTGAGTCAAACTACACTCTTTCTAGTTATACCCAAAATGACCTCAAAAAGTTTTGGATTTGGGGTGAAATTTGGCATGTACATTCCTAGCAAGGTGTAGGAGTTTTTAATATGCCCAGCCCTTATATGATGCATGTGGGAGATGCCACTTTTGCATTTTGTGAGTTTATTCTCTAATGAGCATGTTGATGGTGTTTACTTGCTCTTCAAGTGTATTCACAAAGTTTCTTCAAATGAAGTGTGTGTGTGGTGATGAACACTTTGAATATGTGCCAAAAACTTAAGCCCTTACATCTGTTGTATGGGACAACCTTTCAAAGGAAACCCAAATTGACAAACCGGTCCATCCGTGATGGGCAGGAGGTCCTCGTGTGGAGCGTGATTGTGCCCACTGGCAGATTTACACCTTGCTACCCTCATCCCACTCCTATAAAACAGTTGGGTAAGCCTCGGCACCCAGGTTAACCAATTACATCGGTTTCCTGCTTATGTCAATATGTCATCCGGTACTGTTCGATACTTGTTCAGCAGGCCCGCACATGACTCGGTCCTCAATTGACACCAATAGGGCTACGCACGTGAGACCTCCGCTCACTGCATCCTATCCCCACTGCTGGGTCTCAGTTTCACAACTCTTAAGCCATTCTCTGCTCTTTTCCATACCGCGTGATAAAACCTTACCTCGTGAGTAGATTCCAACTACTCGACTTCTACCGACATCCTAAGCACATTAGCATGGCATTCCCTACTCGTCGAGTCTGTAAACTACCCAACCTTTCATAGGATTTAAAGTCATGCCAGTGGGGTTTAAAACGCCTTAACTCTAATGCAACCATTTAAACCTAGACATAAGTTATATAAATGAAAAACTTTGTAAAAGATGCTTAATTGCAAACCGGGGCTTGCCTGGTTGCGAGTCAAAGGAGAAGTTGGCATCGGGTGGGAGGACGTCCAACGACTCCGGAGTATTCTCAACTTTGGTCACTATATTTAATGTAGCAAAATATATGCCTAAGTGCTAAGGAATTATAAGAATTAAACATCTATTCATAGCTACTGCTATTTAGGATCGTTAATTGGCTTTGGGATTTTTCCAGTGGATACTAGACTCTTTAAGGATGATCTGAGCAAAATTTGGAGAAATTTCATTGCACCTTGTGGTCTCCAAAATTCCCACAAGTACAAGGCTTCTCTGAATTTCGAGCCCAATCTGGTGTCTTAACGTGTCTACTAGTGGAAGATCTAATTAGGGTAAGTCTCCATGGTCCTAACAAAATTTGTTTCACCATTTTTGGAGCTACCAACAGGGAGATATGGGTTTTTTTTCAAGTTTGGGTAAAATCGGAGAATGTCTCTGTTTATTTTTCCCATTTTTCAGAGACATGAAAGATTGACACCACATTTGGCCAAGCAAATGAGGTCCAATGCCTCTGAAATTTTTACTGGCGTTCAAGGATTTTCGGAAGAATGTCCTTCCCAAATTTTCGAATTTTCCAATAAACAGAACTCCTGTAAAAATTCCTACAATATTTTCCTTAAATGAATTAATGTGCCAAATTGAGGGATTTTCATAAACATTGGGCTGCACCCTTGGATAGTACTCTCTGAGAGGAATCCAACAAAACTTGTTTGTCAATTTTTGGACATCCCTACACAAAGTTATGGCTCTCCAACGTTTGAACTGCAATAGGAAAATCCTGGAAATATTTAAACGCTGCCGGCGGGCCCGACACATCAGCACTTTCTTCCACCTCGCGCCAAACAGAGGACCCAGCGGCGCCCTCCGGTGAGGGTGGCCGGAACAGCCTTACCGGCCGCCTGGCAAGCCAATTCTCGCGCCCCCCCCCCCCATTTTCCATGCTGCTGAACACGATGGTGGTGTCACTGGCAGCCAAAACTCGCCGGAAATATGCGCGCTGGTCACAGCGTTTGCTAGGGCTTCGGCGAGGTCGGGATGCGTCATTTCTCCACCAAACAATCGTCTCCCAGGCTCTAGAGCAGCAGAGGATCATGGCGAAGCTAGAACGGGCTGCCTAACTTGATGAAATGGCTGGCAAACTAGGGTTCAACGGTGAGCCGAGGTGGTTTCCAATGGCGGCGCGAAAATTGGCTAGAACATCGGAAATTCTTGATGGTTTTCCTCGGTTCTTCATCGAGGTTAGGCGCTAGGCAGTGTAGAAGCTATGTGCAAGTCAGATCGGTTGTTGGTTGATTGTGTAACCCGAATTTGGATTTAAACCGAGCTCAACTCTTCTACACTAGGGTTCGGGAAAGAGTGAAATTCATGCTACCCGGTGGATCATTTGACAAACGGCTTGCAGCTACACCATCTAGGGCTACCCACATACCTTTCTTGTGTAGAAAGATGGAGAAGAGGTTGGCCGGATTGTGCTGTCGATGGTGAGCCGAAACGACGTTCCGCTGGTTCACCTCGGGCGCTTGCCACAAACTCTAATTTGCGGTCAACAGCAACAAGGAACGGCTGAGCTGATGCAGTCGATCAAGGTAGCTCGTGGTGGTGCTTCTTTTCGGTGTGGGAACCTTGAGGAACCAGTGATCGGCGCTGTGATTGCGATGGAACGCCGAGAGCGTCGGCGGGAGGGTTTTTCGCGCGCACGTGAGCAAAGCAGTGCGACGCGTGAGCTGGGAGAGAAGAACTTCGATGTTGCTTTGTGTGGGGAGGATAAAGGTGGCCTCTGGTTGGAGAAACACGTAGGCAGGGAGCTCGCCGGCTACGGTGCAGCTCGGTGGCGCGCGCTACGCGACCGAAGCAGGGAAAACAGTCGGTTGTGAAGTGTGTGACTGACAGATGGGTCCCACCCCCTCATTTCTTAATCAATTTTTTTTTTCCACAGCTACAAACAATTAAAGGCTTTGCTTCACCTCAAAGTTATGGTTTGAAATGTTGAATTCAAATGATTTTAATTCTAGTGTGGAGTTTGAAGTTTTTTTGGTTATTTGAATTTGAAATGGAATTTTAATTATTCATTTGCATTGTTCCAAAAACATAGCAAACCAACTCAATTATTTCTGAATTTTGTCATGGCTGCTAATTCAAATGTGGAGAACACATTTGTGGAACCAAATTTGCAAATTGAGGAAGTTGGGATTTCAAACTGAAATTTAAATTCAGATTCGAGGGCTTCCCTTTTAATCCCAAACAAATACTAGAACCCCTCCAAATGAGCTGAAATTTGGAAGGTTGAATATTCAAAATATGGAGACCCAAGTTATGAATTTAGATCTCCATGTTGGGAAGTTTTGTGAAGTTTGAATCCTTACTTTGAACTCACACCATTATAATTCAATGTTTTAACTCCTCTCATTTTTCCTAAGTGTAAAAGTGCTGAAATCTTTGTTAGCACTTTTGGCGATTTTACATCCCTCCCCCCTTAAAAAGAATCTCGTCCCGAGATTCCCAAAAGAAAAGTAAAGTGGGAAATTTACCGGGTATACGATGATAGTAATTCCGTATAATTTGCTTGAAGGTAGTACTCGCTTTCCCATGTCGCCTCATAAGTAGTATGGTTACTCCACAAGACCATGTAAAACCATAAGTTCCGGTTTCTTGTGGCGCGAGTCTTTTCATCGATAATCCGGATCAGATACTCCGTGTATGTGAGGTCCTGTTGAAGAACTTCTATGTCTTCAGTGCGGATTTCAGCCGAGGGTTTGAGGCACTTCTTCAGCTGAGAGATGTGGAAGACATTGTGAATTCCTGCGAGTGACTCCGGTAAAAATCCAGGCGATAGGCCACGGGTCCGCATTTTTCAATGACGGTGAACGGACTGATGAATCACGGCGAAAGTTTGCCCTTCACTCTAAAATGATGAACTCCCTTCATCGGAGACACACGGACATAAACATGGTCCCCGATGTCGAAGTTGAGAGGATGGCATCTTTTATCCGCATAGCTCTTCTGACGAGATTGAGCAGCCTTGAGGTTGGCTTGTATTACTCGCACTCGTTCTTCAGCCTAATTCACAAGTTCAATGCCGTAGAAAACTAGCTCGACGGACTCGCACCAGTTGAGTGGTGTGCGGCATTTCCGGCCGTAGAGAGCATCATACGGCGCCATCTTATTGCTAGCTTGATAGCCATTGTTATAAGAAAACTCCGCAAATGGCAAATGATCATTCCAGTTTTTACCGTGGTGGATGGCACAACCACGTAGCATGTCTTCAAGTACTTGATTTACCTGTTCAGTTTTACCATCCGTCTGCGGGTGATACGCGGAACTTCGGATCAGCTTGGTCCCCAACGACGCGTGCATCTGTTCCCAAAACCGAGCGATGAACAGCGCACCACGATCTGAAATAATGGAGCGGGGAACACCGTGCAAGCACAAGATCCTTGCAATATACAGCTCCGCATATTGCTTGGCCACGTAACTTGTATGTACGGGAATAAAATGAGCCGACTTGGTTAGTCGATCGACTATCAACCAAATCGAATCATGCTTCTGAGATGTGAGAGGTGACCCGACTATGAAGTCCATGCTGATATCCTCCCACTTCCACGCCAGAATGTTCAAGGGTTGCAGCTTTCTAGCTTTACGCATATGGTCGGCTTTCACCCGCCGACATGTATTGCATTCCGATACGTACTTTGCGATTTCTCTTTTCATACGCGTCCACCAAAACCTGGTTTTCAGATCCTGGTACATCTTGTTGCTGCCCGAATGAATAGAATACTTGGACAAATGAGCTTCGTGCAAGATTTTCTTCCGAAGCTTCATGTCACGGGGTACCACTATACGGTCTTTAAACCATAGAGTACTATAAGGGCCTTAGTTTTTGACACATGTTTGAAGTGTCATCACCACACACACACCTCATTTCAATCAAGTTGATAAACACATTTGAAGAGCAAGTAACTACCATCAACATGCTCATTAGAGAAAAAACCCACATATTGCAAAAGTGGTATTTCCCACATGTGATATACAGGGGCTGGGCATATGAAAACTCCTACACCGTGCTAGGAATGTCCATGCCAAGTTTCACCCAAATTCAAAACCTTTTCGAGGTCATTTTGGGTATAGCTAGAAAGAGGGTAGTTTGAACTCAAATTCAAATTCAAACTGATTTTTATCCCATGAATTCAAAAGAGGGAGGCATAGTTTTGCTCAGCACATTTTTGGGAGCTCACACACCAATTTTCACTCCATTTGGAGTTGATCTTGACATGAGCTAAGTGGGGCAAATTCAAACTTTATTTGAATTTCAAACTGAACATGTGCTTAAATTTATCCAAACCAAACCCAATTTGAATTCTCACCAATTCAAATGGCTCAAGGGTAGATAATTCAAACCACCCTGGGCTTTGTGGGAACTACTGTTCACAACAGTGAATTTGAGTTAAGTTCAGAGGTTAAAATTGAAAGTGGGACCCACATGTCAACCACTGAAGTGATTCAACCGACTGAGACTTTCTCACTCGGGTCCTTGGGCTTCAGCAGCGATCGCCACCGAGGGAGGCCGCCGCGCCACCATCAGCTTGGCCACGCGCGAGACAGGGTCGGTTCTGAGGCCTTCTTAAGGCGCCCCACGCCGTGGCCGAAGCCCCCTCACCATTTTCTCCTCGCAAGAACACAGAACCGGAAATTCTTCCTCCGCCGCTCAGAACCGATCAGAGAGCCCCGATCGCAGCCTTCCCGTCCCCTCCAAAGATACAGCAAGGTACTAGGAACCTTCCTCTTTCTTCCCCCTCGCTAGAACTCAGCTGATACCGGTTGCTCTCGGCTATACCGAGAGCTCCACTCAGTAACCTAAAACCGCCGCACTTCGGGCTCCCGTGGAAAGCCCAACCGGGAGGTTGTCACACCCGAGCCACGGCGTCCCTGGACGTGCTGGTAATCGGTGCTGCTCACCCCCGAGCTACAGCCCGAGTGCTTGCTCACCGGCGGCGAATTCCCAGTTTTCCCTTATCTAGGTACAGACCGACCTTCGGGTGCGGTTCTGTCGAATTCATACTCTAGAAAGTATTAGAGGGCCTCAATCCGCTCTCACACCAACTAGACCCAGTAGCGCACAAGTTGCCTTCACAACCTTTGGCCTGAGAACCCCTATACCCGGCGTATTTAAAATTTGGCCGACGGCGGAGCATGCGGGAGGCATCGGGCGCACGGTGAGGGCCTAATACGGGCCTCCGCCGAGATGCTTCAAGCTCATGTCGACCTCCCCTAAGGTCCACGGATGCTCCCCGACCGGTTGCTCGAGTGGTTGAGATGCTAGGAAGGTCGGCCGACACGGCCGAAGTCTTTCCGAAGCCGCCGCTCGTCGCCGACCATGTACCGGCCATTTTCATGACGAGCTGAGCCCCGAATCATGTTCCCCGAGTGAAAATAGGCAGGGGCGGCCGGAATCATGAAAATTGGAGCTCCACAGAGGCTGCCGGCGAGCTCTCCGGCAAGGTACCCTGGCGGCAGAGCGCGGGCGGCGGGAGGTAGACGAAGGGAGTGGACCCCAGCCGTCAGCGGCAGATATTTTAAATCGGGATCGGGCTGCGGCTCGGATCCGGTGTGCTGGCGTGCAAAAATCCCATAGACCCCGGTGTGCCGACGCCTCAGCGCGCAACACGTGTCCCCATGGCCCACCGGCAGATTTAAACTTTTCCCCGACTTTAAGATTTCATTCAAACTTCAAATCCTCATAACTTTGGCTAGGAAGCTCAAAATCGAGTGAACCAAATTTTGTTGGATTGAGCTCTCTGAATACTTTCCAGCAAATCAAGTTTCACTTAATGAAAATCCTTATTTCTTCATAATTAATTTCTCAAAATTTAAACTGTTGTGGAATTTTAACTGGAGAATCCCTTGGAGGAAAATTCTGAAATTTTGCTGGGATGTTCACCAAAATATCCTGGAACTACCACAAAAATTTCAGGCCCATTTGAGCTCATTTAGTCCACCTAATAGTGTGATTAGTGAAACTGTTCCAGAGAAAATAGAAAATGTTCAGAAACATTTTCAGAATTTTCTATGAAATTGTTTAGCTCATATCTTTAGTTAGGAACCTTCAAATTAAGTGAGACCAAGTCCATTAGAACCCTCTGAAAATCTAGTTTTCAGAAAGTCATGGCTTGTTCAATGAAAATCCCTAGAGCACCCTAAGAGTTCCAATTAAGGTCAAGGACATGATTATTTGTGGAGGGCTCAATTGAGCTGTGCTGCAACTAAAACTTGACCAAGTCTCTGTTTAGGTTGTAACTGAGCCACAGCAAAAGTTTCACAGTCTTTGGGTCTGTCTAGTCATACTTAGAAGGTTCACAAGTTTAAAACTCTATTCAAATGCATTTAATTAATACATGTACTTCTTGTATCATGTAGTCGCTAAGGTCGAGGAGGAACCCGAAGTCCTAGACTTCGTTACTCTGGAGGAGCAGCTAGCTTACGACCAAGAGCAGCAAGGCAAGACACGGTTTCATTAACCATTTTACAAGGTTTTGTTGTTTTGAGCACTTACTTGAGTATCATTATTTCTTGCACTAGAGTCTTGTTTGGAAATCCAAATGCATAGCCAAGAAAGCCATGGGTGGGGATTAGGATTGAAAACCCCGTTAGCTACTGCAATGCTAAGATAGAGTAGGATTCGGTACAAGTCGAGTAGTTGGAACTACTCACGAGCATAGGCTAGAGGCACTCGACTCGGGTAGAGATAGCACATGATACACATGGCAAGAAAAATGAGACCGAGCGAAGAGTAAGGGCAGCAAGACTTTGGAGCCTGTGTTCTATAGCTCCGCTTGTGTCAATTGAGGACCGAGCCGTGTGCGGGCCTGTTGAACAAGCTAGAACAGTACCGAAGACCTACCTGCTATATGGGAACCGGGAAACCGATGTAACTCGGGTAGCTGGGTGTTGAGGCATAGCTGGTCGTTTAGAGGGTAGGTTAAGAGCTCGAGGTGTAAATCGGCTGGCGGCACTGAGATGCGCGTGCAGAGACCTCTTGCTCGGGACGATTGGACCGGTTCATCATTTGGCTAACGGGTGAAAGGTAGTTGCGTACGATGTCCGTGATGGTTGCTGTAGGCAACATCGAGTACGGGCGTACGTGACGGGTTGTTCGGGTAACCCTGCGGATGTAAATCGATTATAATCGCCGTCCCTCGCGGTCAGTGAGTACCACTTGTTCACTGTACCGTGACGTAGAAAGAACAAGCTAGTTACATGTTAAAATGTTGCTGATTGAAAGATGGACTTTGATTGTTTATGATCTGTTGTAGTTTAGAGCTAACTAAAGTTTGTTTCAACTTTGGGCAAAGTACATGAGAGAAATGTGTTTCTTGTTTGATTGCAGCTCCCTCATGTGCCTTAGCGTAAGGTTCTCCACAACCTGCTGCTAAAACTTGAAAGTAAGCTCCCATTAATTAGACGAGTCCTTGCAAATGATTTTTACCTCATATACCTATGACCCCTCACGTAGAAGTTTCATGTTTAGGAGAGACGGGTCAGACTTGCGGGCCTTCGCGCTCACTGCTTGTGTTTGAAGCTTTTGCAGGGTTCTATGAGGAATGGACTCCCAAAGAGGAGGCGGAACCCCAGGAGGGGAATCCCGTCGAGTGGGAGTCGTGCACGCCGCCGTGTTAGTGTGCGTGCGTGCTAGCCAGGACACGTTCACGGGCTGAACGTGAACTTGATGCGTAGTCTACGTCCGTGAGTGTGGACTGGACCTATTTTGATGTAAAAATGTTCATAAACCAGTTTATGTAATAAATTTTTTACTTCCACTTTGTACCTTTGATGTGTGTTATCCGGTGATGTGCAACGCAGCACCCCTCAGCGTGATCCTGGCTCGACAAGACCGTGTGGTCGTGTCAACGTTGGTATCAGAGCTTGCTTGAGGTCTAACGCACTACAAAGGTCATATTTTTCAAAAATCCAGTGAGGAACGAGTTAGTAGCCCATATAAGGATGTTATTAGTGTATAGAAAGTGGCATACTATGTGCTTATGTCGGAAAATCGTGCATCTCAGGACGCTTGATGTCTTGGGGGGTGTACGTAAGCGCTGTCCACCAGTGCGCACAAGCTGAAGGGTGGAGCCCCACGGGTGGCAGGTAACCCGACCCGCTTTGATATCCTCTACGACTCTTCATGTCGTTTGGGGTATTCGAGCAACGTCTGTCCCTGGCGTGCGTGGTGCAATTTGGGAGACCCCGTCACGTGGTCTGAAACGTGAACACGTAACTCAAGGCGTGTTTGGCTTGAGAACAGCCGGGCGAGTGATGACGGCCGGGTGTATGAACTGTATGGATACCGGGCTCGGTATGCAGCCGAGTCTGACGATTGTTTGAATTTCTGCACGTAGTCTAACCATGAAACGGTAGATGTGTAGTATTCGTGTGCGAGTGACGTTTAGTGCCACTGAAATAACGAAGCCGGCTAAGTCCGGTATAGGTTTTCCTTTGTGAGGACGTAGTACTGACATGATCTGGTGACGCATCGATGTCACACCCCACTAAATGAACAACTTCATTGTAAAACTTGAAGGTTTTGATCCAAAGTACTAAAACTTGATGTAACTCTTTTCCTTAATCAGGATATTCAAAGTTAATAAGTTTTCAACTTAGAGGAGACTAAGGACAGAGCTCCCTGTTTTCAGCTGATTGAAGGATGAGGTTAATCAGGGGTTAGAGGTTGAGTTCTTTCGAGGATGGGGTCATATGATACATTTATGGAAAGAATTGGAAGAGCTTCACAACTTTTCTGTTGAGGTCCAGAGGTGTTTCAACCCATAACTAATCGAAAAAGGCAGTAGAGTTGAAACTGTCCAGAAAACAGGGCAGAGCAAAGACTCTCTATAACTCTCTGTAAATTGAGCATAACTTCCTGCATAAAAATCCAAAAATAGAAAATGAGGTAGTTCTGGAAAGCTTATGAGCTGGGTTACAACTTTGTAACGGAAACTTTTGTCAGATTGGGAAGATAATTAACTGGAATTCTTGGATCAAATTCGTACCTCAAGCAGGGAGGTGCTGTCCAATGTCTCAAGAAATTCTGTTAACTTTGGCATCTCATAACTTTTGAACCAGGACAGATCTTAGGCCAAGCAAATACTTTCTGGAAATCTATTGAAGTTTGCTTTAACTTTGATGCTGAGCTCCAGAATTGGTTTTGCTTTTAGCATGGCCTAAATCAGGTTGAGATGGAAACTGGTCAGGGCTGTCATGTTGGACAGCAGATCAGTAGTCAAATTTGTTTAAATTTGAACTATATTTCCAAGTTTTATGAGTTCAATGACATGTTTGATGTTATAACTCAATGGTTTACTGTTCAAATAAATATTTGACATTTCTCAAATATAGTTTTACAGATGACAGCAGATAAACAGTTCGAGAACGGGTGGGTGGAATCTCACTGTTCTCACCACAGCGGCTATCCGGAGGCATTGAGGCAGATGCTTCAATATTTCGGATACAACCAAATGCCGCAGTACTTCGCCAAGGAAGAAGGCGAGGAGGGGAACAAGACATGGACAATCCATGTCGAAGTTCCTGCAGGACCTATGCCACCCGGTTGGGTGCCGTTCACCGTCACGGTGAGAGGTAGACAACCAAAAGGGATGTGGCAAGTGGCAGCCCGTGACACCATGTCAAGTTTCTGCCAACTACACATGAGAGCGATGGAGGGAACTCCATACGCGCTTGTTATGGTGGAGGGACGGGCTCATCATGTGTGGGAAGGGAGGTACCGGGAGGCAACAGACCCGGGTTGCCCAAGGTACAACCCTGCGGAGGCAAACCTCAGCCTCCAGATGAGGGCGGGAAACGCCGTGATGGACAGCCAAGCTGTTCATACGGAGCATCTTGCCGCAAGGCTCAAGGAGAGCACAAGCTGTGGAGACCATTTCGAGAGTGGTCACAACACACTCCGCAATGTGCTCCTTCCGACGATCAAGCGACTGAACGAACAGCATAATCAGTTGCATCGTCTGAAGAAGGCGAAGAAGAAAAGCCGTGTCGACATCGCGGCGCTACAAGAGCTGGTGCAGACTCTAATGCAGCAAAATGAGGACCTTACTCAAGAGCGAGATGAAGCTATTGAGGAAGGGAAAGGTTGGGAAGAAGACTACAACCAAGCCATGGACGAGGTGGATGCATTGCAGGACCTCGTACCTCCGGTACTGGGCATACCGGTGGTCTTTGGTCTTCCGGCTATGGGAGAGCCCGAGATGGGAGAAGAGGTTGTAGATCCAGCAACACCAGCAGAGGTACCAGAGGAGGATGACCCGCAGGAGGTCGAGTTCTACTCCAAGTATGGGGTTACAGTTGCCAATTAGGGCAGCTAGGGTTGGGTAACCCAAACTTTTGTAATCGGTGACATGTCGTGTAGCCAGTAGCATATGTATAGATAGTGACGACATGGGCACGACTTCTCGGAGACCCGAGAATAATGTATCTTGTATAAAGTTTATGCTTTATCAATATATGTGAATGTTGTGCAAATTATTCATGTGTCACTTCAATACCTACTGTTGCATACGGAATTTTAAGTATGACATGTACTGATCGCTGCTGTTTTGAATTTCAGAATGACTCGTACCCGTGACAACCCAGACGTTGGGGGTTCCAGTCAAGGGGGAGAAACCTCCCAACAGCCTCCCGAGGACTCCTCGGGACAGCAGCAGCAACAGCAGCAACAGCAACACAAACACCGCCACCACCACCGCCAATGGTTACATTGGCCGACTTCGTTGCGGCAATGGCGGGTTCTCATCAGCAGCACACGGAGTTGCTGGAAACTCTTATTGCCAATACGTCTCGCCCAGAGAGACGTCAAGACCGTGAGGAGCGTCAACAGAGCTCCTACTCCGACTTCCTAGCGACTCATCCCCCGGTATTCTAAAGGGCGGATGAACCTCTCGACACGGACAACTGGCTCCACGCGATAGAAATGAAGTTCGGGCTGCTCCAAATAAGTGAGCAGCGCAAGACTCAGTTCACGGTCCAACAGCTCGAGGGATCCGCGAGCGCGTGGTGGGCAAACTTCTGTGCTTCACAGCCCACCGACCGAGTTATGACCTGGGCAGAGTTCCGGACGGCCTTCAGGACCTATCACATATCACCAGGTCTGATGAAGAGGAAGACACAGGAGTTTCTACACCTGCAGCAAGGGAGCCGGAACGCTGTGGAATACTCCAGGGCGTTCAACGATCTCGCGCTCTATGCGTCGTATCACGCTGATACTGACGAGAAGTGGCGGGACCACTTTTACCAGGGGCTTAACCCGCTCCTGAAGGATAAACTGGTGATGTTCAATCGCGGCGCCCTCAACAACATCATTGATGATGCGATTATCCAGGAGGACTCCGGCAAGGAGTTAGCGGCAGCGGAGAGAAAGCGAAGCGCGCCGCAAAGCAGCGGAGAAGGAGGCGGTCCTTCTCAGAAGTTTCGGATGGTGAATCGCCCACCATCAGGTCCCCGCTGGCAACCACCCCCGAGGCCGATGCCGTTCCGCAGTCGGCCTTATTCTTCACCGGCATTCAGGCCGGCACTGCCAGTACCACCTGCACAACAACAACAGCAGCAGCGGGCGATGCCGCGTGCGTATGTACCTCAGCAGCGCATGCCGGGCTTTCGTCCCCCGAGCACCGCACAAGGAGCGGCCACATGTTACAAGTGTGGTCGTTCAGGACACTTCGCCAGCAGTTGTCCGGAGAGGCAAGGCGGCGGAGTTGCACTGCAGCTTCCGCGGAGGAATCAACCCCGGAACCCTACAAACGCACAGAGGGCGAACCCGAGGCCCAGCACGGTTCACCAACTTGCCATAGAGGACGTGCCGGAGGGTGAGCCAATCCTTTCGGGTATGTTCCAACTCCACCAGCATCCCGCCATAGTGTTGTTTGATTCACGCGCCACGCATAGCTTCATTAGCCAAGCTTTCATTGATAGATATAGCTTGCAAATACTACCCACTGATAGCCCTTATGTGATCTGTTCACCGGGTGGGAAAATTTCAGCAAGCATGATGGTCCCAAAAGTGCCATTGTGCTTGGAGGGTAGAGTATACCCTACGTCTCTCATATATTTAGAGGGACAAAAGGTCGATGTCATCTTAGGGATGTCATGGTTAACCCGCCACGGCGCTGTTTTAGACACCGTCCTCCGAATCGTGCATTTGAATTCAGAAGTGCACAAATCTAATTCTTTATTTCTGGACAGTCCAGAAATCGCACTTCCAAGCGTCTATCAGTCCACCACCATCAGATTGGAAGATATTCCAGTGGTCCGAGAGTTCCCCGACGTATTCGCGGATGATTTGCCGGGGATGCTACCTGATAGAGAGGTGGAGTTCAAGATTGAACTTGCACCGGGAACCATGCCAATATCCCGAAGGCCTTACGAGATGGCGCCCAAGGAATTGGCTGAATTGAAGACCCAGCTAATGGACCTGCTGGAAAAGGGTTTTATTAGGCCGAGCTCCTCGCCATGGGGCTGCTCGGCATTATTTGTGAAGAAGAAGGATGAGACGTTGCGGCTTTGTGTGGACTATCGTCCACTAAACACAGTAACCATCAAGAACAAGTACCCGTTGCCACGGATCGACACGTTATTTGATCAGTTGGTCGAAGCAAAGATCTTTTCCAAGATGGATTTAATATCCGGGTACCACCAGATTAAAATACGGGCTGAGGACATTCCAAAGACGGCTTTCTCGATGAGGTACGGACTTTACGAGTACCTGGTCATGTCCTTTGGCCTCACCAATGTTCCATCTCATTTCATGTATTTGATGAACTCGGTATTTATGCCAGAGCTGGACAAGTTTGTCGTGGTCTTCATCGACGACATACTAGTATATTCCAAGTCGGAGGAAGATCACAAGAAGCATCTGCGTATAGTCTTGCAACGGCTGCGGGATCACAAGCTATACGCGAAATTCAGCAAGTGCAAATTCGGGATATCGCAAGTGCCTTTCCTCGGGCATATCATCTCAGAGGAGGGTATCACTGTGGACCCGAGCAAGATCACTCAAGTGCTGAATTGGAAATCCCCAAGAACCGTTCACGAGGTACGGAGTTTCCTCGGACTCGCGGGATATTATCGGAGGTTCATTCCGAACTTCTCGAAGATTGCCAAGCCGATGACGGAGCTGCTGAAGAAGTCTACCAAATATGTTTGGAGTCCGGCATGTGAAGCAGCATTCAAGGCTTTAGTCAAGCACCTGACATCAGCACCTGTTTTGGCGCAGCCAGACACAACAAAACCGTTCGATGTGTACTGCGATGCATCCGGCATTGGGCTCGGGTGTGCGCTGATGCAAGACCGAAGAGTGGTCGCGTATGGATCACGGCAGCTTAGAAACCATGAGCAGAATTATCCAACTCACGACTTGGAGCTCGCTGCCATGGTACTTGCACTAAAAATGTGGAGGCACTACCTACTCGGTAACCTCATACATTTATATACCGATCACAAGAGCCTCAGATACATATTCACTCAGAAGGAGCTGAACATGAGGCAGCGAAGATGGTTAGAACTGATAAAGGATTATGAAATAGAGATCCATTATCACCCCGGCAAAGCGAACGTAGTGGCAGATGCGCTGAGCCGCAAGTCACACATCAACAATCTGACCATCACACCGTTGGAAGAGAGCGAACCATCACTGCATGTGATTCCACATGGAGCTCTCTACAACTTACCTTTGATCCCCACCATCCGTGAAGAGATAGCGGCAGCTCAGAAACATGACAAGCGCATGTCGCATTTGCGGAGACGTGTAGACAGTGGGGAGTTGAAATGTTTCCGGAAGGACGGAGACGACATCCTATGGTTCGAGGACCGGATCGTCGTACCCCGTAACCCGGAGCTAAGAAAGAAAATTTTTGATGAGGCTCACTTATCAAAATTTTCTATTCACCCCGACAGCAACAAAATGTATCAAGAACTCAGAAGCAAGTTTTGGTGGATGCGGATGAAGCGGGAGGTCGCAAAGTACGTGTCCGAGTGTGATACATGTCGAAGGGTGAAGGCGGATCATATGCGGAAACCGGGACTGCTACAACCACTGGGCGTTCCTGCCTGGAACTGGGAGGATGTGAGCATGGACTTCATCGTCGGGTTACCCACCACCTTTCAAAAACATGATTCTGTGTGGGTGGTCATCGACCGGCTCACCAAAGTTGCCCACTTCATCCCGGTCAACACCAATTACGACGCCAAGAAGTACGCTGAACTGTACATCTCACGGATCCAATGCTTGTATGGCGTACCCCGTACCATCATATCGGATTGGGGCACTTTATTTGTGTCCCGTTTTTGGGAGCAGCTGCACACTGCCTTGGGGACGAAGCTGATCCGTAGTTCAGCATACCACCCGCAGACGGATGGGCAAACCGAGCGGGTAAATCAGATCCTAGAAGACATGCTACGAGCTTGCGCTATCAACCACGGCAAGAATTGGGATGATCACTTGCCGTTAGCCGAGTTCTCGTACAACAATGGGTACCAAGCCAGAATAAAGATGGCGCCCTACGAGGCGCTATACGGAAGAAAATGCCGCACACCATTGAACTGGTGTGAGTCTGGCGAAAGGGTTACCTTCGGGATTAACCTTGTCAACAACGCGGAGGAGAAGGTTCGACTAATTCAAGCAAACCTAAAAGCCGCCCAATCCCGACAGAAACAGTATGCGGACTGGAGAAGACGCCCATTGCAGTTCGAAGTCAGGGATCACGTATACCTACGTGTGTCTCCAATGAAGGGCGTAAACAGATTTGGGGTGAGAGGAAAGTTAGCACCCCGATTCATCGGTCCATTCCAGATTACCGAAAGATGTGGATCAGTAGCATACCGGCTGAAATTACCAGAAGCACTTTCCGGTGTGCACGACGTCTTTCACATTTCCCAGCTGAGGAAGTGTCTTAAGCTATCAACTACCGATCAGCTGGAGGACATTGAAGAATTTACCAGATCTCACCTTTCGGGAGGAGCCGGTTCAGATCATTGACGAAAAGGCCCGAACCACACGCAACCACACGTTGTGGATCTACAAAGTTCTATGGAGTAATCACTCCGTGGACGAAGCGACATGGGAGAGCGAAGGATTTCTTTGCACTAACTACCCCGACTTTTTCACGTCGCATATCCGGTAATTATCCACCGTCCTCTCTCTCATTTTCACCTTATAATCTCGGGACGAGATTCTTTTAAGGGGGGAGGAATGTAAGGGCCTCAGTTTTTGACACATGTTTGAAGTGTCAACACCACACACACACCTCATTTGAAGCAAGTTGACAAACACATTTGAAGAGCAAGTAACCACCATCAACATGCTCATTAGAGAACAAACCCACATATCCCACATGCGATATACAGGGGCTGGGCATATGAAAACTCCTACACCGTGCTAGGAATGTCCATGCCAAGTTTCACCCAAATTCAAAACCTTTTCGAGGTCATTTTGGGTATAGCTAGAAAGAGGGTAGTTTGAACTCAAATTTAAATTCAAACTGATTTTTATCCCATGAATTAAAAAGGGGGAGGCATAGTCTTACTCAGCACATTTTTTGGAGCTCACACACCAATTTTCACTCCATTTGGAGTTGATCTTGACATGAGCTAAGTGGGGCAAATTCAAACTTTATTTGAATTTCAAACTGAACATGTGCTGAAATTTATCCAAACCAAAACCAATTTGAATTCTCACCAATTCAAATGGCTCAAGGGTAGATAATTCAAACCACCCTGGGCTTTGTGGGAACTACTGTTCACAACAGTGAATTTGAGTTAAGTTCAGAGGTTAAAATTGAAAGTAGGACCCACATGGCAGCCACTGAAGTGATTCAACCGACTGAGACTTTCTCACTCGGGTCCTTGGGCTTCAGCAGCGATCGCCACCGAGGGAGGCCGCCACGCCACCAGCAGCTTGGCCACGCGCGAGCCAGGGTCGGTTCTGAGGCCTTCTTAAGGCGCCCCACGTCGTGGTTGAAGCCCCCTCACCATTTTCTCCTCGCAAGAACACAGAACCGGAAATTCTTCATCCGCCGCTCAGAACCGATCAGAGAGCCCCGATCGCAGCCTTCCCGTCCCCTCCAAAGCTACAGCAAGGTACTAGGAACCTTCCTCTTTCTTCCCCCTCACTAGAACTCAGCTGAAACCGGTTGCTCTCGGCTATACCGAGAGCTCCACTCAGTAACCTAAAACCGCCGCACTCAGGCTACCGTGGACAGCCCAACCAGGAGGTTGTCACACCCGAGCCACGGCGTCCCTGGATGCGCTGGTAATCGGTGCTGCTCACCCCCGAGCCACAGCTCGAGTGCTTGCTCACCGGCGGCGAATTCCTAGTTTTCCCCTATCTAGGTACAGACCGACCTTCAGGTGCGGTTCTGTCGAATTCATACTCTAGAAAGGATTAGAGGGCCCCAATCCGCTCCCACACCAAATAGACCCAGTAGCGCACAAGTTTCCTTCACAACCTTTTGCCTGAGAACCCCTATACCCGGCGTATTTCGAAGTTGGCCGACGGCGGAGCATGCGGGAGGCATCAAGCGCACGGTGAGGGCCTAATCCGGGCCTCCCCCGAGCTGCTTCAAGCTCATGTCGACCTCCCCTAAGGTCCACTGATGCTCCCTGACCGGTTGCTCGAGTGGTTGAGATGCTAGGTAGGTCGGCCGACACGGCCGAAGTCTTTCCGAAGCCGTCGCTCGTCGCCGACCATGTACCGACTGTTTTCATGACGAGCTGAGCCCGGAATCGTGTTCCCCGAGTGAAAATAGGCAGGGGCGGCCGGAATCATGAAGCTTGGAGCTCCACAGAGGCTGCCGACGAGCTCTCCGGCGAGGTACCCAGGCGGCAGAGCGCGGGCGGCGGGAGGTAGACGAAGGGAGTGGACCCCAGCCGTCAGCGGCAGATATTTTAAATCGGGATCGGGCTGCGGCTTGGATCCGGTGTGCTGGCGCGCAAAAACCCCATAGACCCCGGTGTGCCGACGCCTCAGCGCGCAACACGTGTCCCCGTGGCCCACCGGCAGATTTAAACTTTTCCCCGATTTTCAGATTTGATTCAAACTTCAAATCCTCATAACTTTGGCTAGGATGCTCCAAATCAAGTGAACCAAATTTTGTTGGATCCAGCTCTCTGAATACTTTCCAGCAAATCAAGTTTCACTTAATGAAAATCCTTATTTCTCTAAAATTAATTCCTCAAACTTTATACTGTTGTGGAATTTTAACTGGAGAATCCCTTCGAGGAAAATTCTGAAATTTTGCTGGGATGTTCACAAAAATATCCCTGAACTAGCATAAAAATTTCAGGCCCATTTGAGCTCATTTGATCCACCTAATGGTGTGATTAGTGAAACTGTTCCAGAGAAAATAGAAAATGTTCAGAAACATTTTCAGAATTTTCTCTGAAATTGTTTAGCTCCTATCTTCAGTTAGGAACCTTCAAATTAAGTGAGACCAAGTCCATTAGAACCCTCTGAAAATCTAGTTTTCATAAAGTCATGGCTTGTTCCATGAAAATCCCTAGAGCACCCTAAGAGTTCCAATTAAGGTCAAGGACATGATTATTTGTGGAGGGCTCAATTGAGCTGTGCTGCAACTAAAACTTGACCAAGTCTCTGTTTAGGTTGTAACCGAGCCACAGCAAAAGTTTCACAGTCTTTGGGTCTGTCTAGTGAGTCTTAGAAGGTTCATAAGTTTAAAGCTCAATTCAAAAGCATTTAACTAATATAAGTATTTCTTGTATCATGTAGTCGCTAAGGTCGAGGAGGAACCCGAAGTCCTAGACTTTGTTACTCTGGAGGAGCAGCTAGCCTACGACCAAGAGCAGCAAGGCAAGACCCGGTTTGCATTAACCTTTTTACAAAGTTTTGTTGTTTTGAGCACTTACTTGAGTTTCATTATTTCTTGCACTAGAGTCTTGTTTGGAAATCCAAATGCACAGCCAAGAAAGCGATGGGTGGGGATTAGGATTGAAAACCCCATTAGCTACTGCAATGCTAAGATAGATTAGGATTCGGTACAAGTCGAGTAGTTGGAACTACTCGCAAGCATAGGCTAGAGGCACTCAACTCGGGTAGAGATAGCACATGATACACATGGCAAGAAAAATTCGACTGAGCGGAAAGTAAGGGCAGCAGGACTTTGGGGCCTGTGTGCTATAGCTCCGCTTATGTCGATTGAGGACCAAGCCGTGTGATGGCCTGTTGAACAAGCTAGAACAGTACCGAAGACCTACCGGCTATATGGGAACCGGGAAACCGATGTAACTCTGGTAGCTGGGTGTTGAGGCATAGCTGGTCGTTCAGAGGGTAGGTTGAGAGCTCGAGGTGTAAATCGGCTGGCGGCACTGAGATGTGCGTGCAGAGACCTCTTGCTCGGGACGATTGGACCGGTTCAACATTTGGCTAACGGGTGAAAGGTAGTTGCGTACGACGTCCGTGATGGTTTCTGTAGGCAACATCGAGTACGGGCGTACGTGACGGGTTGTTCGGGTAACCCTGCAGGTGTAAATCGATTATAATCGCCGTCCCTCGCGGTCAGTGAGTACCACTTGTTCACTGTACCGTGACGTAGAAAGAACAGGCTAGTTACATGTTAAAATGTTGGTGATTGAAAGATGGACTTTGATTGTTAATGAGTTGTTGTAGTTTAGAGCTAACTAAAGTTCGTTTCAACTTTGGGCAAAGTACATGAGAGAAATTCGTTTCTTGTTTGATTGCGGCTCCCTCATGTGCCTTAGCGTAAGGTTCTCCACAACCTGCTGCTAAAACTTGAAAGTAAGGTCCCATTAATTAGACGAGTCCTTGCAAATGATTTTTACCTCATATAGAAGTTCCATGTTTAGGAGAGACGAGTCAGACTTGCGGAGCCTTCATGCACACTGCTTGTGTTTGAAGCTTTTGCAGGGTTCTATGAGGAAGGGACTCCCGAAGAGGAGGTGGAACCCCAGGAGGGGAATCCCGTCGAGTGAGAGTCGTGCACGCCGCCGTGTTAGTGTGCGTGCGTGCTAGCAAGGACACGTTCACGGGCTGAACGTGAACTTGATGCGTAGTCTACGCCCGTGAGTGTAGACTGGACCTCTTTTGATGTAAAAATGTTCATAAACCAGTTTATGTAATAAAATTTTTGCTTCCATTTTTTACCTTTGATGTGTGTTATCCGGTGCTGTGCAACGCAGCACCCCTCATCGTGATCCTGGCTCGACAAGACCGTGGGGTCGTGTCAAGTACCGTGTTCATCCCTTCGGAAGCATTTCATGTCGCCATTCTTTATTCTTCTCCGAATGTGCGAGATTCCCATGTCTTCCTTCTGAGCTTCCATAATCTCCTCTCGTATGGTAGGGACGAGAGCCAGATTATATAATGCCCCATATGGAACCAAGTATAGACTCGGCTCCTCCTCTTCAAGTGGGCTGATGGACAGATTGTTGACATGAGATTTGCGGCTTAAGGCATCAGTAACCACGTTTGCCTTTCTGGGATGGTAGTGAATCTAGGTCTCACAGTCTTTAATCAGCTCTAGCCACCTCCGTCGCTGCATATTCAACTCCTTTTGAGCGAATATATATTTCAGACTCTTGTGGTCGGTGTAGATGTGCACTAAGTTACCAAGTAAATAGTGTCTCCACATTTTCAATGCCAACACCACAGCAGCGAGCTCAAGATCATGAGTCGGATAGTGCTGCTCTTGGTTACAAAGTTGATGTGAGCAATAGGCGACCACTCTTCCTCCTTGCATCAATACACAGCCAAGCCCGATACGGGACGCATCACAATATACGTCAAAGAGCTTGGTCGTATCCGCTTGAGCTAACACCGGGGCTGTTGTAGGATGCTTCACCAATGCTTGGAAAGCTCCTTTACAAGCTGAGCTCCAAACATATATGATCCCCTTATTCAACAATTCAGTCATCGTCTTAGCAAGCTTGGAGAAGTTCGGTATGAATCACTGATAATATCCCGCTAAACCGAGAAAGCTCCTGACTTCATGGACAGATTTTGGGGACTTCCATTTCAGCACTTATTCTATTTTGCTTGGATCAACTGCAATGCCTTCCGCAGAAATAATATGACCAAGAAATGGCACTTGGCTTATCCAAAACTCGCACTTGCTGAAACTGGCATAAAGCTTATGGTCTCGCAATCGTTGGAGCACGATATGCAGGTGTTCGGCATGCTTCCTCAGACTTGGAATAAACCAAGATGTCGTCGACAAACACCACCACGAACTTGTCCGACTCCGGCTTGAACACTGAGTTCATGAGATACATGAAACGTGCCGGGGCATTGGTGAGACCAAAAGACATCACGAGATATTCATAAAATCCGTATCTCGTCGAGAAGGCCGTCTTCAGAATATCCTCCGCTTGGATCTTGATTTGGTGATATACGGAGAGAAGATCCATCTTCAAAAATATACTTGCACCCATAAGTTGTTCGAATAAGATATCGATGCGGAGCAGTGGATACTTATTCTTTATGGTGACGGCGTTGAGAGGTCGGTAATCCACACACAACCTCAAGGTTTCATCCTTCTTCTTCACAAACAGCGCCGAGCATCCCCATGGCGAGGAACTCGGTCGAATGAAACCCTTCTTCATTTAATTATTGAGCTGCTCCTTCAATTCTGCTAGCTCATTCGGAGCCATCTTATACGGTCTCCGTGATATAGGTGTCATCCCGGGTACAAGTTCAATCTTGAACTCGACATCCGTTTTGGGTTGCATGCCCGGGAGATCATCCGGAAATACGTCCGGATATTCACGGACCACAAGAATATCCTTAAGTTTTGTGGCTTCCGTGTTATATGTAGCTGGAGCTTCTTGAACCGAACGGTCAAGAATAAGAACATGTGGTTCATGAAGTGGAGAGTTTAAACGAACCACACGTGGAATGATTTCAAGAACAGCACCATGGTGATGTAGCCATGACATTCCTAAAATGACATCAAGTTTTTGACTCTCTAACATAATTATAGAAGTCGGATATAGATTCCTACCCAATTGTCATGGTGCTCTATAGACAATCCTATCAGCTGTTATTTTCCCACCCGGAGAGTATATCAAGTATGAACTATTTGTGGAAATGATAGGCAATTGATACTTAATAACATAAGATTGACTTATGAAATATGGGTGGCACCGGAGTCAAAAAGTATGACTATGGGGTGATCTAAATAAGAAAATGTACCCACGAGGAAGGGTTCCCCTTCCGGCACGTCTTCGATGGCTAAGTGGTGGACGTTGCAGGGTTTTTGTACTCGTTTCTTGGGCTGGTTGCGTGGCTGATTAGCACCCTGATACGGTGCTGCACCCCTGCCCTGTCGCTGCTCAGGGCAGTCCTTCGCAATATGCCCGAGATGGCCACACGTGAAGCATGTGTAAGGTGTCGGGGTCCCTCCGAATTGAGGACGGTATCCCGGTGCAGGTGGTTGGAACTGAGGTGCACACGCGACCATCCTTTGCTTCTGTTGTTGCTGTGGTGGATACTATGGTTGGAACTGAGGCGGTCGTGCCGGTGGCTGCCATCTTTTACCGGATGGTGAGCGATACACCACGCGGTATTTTTGTGGCGCCCCACCACTGCTGCTTGTCAGCGAGATGCATTTCCTTTTATCAGAACCGTGCTTGCGCTGAGCATTTTCTTGTAAAATCGCGGCATTAACAAGGTCATTGAATGTGCCGTGATTGCTTTGGGCGAGATGGACCTTCATTTTATAATTCAGGCCCCGGAAGAACGCGTTTCGCTTATCTTCCTCCGTTCCCACAAATCCTGGCGCATACTGCACCAGCCGTTTGAATGACCTGGAGTACTCATGAGCACTCCTCTCGCCTTTTTCAGCGGCAGAAACTCCTGGAGCTTCCTCTCCATAACACCGGGAGGTATATGATAGGCCGGAACGTTTCCCGGAACTACGTCCATGAGACGGCATGGCCAGCCGGTAAGGAGGCGGTGTAGTTCGTCCACCATGTACCGGCTTCCCCTTGAAGCTGTTGCGCTGCACACAACACCTTCTGATGTTCGGTGCAGCGTAGTAAACCGAACTTCGCCTCAAGAGTGTGGATGAAGCTGTCCGCCTCCAAAGGCTCTTCGGCCTCTGTATAGACCGGTGGATGGGTCCCCAGGAAATCTGAATATGAATTTTGTTGGGGCTGGCGTTGCCCATTGTCTTGGCGTCCTCCTGGATGGGACGCATTTTGTTGCACTAGCATCCGCAGCAACTCGGTTTGCTCGTCACGCGAGCCGAGTACTGCAGCGAGAACCTCCGCAAGATTTCTTGGAAGTTCTGGTGGTGGTGGAGGTGGTTGCTGCTGCATCGTGGTTTGCTCCGGAGGTGGAGACTCATCACCACGAACCTGACTTGGACCTCCCTCCTCTTGCGTGGACCGTGTATGCACCATTCTGCATTCTTACCATTCAAACGATCAGCACATGTTTGGTTACTTCATCCAGTCTATACAATAGTAGCGCTAGAATGGAATAAATAATACACATAGCATTCACACATATGGATAAAGTATGAACTTTAAACAACATATACATCCCTGGACCATGTCACATGACCGAGTTCCAAAATAATGAACTTTATGGATTAAAAATTCATTTCGACCATCGTGGGTCGCCACGGAATGTTAAGTGCGTTAGCATGCGTAATACCTCGCTATTGTACTGGATCCAAACATGTCCTCGCTCAAAGTGATATGTCGAATGCATAACTTTTTGACTCCAACTCGCTATTTTACAACAGCCGCTGGTTATCAAAATGTGAAACTAAGTGTTTTGGTTGAAAAACTTCAACATGCTGTTCACTGTCCAGTTTCTGGTCCAGCTGACCAGTCTGGATAATTCAACTGTTTTGACCACTTTGGAAGCAAAACCTGGACTGGAGTTCAACAACAAAGTTGTAGTAGACTCAAAAAGTAATCCAGATTGTATTTATTTGCCTCCATATCCTTACTAGTTTATGAGTTATTGTTTTCACAATTTGAGAGAATTTCTCAGCAATTTGACAGCACCTACTTTGCAAGTGGCAGTTTTATTCACAAAATTCCAACTATTTCTGCCCTCCAAATAGGAAAACACTGAACTACAAAGTTGTATCACACTTCCTACACATTCCAATGATATCTTACTTTACTCTTAGAAATTTTTCTACAGAACGTTGTGGTCGAAATACAGAAATTTCCAGAGAGCATTTTTGGACTGCCCTGTTTCTGGACAGTGCATAATCGTCTGAGATTTTCATCCATTTGGAGGGAGATTTTGTTCTGGAGCTCTACAGAAAAGTTGTATAAGACTTCCAAACCTTTCCAGAAGGGCATCCCACACCTCCGTTGGTTCAACCAATCCAATGTTATACCCTCTTTGATTTAAGCAAAAATTCTGCCAAAAACAGGGGAGGTTGTTCCTAAGTCTATGACATTGAATCTATACTCCCTATTGACTCTTAGTTCAATATGGGAGTCAATAACCCCTAAATGGAATCCTAAACTTCGTTTTGACTCTTTTCTTTGAAAATATACTTTTATTCAACTAATAACTTATCTCGGTACTGACACGAACCCACGGTCTTGTCGAGCCAGGATCACGCTGAGGGGTGCTGCGTTGCACACCGGATAACACACATCAAAGGTACAAAGAGGAAGCAAAGTTTTATTATGTAAACAGGTTTGTGAACATTTCTACAACAAAATATGTTCCTTCTACACTCACGGGCGTAGACTACGCATCGAGTTCATGTTCAGCCCGGGAACGTGTCCTCGCCAGCACGCACACACACTAACACGGCGGCGTGCACGACTCCCACTCGACGGGGTTTCCCTCCTGGTATTCCGTCTCCTCCTAGGGAGTTCCTTCCTCATAAAACCTTGCAAATGCTTCAAACACAAGCAGTGAGCACGATGGCTCAGCAAAACTGACCCGTCTCTCCTATACATGAATCTTCTACATGAATGGTGATAGGTTACATGAGGTAAAATAAGTTGCAATAGACTCGCCTAATTAGTGGAACCTTACTTTAAAGTTTTAGCAACAGGTCATTGAGAACCTTACGCTAAGGCACATGAGAGAGCCACAATCTGAGAGGGCCCGGCGTTCCCGGTCCACGGGGACGGGGCACCTCGCCCAGGAATCACATTGGGTGGTGCCGTGTTATGCGGCACCCAACAGCACATATATAAGGAAAACTGTATTACATAAATCAAAGCGGAAGCTTACAATTGTTCTTTGTAAATAATTTACATAAAATAGCTACAGCGGAAGTCTATAAACAGCTCACGTCGAATAACTAAGAAGCACTCGAGAAGAGGTCCAGCCCGCGGACTCCTCTCGCTAGCAACACGAAGACATGGCAGCGGCTAGGTCCTCCATGTGTAACATGACTCGGACATTTCCGAGTCTCACCGGACAACCTTCTTTATAGCGTCGTATTAACCTGCAAAACCACTCATATAGCAAGAGTGAGCACAAAGGCTCAGCAAGTCTTAACCGTCTCTCCTAAAGCATGCAACTCTACATGAGGGTAACATAAGACCTAATCCTGTAATTTGCGAAAAGACTCGTCTACGAGTTCATCCTTAACTTTCAGATTTTAACCATAATAGTAGTGACCTTGCGCCCAGCAATATTGGAACTCCATAATCAAACAAGAAACACTTCATTCCCATGTTACTTGGCCCAAGGTGGAAAAGTAACTTTAGTTTGCTCTATTTCTACTTCAAACAAGGTTTTCATGCAATTTACAATAATCATAGCAGCAATTAAACTTTGCAAACTGTTTCCACACAAGTTGATTACTACGTCACAACATGGGAGCAAGCGGTACTCAATAACCGCGAGGGACGGTGATTCGAATCAAACACTACACAGATAACTCGACACATACGCCCGTCTCTGAAGACCCAAATCTGGCGTCCATCATTACGTCGTATGTGGCAACCTTTCTCAGGACACTAGACTGTAGAACCGGTCGCACCGTCTCGGGCTCATAGGTCTAACGAGACGATGTGGTATGCCTCTACAATCCAGTGAACCTGGTACATCGGTTTCCTGGTTCCCATATATAAGTAAGCATCCGGTACACAACTCAATACTTGCTCCTGGATGCGGCACACGCATCGGTCCTTAACCGACACAGGCAGAGCTACTCGACCAAGACCTCGTCTTGTCGCAGCCTAACCCCACTGCCCGGTCTCATCTTTAGAAATGTAAACTTTAGTTTGCCTCTCCCTTCCAACCACACTTATGTGATCCTGAACTATAGCTCGCGAGTAGATCCCAACTACTCGTCTTCTACCGGATGTCCTAGCCTATTTAGCACGGCCTTATTCTACAGCGATGACACATTTCTACCTTTGCCCTTAGGGTTCATTTTTGGTTATGCATGTGGAGTATAAAACACCCTTGACCTAATGCACATACAAATTTTGACCCATAGTAGTGAACAAATGAAAAACTTTATAAAAAACTTAAATGCAAACCGGAGCTTGCCTTGGTTTTGCAGGTGACTAAAGTCAGATAATATGAAGTTAGTTGCTGATGACTTGAAGCTTAATCCCTGCCCTTCTTGCTCCTTGATTCAAGCTTAACTCCTCCTTCACTTCTCCACGTTTAATCACTACAAGTTATGAATATGCATATATGTTTAATTGTAAAACTTTTGCTAACAAGTGCTAAAGACAAGTTTAAATCTGGAACTCTGTTTAAGAATTTAAAATGACACTGGTGCTAGTGGTTTGGGTGGGTTTAAGTACTATGCTCAAGTGAGATGTGTGTTTCCTCACTTGTGTGTTGATTACCTAAGAGGTTAAACAGAGCAGTACTGATCCAGGGCTCCAATGGATCTGAAACTTTTCTTGTGAGTTCTTTGTCACAAGCAAGTCATCTGGACCAAAATTAAGAATATTTCAATGAGTAGATCACCCAGAACAATTCCCTAAGCATTTAGGCAAAAAGGAATTAATCCTGAATAAATTTGCACTTTCATGCAAATGCAAGTGAACTACAAGTTGAAACATAACTCAGAGAGATGCATGAATTTTCCTACGATTTGTGGAGCTATGAACTACCCAGAACTGAATTTCCAAGTTTTGGAAATTCTCTGAAATTGTTTCTGTATTCATTTGAACACAGAAACTGGAAATCAGAATTACCCTATCTAAATAAACTCCAAATGAGCTGAAACTTTTACACGTGTTCACTAATCCCCTAAAGAATATTCTGGAGAAATTTGGGGATTTTTGGATGGACCAAACTCCCTCTAAAATTCTTTTGCTGAAATATTTTAAAGAATTTTCCAGAATTAATTGGTGATTTTCATAAAATTGGGTTGCATATTTGGATAGCGTTTTTCAATCTGAATCCAACCCAATTTGAATCACTAATTTTGGAGCTTCCTAGCAAAAGTTATGAGGTTCTAAAGTTTGAACTGAATCTGGAAATCCAAATAAACCGGGAAATGTTCAAACTCTGACTGTGGGTCCATCATACACGTGTCAGCTGTTGGAACTGAGCCACACGGGGCCACAGACCCGTTCCCGCGTTGTCACAGACCGATCCGAGGCCACAGAAGATCCGCACGTTTAACTCCAGCCGCTGACGAGTGGGGCCGGCCCCCTTCGTCTTCCTCCTGCTCCCGCGCGACCCCCGCCGCCGGAGCTCGCCGGAGCACTTCGGAACCCGGTCTTTCGTCCACCTCTCATGCTCAAACTCGCCGCCAGTCCCTATTTGCGTGCGCTGAACACGTGGAGAGGGTTTCCCCACACCGAGGTCGGCCCTAACCGAGCTCGCGGCGGTGCGGCGGTTTAACCAAGCTTCGGTGACGTAGCGCCGACGTTATAGCTTGCCTAATACACGAGGGATTAGTTCTACAGCATCAGTGGAAGGTGTAGCTCATCGACGTGTGCACAAATTTGTTTGGGGAGGCCGCTAGCTATGCCGTCACCGTGCGCCCGAGACGGTTTTTGCGGCGACGGAGAAAAAACTTGGCTTTATTTGGCTAGGGTTGATGGAATCGTGCTCTGTTTGGACGAGGAGGTCCATAGGAGGCTAAGGATCATGACCCCAGAACACAACCAGGAGCCGCTACACCTTGGAAGAGGATTTCACGGTCTGGCACTGGCGACCCAAAGAACCCGCCATGAGGAAAACTCAAATTCCGGCTAGGTGGTCCTATGAAATGATCCCAAAGTCGACGGACAGCAAGGGGAGGTGTTAACCAACCTTATTCATGGCTTTGTTGTGCGTGAAACACTGGAGAGACTTGGTTTTGAAGTGAAGCCGCCGAGGTCGGTCCGCCGGGGAAGAAAAGGCTTGCCGAGGCGATTGTAGCCCGCTGCACCCTCGGAACTTGCTTTGGCAGGCTTCAGGGAGCGTGGGCGACGTCGCTTCCGAGTTTGTCCGGGTGTCACGGCTCGGGGAGACGGTTGGCAACGGGAAACCGAGCGTGTGTATGCGGCGGCGGCAAAAACTCCCGGGAACGGTGCTGTGACGTGGAAGAGGCGTAGCTCGGGCGTTTTCTCGGTGCTTTGAGGTGCGCGCTCCCGGTGGAAGACTGATAAGGGCGAGGGGAACCGACTCCGGAGCAGCTCGGGAGCTGGCGGCAGCGTTGCCTCGGTGGCACGCGTGCTGCGTTCGGCCCTTCGAGCGAAAAACAGAGAACCGGTTATTCAGTCGGCTGAATGAGTCTGAACAGAGAAAGTAAAGACTTGTGTGCTAAGTTTTCCTCTTCTCCATGACACTTGGGCCCCACCAAGTTCCTCTCTCAAATATCTCCAAATTTTTGGCACATTGCAACTTCAGCTATGGGGGACTCAAATTCAAAAGTCATTTGTCAATTTGACAAGTTGTGCCTCAGTTTGAAATTTAAATTCAAATTTCGATAAAATTTACAAGTCCCTTTTGATATACATATCAAAGCACTTCCAAATTTGCTCAAAGTTTGGCTACCTCATAATTTGGACCTGAGGAATTCAAACATGCCCTCTGATGTTTGAGTTGGCCATTGCAAATACCCCTTCTTAAACAACAGTTTGAATCTTTTTCCTTTTTGAAAATGGCCCTCTTATCTTTGAAGTGAACCCTTTAGCTCAAACTGAATTTAAAGTCCTATTGCACATGCCAACCCTCACATGATTAAACAAAAGTTTTTGCAAGTCCCATTTCTTGAATTTAAACTGAACTTTATTCATCACTGAAGTTTTCCCTTTACAAGTTTTGGAACTTTTACATTCCTCCCTCCTGAAAAAGAATCTCGTCCCGAGATTCATGATTAAGGACAACGTGGAGAGGACAACTATTAAATAGAAGCCTCTAACAACTCCGGATGATTGCGTTGTAAATATTCCTCGCTTTCCCATGTAGATTCATCGGACGTGTGATTTTCCCATAGCACCTTGAAAAATTGCAGCATCCGGTTTCTGGTCTCGCGAGTCTTTTCATCAATTATCCGGGTCGGATGTTCAACATAAGTGAGGTCCGGCTTCAAATCTGCTATGTCTCCCGTGAGAATCTCCGTTGGAACTTTCAAACACTTCCGCAACTGATATATGTGGAAGACGTTATGAACTCCGGCTAAGGCTGCCGGTAGTTCCAAACGGTATGCCACGGGTCCACACCTTTCAATGATGACGAAGGGGCCGATAAAACGAGGAGCTAATTTTCCTTTCACTCCGAACCGGTGAATGCCCTTCATAGGAGATACGCGGAGGTATACGTGGTCTCCAACTTGAAAGTTCAGAGGACAACGTCTCTTATCCGCATAGCTCTTTTGCCTGGACTGAGCGGCTTTAAGATTTGCTTGAATAAGCATTACCCACTCTTCTGCTTCATTTACAAAATCAGTTCCGTAAATAACCCTCTCGCCAGATTCACACCAGTTCAAGGGTGTGCGGCACTTCCGGCCGTAGAGAGCGTCATAAGGTGCCATTTTTATGCTCGTTTGGTAACCGTTGTTATACGAGAACTCCACCAACAGTAAGTGATCATCCCAGCTCTTACCGTGGTGGATGACACACGCCCTTAGCATATCTTCAAGGATTTGATTCACCCTCTCGGTTTGCCCATCGGTTTTAGGGTGATACGCGGAGCTTCGAATCAATTTGGTTCCCAAGGATGCATTTAGCTGTTCCCAAAACGGGATACGAACAGCGATCCTCTGTCGGAGACAACGGTACGGGGAACTCCATGCAAGCACAAGATTCGTTCTATGTATAACTCCGCATATTGCTTGGCGCTGTAGTTGGTATGCACCGGAATGAAACGTGCTGACTTGGTTAATCGGTCAACGATTACCCAAATCGAATCATGGTGGTGGGAGGTCATCGGCAACCCAACGATGAAATCCATACTCAAGTCTTCCCACTTCCATGCCGGTATTTGTAGCGGTTGCAACAGGCCCGACTTCTTCATATGGTCGGCCTTAACTCTTCGACATGTATCACATTCTGAAACGTACTTGGCAACTTCACGTTTCATAGATGTCCACCAAAACTTCTTCCGGAGGTCTTGGTACATTTTATTGCTGCCAGGATGAATAGAAAATTTGGATAAGTGAGCCTCATCCAAAATTTTCTTCCGCAGCCTCATATCAAGGGGTACGACTATCCGGTCCTTGAACCATAAGGCATATTCATCATCTAACCAGAAACATTTCATCTCCCCGTTCTTCAACCTCCTTTTGATATGAGCCATGCCCATGTCTTCCTTTTGAGCTTCCAGAACCTCCTCTCTTATTGTGGGTATGAGAGCTAGATTATGTAGAGCTCCATATGGAACCAAGTAGATACTTGGTTCTTCCTCTTCTATCGGCGTAATGGTCAGGTTATGAACATGAGACTTCCGGCTGAGTGCATCGGCAACCACATTTGCCTTTCCCGGATGATAATGAATTTCAATTTCATAGTCCTTGATGAGCTCCAACCATCGCCGTTGTCGCATATTCAACTCTTTCTGAGTGAATATGTACTTCAAGCTTTTGTGGTCGGTGTAGAGATGGACCAGATTTCCCAATAGGTAATGTCTCCACATCTTCAAAGCTAACACCACGGCAGCAAGCATGAGATCATGAGTTGGACAATGTTGCTCATGATTCCGTAACTGCCGTGATCCATATGCGACCACGCGTCCTCCTTGCATGAGTACACAACCAAGTCCGATGCCGGACGCATCACAATAAACATCAAAGGGCTTGGTTGTATCCGGTTGAGCTAAAACCGGGGCTGTTGTGAGGTGTTTCACCAACGCTTGAAAGGCTTCCTCACATGGCTTGCTCCAATCATATTTGATGCCCTTTTTCAGTAGCTCCATCATAGGTTTGGAGATTTTTGAGACGCTCGGGATGAACCGCCATTAATATCCCGCCAAACCCAAGAAGCTACGAACTTCATGGACTGATGTTGGAGACTTCCACTTCAGCACTTGCTCAATCTTGCTTGGATCAACAGCGATGCCTTCCACTGAAATAATATGTCCAAGAAATTGTACTTGGTTGATCCAGAGTTCACATTTACTAAACTTTGCATTGAGCTTGTGATCTCTCAGTCGTTGGAGCACAATATGCAAATGTTTAGAGTGTTCCTCTTCAGATTTGGAATAGACCAAGATGTCATCGATGAATACGCTTACGAACTGATCCAGCTCCGGCATGAATACCGAGTTCATAAGGTACATAAAGTGAGCCGGAGCATTGGTCAACCCAATTGACATAACAAGATACTCATAGAGCCCATATCTTGTCGAGAATTCTGTCTTCGGGATATCTTCCGCTCGAATCTTGATTTGATGATATCCCGACCTTAAGTCCATCTGCGAAAAGACTTTAGCACCCACTAGCTGATCGAAGATAATATCAATTCTTGGTAGTGGATACTTGTTCTTTATTGTCACAGCATTCAAGGGTCGATAATCGACGCATAGCCTCAGCGTCTCATCCTTCTTCTTCACAAATAAAGCCGAGCAACCCCATGGTGATGAACTTGGACGAATGAACCCCTTGTCCATCAGATCTTTGAGTTGCTCCTTCAGTTCTGCTAGTTCATTCGGAGCCATTTTGTATGGTCTCCGAGAGATCGGCGTGTTTCCCGGTAGCAACACTATTTTTAATTCCACCTCGCGCTAAGGTGGTAAGCCTGGAAGATCTTCAGGAAACACGTCCGGATATTCACGGACTATCGGAATGTCCTCTAACTTGCAAGCCGTGGCATTACATACTTCCGGGTCTTTGGAAACCGCTTTCCCGAGATACAATGTTTGATGCCCGTTAAGTGGAGAGTCCAAGTGAACACTCCTATTCTCGATGTCCAGAACAGCCTTATGGAAGGTCAACCATGATATTCCCAATATGGCATTGATTCCTTGGTCTTCGAGAATAATGAGGGTGGTAGGATAAATTTTTCCACCCAAACAAAGTGGTGCTCGAGAAACGACTTCATTAGTCGATATGTCTCCACCTGGCGAATGAATAATGTAAGAACCTTTTGTGATAGTTGTGAAGATCTGATCCCGGATCACTGTCGCCCTGCTAATGAAGTTATGTGTTGCACCAGAGTCGAATAAAATAACCGGCTTGTCATTTAAGGTGAACCTACCGGCAAGAACAGGTCCTCCCCTGGGCAGATCATCGACTGACACATAATTAACTGTTTCTACTTTGGACATGGCTTTTCTTCGCTGTCCAAGATCACTCTTTGGAGCTGGATCCGCAGGCAAATTGTTGCTGCTTGGTTCAGTTGCTTCATTGGCGTTGAGTTCACTGTCAATATGAAGTGGGATAGCACTTGGTTGAGCTGCGAAATCACCTTGATCATCTTCAACCTCATGAGGGAAATAACATTCTGGTGCACCTTGTTGATAATGAGGTGCATGATAAATAAGTTGCTGCTGCGGTGGAGGTGAATAAAACCTCTACAGAGTATACGAGTCGTTATACTCCAAGAATGACTGCACTCCTTGTGGAACCTCTCGACCGGAAGGTGAACGGATTACCCACTGATACTTCTGAAGCAGATAATTGCATTCATCCTTTGATGAGTCCCTCTCCCTCTTTTCTTTAAGGTAGAGATTGGAATAATATTCCTGAGTATAGCACAGCTAACAAACTCATCAAAATTCTCTTGGCTAACTTGAGCCAACTCACATCGCAGCCTAGCGGTCAGCCCTCGGTAAAAATGATAGCCCTTCAAGGATGGTGATTTCACATAGTCAGGGACATATTGAGCTAAGCGATTGAATTCCTTCGCATACTCAATAACACTCATGTCCCCTTGCTTCAGACTCCAGAATTCATCCAGACTGGTTTGCATTATGCCCGCAGGAATGAAACGAGCATGAAATGCATCCTGGAACTCCGCCCATGTGACACGATGCCCAGCTTGTTGGACAGCAAGGTATTCTGCCCACCATGCTCCAGCAAAGCCGTGAAGCTGCTGAGCGGCAAATAGGGTCTTCGAGAATTCATCACATTGGATCAACCCAAACTTGGACTCAATGACACGTAACCAGTGATTTGCTTCACAATGGTCAGCCGCCTCTGAGAATACCGGCGGTTGTGTCGCCAAGAATTCCAGATAAGTGCTCGGGGTTGGCATGTGATGTTGAGCTTCTCTATTTATTCCTTGCTGAACTACAGTTTGGAGAGTTTCATTCATCTTTGCCATAATTTCAGCCAATCCGGCTGGCGATGGCTCTTGTGATGAAGTCGAGTCATTCCCACCTCGACTCGAACCTCTAAGCTCCATTTGAGAATGTGTGCGTACCATACTGTACGAAACAAAAGTTTGAGTCAATCAAAATTCTATCTCAGTTTTTGAACATTGTGAGTCAATCAAAATTTTGAGTCAATCAAAATAGTAAGACATATCATCTAAACAGAATAGGTTCTGATCTAAAATGTTCAATAAAATATTTTTGAACTTCCTCTCTGATGTGAAACAATTTAAATTTATTTTACAAGTTTTTAGAATTATTTCCTAGCCTAAAATGTGTCTCTAGAGAAAATAAAAATGAGCAACACTGAGGCAGATTTCATTTCAGCCTAAAATCTATTTTTAACTCATTCTAAAGGTTTTCCAAGTGCTAGGAGAGTTTAAATTTATATTTGCACATGTGTTTGCATCACCATTTAAATTTAAATCCTAGTCACATGTTCAAATTTCTGAATTTAATATCCTATATGGTCTAAAAGGCAAATCCACCCTACTACAGGGTTTAATTTACTATTTCCTAAATTTTCAGGGGCCTAATTACACAT
Source organism: Neostapfia colusana (assembly GCA_030760725.1). Taxonomy (NCBI): domain Eukaryota; kingdom Viridiplantae; phylum Streptophyta; class Magnoliopsida; order Poales; family Poaceae; genus Neostapfia; species Neostapfia colusana. The sequence continues at coordinate 46,469,269 of JASWHV010000008.1, read as the reverse complement.
AACTGAGAGGTTTTCCTAATTTTTATTATGTCCAGGGGCTAAAACTGATTTTTAAATGAATTTACATGAATTTCTGAAGGTCCAGGGGCTAGATCAGAAGTTTCCAGGGTTAGCTCGTGTTTTCCGAGATCCCCAGGGGGTAGCGCGTAAGATTTCCGGCCTTTATAACGCGGGGCCAACGTGGACCGTCCGATTCAAAACAGACGACTGAGATTATAACGCGAAGCGGTACGGGTTAGATCTAATAGGAACTGCACAATTTAAAATGGACGGGCCTCAGGGGGCCACGTCGCCCTGGCCGTGCGTGGGCGGCGCTGCCCGGCGGCGCGGCGGTGGGAGGCGGTGATCTCGCCGGAGAACTTCGGGTTTTCGTCTATACTCCCCAAAACTTGGATTTCTTGGCATAAAACGAAAGAGGGGAGGTAGGGGATCTCTGTCACACCCGGTTTTTCCGAAGAACAACCAAGTGAATATCACATGTATGCAAGGATCATTTTCTCATACATGTGATGACAAATAGTGAAGCATCATTTATTACAAGCCAGGTATCAAATATAAATAAGTCTTACATAGCAAATGTCTCGTTGGACAATAAAAAGTTCATCACAAGTAAATAAACTAGCAGCGGAATATTATTCTTGAGGGCTCCGTCACAGGCGTTGCCCGGGGGTCTCCATGAACCTAGAAACCTTCTTCGGGTCCAAAGTCTTGGTCATTATACACCACCTCATTATCTTGACCTGAGCAGCAATATAAACCAACAAATATGCAAGGTTGAGTACCGATGGTACTCAGCAAGTGTGGGAAAGTTATGTCATGCATGGCTAGAACATGGGGAGGTTGAACTCATGGTTAAAGCACTATGCAATTAATACCTATCACCTTAGCTTATTAAGCACCTACATTACTACATAAGTGAAATGGTCCCAATCTCCCAACCCATCATCAAAATCAAGTAACCATAACATTATTTCCAATGTTAAGCTCCCCGCTTCACATCCACAAGTTCCAAAACCATCACTCCTCTAATCATGAATAAGTCCAAGCCGCTCTTGACCGTGAGCACGGCTGTCATGACAGTTTTGACTCTGCAGAGTTTGTACCACTGTACCCACATGTAGTGATTTCATCCCCCGTTGCCGGGTGGACTAAAAGAACCTCCATTATGCCAGTGGCTACGAACCACATTCACACTTCCCAGGTGTGTAGCCAGGAGATCACTACAAAGCCTTTACAAAGGGATTCCCGATGAGCGTGGGCCCACTGAGGTTTCACCCCTAACAGCATACAAGAGGCTCCAACCCCGCTGCAGTGGCCCCCTCTTGAGCCTTGCGGTTCATATGGTAGTCCAGCTGACAACTACTCCCCGCACCATCCAACACACCCATACTACGCCGGGGATACACCTAATTAATTGGCCAAGCTGCCCCATCTCAGCATGTGGTTGGCACGGTAAAGCCAGGTTACATGCTCCATGAACCAGTCCTTAGGATCCAGGCAAGTACTAAACACAAACCCGAGTCTCGTGCACCCAGCACACAACCAAAACATCCAACTTGCCTTGATCCCTACCTCTACATAACTCACAATATCTCATTCAAGAGTATGTTAAAATAAACTGATGATCTCATATCCCAAATATCTCATTCTAAGCATGGCTAAGCATATGCATAATAATAAATGACATGATAAAATAAATCCCAACCCAGGCTACAAGGAAACAAGGTAATGCAATTCTAGGGAAACTTCCTAGCATGGGTTTCATATTTTCAATTGACAATGCAAATAATTCTATCTACACATCCTAGCATAGGATCAAAGTGGTCAAGGACACTTGCCTCCTTCCTGCTGCTCTTGAAATGGGTAGTCCTGATCTTGGAAAGGAATAACTTGCTCTTGAGCAGGTTCTACATCATACCACCACACATAGCAAAAGAAAAACAACAATCCATAAGACATAGTTCACACTTCCACTTCATACAAACCACACATTCATATTTATGAAAGTCATTCACCATTATATGTGTTGTGGTTACTCTATGTGTGTTGATTTGTGGCTTGCATGCACTTTTAATCATGTGTATATGGTTCCTACTTTTGTGTTTACATTTATACTTACATACTATATATATGAGTTTCCAATTTAAATAAATTCCTTATATTCAATTACTACACCTTTTAGCTACCAAGTATGCATGAAAGGTATTTTTCTTCTCCATATGTGTCTTCAGAATTTCTACCAACCCTAAACTGAATCCTTTGGATTTTAGAACTCCATTTATCATTTACTAGTTGCTATATTTTCAGTTTTATTTCCTATGCCTAAATGTGAACTTTATTATGAAAATAACAAGACACATCATCCAAACAGAATAAGTTCTGATCTAAAATATTTAATAATATATTTTTGGCCTTTTCCTCTGATGTAAACTATTTTAAAATTATTTTCCCTATTTTCCAGAACTATTCTTTACTTAAAAATGTGTCCCTAAATGTGAATAATAAATTAAACAGATTCATTTCAGCCCAAAATATATTTTTGTCTCACTCCAAAGTTTTATAAATACTGAGAAAGTTTTTAATTTAATTTTGACAATATGTTTGTCCCACTTTTTAAATTTTAAACACTAGCCACATATTTAAATTCCTAAATTAAATATTAAACAGGGCTAAAAAGGTAAACTCACCCCACTACAGGGTCTATAATATTATTTTAACAATTTTCAGGGGTCTAGCTACACATAACAGAGGAGTTTTTCCTAATTTTTATTAAGTCCAGGGCTAAAACTGATTTTTAAATGAATTTACATGATTTTCTGAAGTTCCAGGGGCTAGATCAGAAGTTTCTAGGGCTAGCTCTTATTTCCAGAGAACCCCAGGGGGTAGCATGTAAGATTTCCAGTCTTTATAACGCGGGGCTGACGTGGACCGTCCGATTTAAAACAGACGGCTGAGATTATAACATCGAACCGGTACGCGGGGATTTAAAGTCTACCGTGCGATTTAAAATAGACGGCGCACAAGCGGCCACGTCGCTCTAACCGAGCGCGGGCGACGCTGCCCGGCAGCGCACGGCGGCGGGAAGCGGCGATCTCGCCGGAGAGTTTCGGATCTTCGGAAATTCTTCCTAGAACTGTGATTTTATGGCATAGATCGGTGGAGGGGAGGTCGGGGATCTCACCTCGGGGGTTTTCTTGAGCTCGGAGGTCCTGGAAGGCGGTCGGCGACGAGGTCCGAAGTGAAACCATGGCGAGGCTCGTCGGCGCTGTGTTTGAACCGCAAGTCACCGAGTTTTCTGCACCTGCAGGGTTCCCCGGAGGCGGTGGATCAAGACCAGCGAGTTAGATCGGAATTTCCGAGCGTAGATCGGTCAGGATTCGCCGGAGAAGGCTCGGGTTCTCACCGGAGTAAAAACGGCGGATCGCGTGGGAAAAACAGAACGAGGTCGGGGTTTTTATAGACGGGGGAGGGCGGCGTGGTGGTTTAGATCGAGTTTGCGTCGCCTACAAACGGAATTCAGCGGGCATGCGCAGGAATCCGGGTCGGTTTTGATTCGGGGTGAGAGGAACCCGGCGCGAGCGCGAGGTAGAAGAAGGGCTGGCGGGCCCCGCCTGTCAGTGGGAGGAAGAGGCGCGCGCGGCTGCGGGCTGGCGCGGGGGCTGGTTGGGCCGGCTGGTGGGTTTCGGCCCACTGGCCGGTTTTTTTCTGTTTTCTTTTTTCTATTTCTTTTTTGTATTGAGTTTAAATTGAATTCCAATTTGAATTTAAATTGTTGCAAAACATGCAACACGTCCAATAAATTTTAAATTCCCCTCTTAACAGGATTTTGGGTCTTAACAAGATTTTTGGGGTGTTATAGCTCTACCCCCCTTAAAAGAAATCTCGTCCTCGAGATTGGTGGTTCTAAGAAAACAATTCCGGAAATTGTGCCTTGAGCTCATCTTCCAACTCCCAGGTGGCTTCCTCTTCTGAGTGATGCTTCCACTGCACCTTGCACATCTGGATTCTTTTATTTCTGGTGAGGCGTTCCATTGTCTCCAAAATCTTACATGGTTGCTTGGCATAAGACAAATCCTCAGCTACGTCCACTTCATTCATGGGTAACACCTCTCCAGGCGTCCTCAAGCATTTCTTGAGTTATGACACATGGAATACATCGTGCACATCTGATAGATGAGCCGGTAACTCTAGTTGATACGCCACTTCGCCTTTCCTTTCCAGAACTTGAATGGGTCCGATGTATCGAGGTGACAATTTCCCTTTCACCTTGAACCGACGAAGCCCTCTGATAGGGGACACCTTGAGATAGACATAGTCTCCCACGTTGAAAACGAGCTCTCTTCTTCGTACATCGGCATAGCTCTTTTGGTGTGTCTGTGCTATCCTCAAATTGTTGCGAATTTCCCTCACCTTCGCCTCGGCTTCTTGTAGTACTTCTGGACCAAACACTTTACTTTCCCCCGTTTGGTTCCAAAATAGGGGAGTTCTGCACTTCCTCCCGTACAAGGCTTCAAACGGTGACATCTTCATACTAGCTTGATAGCTGTTGTTATAGGAAAACTCCGCATACGGTAAGTTCTTATCCCAACTCCGATTGTTTTTGAGTGCACATGCCCTCAGCATATCCTCAAGAATCTGATTGGTTCTTTCCGTCTGCCCGTCAGTTTGGGGATGATAGGCAGAACTAAAGTTCAGATCGGTTCCCATGGTTTCATGCAACTTCTGCCAGAACCTTGAGGTGAACTGTGTCCCTCGATCCGACACAATCTTCTTTGGCACTCCATGGTAACACACAATCCTTGACATATACAACTCTGCCAATTTGGATCCGCTGTAGCTTTCTTTCACGGGGATGAAATGAGCTACCTTGGTTATCCTGTCAATGATGACCCATATCGAATCATATCATGTTTGGGTACTAGGCAATCCCACTATGAAATCCATGCCGATTTCTTCCCATTTCCATTCAGGCACTTTGAGTGGTTGCAATAATCCCGCGGGTCGTTGATGTTCTACTTTCACCAACTGACATGTGTCACATAGGGCAACATGTTCCGCGACATCGCGCTTCATACCATACCACCAATACCTGCCCTTGAGGTCCTGGGTCCTTCAATTCTGCAGGCATGTCCTTCAAGCTCAGCTTATTGACCTGCACTTTCCGACTTAAAGCATCGGCCACGACGTTTGCCTTCCCAGGATGATAGTTGATGCCCACATCAAAGTCATTGATTAGCTCTAACCATATTCTTTGTCTGAGGTTGAGGTCTGGCTGTCTAAAAATGTACTTCAAACTCTTATGATCCCTATATATCTCTGTCCTCTTCCCCATCAAATAGTGTCGCCAAATTTTCAACGCGTGTACCACTGCGGCTAGTTCTAGGTCATGTGTAGGATAGTTCTTCTCGTGCTTCCGAAGCTGCCGGGATGCATAAGCCACGACATGCCCTTCTTGCATGAGAACACATCCCAACCCGTTTCCAGAGGCATCGCAGTACATCGTAAAGTTCTTCTGCATATCGGGCATAACGAGCACTGGGGCTGTTGTCAATCTTTCCTTTAACTCCTGAAAACTCGTCTGGCACTGCGGCGTCCATGTGAATGTGATTCCCTTCTCCAACAGTTTGGTGAGAGGTCTCGAGATCTTGGAGAATCCCTCAATAAACCGTCGATATTATCCAGCCAATCCCAAGAAGCTTCGAACTTCCCCGACATTTTCAGTGGTCTTCCACTTCTGTATATCCTCGATTTTGGCAGGATCCACGGAGATTCCTCCCTCTGAGATTATATGTCCTAAGAAGGGAACTCTCTTCAGCCAAAACTCATACTTGCTCAACTTGGCATATAGTTGGTGTTCTCTTAGCCTCTGCAACACCAACCTTAGATGTTTCTCATGTTCTTCTTCATCTTTGGAGAAGACGAGAATGTCATCTATGAAAACCACCACAAATTTGTCCAGATATTCCATGAATACCTTGTTCATGTGATACATGAAGTATGTCGGGGCATTAGTTAGCCCGAAAGGCATGACAGTGTATTCATACAGTCCGTACCGAGATACGAAAGCTGTCTTGGGAATATCAGATTGCCTTATCTTGAGTTGGTGGTATCCCGACCTGGGATCAATTTTCGAGAACACACAAGCTCCCCTCAACTGATCAAACAAGTCTTCAATGCGGGGTAATGGGTACTTATTCTTGATGGTTACCTCATTCAAGGCACGGTAATCCATGCATAACCTTTGGGTTCCGTCCTTCTTGGGCACAAATATCACCGGAGCTCCCCATGGTGAGGAACTAGGGCGAATATACCCCTTCTCCGTCAATTCTCTCAAATGATCCTTGAGTTCTTCTAGCTGCTTGGAGTCCATCCGATAAGGTCTCTTGTATATCGGGGCTGTTCCAGGCACTAGCTCAATTGCAAATTCCACTTCACGATCGGGAGGCATACCCGGCAACTCCTCCGGAATAACATCTGGATATTCCCGGATAATCCTGATCTCCTCCACTTTCACCTCAACTTGGTTTAATTTAATGTCCCTCCTAGGCTCTTGTATTGTTATAAACTTTACTCTTGTGCCACTAGGGTGAGTTAGTTCCACCGTTCTGGTCGAACAATGGATGATTACCTTATGTTTGGTCAACCAGTCCATGCCCAAAATAATATCGATCCCTTGGGAATCTATCATTATGAGGTTGGCAGTAAACACTACCCCATTAATGTCTAGATTCACCTTGGGACACACTTGTCTTGTCCTTATTTCTCCACCTGGAGAGTTTACTGCTAGCATATAGTTCATTTGTGTTGTTGCTAGATCATGCTTCTTAACAAACCCTTGAGCAATAAACCAGTGGGTAGCACCAGAATCAAACAGCAGGGTTGCAATGTGTAAATTGGCAGGAAACTTACCAACTACCACGTCGGGTGCCTCTTGCGCTTCCTCCATAGTGATGTGGTTCACCCGTCCTCTCATTACATTCTGCTGTTGTGGCTGCGTGGGCTTCTTCTTTGGGCACTTATGGGCATAGTGCCCCACTTCACCACAGCTAAAACATTGCACCCCAACCTTAGGTGCCTGGCCTTTGCTGTCTTGGGGTTGGTTTGGAGGTCCCTGTACTGCTGGTCGAGGTGGATATGCGGGGCAAGGCTGCTGTACAAACTGACGTTGTGGCTGTGCTGGTGCTGCGGGAGGCCTGTAGTTCGGGTTGTACCCTCTTGGTGCTGAGTAGGGTACCGCAGCATGGTTCGTCTGCCCTGTAGGTTGCTGCATCAGACGTGGGCGGGTGTTGCTACCCGAGGCTTGATGTGACCACCCGGCCTTCCTCTTATTCTCATTTTCCAAGGCCTTCAGCTTCCTTTCTACCACAAACGCTCTGTCCACCATCTTTTGGAAGCTTTCATACTCATTTGAGGACATTGCACACTGCATTTCTGCGGTAAGTCCTTCCAAGAAACAATCTTGTTTCTGCTCATCAGTCTCTATGTCCCGTGGGGCATAACGGGATAGTTGAGTAAATTTAGTGAGGTATTCCATCACCGTCATGTTTCCCTGCTGCAGTTCCAAAAACTCCTTCCTCTTGTTTTTGAGTTCACCTCTTGTGATGTAATGGTTGCGGAAGCTACGCTTGAACTCTTCCCAAGTGATGTTCTCAGGGTCATGATGGGCAGCCACGTAGGCGGTCCACCAATCAGCAGCAGGTCCATGCAATTGATGAGAGGCAAACAGCACCCACTCATACCCTTGGCACTGTATGATCCTCATCTTGCTTTCAATGGTCTTAAGCTAATCATCTGCCTCCAGAGGTTCAGCAGCACTTGCAAACTTTGGAGGTTGAGTTCCTAGAAACTCACTCAACCTTGGTTGGCGTGGTGCAGCTTGTGGAGGTGGAACTTGATGCAAGTTGGCCACCACTTGAGTCAAGTTCTGGATGAGCTGATTCTGATTCTCCAGCATTTGGTGGAGGGGATCAACTCCTTCATGGCGTCCACCCCTGTCTTGGCCTCTAGAAAGATGAGGGTTGCAGGCCTCATCATTGTTGTTGGCGGGGTTGGCAGCACGACCTTTTCCTCTTCCGGCCATCTAGCATGATCAACCAAATGTTAATTTAAAGTATTACGTATTATCTTACTACTTTCACTTGTTTGTACTTTGAAGTGTTGAAGCTTTGTTATACTTTTCTGAGGGTTCATTTCTCACACCAAAAATAAATGCAATATTATTTCATGTGGGTTCACACACCAAAGCAAAACAATCTAAAGACAAGTCTGTGGACAATTGCTCATGGCTTCCACAACTCACGTCAGACACCAAGCATTAACACACCATTAACTTAACGTAACGACTCGACTATTCGACATCTTGCTAGCTAAGGGAAGGATTCTACACTACACGTTTTCTTGAGCAGGCTCCTCGGGATCTTCCTCATCATTTCGGCTGCCTTCTGACTCTGCTTTGGGTGGGGAGGCTGCTGGTGGAGAAGTGCGACGACGCCTGATCGCTCGGTGATCCGGGGAGTCAGGAGTCCATGTATCATTCACGGTGACACACAGTTCATTCCCATCTCCTCTTTCTCTCACCCTCAAGCAAGCTCGCAGCAACGCCTCCGTTTCCTTCAGGGTGTCCCGGACATCCTGAAGCTCTTGTTGACACTCCTGCAGTCGAGTGCTGAGCATAGCAGCATCCTCCAAGCACAAGTCCATGTGCTCATGGGAAGTCCCTTGCTGAACCGGCGGGTACTTGTACTCCGTGGTACCACTCTCACGCTGGAGGACATACATGTACTCAGTCCTGTCCAGGTGGCGACGATAGATGTGACTCTGGCAAGTGATGGCCTCCCAGGTGACATCCTTCTCCGCATCGACCTGTGTCGCTCTACAAGCTGGAGAGCGGTGGATCTTAAGCAGCCGATTTTCGTGTATAATCCTCATCTCTGAACTCCATTCTTCCCTCTTCTCACGGATGGTCCTGGTGGAGTTATAGTGGATGATTAGCTTGCCCGTATTGCCGGAGGCTTCGAGCATACGTCGAAGACGGCGCAACAAGCCTCCTACTGCCAATCCGTAGGAAAGGTACGTCACCGGACGGCTCTCCTCTCTTTCGGCAAGGGCAACTACGGGAACTCTCCCTCCTGTGGACTTGTGAGCGGTGCGAATCATACGAACCATCTAAAACAAAAAGCATTTAAACTTAGGTTAGATAAACTTTTAAACAAAAATCCTATTTTGAATGAAAATTGGGGTAAGATGGAGAAAGTGACTCATTAAATAACACTTTTCAACACACACCTTGTAAAAATAGTTTTTAAGAAAATAAGGCCCTTAAATACGTCCATTTCTACCTAGGTCCACGTTCCTACAGGCAACCTTGGCTCTGATACCACTTCTGTCACACCCGGTTTTTCCGAAGAACAACCAAGTGAATATCACATGTATGCCAGGATCATTTTCTCATACATGTGATGACAAATAGTGAAGCGTCATTTATTACAAGCCAGGTGTCAAATATAAATAAGTCTTACATAGAAAATGTCTCGTTGCACAATAAAAAGTTCATCACAAGTAAATAAACTAGCAGCGGAATATTATTCTTGAGGGCTCCGTCATAGGCGTTGCCCGGGGGTCTCCATGAACCTAGAAACCTTCTTCGGGTCCAAAGTCTTGGTCATTATACACCACCTCATTATCTTGACCTGAGAAGCAATATAAACCAACAAATATGCAAGGTTGAGTACCGATGGTACTCAGCAAGTGTGGGAAAGTTATGTCATGCATGGCTAGAACAAGGGGAGGTTGAACTCATGGTTAAAGCACTATGCAATTAATATCTATCACCTTAGCTTATTAAGCACCTACATTACTACATAGGTGAAATGGTACCAATCTCCCAACCCATCATCAAAATCAAGTAACCATAACATTATTTCCAATGTTAAGCTCCCCGCTTAACATCCACAAGTTCCAAAACCATCACTCCTCTAATCATGAATAAGTCCAAGCCGCTCTTGACCGTGAGCACGGCTGTCATGACAGTTTTGACTCTGCAGAGTTTGTACCACTGTACCCACATGTAGTGATTTCATCCCCCGTTGCCGGGTGGACTAAAAGAACCTCCATTATGCCAGTGGCTACGAACCACATTCACACTTCCCAGGTGTGTAGCCAGGAGATCACTACAAAGCCTTTACAAAGGGATTCCCGACGAGCGTGGGCCCACTGAGGTTTCACCCCTAACAGCATATAAGAGGCTCCAACCCCGCTGCAGTGGCCCCCTCTTGAGCCTTGCAGTTCATATGGTAGTCCAGCTGACACCTAATCCCCGCACCATCCAACACACCCATACTACGCCGGGGATACACCTAATTAATTGGCCAAGCTGCCCCATCTCAGCATGTGGTTGGCACGGTAAAGCCAGGTTACATGCTCCATGAACCAGTCCTTAGGATCCAGGCAAGTACTAAACACAAACCCGAGTCTCGTGCACCCAGCACACAACCAAAACATCCAACTTGCCTTGATCCCTACCTCTACATAACTCACAATATCTCATTCAAGAGTATGGTAAAATAAACTGATGATCTCATATCCCAATTATCTCATTCTAAGCATGGCTAAGCATATGCATAATAATAAATGACATGATAAAATAAATCCCAACCCAGGCTACAAGGAAACAAGGTAATGCAATTCTAGGGAAACTTCCTAGCATAGGTTTCATATTTTCAATTGACAATGCAAATAATTCTATCTACACATCCTAGCATAGGATCAAAGTGGTCAAGGACACTTGCCTCCTTCCTGCTGCTCTTGAAATGGGTAGTCCTGATCTTGGAAAGGAATAACTTGCTCTTGAGCAGGTTCTACATCATACCACCACACATAGCAAAAGAAAAACAACAATCCATAAGACATAGTTCACACTTCCACTTCATACAAACCACACATTCATATTTATGAAAGTCATTCACCATTATATGTGTTGTGGTTACTCTATGTGTGTTGATTTGTGGCTTCCATGAACTTTTAATCATGTGTATATGATTCCTACATTTGTGTTTACATTTATACTTACATACTATATATATGAGTTTCCAATTTAAATAAATTCCTTATATTCAATTACTACACCTTTTAGCTACCAAGTATGCATGAAAGGTATTTTCCTTCTCCATATGTGTCTTCAGAATTTCTACCAACCCTAAACTGAATTCTTTGGATTTTAGAACTCCATTTATCATTTACTAGTTGCTATATTTTCAGTTTTATTTCCTATGCCTAAATGTGAATTTTATTATGAAAATAACAAGACACATCATCCCAACAGAATAAGTTCTGATCTAAAATATTTACTAATATATTTTTGACCTTTTCCTCTGATGTAAACTATTTTACAATTATTTTCCCTATTTTCCAGAACTATTCTTTACTTAAAAATGTGTCCCTAAATGTGAATAATAAATTAAACAGATTCATTTCAGCCCAAAATACATTTTTGTCTCACTCCAAAGTTTTCTAAATACTGAGAAAGTTTTTAATTTAATTTTGACAATATGTTTGTCCCACTTTTCAAATTTTAAACACTAGCCACATATTTAATTTCCTAAATTAAATATTAAACAGGGCTAAAAAGGTAAACTCACCCTACTACAGGGTCTATAATATTATTTTAAAAATTTTCAGGGGTCTAGCTACACATAACAGAGGAGTTTTTCCTAATTTTTATTAAGTCCAGGGCTAAAACTGATTTTTAAATGAATTTACATGATTTTCTGAAGTTCCAGGGGCTAGATCGGAAGTTTTCGAGGCTAGCTCTTATTTCCAGAGAACCCCAGGGGGTAGCACGTAAGATTTCCAGTCTTCATAACGCGGGCTGACGTGGACCGTCCGATTTAAAACAGACGGCTGAGATTATAACATCGAACCGGTACGCGGGGATTTAAAGTCTACCGTGCGATTTAAAATAGACGGCGCACAAGCGGCCACGTCGCTCTAACCGAGCGCGGGCGGCGCTGCCCGGCGGCGGACGGTGGCGGGAAGCGGCGATCTCGCCGAAGAGTTTCGGATCTTTGGAAATTCTTCCTAGAACTATGATTTTATGGCATAGATCGGTGGAGGGGAGGTCGGGGATCTCACCTCGGGGGTTTTCTTGAGCTCGGAGGTCCTGGAAGGCGGTCGGCGATGAGGTCCTGCGCTGTGTTTGAACCGCAAGTCACTGAGTTTTCTGCACCTGCAGGGTTCCCCGGAGGCGGTGGATCAAGACCAGCGAGTTAGATCGGAATTTCCGAGCGTAGATCGGCCAGGATTCGCCGGAGAAGGCTCGGGTTCTCACAGGAGTAAAAACGGCGGATCACGTGGGAAAAACAGCACGAGGTCGGGGTTTTTATAGACGGGGGAGGGCGGCGGGGTGGTTTAGATCGAGTTTACGTCGCCTACGAACGGAATTCGACGGGGATGCGCAGGAATCCTGGTCGGTTTTGATTCGGGGTGAGAGAATCCCGGCGCGGGCGCGAGGTAGAAGAAGGGCTGGCGGGCCCCGCCTGTCAGTGGGAGGAAGAGGCGCGCGCGGCTGCGGGCTGGCGCGGGGGCTGGTTGGGCCGGCTAGTGGGTTTCGGCCCACTGGCCAGTTTTTTTCTGTTTTCTTTTTTTCTTTTTTTATTTCTTTTCTGTTTTGGGTTTAAATTGAATTCCAGTTTGAATTTAAATTGTTGCAAAACATGCAACACGTCCAAAAATTTTTAAATTCCCGTCTTAACAGGATTTTGGATCTTAACAAGATTTTTGGGGTGTTACAATGTCACCTCGGTGTTTTTCTTGAGCTCGGAGGCCCTGGAAGGCGGTCGGCGACGAGGTCCGAGGTGAAAGCGCAGCGGTGCTCGCCGGAGCTGTGTCTAGAGCGCAAAACACCAGGTTTCCTTCACCTGCGAGACTCCCCGGAGGCGGTGGAACATGATCAGCACGTTATATCAGGAAATTCGAGCGAGGATCGAAGGAAAACGGCGGGGGAAGCTTCGGTTCTCACTGGGAGGAAAAACAGCCGATCGGGAAGGAAAAAGGGGCGATCGTCGGCGTTTAAATGGGCGAGGGAAGGCGGTGGGGTCTGTTAAGATCGCGCTGGTGTGCCCGGGACCGAGAATCGGGGCTGGGAGCGCGGGGTTCGGGAGGGCGGTTTTGATCGGGCGCGAGAGAGAGACGGGGCGGTTGGGGGCGCGCGAGGAAAGGGATGACATGCGGGCCCCGCGCGTCAGAGAGAGGGAGAGAGGGAGGGGGCGCGTGGGTTTTGGTCTGGCTGAGCGGGTTTCGGCCCACTGACCATTTTTTTTCTTTTTCTTTTTCTTTTTCTTTTTCCTTTTCCTTTTTTCTGTTTTGATTCAAATTTAAATTGCAATTTAAATTCGAATTTCTACACCAAATGCAATGCGTCCAAAAAATTTTAAATTCTCCTCTTTAGCAGGTTTTGGGATGCTACAGCTCTACCCCCCTTAGAAGAAATCTCGTCCTCGAGATTGGTGATTCTAGGAAAACAAATCCGGAAACTGTGCCTTAAGCTCATCTTCTCGCTCCCATGTGGCTTCTGCTTCCGGGTGATGCTTCCACTGCACCTTGCACATTCGGATTCTTTTATTTCTTGTGAGGCGTTCCATTGTTTCCAAAATTTTGACCGGTTGCTCAGCATAAGAAAGATCCTCTCGTATGTCCACCTCATTCATGGGTAACATTTCTTCGGGCGTTCTTAAACATTTCTTGAGCTGTGACACATGGAATACATCGTGCACATCTTATAGGCGAGCCGGTAGTTCTTGTTGATATGCCACTTCGCCTTTCCTCTCCAGAATCTGAAAGGGTCCGATGTATGGAGGTGATAATTTCCCTTTCACCTTGAACCGACGAAGTCCTCGGATAGGGGACACCTTGAGATAGACATAGTCCCCCACGTTGAAAATAAGCTCTCTCCTCCGTACATCGGCATAACTCTTTTGTCGGGTCTGTGCTATCCTCAAATTGTTGTGAATTTCCCTCACTTCCGCCTCGTCTTCTTGTAGTACCTCGGGCCCAAACACTTTACTTTCCCCTGTTTGGTTCCAAAATAGTGGAGTTCTGCACTTCCTCCCATACAAAGCCTCAAATGGTGACATCTTCATACTGGCCTGATAGATGTTGTTGTAGGAGAACTCCGCATACGGTAAGTTTTTATCCCAGCTCCTATTGTTCTTGAGTGCATAAGCTCTCAGCATATACTCAAGGATTTGATTGGTTCTTTCCGTCTGCCCGTCAGTCTAGGGGTGATAGACAGAACTAAAATTCAGATGAGTTCCCATGGTTTCATGTAACTTCTACCAGAACCTTGAGGTGAACCGTGTCCCTCGATCTGACACTATCTTCTTTGGCACTCCATGAAAACACACGATCCTTGACATGTACAATTCCGCCAATTTGGATCCATTGTAGCTTTCTTTCACGGGGATGAAATGACCTACCTTGGTTAGCCTGTCGATGATGACCCATATCGAATCGTATCCCGATTGGGTCCTAGATAGTCCCACTATGAAATCCATACCGATTTCTTCCCATTTCCATTCAGGCACTTTGAGTGGTTGCAATAGTCCCGCGGGTCGTTGATGTTCTGCTTTCACCAACTGACATGTGTCACATAGGGCAACATGTTCCGCGACATCTGGCTTCATGCCATACCACCAATATCTACCCTTGAGGTCATCATACATCTTCGTACTCCCAGGGTGAATGGAATAGTCAGAATCATGAGCCTCCTTCAAAATCAATTCACGGATCTCCTTCACCTCAGGCACACAGATTCTTTTCCCATGCCACACCGTACCTTGTTCATCCTCTCTGAACCCAGGGGATTTATTTTTTTTATGAGTTCTCTAATCTATTATATCATCTCGTCATTCTTCTGACCGTTGCGCATGTCTTTCTCTAATGTGGAGTCCACATCCATGGCGATGGACTCACCACTATTCACCAGACATAGATTGAGTTTTGCAATCTCTTCCTTCAATTCTGTAGGCATGTTCTTTAAGCTTAACATGTTGACCTGCACCTTCCGGCTTAAAAGCATCCGCCACGACGTTCGCTTTCCCAGGATGATAGTTGATGCCCACATCAAAGTCGTTGATTAGCTCTAACCATCTCCTTTGTGTGAGGTTGAGATCTGGCTGTGTGAAAATGTACTTTAAGCTCTTATGATCCGTATATATCTCTGTCCTCTTTCCCAATAAGTAATGCCGCCAAATCTTCAATGCGTGTACCACTGCGGCTAGCTCTAGGTCATGTGTAGGATAGTTCTTCTCGTGCTTTCGGAACTGCCGGGACGCGTAGGCCACGACATTCCCCTCTTGCATGAGAACACATCCCAACCCGTGTCCAGATGCATCGCAGTACACCGAAAAATTCTTCTGCATATCCGGCATAACTAGCACTGGGGCTGTTGTCAATCTTTTCTTCAATTCTTGAAAACTCGTCTCGCACTGTGGTGTCCATGTGAATGTATTCCCTTCTCTAACAATTTGGTGAGGGGTCTCGAGATTCCTCCCTCCGAGATTATATGTCCTAAGAAGGGAACTCTCTTCAGCCAAAATTCACACTTGCTCAGCTTGGCATATAGTTGGTGTTCTCTCAATTTTTGCAACACCAATCTTAGGTGTCCCTCATGTTCTTCTTCATCTTTGGAGAAGACGAGAATGTCATCAATGAAAACCACCACAAATTTGTCCAGATATTCCATGAATACCTTGTTCATGAGATACATGAAGTATGCCGGGGCATTAGTTAGCCCGAACGGCATGACGGTGTATTCATACAGCCCGTACCGAGATACGAAAGCTGTCTTTGGAATGTCGGTTTGCCTTATCTTTAGTTGGTGGTATCGTGACCTGAGATCAATTTTTGAGAACACGCAAACTCCCCTCAACTGATCAAATAAGTCTTCAATGCGGGGTAATGGGTACTTGTTCTTGATGGTTACTTCGTTCAACGCACGGTAGTCTACGAATAACCTTTGGGTTCCGTCCTTCTTGGGCACAAATATAACTGGAGCACCCCATGGTCAGGAACTAGGACGAATATGTAACACCCCAAAATCCTGTTAAGAGGGAAATTAAAAAATTTTTGGACGTGTTGCATGTATTGCAAAAATTCAAATTCAAACTGGAATTTAAATTAAACACAAAACAGAAAAGAGATAGAAAAAAGAAAAAGTAAAACCAGAAAAAAACCGGCCAGTGGGCCGAAACCCACCAGCCGGCCCACCGATCCCGCGCCAGCCCGCAGCCGCGCACGCCCCCTTCTTCCCACTGACATGCGGGGCCCGCCAGTCATTCTTCTTCCTCGCGCTGGCGCCCGCGCTCGGCCGGACTCTCTCACCCCAAATCAAAACCGACCCGGATTCCTGCGTATCCCAGCCGAATTTTGTTCGTGGGCGACGCAAACTCGATCACAACCGAACGCCGCTCTTTCCCCGTCTATAAAAACCCCGGCATCGTCCCGTTTTCCCCACGATCTGCCGATTTTCTCTCTGCTGAGAACCCGAGCCCCTCCGGCGAATTCTGCCCAATCTACGCTCGGCAATTCTGATCTAACTCGCTGGTCTTGATCCACCGCGTCCGGGGAACCTCGCAGGTGCAGAAAACACGGTGGTTTGCGGTTCAAACACAGCGCCGACGAGCCTCGCCGTGAATTCACCTCGAACCTCGTCGCCGACTGCCCACCAGGACCTCCGAGCTCAAGAAAACCCCCGAGGTGAGATCCCCGACCTCCCCTCTAACGATCTATGCCATAAAATCACAGTTCTAGGAAGAATGTACGAAGATCCGAAACTCTCCGGCGAGATCGCCGCATCCCGCCGCCGTGCGCCGCCGGGCAGCGCTGCCCGCGCTCGATCAGAGCGACGTGGCCGCTTGTGCGCCGTTTATTTTAAATCGCACGGTAGAGTTAAAATCCCCGCGTACCGGTTCAACGTTATAATCTCAGCCGTCTGTTTTAAATCGGACGGTCCACGTCAGCCCCGCGTTAAATAGACTGGAATTCTTACGCGCTACCCCCTAGGGTTCTCGGGAAATAAGAGCTAGCCCCGGAAACTTCTGATCTAGCCCCTGGAACTTCAGAAAATCATGTAAATTCATTTAAAAATCAGTTTTAGCCCCTGGACTTAATAAAAATTAGGAAAAACCCCTCTGTTAAGTGTAGTTAGACCCCTGGAAATTCTTAAAATAAATTAATGGACCCTGTAGTGGGGTGAGTTTACCTTTTTAACCCTATTTGATATAAAAGTTAGGTATTTGAATATGTGGCTAGTATTTAAAATTTAAAAGGTGGGACAAACGTAGGGTCAAATTCAAATTAAAAACTTTCCCAGTACTTAGAAAACCTTGGAGTGAGATAAAAATAGATTTTTGGCTGAAATGAATCTGTGTAATTGATTATTCACACTTATTAGTTAGAGGGACACATTTTAAGTAGAGAATAATTCTGAAAATTAGAAAAATAAATGTAAAATAGTTTACATCAGAGGAAAAGATTAAAAAAATATATTATTAACTATTTTGGATAAAAACCTATTCTGTTTAGATGATGTGTCTTACTATTTTCATAATAAAGTACATATTTAGGCATAGGAAGTAAATTTGAAAATATAGCAAGCTAGGTATAAATAATTAGAAAATGATAAATGAAGTTTCCAAAATCCAAAGAATTCACTTTAGGGTTGGTAGAAGTTCTGAAGACACATATGGAGTAGGAAAATACCTTTCATGCATACTTGGTAGCTAAAAGGTGTAGTAATTGAATGTAAGGAATTTATTTAAATTGGAAACTCATATATATAGTATGCAAGCATAAATGTGAATACAAAAGTAGGAATCATATACACATGATTAAAAGTGCATGAAGGCCACAAATCAACACCCATAGAGTAACCACAACACATATAATTGTGAATGACTTTCATAAATGTGAATGTGTGGTTTGTATGAAGTGGAAGTGTGAACTATGTCTTATGGATTGTTGTTTTTCTTTTGCTATGTGTGATGGTATGACGTAGAACCTGCTCCAGAGCAAGTTCTTCCTTTCCAAGATCAGGACTACCCATTCCAAGAGCAGCAGGAATGAGGCAAGTGTCCTTGACCACTTTGATCCTATACTAGGGTGTGTAGATAGAATTTTATTTGCATTGTCAATTGAAATATGAAACCCATGCTAGGAAGTTTCCCTAGAATTGCATTACCTTGTTTTCCTTGTAGCTTGGGTTGGGGTTTTGTTTCATTATGTCATTCATATTACTTGTGCTTAGCCATGCTTAGAATGGGATATTTGGGATATGAGATCATCAGTTTATTTTACCATACTCTTGAATGAGATATTGTGTCACACCCGGTTTTTCCGAAGAACAACCAAGTGAATATCACATGTATGCCAGGATCATTTTCTCATACATGTGATGACAAATAGTGAAGCATCATTTATTACAAGCCAGGTGTCGAATATAAATAAGTTTTACATCGCAAATGACTCGATGGACAATAATAAGTTCATCACAAGTAAATAAACTAGCAGCGGAATATTATTTCTTGAGGGCTCCATCACAGGCGTTGCCCGGGGGTCTCCATGAACCTAGAAACCTTCTTCAGGTCCGAAGTCTTGATCATTATACACCACCTCATTATCTTGACCTGAGCAGCAATATAAACCAACAAATATGCAAGGTTGAGTACCAACGGTACTCAGCAAGTGTGGGAAAAATTTCATCATGCATGGCTATATCAAGGAGAGGTTGAACTCATGGTTAAAGCACTACGCAATTAATACCTATCACCTTAGCTTATTAAGCACCTACATTAATACACAGGTGAAATGGTCCCAATCTCCCATCCCATCATCATAATTCAAATAACCATAACATCATTTCCAATGTTAAGCTCCCCGCTTAACATCCACAACTTCCAAAACCATCAATCCTCTAATCATGAATAAGTCCAAGCCGCTCTTGACCGTGAGCACGGCTGTCATGACAGTTTTGACTCTGCAGAGTTTGTACCACTGTACCCACATGTAGTGATTTCATCCCCCGTTGCCGGGTGGACTAAAAGAACCTCCATTATGCCAGTGGCTACGAACCACATTCACACTTCCCAGGTGTGTAGCCAGGAGATCACTATGAAGCCTTTACAAAGGGATTCCCGACGAGCGTGGGCCCACTGAGGTTTCACCCCTAACAGCATACAAGAGGCTCCAACCCCGCTGCAGTGGCCCCCTCTTGAGCCTTGCGGTTCATATGGTAGTCCAGCTGACACCTACTCCCCGCACCATCCAACACACCCATACTACGCCGGGGATACACCTAATTAATTGGCCAAGCTGCCCCATCTCAGCATGTGGTTGGCACTGTAAAGCCAGGTTACATGCTCCATGAACCGGTCCTTAGGATCCAGGCAAGTACTAAACACAAACCCGAGTCTCGTGCACCCAGCACACAACCAAAACATCCAACTTGCCTTGATCCCTACCTCTACATAACTCACAATATCTCATTCAAGAGTATGGTAAAATAAACTGATGATCTCATATCCCAAATATCCCATTCTAAGCATGGCTAAGCATATGCATAATAATAAATGACATGATAAAATAAATCCCAACCCAAGCTACAAGGAAACAAGGTAATGCAATTCTAGGGAAACTTCCTAGCATGGGTTTCATATTTCATTTGACAATGCAAATAATTCTATCTACACATCCTAGTATAGGATCAAAGTGGTAAAGGACACTTGCCTCCTTGCTGCTCTTGAAATAGGTAGTCCTGGTCTTGGAAAGGAATAACTTGCTCTTGAGCAGGTTCTACATCATACCATCACACATAGCAAAAGAAAAACAACAATCCATAAGACATAGTTCACACTTCCACTTCATACAAACCACACATTCATATTTATCAAAGTCAATCACCCTTATATGTGTTGTGGTTACTCTATGTGTGTTGATTTGTGGCTTGCATGCACTTTTAATCATGTGTATATGTTTCTTACTTTCGTGTTCACATTTATACTTACATACTATATATATATATATATGTGTGTGTGTGTGTGTGTTTCAAATTTAAATAAATTCCTTATATTCAACTACTACACCTTTTCACTACCAAGTATGTATGAAAAGTATTTTTCTTCTCCATATGTGCCTTCATAATTTCTACCAACCCTAAATTGAATTCTTTGGATTTTAGAAACTCCATTAATCATTTACTAGTTGCTATATTTTCAGATTTATTTTCCTATGCATAGATGTGTACTTTATTATGAAATTAGTAATACACATCATCTAAACAGAATAGGTTCTGGTCCTAAATAATTTAATAACATATTTCGACCTTTGCCTCTGATGTAAATTATTTCACAATTCTTTCCCTATTTTCTAAAACTATTCATTACTTAAAAATGTGTACCTAAATGTGAATAATAAATTAAACAGATTCAATTCAGCCCAAAATATGTTTTTATCTCACTCCAAAGTTTTCTAAATACTGAGAAAGTCTTTAATTTAATTATGACAACATGGTTGTCCCACTTTTTAATTTTTAAACACTAGCCACATATTCAATTTCCTAATTTAAATATTAAACAGGGCTAAAAAGTTAAACTTACCCCACTACAGGGTCTATAATATTATTTTCAGAATTTCTAGGGGTCTAGCTACACTTATCAGAGGTGTTTTTCCTATTTCTTATTAAGTCTAGGGGCTAAAACTGATTTTTAAATGAATTTACATGATTTTCTGGAGTTCCAGTGGCTAGATCAGAAGTTTCCGGGGCTAGCTCTTATTTCCCGAGAACCCCAGGGGGTAGCACGTAAGATTTCCAGTCTTTATAACGCGGGGCTGACGTGGACCGTCCGATTTTAAACCGACGGCTGAGATTATAATGTTGAACCGGTACGCGGGGATTTAAACCCTACCGTGCGATTTAAAATAAACGGCGCACAAGCGGCCACGTCGCTCTGATCGAGCGCGGGTGGCGCTGCCGGCGGCGCACGGCGGCGGGAAGCGGCGATCTCGCCAGAAACTTTCGGATCTTCAGGAATTCTTTCTAGAACTGTGATTTTATGGCATAGATCGGTAGAGGGGAGGTCGGGGATCTCACCTCGGGGGTTTTCTTGAGCTCGGAGGTCCTGGAAGGTGATCGGCGACGAGGTCCGAGGCGAAACCACGGCGAAGCTCGTCGGCGCTGTGTTTACACCGCAAGTCACCGAGTTTTCTGCACCTGCAAGGTTCCCCGGAGGCGGTGGATCAAGACCAGCGAGTTAGATCAGAATTTCCGAGCTTAGATCGGCCAGAATTCACCGGAGAAGTCTCGGTTCTCACCGGAGTAAAAATCGGCGATCATGGGGGAAAAACAGAACGAGGCCGAGGTTTTTATAGACGGGGGAGGGCGGTGGGTTTGTTTAGATCGAATGGGAGTCCTCCGGAACCAGAATTTGGCCGGAAATCCGGTCGGTTGCGATCGCGCGCGCGGGTGAACAGTCCGAGTTTCGGACGATCGGGGTTAGGGATGACAGGTGGGTCCTGCCTGTCTGAGAGAGAGAGCGCGGGCGCGCGGCTGCGGGCTGGCGCGGGGCAGGGTGGGCCGGCTGGTGGGTTTCGGCCCACTGGCTGGTTTTTTCTGTTTTCCTTTTTCTTTTTCTATTTCTTTTTTGATTTGAGTTTAATTTGAATTCCAGTTTGAATTTGAATTTTTGCAAAACATGCAACACGTCCAAAATTTTTTAAATCCCCCTCTTAACATGATTTAGGGTTTTGAATCAAAATTTTGGGGTGTTACAGCTCTACCCCCCTTAAAAGAAATCTCGTCCTCGAGATTGGTGGTTCTAAGAAAACAATTCCGGAAATTGTGCCTTGAGCTCATCTTCCCGCTCCCAGGTGGCTTCCTCTTCTGAGTGATGCTTCCACTGCACCATGCACATCCGGATTCTTTTATTTCTGGTGAGGCGTTCCATTGTCTCCAAAATCTTGTATGGTTGCTCGGTATAAGACAAATCCTCAGCTACGTCCACTTCATTTATGGGTAACACCTCCTCAGGCGTTCTGAGGAATTTCTTGAGTTGTGACACATGGAACACATCGTGCACATCCGATAGACGAGCCGGTAATTCTAATTGATACGCCACTTCGTCTTTCCTCTCCAAAACTTGAAAGGGTCCGATGTATCGAGGTGACAACTTCCCTTTCACCTTGAACCGACAAAGTCATCTGATAGGGGACACCTTGAGATAGACATAGTCTCCTACGTTGAAAACGAGCTCTCTTCTTCGTACATCGGCATAGCTCTTTTGGCATGTCTGTGCTATCCTCAAGTTATTGTGAATTTCCCTCACCTTCGCCTCGGCTTCTTGTAGTACTTCTGGACCAAACACTTTACTTTCCCCTGTTTTGTTCCAAAATAGGGGAGTTCTGCACTTCCTCCTGTACAAAGCTTCAAACGGTGACATCTTCATACTAGCTTGATAGCTGTTGTTATAAGAAAACTCCGCATACGGTAAGTTCTTGTCCCAACTCCTATTGTTTTTGAGTGCACATGCCCTCAGCATATCTTCAAGGATCTGATTGGTTCTCTCCGTCTGCCCGTCAGTTTGGGGATGATAGGCAGAACTAAAGTTCAGATGGGTTCCCATGGTTTCATGCAGCTTCTGCCAGAACCTTGAGGTGAACTGTGTCCCTCGATCCGACACAATCTTCTTTGGCACTCTATGGTAACACACGATCCTTGACATGTACAGCTCTGCCAATTTGGATCCGCTGTAGCTTTCTTTCACGGGGATGAAATGAGCTACCTTGGTTAGCCTATCAATGATGACCCATATTGAGTCATATCCTGATTGGGTCCTAGGCAATCCCACGATGAAATCCATGCTGATTTCTTCCCATTTCCATTCAGGCACTTTGAGTGGTTGCAATAATCCCGCGGGTCGTTGATGTTCTGCTTTCACCAAGTGACGTGTGTCACATAGGGCAACATGTTCTGCGACATCTCGCTTCATGCCATACCACCAATACCTGCTTTTGAGGTCCTGGTACATCTTCGTACTCCCAGGATGAATGGAATAGTCGGAATCGTGAGCCTCCGTCAAAATCAATTCACGGATCTCCTTTACTTCAGGCACACATATCCTTTTCCCGTGCCACACCGTACCTTGTTCATCCTCTCTGAAACCTGTAGCTTTATTTTCCTTGATGAGTTGTCTGATCTCTTGTATCTTCTCATCATTCTTTTGGCTCTCGCGTATGTTTCGCCCTAGTGTGGAGTCCACTTCCATGGCGATAGCTTCACCACTATTCACCAGACATAGATTGAGCCTTATAACCTCGTCCTTCAATTCTGCAGGCATGTCCTTCAAGCTCAACTTATTGACCTGCACTTTCCGACTCAAAGCATCGGCCATGACGTTTGCTTTCCCGGGATGATAGTTGATGCCCACATCAAAGTCATTGATTAGCTCTAACCATCTCCTTTGTCTGAGGTTGAGATCTGGCTGTGTGAATATGTACTTCAAACTCTTATGATCCGTATATATCTCGGTCCTCTTCCCCATCAAATAGTGCCGCCAAATTTTCAACGCGCGTACCACTGCGGCTAGTTCTAGGTCATGTGTAGGATAGTTCTTCTCGTGCTTCCGAAGCTGCCGGGATGCATATGCCACGACATGCCCTTCTTGCATGAGAACACATCCCAACCCGTTTCCAGAGGCATCGCAGTACACCGTGAAGTTCTTCTACATATCTGGCATAATGAGCACTGGGGCTGTTGTCAATCTCTTCTTTAGCTTCTGAAAACTCGTCTCGCACTGTGGCGTCCAGGTGAATGTGATTCCCTTCTCCAACAGTTTGGTGAGAGGTCTCGAGATCTTAGAGAATCCCTCAATAAACCGTCGATAGTATCCAGCCAATCCCAAGAAGCTTCGAACTTCCCCGACACTTTCAGGGGTCTTCCACTTCTGTATATCCTCGATTTTGGCGGGATCTATGGAGATTCCCCCTTCTGAGATTATATGTCCTAAGAAGGGAACTCTCTTCAGCCAAAACTCACACTTGCTCAACTTGGCATATAGTTGGTGTTCTCTCAGCCTTTGCAACACCAACCTTAGATGTTTTTCATGTTCTTCTTCATCTTTGGAGAAGACGAGAATGTCATCTATGAAAACCACCACAAATTTGTCCAGATATTCCATGAATACCTTGTTCATGAGATACATGAAGTATGCCGGGGCATTAGTTAACCCGAAAGGCATGACGGTGTATTCATACAGCCCGTACCGAGATACGAAAGCTGTCTTGGGAATATCAGATTGCCTTATCTTGAGTTGGTGGTATCCCGACCTGAGATCAATTTTTGAGAACACACAAGCTCCCCTCAACTGATCAAACAAGTCTTCAATGCGGGGTAATGGGTACTTGTTCTTGATGGTTACCTCATTCAAAGCACGGTAATCCACGCATAACCTTTGTGTTCCGTCTTTCTTGGGCACAAATATCACCGGAGCTCCCCATGGTGAGGAACTAGGGCGAATATACCCCTTCTCCGTCAATTCTCTCAAATGATCCTTAAGTTCTTCTAGCTGCTTGGAGTCCATCCGATAAGGTCTCTTGTATATTGGGGCTGTTCCAGGCACTAGCTCAATTGCAAATTCCACTTCACGATCGGGAGGCATACCTGGCAACTCCTCCGGAAAAACATCTGGATATTCCCTGATGGTCCTGATCTCCTCCACTTTCACCTCAACTTGATTTAATTTAATGTCCCTCCTAGGCTCTTGTATTGTTATAAACTTTACTCTTGTGCCACTAGGGTGAGTTAGTTCCACCGTTCTGGTCGAACAATGGATGATTCCTTTATGTTTTGTCAACCAATCCATGCCCAAAATAATATCGATCCCTTGGGATTCTATCACTATGAGGTTAGCAGTAAACACTACCCCATTAATGTCTAGATTCACCTTGGGACACACTTGTCTTGTCCTTATTTCTCCACCTGGAGAGTTTACGGCTAGCATATGGTTCATTTGTGTTGTTGCTAGGTCATACTTCTTAACGAACCCTTGAGCAATAAACGAGTGGGTGGCACCAGAATCAAACAGCAGGGTTGCAATGTGTAAATTGGCAGGAAACTTACCAACTACCACGTCGGGTGCCTCTTGTGCTTCCTCCATAGTGACGTGGTTCACCCGTCCTCTCATTACATTCTGCTGTTGTGGCTGCGTGGGCTTCTTCTTTGGGCACTTATGGGCGTAGTGCCCCACTTCACCACAGTTAAAACATTGCACCCCAACCTTAGGTGCTTGGCCTTTGTTGTCTTGGGGTTGGTTCGGGGGTCCTTGCACTGCTGGTCGAGGTGGATATGCAGGGCGAGGCTGCTGTACAAACTGACGTTGCGGCTGTGCTGGTGCTGCCGGAGGCCTGTAGTTCGGGTTGTAGGTGCTGAGTAGGGTACCGCAGCACGGCTCGTCTGCCCCGTAGGTTGCTGCATCATACGGGGGCGAGTGTTGCTTCCCGAGACTTGATGTGACCAACCGGCCTTGCTCTTATTCTCATTTTCCAAGGCCTTTAGCTTCCTTTCTACCACAAATGCTCTGTCCACCATCTTTTGGAAGCTTTCATACTCATTCGAGGACATTGCACACTGCATCTCTGTGGTAAGTCCTTCCACGAAACAATCTTGTTTCTGCTCATCAGTCTCTATGTCCCGTGGGGCAAAACGGGATAGTTGGGTAAATTTAGTGAGGTATTCCCTCACCGTCATGTTTCCCTGCTGCAGTCCCAAAAACTCCTTCCTCTTGTTTTTGAGTTCACCTCTTGGGATGTAATGGTTGCGGAAGCTATGCTTGAACTCTTCCCAAGTGATGTTCTCAGGGTCATGATGGGCAGCCACGTAGGCGGTCCACCAATCAGCAGCAGGTCCATGCAATTGATGAGAGGCAAACAGCACCCTCTCATACCCTTGGCACTGTATGATCCTCATCTTACTTTCAATGGTCTTTAGCCAATCATCTGCCTCCAGAGGTTCAGCAGCACTTGCAAACTTTGGAGGTTGAGTTCCTAGAAACTCACTCAACCTTGGTTGGCGTGGTGCAGCTTGTGGAGGTGGTACTTGATGCAAGTTGGCCACCACTTGAGTCAAGTTCTGGATGTGCTGATTTTGATTCTCCAGCATTTGGTGGAGAGGGTCAACTTCTTCACGGCGACCACCCCTGTCCTGGCCTCCAGAAAGATGAGGGTTGCATGCCTCATCGTTGTTGTTGGCGGGGTTGGCAGCACGTCCTTTTCCTCTTCCGGCCATCTGGCAGAATCAACCAATGTTAATTTGAAAGCATTTAGTATCATCTTACTACTTTCATTTGTTTGTACTTTGAAGGGTTGAGGCTTTGTTATACTTTTCTGAGGGTTCATTTCTCACACAAAAATGAAGGTAATATTATTTCATGTGGGTTCACACACCAAAGCAAAACAATCTAAAGACGAGGCTGTGAACAATTGCTCATGGCTTCCACAACTCACGTCACACACCAAGCATTAACACACCATTAACTTAACTTATCGACTCGACTATTTGATATCTTGCTAGCTAAGGGAAGGACTCTACACTACTCGTTTTCTTGAGCTGGCTCCTCGGGATCTTCCTCATCATTTCGGCTGCCTTCTGACTCTACTTTGGGTGGGGAGGCTGCTGGTGGAGAAGTGCGACGACGGCTGATCGCTCGGCGATCCGGGGAGTCAGGAGTCCATGTATCATTTACGGTGACACACAGTTCATTTCCATCTCCTCTTTCTCTCGCCTTTAAGCAGGCTCGCAACAACGCCTCCGTTTCCTTCAGGGTGTCCCGGACATCCTGAAGATCTTGTTGACACTCCTGCAGTCGAGTGCTGAGCATAGCAGCATCCTCCAAGCACAAGTCCATGTGCTCATGGGAAGTCCCTTGCTGCACTGGTGGGCACTTGTACTCCGTGGTACCACTGTCACGTTGGAGGACATACATGTACTCAGTTTTGTCCAAGTGGCGACGATAGATGTGACTCTGGCAGGTGATGGCCTCCCAGGTGACATCTTTCTCCGCATCGACCTGTGTTGCTCGACAAGCTGGAGAGTGGTGAATCTTAAGCAGCTGATTTTTCGTGTATAATCCTCATCTCTGAGCTCCATTCTTCCCTCTTCTCACGGATGGTCCTGGTGGAGTTATAGTGGATGATTAGCTTGCCCGTGTTGCCGGCGGCTTCGAGCATACGCCGAAGACGGCGCAATAAGCCTCCTACTGCCAATCCGTAGGAAAGGTACGTCACCGGACGGCTCTCCTCTCTCTCGGCAAGGGCAAATACGTGAACTCTCCCTCCTGTGGACTTGCGAGCGGTGCGAATCATGCGAACCATCTAAAACAAAAAGAATTTTAAAATTAGGTTAGATAAACTCTCAAACAAAAATCCTATTTTGAATGAAAGTTGGGGTAAGATGAAGAAAGTGACTCCATTAAATAACACATTTCAACACACACCATGTAAAATAGTTTTTAAGAAAATAAGGCCCTTAAATACGTCCATTTCTACCTAGGTCCACGTTCCTACGGGCAACCTTGGCTCTGATACCACTTCTGTCACACCCGGTTTTTCCGAAGAACAACCAAGTGAATATCACATGTATGCCAGGATCATTTTCTCATACATGTGATGACAAATAGTGAAGCATCATTTATTACAAGCCAGGTGTCGAATATAAATAAGTCTTACATCGCAAATGTCTCGATGGACAATAATAAGTTCATCACAAGTAAATAAACTAGCAGCGGAATATTATTTCTTGAGGGCTCCATCACAGGCGTTGCCCGGGGGTCTCCATGAACCTAGAAACCTTCTTCAGGTCCGAAGTCTTGATCATTATACACCACCTCATTATATTGACCTGAGCAGCAATATAAACCAACAAATATGCAAGGTTGAGTACCAACGGTACTCAGCAAGTGTGGGAAAAATTTCATCATGCATGGCTAGATCAAGGAAAGGTTGAACTCATGGTTAAAGCACTACGCAATTAATACCTATCACCTTAGCTTATTAAGCACCTACATTACTACACAGGTGAAATGGTCCCAATGTCCCATCCCATCATTATAATTCAAATAACCATAACATCATTTCCAATGTTAAGCTCCCCGCTCAACATCCACAACTTCCAAAACCATCAATCCTCTAATCATGAATAAGTCCAAGCCGCTCTTGACCGTGAGCACAGCTGTCATGACAGTTTTGACTCTGCAGAGTTTGCACCACTGTACCCACATGTAGTGATTTCATCCCCCGTTGCCGGCTGGACTAAAAGAACCTCCATTATGCCAGTGGCTATGAACCACATTCACACTTCCCAGGTGTGTAGCCAGGAGATCACTACGAAGCCTTTACAAAGGGATTCCCGACGAGCGTGGGCCCACTGAGGTTTCACCCCTAACAGCATACAAGAGGCTCCAACCCCGCTGCAGTGGCCCCCTCTTGAGCCTTGCGGTTCATATGGTAGTCCAGCTGACACCTACTCCCCGCACCATCCAACACACCCATACTACGCCGGGGATACACCTAATTAATTGGCCAAGCTGCCCCATCTCAGCATGTGGTTGGCACTGTAAAGCCAGGTTACATGCTCCATGAACCGGACCTTAGGATCTAGGCAAGTACTAAACACAAACCCGAGTCTCGTGCACCCAGCACACAACCAAAACATCCAACTTGCCTTGATCCCTACCTCTACATAACTCACAATATCTCATTCAAGAGTATGGTAAAATAAACTGATGATCTCATATCCCAAATATCCCATTCTAAGCATGGCTAAGCATATGCATAATAATAAATGACATGATAAAATAAATCCCAACCCAAGCTACAAGGAAACAAGGTAATGCAATTCTAGGGAAACTTCCTAGCATGGGTTTCATATTTCATTTGACAATGCAAATAGTTCTATCTACACATCCTAGTATAGGATCAAAGTGGTCAAGGACACTTGCCTCCTTGCTGCTCTTGAAATAGGTAGTCCTGGTCTTGGAAAGTAATAACTTGCTCTTGAGCAGGTTCTACATCATACCATCACACATAGCAAAAGAAAAACAACAATCCATAAGACATAGTTCACACTTCCACTTCATACAAACCACACATTCATATTTATGAAAGTCATTCACCCTTATATGTGTTGTGGTTACTCTATGTGTGTTGATTTGTGGCTTGCATGCACTTTTAATCATGTATATGATTCTTACTATTGTGTTCACATTTATACTTACATACTATATATATATATATATATATATATATATATATATATATATATATATATATATATATATATATATATATATGTGTGTGTGTGTGTGTGTGTGTGTGTTCAAATTTAAATAAATTCCTTACATTCAACTACTACACCTTTTCACTACCAAGTATGTATGAAAAGTATTTTTCTTCTCCATATGTGCCTTCAGAATTTCTACCAACCCTAAATTGAATTCTTTGGATTTTAGAAACTCCATTTATCATTTATAGTTGCTATATTTTCAGATTTATTTTCCTATGCATAGATGTGTACTTTATTATGAAATTAGTAATACACATCATCTAAACAGAATAGGTTCTGGTCCTAAATAATTTAATAACATATTTCGACCTTTGCCTCTGATGTAAATTATTTCACAATTATTTTCCCTATTTTCTAAAACTATTCATTACTTAAAAATGTGTCCCTAAATGTGAATAATAAATTAAACAGATTCAATTCAGCCCAAAATATGTTTTTATCTCACTCCAAAGTTTTCTAAATACTGAGAAAGTCTTTAATTTAATTATGACAACATGTTTGTCCCACTTTTTAATTTTTAAACACTAGCCACATATTCAATTTCCTAATTTAAATATTAAACAGGGCTAAAAAGTTAAACTCACCCCACTACAGGGTCTATAATATTATTTTCAGAATTTCTAGGGGTCTAGCTACACTTATCAGAGGTGTTTTTCCTAGTTCTTATTAAGTCCAGGGGCTAAAACTGATTTTTAAATGAATTTACATGATTTTCTGGAGTTCCAGGGGCTAGATCAGAAGTTTCCGGGGCTAGCTCTTATTTCCCGAGAACCCCAGGGGGTAGCACGTAAGATTTCCAGTCTTTATAACGCGGGGCTTTCGTGGACCGTCCGATTTTAAACCGACGGCTGAGATTATAACGTCGAACCGGTACGCGGGGATTTAAACCCTACCGTGCGATTTAAAATAAACGGCGCACAAGCGGCCACGTCGCTCTGATCGAGCGCGGTCGGCGCTGCCGGCGGCGCACGGAGGCGGGAAGCGGCGATCTCGCCGGAAACTTTCGGATCTTCGGGAATTCTTCCTAGAACTGTGATTTTATGGCATAGATCGGTAGAGGGGAGGTCGGGGATCTCACCTCGGGGGTTTTCTTGAGCTCGGAGGTCCTGGAAGGTGATCGGCGACGAGGTCCGAGGCGAAACCACGGCGAAGCTCGTCGGCGCTGTGTTTACACCGCAAGTCACCGAGTTTTTCTGCACCTGCAAGGTTCCCTAGTGGCAGTGGATCAAGACCAGCGAGTTAGATCGGAATTTCCGAGCTTAGATCGGCCAGAATTCACCGGAGAAGTCTCGATTCTCACCGGAGTAAAAATCGGCGATCATGGGGGAAAAACAGAACGAGGCCGGGGTTTTTATAGACGGGGGAGGGCGGTGGGTTTGTTTAGATCGAATGGGAGTCCTCCGGAACCAGAATTTGGCCGGAAATCCGGTCGGTTGCGATCGCGCGCGCGCGGGTGAACAGTCCGAGTTTCGGACGATCGGGGTTAGGGATGACAGGTGGGTCCCGCCTGTCTGAGAGAGAGAGCGCGGGCGCGCGGCTGCGGGCTGGCGCGGGGCAGGGTGGGCCGGCTGGTGGGTTTCGGCCCACTGGCCGGTTTTTTTTGTTTTCCTTTTTCTTTTTCTATTTCTTTTCTGATTTGAGTTTAATTTGAATTCTAGTTTGAATTTGAATTTTTGCAAAACATGCAACTCGTCCAAAAATTTTTAAATCCCCCTCTATTTTGGGGTGTTACATATTGTGAGTTATGTAGAGGTAGGGATCAAGGCAAGTTGGATGTTTTGGTTAGTGCTGGGTGCACGAGACTCGGGTTTGTGTTTAGTACTTGCCTGGATCCTAAGGACCGGTTCATGGAGCATGTAACCTGGTTTTACCGTGCCAACCACATGCTGAGATGGGGCAGCTTGGCCAATTAATTAGGTGTATCGCCGGCGTAGTATGGGTGTGTTGGATGGTGCGGGGAATAGGTGTCAGCTGGACTACCATATGAACCGCAAGGCTCAAGACGGGGCCACTGCAACGGGGCTGGAGCCTCTTGTATGCTGTTAGGGGTGAAACCTCAGTGGGCCCAAGCTCGTCGGGAATCCCTTTGTAAAGGCTTCGTAGTGATCTCCTGGCTACACACCTGGGAAGTGTGAAGGTGGTTCGTAGCCACTGGCATAATGGAGGTTCTTTTAGTCCACCCGGCAACGGGGGATGAAATCACTACATGTGGGTACAGTGGTGCAAACTCTGCAGAGTCAAAACTGTCATGACAGCTGTGCTCACGGTCAAGAGCGGCTTGGACTTATTCATGATTAGAGGATTGATGGTTTTGGAAGTTGTGGATGTTGAGCGGGGAGCTTAACATTGGAAATGATGTTATGGTTATTTGATTATGATGATGGGATGGGAGATTGGGACCATTTCACCTGTGTAGTAATGTAGGTGCTTAATAAGCTAAGGCGATAGGTATTAATTGCGTAGTGCTTTAACCATGAGTTCAACCTCCCCTTGTTCTAGGCATGCATGACATAACTTTCCCACACTTGCTGAGTACCATCGGTACTCAACCTTGCATATTTGTTGGTTTATATTGCTGCTCAGGTCAAGAGAATGATGTGGTGTTTAATAATCAAGACTTTGGACCCGAAGAAGGTTTCTAGGTTCATGGAGTCCCCCGGGCAACGCCTGTGACGGAGCCCACGATAATAATATTCCGCTGCTATTTTATTTACTTGTTATGAACTTATTATCGTCCATCGAGACATATGTTATGTAAGACTTATTTATATTCGACACCTGCCTTGTAATAAATGATGCTTCACTATTTGTCATCACATGTATGAGAAAATGATCCTGGCATACATGTGATATTCACTCGGTTGTTCTTCGGAGAAACCGGGTGTGACAGAAGTGGTATCAGAGTCAAGGTTGCCCGTAGGAACGTGGACCTAGGTAGAAATGGACGTATTTAAGGGCCCTATTTTCTTAAAAACTATTTTACAAGGTGTGTGTTGAAAAGTGTTATTTAATGGAGTCACATTCTTCATCTTACCTCAAATTTCATTCAAAAAAGGATTTTTATTTAAAATTTTATCTAACCTAAGTTTAAATGCTTTCTGTTTTAGATGGTTCGCATGATTCGCACCGCTCGCAAGACCACAAGAGGGAGAGTTCCCGTAGTTGCCCTTGCCCAAAGAGAGGAGAGACGTCCGGTGACGTACCTTTCCTACGGATTGGCAGTAGGAGGCTTGTTGCGCCGTCTTCGACGTATGCTCCAAGCCGCCGGTAATACGGGCAAGCTAATCATACACTATAGCTCCACCAGGACGATCCGTGAAAAGAGGGAAGAATGGAGTTCAGAGATGAGGATTATCCATGAAAATCAGCTGCTTAAGATCCACCGCTCTCCAGCTTGTCGAGCGACACAGGTCGATGCGGAGAATGATGTCACCTGGGAGGCCATCACCTGCTAGAGTCACATCTATCGTCGCCACCTGGACAGGACTGAGTACATGTATGTCCTCCAGCGTGAGAGTGGTACCACGGAGTACAAGTACCCGCCAGTGCAGCAGGGGACTTCCCATGAGCACATGGACCTGTGCTTGGAGGATGCTGCTATGCTTAGCACTCGACTGCAGGAGTGTCAGCAGGAGCTTCAGGATGTTCGGGACACCCTGAAGGAAACCGAGGCGTTCCTTCGAGCCTGCTTGAGGGCGAGAGAAAGAGGAGATGGGAATGAACTGTGTGTCACCGTGAATGATACATGGACTCCTGACTCCCCAGATCGCCGGGCGATCAGGCGTCGTCGCACTTCTCCACCAGCAGCCTCCCCACCCAATGCAGAGTCAGAAGGTAGCCGCAATAATAAGGAAGATCCCGAGGAGCCAGCTCAGGAATCCGAGTAGGGTAGAGTTTTTCCCTTAGTTAGCAAGATGTCGAATAGTCGAGTCGTTACGTTAGTTAATGGTGTGTTAATGCTTGGTGTGTGACGTGAGTTGTGGAAGCCATGAGCAATTGTCCACAAACTCGTCTTCAGATTGTTTTGCTTTGGTGTGTGAACCCACATGAAATAATAGTGCATTTATTTTTGTATGATATATGAACCCTCAGAAAAGTGTAACAAAGCCTCAACACTTCAAAGTACAAACGAGTGAAAGTAGTAAGATATACGTAATGCTTTAAATTAACATTTGGTTGATCATGCTAGATGGCCGGAAGAGGAAAAGGTCGTGCTGCCAACCCCGCCACCAACAACGATGAGGCCTGCAACCCTCATATTTCAGGAGGCCAAGACAGGGGTGGTCGCCGTGAAGGAGTTGACCCCCTCCACCAAATGCTTGAGAATCAAAATCAGCTCATCTAGAACTTGACTCAAGTAGTGGCCAACTTGCATCAAGTTCCACATCCACAAGCTGCACCACGCCAACCAAGGTTGAGTGAGTTTCTAGGAACTCAACCTCCAAAGTTTGCAAGTGCTGCTGAACCTCTGGAGGCAGATGATTGGCTAAAGACCATTGAGAGCAAGATGAGGATCATACAATGCCAAGGGTATGAGAGGGTACTGTTTGTCTCTCATCAATTGCATGGACCTGCTGCTGATTGGTGGACCGCCTACGTGGCCGACCATCAAGACCCTGAGAACATCACCTGGGAAGAGTTCAAGCGTAGCTTCCGCAACCATTACATCCCAAGGGGTGAACTCAAAAACAAGAGGAAGGAGTTTTTGGGGTTGCAGCAGGGTAACATGACTGTGAGGGAATACCTCACTAAATTTATCCAACTCTCCCGTTATGCCCCACGGGACATAGAGACTGATGAGCAGAAACAAGATTGTTTCGTGGAAGGACTTACCGCAGAAATGCAGTGTGCAATGTCCTCCAAAGAGTATGAAAGCTTCCAAAAGATGGTGGACAGAGCGTTTGTGGTAGAAAGGAAGCTGAAGGCCTTGGAAAATGAGAACAAGAGGAAGGCCGGGTGGTCACACCAAGCCTCAGGGAGCAACACCCGCCCACGTCTGATGCAGCAACCCGCAGGGCAGACGAACCGTGCTGCGGTACCCTACTCAGCACCAAGAGGGTACAACCCGAACTACAGGCCTCCGGCAGCACCAGCACAGCCACAACGTCAGTTCGTACAGCAGCCTCACCCTACATATCAACCTCGACCAGCAGTGCAAGGACCCCCAAACCAACCCCAAGACAACAAAGGCCAGGCACCTAAGGTTGGGGTACAATGTTTTAGCTGTGGTGAAGTGGGGCACTACGCCCATAAGTGCCCAAAAAAGAAGCCCACGCAGCCACAACAGCAGAATGTAATGAGAGGACGGGTGAACCACGTCACCATGGAGGAAGCGCAAGAGGCACCTGACGTGGTAGTTGGTAAGTTTCCTGCCAATTTATACATTGCAACCCTGTTGTTTGATTCTGGTGCTACCCACTCGTTCATTGCCCAAGGGTTTGTTAAGAAGCATGACCTAGCAACAACACAAGTGAATCATATGCTAGCAGTAAACTCTCCGGGTGGAGAAATAAGGACAAGACAAGTGTGTCCCAAGGTGGATCTAGACATTAATGGGGTGGTGTTTACTGCTAACCTCATAGTAATAGATTCCCAAGGGATAGATATTATCTTGGGTATGGATTGGTTGACCAAACATAAAGGAATCATCCATTGTTCGACCAGAACGGTGGAACTAACGCACCCTAGTGGCACAAAAGTAAAGTTTATAACAATACAAGAGCCTAGGAGGGACGTTAAATTAAATCAAGTTGAGCTGAAAGTGGAGGAGATCAGGATTATCAAGGAATATCCAGATGTTTTTCCGGAGTAGTTGCCAGGTATGTCTCCCGATCGTGAAGTGGAATTTGCAATCGAGCTAGTGCCCGGAACCGCCACGATATACAATAGACCTTATCGGATGGACTCCAAGCAGCTGGGAGAACTCAAGGATCATTTGAGAGAATTGACGGAGAAGGGGTATATTCGTCCTAGTTCCTCACCTTGGGGAGCTCCGGTCATATTTGTGCCCAAGAAGGACGGAACCCAAAGGTTATGCGTGGATTACCGTGCCTTGAATGAGGTGACCATCAAGAACAAGTACCCATTACCCCGCATTGAAGACTTGTTTGATCAGTTGAGGGGAGCTTGTGTGTTCTCGAAAATTGATCTCAGGTCGGGATACCACCAACTCAAGATAAGGCAATCTGATATCCCCAAGACAACTTTCGTATCTCGGTACGGACTGTATGAATACACTGTCATGCCTTTCAGGCTAACTAATGTCCCGGCACACTTCATGTATCTCATGAACAAGGTATTCATGGAATATCTGGACAAATTTGTGGTGGTTTTCATAGATGACATTCTCGTCTTCTCCAAAAATGAAGAAGAACATGAGAAACATCTAAGGTTGGTGTTGCAGATGCTGAGAGAACGCCAACTATATGCCAAGTTGAGCAAGTGTGAGTTTTGGCTGAAGAGAGTTCCCTTCTTAGGACATATAATCTCGGAGGGAGGAATCTCCGTGGATCCGGCCAAAATCGAGGACATACAGAAGTGGAAGACTCCTGAAAATGTCGGGGAAGTTCGAAGCTTCTTGGGATTGGCTGGATACTATCGACGGTTTATTGAGGGACTCTCTAAGATCTCGAGACCCCTTACCAAACTATTGGAGAAAGGAATCACATTCACATGGACGCCACAGTGCGAGACATGTTTTTTCAGGAGTTAAAGGAGAGATTGACAACAGCCCCTGTGCTAGTTATGCCAGATATGCAGAAGAACTTTACCGTGTACTGCGATGCCTCTGGAAACGGGTTGGGATGTGTTCTCATGCAAGAAGGGCATGTCGTGGCTTATGCATCCCGACAACTCCGGAAGCACGAGAAAAACTATCCTACACATGACCTAGAACTAGCCGCAGTGGTACACGCGTTGAAAATTTGGCGGCACTATTTGATGGGGAAGAGGACAGATATATATACGGATCATAAGAGTTTGAAGTACATTTTCACACAGCCAGATCTCAACCTCAGACAAAGGAGATGGTTAGAGCTAATCAATGACTTTGATGTGGGCATCAACTATCATCCTGGGAAAGCAAACGTCATGGCCGATGCTTTAAGTCGGAAAGTGCAGATCAATAAGTCGAGCTTGAACAATATGCCTGCAGAATTGAAGGACGAGATTATAAGGCTCAATCTATGCCATGTGAATAGTGGTGAATTCATCGCCATGGAAGTGGACTCCACACTAGAGCAAGACATATGCGATGATCAAAAGAACGACGAGAAGATACAAGAAATCAGGCAACTCATCAAGGAAAATAAAGCTCCTGGTTTCAGAGAGGATGAACAATGTACCGTGTTGCATGGGAAAAGAATCTGCGTGCCTAAAGTAAAATAGATTCATGAATTGATTTTGAAGGAGGCTCACGATTCCGACTATTCCATCCATCCTGGGAGTACGAAGATGTACCAGGACCTCAAGAGCAGGTATTGGTGGTATGGCATGAAGCGAGATGTCGCGGAACATGTTGCCCTATGTGACACATGTCAGTTGGTGAAAGCAGAACATCAACGACCCGTGGGATTATTGCAACCACTCAAAGTGCCTGAATGGAAATGGGAAGAAATCGGTATGGATTTCATAGTGGGATTGCCTAGGACCCAATCAGGATATGATTCAATATGGGTCATCATCGACAGGCTAACCAAGGTAGCTCATTTCATCCTCGTGAAAGAAAGCTACAGCGGATCCAAATTGGCAGAATTGCACATGTCAAGGATCGTGTGTTACCATGGAGTGCCAAAGAAGATAGTGTCGGATCGAGGGACACAGTTCACCTCAAGGTTCTGGCAGAAGTTGCATGAAACCATGGAAACCCATCTGAACTTTAGTTCTGCCTATCATCCCCAAACTGATGGGCAGACGGAAAGAACCAATCAGATTCTTGAGGATATGCTGAGGGCATGTGCACTCAAAAACAATCGGAGTTGGGACAAGAACTTACCGTATGCGGAATTATCCTATAACAACAGCTATCAAGCTAGTATGAAGATGTCACCGTTTGAAGCTTTGTACGGGAGGAAATGCATAACTCCCCTATTTTGGAACCAAACAGGGGAAAGTAAAGTGTTTGGTCCCGAAGTACTACAAGAAGCCGAGGCGAAGGTGAGGGAAATTCGCAACAACTTGAGGATAGCACAGACACGCCAAAAGAGCTATGCCAATGTACGAAGAAGAGAGCTCGTTTTCAACGTGGGAGACTATGTCTATCACAAGGTGTCCCCTATCCAAGGACTTCGTCGGTTCAAGGTGAAAGGGAAGTTGTCACCTCGATACATCGGACCCTTTCAAGTTCTGGAGAGGAAAGGCGAAGTGGCGTATCAACTAGAATTACCGGCTCGCCTATCGGATGTGCACGACGTATTCCATGTGTCACAACTCAAGAAATGCCTGTGGACGCCTGAAGAGGTGTTACCCATGAATGAAGTGGACGTAGCTGAGGATTTGTATTATGTCGAGCAACCATCCAAGATTTTGGAGACAATGGAACGCCTCACCAGAAATAAAAGAATCCGGATGTGCAAGGTGCAGTGGAAGCATCACTCAGAAGAGGAAGCCACCTGGGAGCGAGAAGATGAGCTTAAGGCACAATATCCGAAATTGTTTTCTTAGAACCACCAATCTCGAGGACGAGATTTCTTTTAAGGGGGTAGAGCTGTAACACCCCAAAATCCTGTTAAGAGGGGAATTTAAAATTTTTTGGACGTGTTGCATGTATTGAAAAAATTCAAATTCAAACTGGAATTCAAATTAAACTCAAAACAGAAAAGAAATAGAAAAATGAAAAAGGAAAACAGAAAAAAAAACCAGCCAGTGGGCCGAAACCCACCAGCCGGCCCACCGATCCCGCGCCAGCCCGCAGCCGCGTGCGCCCCCTTCTTCCCACTGACATGCGGGGCCCGTCAGTCTTTCTTCTTCCTCGCGCTCGCGCCCGCGCTCGGCCGGACTCTCTCACCCCGAATCAAAACAGACCCGGATTCCTGCGTATCCCAGCCGAATTTCGTTTGTGGGCGACGCAAACTCGATCACAACCGAACGCCGCCCTTTCCCCGTCTATAAAAACCCCGGCATTGTCCCGTTTTCCCCGCGATCTGCCGATTTTCTCTCCGGTGAGAACCCGAGCCCCTCCGGCGAATTCTGCCCAATCTACGCTCGGCAATTCTGATCTAACTCGCTGGTCTTGATCCACCGCCTCTGGGGAACCTCGCAGGTGCAGAAAACGCGGTGGTTTGCGGTTCAAACACAGCGCCGACGAGCCTCGCCGTGAATTCATCTCGGACCTCGTCGCCGACTGCCCACCAGGACCTCCAAGCTCAAGAAAACCCCCGAGGTGAGATCCCCGACCTCCCCTCTACCGATCTATGCCATAAAATCACAGTTCTAGGAAGAATTTACGAAGATCCGAAACTCTCCGGCGAGATCGCCGCCTCCCGCCGCCGTGCGCCGCCGGGCAGCGCCGCCCGCGCTCGATCAGAGCGACGTGGCCGCTTGTGCGCCGTTTATTTTAAATCGCACGGTAGAGTTAAATCCCCGCGTACCGGTTCAACGTTATAATCTCAGCCGTCTGTTTTAAATCGGATGGTCCACGTCAGCCCCGCGTTATAAAGACTGGAATTCTTACGCGCTACCCCTTGGGGTTCTCGGGAAATAAGAGCTAGCCCCGGAAACTTCTGATCTAGCCCCTGGAACTTCATAAAATCATGTAAATTCATTTAAAAAATCAGTTTTAGCCCCTGGACTTAATAAAAATTAGGAAAAACCCCTCTGTTAAGTGTAGTTAGACCCCTGAAAATTCTTGAAATAAATTAATGGACCCTGTAGTGGGGTGAGTTTACCTTTTTAACCCTATTTGATATAAAAGTTAGGAATTTGAATATGTGGCTAGTATTTAAAATTTAAGAGGTGGGACAAACATAGGGTCAAATTCAAATTAAAAACTTTCCCAGTACTTAGAAAACCTTGGAGTGAGATAAAAATAGATTTTTGGCTGAAATGAATCTGTATAATTGATTATTCACATTTATTAGTTAGAGGGACACATTTTTAAGTAGAGAATAATTCTGAAAATTAGAAAAATAAATGTAAAATAGTTTACATCAGAGGAAAAGATTAAGAAATATATTATTAACTATTTTGGATCAAAACCTATTCTGTTTAGATGATGTGTATTACTATTTTCATAATAAAGTACATATTTAGGCATAGGAAGTAAATTTGAAAATATAGCAAGCTAGTTATAAATAATTAGAAAATGATAAATGAAGTTTCCAAAATCCAAAGAATTCAGTTTAGGGTTGGTAGAAGTTCTGAAGACACATATGGAGTAGAAAAATACCTTTCATGCATACTTGGTAGCTAAAAGGTGTAGTAATTGAATGTAAGGAATTTAATTAAATTGGAAACTCATATATATAGTATGCAAGCATAAATGTGAATACAAAAGTAGGAATCATATACACATGATTAAAAGTGCATGAAGGCCACAAATCAACACCCATAGAGTAACCACAACACATATAATTGTGAATGACTTTCATAAATGTGAATGTGTGGTTTGTATGAAGTGGAAGTGTGAACTATGTCTTATGGATTGTTGTTTTTCTTTTGCTATGTGTGATGGTATGATGTAGAACCTGCTCCAGAGCAAGTTCTTCCTTTCCAAGATCAGGACTACCCATTCCATGAGCAGAAGGAATGAGGCAAGTGTCCTTGACCACTTTGATCCTATACTAGGGTGTGTAGATAGAATTTTATTTGCATTGTCAATTGAAATATGAAACCCATGCTAGGAAGTTTCCCTAGAATTGCATTACCTTGTTTTCCTTGTAGCTTGGGTTGGGGTTTTGTTTCATTATGTCATTCATATTACTTGTGCTTAGCCATGCTTAGAATGGGATATTTGGGATATGAGATCATCAGTTTATTTTACCATACTCTTGAATGAGATATTGTGAGTTATGTAGAGGTAGGGATCAAGGCAAGTTGGATGTTTTGGTTGGTGCTGGGTGCACGAGACTCAGGTTTGTGTTTAGTACTTGCCTGGATCCTAAGGACCGGTTCATGGAGCATGTAACCTGGCTTTACCATGCCAACCACATGCTGAGATGGGGCAGCTTGGCCATTTAATTAGGTGTATCCCCGGCGTAGTATGGGTGTGTTGGATGGTGCGGGGAATAGGTGTCAGCTGGACTACCATATGAACCGCAAGGCTCAAGAGGGGGCCACAGCAGCGGGGTTCATGGAGTCCCCCGGGCAATGCCTGTGACGGAGCCCACGAGAATAATATTCCGCTGCTATTTTATTTACTTGTTATGAACTTATTATCGTCCATCGAGACATATGTTATGTAAGACTTATTTATATTCGACACCTGGCTTGTAATAAATGATGCTTCACTATTTGTCATCACATGTATGAGAAAATGATCCTGGCATACATGTGATATTCACTCGGTTGTTCTTCGGAGAAACCGGGTGTGACAGAATATACCCCTTCTCTGTCAATTCTCTTAAATGTTCCTTGAGTTCTTCCAGCTGTTTGGAGTCCATCCGATAAGGCCTCTTGTATATTGGGGCTGTTCCAGGCACTAGCTCAATCGCGAATTCCACTTCACGATCGGGAGGCATATCTGGCAACTCCTCCGGAAAAACATCTGGATATTCCTTGATAATCCTTATCTCTCCCACTTCCACCTCAACTTTTTTGAGTTTAATGTCCCTCCTAGGCTCTTGCACGGCTATGAACTTCACTTTTGTGCCACTAGTGTGAGTTAGTTCCACCGTTCTGGTCGAACAGTGGATGATACCTTTATGTTTGGTCAACCAATCCATACCCAAAATAATATCTATCCCTTGGGAGTCTATCACTATGAGGTTTACAGTAAATACTACCCCATTAATGTCTAGATTCACCTTGGGACACACTTGTCTTGTTCTTATTTCTCCCCTGGAGAGTTCTCTGCTATCATATGGTTCATTTGTGTTGTTGCTAGATCATGCTTCTTAACAAACCCTTGAGCAATAAACGAGTGGGTAGCACCAGAATCGAACAATAGGGTTGCAATGTGTAAATTTGCAGGAAACTTACCAATTACCACGCCAGGTGCCTCTTGTGCTTCCTCCATGGTCACGTGGTTCACCCGTCCTCGCATTACGTTCTGCTGCTGTGGCTGCATGGGCTTCTTCTTTGGGCACTTATGGGCGTAGTGCCCCACTTCACCACATTTGAAGCATTGCACCCCAACTTTAGGTGCCTGGCCTTTGTTATCTTGGGGTTGGTTCGGTGGCACTTGTCCTGCTGGTCGAGGCTGATATGTGGGGCGAGGCTGCTGCACAAACTGATGCTGAGGCTGTGCTGGTGCTGATGGTGGCCTGAA
The DNA here is from genome assembly GCA_030760725.1 of Neostapfia colusana. Taxonomy (NCBI): domain Eukaryota; kingdom Viridiplantae; phylum Streptophyta; class Magnoliopsida; order Poales; family Poaceae; genus Neostapfia; species Neostapfia colusana. Next base: position 46,427,462 of record JASWHV010000008.1, on the reverse strand, counting down.
GTTCGGGTTGTACCCTCTTGGTGTCGGGTAGGGTACCACAGCACGGTTCGTCTGTCCGGCAGGTTGCTGCATCAGACGTGGACGTTTGTTGCTACTTGAGGCTTGGTGTGACCATCCCGCCTTCCTCTTGTTTTCATTCTCCAAGGCCTTCAGCTTCCTCTCCATGACAAATGCTCTGTCTACCATCTTTTGGAAGCTTTCATACTCGTTGGAGGACATTGCACATTGCATCTCCATGGTAAGTCCTTCCACAAAACAATCTTGTTTCTGCTCATCCATTTCGATATCCCGTGGTGCTTAACGGGATAGTTAGGTGAATTTGGTGAGGTATTCCCTCACAGTCATGTTGCCTTGCTGCAGTACCAAGAACTCCTTTCTCTTGTTTTTGAGTTCACCCCTTGGTATGTAGTGGTTGTGGAAACTGCGCTTGAACTCTTCCCATGTGATGTTCTCGGTGTCATGATGGGCTGCCACGTAAGCAGTCCACCAATCAGCAGCAGGTCCATGCAATTGGTGAGAGGCAAACAGCACCCTCTCATACCCTTGGCATTGTATGATCCTCATCTTGCTCTCTATAGTCTTTAGCAAGTCATCTGCCTCCAGAGGTTCAGCAGCACTTGCAAACTTTGGGGGTTGAGTCTCTAGAAACTCACTCAACCTTGGTTGGCGTTGTGCAGCTTGTGGGGGTGGAGCTTGGTGCAAGTTGGCCACCACTTGAGTTACACTCTGGATGAGCTGATTCTGATTTTCAATCATTTGAGAGATAGGATCAGTTCCTTCACGGCGACCACCCCTGTCTTGTCCTCCAGAAAGATGAGGGTTGCCGGCCCCATCGTTGTTGTTGTTGGGGTTGGCACCACGACCCTTTCCTCTTCCAGCCATCTATCATGATTAACCAAATGCTAATTTAAATCATTATGTATTAACTTCCCAATTTGCTTGTTTAAACTTAAACTTTTGAGGCCTTAATATTTAAACATTTTCTGAAGGTTTCACGTAGATTTTTGGGAGTCATGTCTCACGCGAAAGTAAATGCACTCTTGATTCATAGGGGTTCACACATCAAAGCAAAGCAACCTAAAGACGAGGTTGTGGACAAATGCCCATGGCTTCCACAACTCACGTCACACACCAAACATTAACACACAAATAAATAGGGTATTGACTCGACTACTCGATAACTGCTGAAATAAGGGAAATGACTCTAAACAACTCGTACCACTGAGCTGGCTCTTCAGGGTCTTCCTCATTATTGCGGCTGCCCTCTGATTTTGCTTTAGACGGGGAAACTGCTGGTGGAGAAGTGCGGCGACGCTTGCTCGCCCGGCGGTCTGGTTAGTCAGGAGTCCACGTGTCATTCACGGTGACACACAGTTCATTCCCATCTCCTCTTTCTCTCACCCTCAAGCTGGCGCGAAGCAACGCCTCAGTCTCCTTCAGGGTGTCACGAACATCCTGAAGCTCCTGCTGGCACTCCTGTAGTCGAGTGCTGAGCATAGCAGCATCCTCCAAGCACAGGTCCATGTGCTCATGGGAAGTCCCCTGCTGCACCGGCGGGTACTTGTACTCCGCGGTGCCACTCTCACGTTGGAGAACATACATGTACTCAGTCCTGTCCAGGTGGCGACGGTTGATGTAACTCTGGCAGGTGATGGCCTCCCAGGTGACATCCTTCTCAGCATCGGCCTAAGTCGCCCGACAAGCTGGAGAGCGGTGGATCTTGAGCAGCTGATTTTCATGTATAATCCTCATCTCTGAGCTCCATTCTTCCCGCTTCTCACGGATGGTCCTGGTGGAGCAATAGTGTATGATCAGCTTGCCCACATTGCCGGCGGCGTGGAGCATACGCCAAAGACGGCGCAACTAGCCTCCTACTGCCAACCCGTAGGAGTGGTACGTCACCGGACGGTTCTCCTCTCTCAAGGCAAGGGCAACTACAGGAACTCTCCCTCCGGTGGACTTGCGGGCGGTGTGGATCATGCGAACCATCTAAAACATAAAACATTTAAAATTAAGTTAGAATAAAAATTGTATTTTGAATAAAAGTTGGGGCAAGATGAACAAATAAAGTGACCCTATTAAATAACACTTTCAACCCACACCTTTGTAAAATAGTTTTTAATAAAATAGGGTCATTAAATACGTCCGTTTGTACCTAGGTCCATGTTTCTACGGGCAACCTTGGCTCTGATACCACTTCTGTCACACCCGGTTTGTCCCAAAGAACAACCGAGTGAGTATCACATGTATGCCAGGATCATTCTCTCATACATGTGATGACAAATAGTGAAGCATCATTTATTACAAGCCAAGTGTTCGAATATAAATAAGTCTCACATAGCATTCGTCTCGATGGACGATAAAATGTTCATAACATGTAAATAAAGCAGCAGCGGAATATAAATCTTGTAGGCTTCGTCACAGGCGTTGCCCGGGGGACTCCGTGAACCTAGAAACCTTCATCGGGTCCAAAGTCTTGGTCATTGAACACCACATGATCCCTTTGACCTGAGCAGCAATTTAAACCAACAGAAATGCAAGTTTGAGTACTGTTGGTACTCAGCAAGTGTGGGAAAGTTATGTCATGCATGGCTAGAGCAAGGAGAGGTTGGACTCATGGTTAAGCACTACGCAATTAATACCTATCACCTTAGCTTATTAAGCACCTACATTACTACACAGGTGAAATGGTCCCAATTCCTCAACCCATCATCAATATCAAGTAAACATAGTCTCATTTTCAATGTTAAGCTTCCTGCTTAACATCCTCAACTTCCCAATCCATGATTCTCTAATCATGAATAAGTCCAAGCCACTCTTGACCGTGAGCACGGCTGTCATGACAGTTTTGACTCTGCAGAGTTTGCACCACTGTACCCACATGTAGTGATTTCATCCCCCGTGGCCGGGTGGACTAAAAGAACCTCCATTATGCCAGTGGCCGCGAACCACGTTCACACTTCCAGGTGTGTAGCCAGGAGATCACTACGAGGCCTTTACAAAGGGATTCCCGACGAGCGTGGGCCCACTGAGGTTTCACCCCTAACAGCATACAAGAGGCTCCAACCCCGCTGCAGTGGCCCCCTCTTGAGCCTTGCGGTTAATATGGTGGTCCAGCTGACACCTATTCCCCGCACCATCCAAAACACCCATACTACGTCGGAGATACACCTAATTTATTGGCCAAGCTGCCCCATCTCAGCATGTGGTTGGCACGGTAAAGCCAGGTTACATGCTCCATGAACCGGTCCTTAGGATCTAGGCAAGTACTAAACACAAACCCGAGTCTCGTGCATCCAGCACCAACCAAATCATCCAACTTGCCTCGATCCCTACCTCTACATAACTCATAATATCTCATTCAAGAGTAATGTAAACAAATTGATGACCTCATATCCCACTTATCCCATTCTAAGCATGGCTAAGCAATAAGTATATAAATAAATCACATAAATAAAATAAATCCCAACCCAGGCTAGAAGGAAGTAAGATAATGAAAATCTAGGGAAACTTCCTAGCTTGGGCATCATATTCCAAATTGACAATGCAATTAAATTCTAGCTACACATCCTAGTATAGGATCAAAGTGGTCAAGGACACTTGCCTTCTTTCTGCTGCTCTGGGAATAGAAAGTCTTGGTCTTGGAAGGGGAGAACTTGCTCTGGGGCAGGTTCTACTCATGCCAATACACATAGCAAAAGAAAACAACAATCCATAAGCCATAGTTCACACTTTCACTCATGCAAACCACACATACATACATACTAAAGTCATTCACATGTTTAGGTGTTGTGGTTACCCTAGATGTGTTGATTTTTGACCTACATGCACTATTAAACATATATATTTTATTTCTAACTTTTGTATTCAGATTTCTAGTTGCACACTATATATTAATTTCCCATTTGAACAAATTCTCTATATTTAATTAATACACTCCTTAGCCACAAAATTTGCATGAAAGAAAGTTTCCTACTTCAAATAGGTTTCTAGATCTTCTTCAAAATCTCAATTTGAAGTTTTTGAAAATAAAGACCTCATTTAATATTTTCACAATTTGTATACTTATTTTTCTATATTTTCAATTTATTTTCCATGCCTAAAAGTAAATTTCAATATTAAAATAGTAAGACATATCATCTAAACAGAATAGGTTCTGATCTAAAATGTTCAATAAAATATTTTTGAACTTCCTCTCTGATGTGAAACAATTTAAACTTATTTTACCAGTTTTTAGAATTATTTCCTAGCCTAAAATGTGTCTCTAGAGATAATAAAAATGAGCAACACTTAGGCAGATTTCATTTCAGCCTAAAATCTATTTTTAACTCATTCTAAAGGTTTTCCAAGTGCTAGGAGAGTTTAAATTTATATTTGCACATGTGTTTGCATCACCATTTAAATTTAAATCCTAGTCACATGTTCAAATTTCTGAATTTAATATCCTATAGGGTCTAAAAGGCAAATCCACCCTACTGCAGGGTGTAATTTACTATTTCCTAAATTTTCAGGGGCCTAAATACACATAACAGAGAGGTTTTCCTAATTTGTATTAAGTCCAGTGGCTAAAACTGATTTTTTTTAAATGAATTTACATGAGTTTCTGAAGGTCCAGGGGCTAGATCAGAAGTTTCCGGGGTTAGCTCGTGTTTTCCGAGATCCCCAGGGGGTAGCACGTAAGATTCCCTGCCTTTATAAAGCGGGGCCGACGTGGACCATCCGATTTAAAACAGACGGCTGAGATTATAACGCGAAGCGGTATGGGTTAGATCTAATATGAACCGCACGATTTAAAATTGACGGGCCTCAGGGGCCACGTCGCCCTGGCCGTGCGCGGGCGGCGCTGCCCAGCAGTAGGCGGCGATCTCGCCGGAGAACTTCGGGTTTTCATCTGTACTCTCCAAAACTTGGATTTCTTGGCATAGAACGAAAGAGGGGAGGTAGGGGATCTCACCTTGGGATTTTTCTTGAGCTCGCATGCCCTGGAAGGTGGTCGGCGACGAGATCCTTGGTGAAACCGCGGTAGTGCTCGCCGGAGCTTTGTCTAGAGCGCAAAACAACGGGTTTCCTTCACCTGCGAGACTCCTCGGAGGTGGTGGACATGATCAGCACGTTAGATCAGGAATTTCGAGGAGGATCGAAGGAAAACGGCGGTGGAAGCTTCGGTTCTGACCGGGAGGAAAAACAGCCGATCGGGAAGGAAAAAGGGGCAATCGTCGGCGTTTAAATGGGCGAGGGAAGGCGGCGGGGTCTATTGAGATCGCGCTGGTGTGCCCGGGACTGAGAATCGGGGCTGGGAGCACGGGGTTCGAGGGGGGGGGCGGATGTGATCGGGCGCGAGAGGGAGACGGGGCGGTTGGGGGCGCGCGGGGGAAAGGGATGGCATGCGGGCCCCACGCGTCAGAGAGAGAGAGAGAGGGAGGGGGCGCGTGGGTTTTGGGCTGGCTGAGCGGGTTTCGGCCCACTGGCCGGTTTTTTTCTTTTTCTTTTTCCTTTTCCTTTTTTCTGTTTTGATTCAAATTTAAATTCCAGTTTAAATTCGAATTGCTACACCACATGCAATACGTCCAAAATTTTTTAAATTCTCCTCTTTAGCAGGTTTTGGAGTGTTACATGCACTCAAAGGTTGTTTCATTTCAGGCAGTTCCATATTTGAAAGTAAATACAAACACTCGTATCATTGCCATACGGCCGTCCTTGAGTTAAGCCACGTCCCAAGGTACGTGATCGTGTTTCTACACCACACGACAGGGAACCCGAGTATATCGTGAATTGGGAATGTTATCAACCCAACGGATACCACCTACTGCCCTGCAGGGCACGCCGATGGCAAGCGCTGCGTATGTCCTCCTGGGCTATTTCCAGACGAACACACTATCGCGTTACTGACCACACGATGGGGTCTCCACTTACTTGCCTAATGCACGCTTGGGATCAGCTTTTCATATGAGCTCAGGAACATGAAGAGTCCAAGAGTTTCATATTAACGTCTCACACCAAGCTGTGAGACCTATCCCGGAACCACATTCCTCGTCAGGGGAGCTAACTGAAATTGAACCGCTTTCGGTGGCGTTCCTTACCATGCTTACCAGAACGTAGGTGTGTCGTTACATAATCAAAATTTAGAATTATAACAAGTATGTTAGTCATGCCACTTTAAGTAACTATGCTACTATAGTCCTTATTTGGGCATAATACCGTTTTCCTCACCGTATCCTAAGTTTTTGTTGTAATACGATCCTTATTCCGTGCGCCATTACCAATTTGGCTCTGATACCACGGTGAGAGGGCCCGGCGTTCCCGGTCCACGGGGACGGGGCACCTTGCCCAGGAATCGCATTGGGTGGTGCCATGTTATGCGGCACCCAACAGCACACATATAAGGAAAACTGTATTACATAAATCAAAGCGGAAGCTTACAATTTTTCTTTGTCAATAATTTACATAAAATAGCTACAGCGGAAGTCTATAAACAGCTCACGTCGAATAACTAAGAAGCACTCGAGAAGAGGTCCAGCCCGTGGACTCCTCTCAATAGCAACATGAAGACATGGCAGCGGCTAGGTCCTCCATGTGTAACATGACTCGGACGTTTCTGAGTCTCACTGGACAACCTTCTTTATAGCGTCGTATTAACCTGAAAAACCACTCATATAGCAAGATTGAGCACAAAGGCTCAGCAAGTCTTAACCGTCTCTCATAAAGCATGCAACTATACATGAGGGTAACTTAAGACCCATTCCTGTAATTTACGAAAAGACTCGCCTACGAGTTCATCCTTAACTTTCAGATTTTAACCATAATAGTAGTGATCTTGCGTCCAGCAACATTGGAACTCCACAATCAAACAAGAAACGCTTCATTCCCATGTTACTTGGCCCAAGGTGGAAAAGTAACTTTAGTTTGCTCTATTTCTACTTCAAACAAGGTTTTCATGCAATTTACAATAATCATAGGAGCAATAAAACTTTGCAAACTGTTTCCACACAAGTTGATTACTATGTCACAACATGGGAGCAAGCGGTACTCAATAACCGCGAGGGACGGTGATTCAAATCAAACACTACCCGGATAACTCGACACATACGCCCGCCTCTGAAGACCCAAATCTGGCAGCCTTCATTACGTCGTATGTGGCAACCTTTCTCAGGACACTAGACTGTAGAACTGGTCGCGCCATCTCGGGCTCATAGGTCTAACGAGACGATGTGGTATGCCTCTACAATCAAGTGAACCTGGTACATCGGTTTCCTGGTTCCCATTTATCAGTAAGCATCCGGTACACAACTCAATACTTGCTCCTGGATGCGGCACACGCATCGGTCCTTAACCGACAAAGGCCGAGGTACTCGACCAAGACCTCGTCTTGTCGCAGCCTAACCCCACTGCCCGGTCTCATCTTTAGAAATGTAAACCTTAGATTGCCTCTCCCTACCAACCACACTTATGTGATCCTGAACTATAGCTCCCGAGTAGATCCCAACTACTCGTTTTCTACCGGATGTCCTATCCTATTTAGCACGGCCTTATTCTACAGCGATGACACATTTCTACCTTTGCCCTCAGGGTTCATTTTTGGTTATGCATGTGGAGTATAAAACACCCTTGACCTAATGCACATACAAATTTTTACCCATAGTAGTGAACAAATGAAAAACTTTATAAACAACTTAAATGCAAACCGGAGCTTGCCTTGGTTTTGCAGGTGACTAAAGTCAGATAATATGAAGTTAGTTGCTGATTACTTGAAGCTTAATCCTGGCCCTTCTTGCTCCTTGATTAAAGCTTAACTCCTCCTTCACTTCTCCACGCTTAATCACTACACGTTATGAATATGCATATATGTTTAATTGTAAAACTTTTGCTAACAAGTGCTAAAGACAAGTTTAAATCTGGAACTCTATTTAAGAATTTGAAATGACACTGGTGCTAGTGGTTTGGGATTTGGGTTTAAGTACTATGCTCAAGTGAGATGTGTGTTTCCTCACTTGTGTGTTGATTAATTAAGAGGTTAAACAGAACAGTACTGATCCAAAGCTCCAATGGAGCTGAAAATTTTCTTGTGAGTTCTTTGTCACAAGCAAGTCATCTGGACCAAAATTCAGAATATTTCAATGAGTAAATCACCCAGAACAATTCCCTAAGCATTAGGCAAAAAGGAATTAATCCTGAATATATTTGCACTTTCCTGCAAATGCAAGTGAACTACAAGTTGAAACATAACTCAGGGAGCATGCATGAATTTTCCTACGATTTTTGGAGCTAAGAACTACCCAGAACTGAATTTCCAAGTTTTGGAAATTCTTTGAATTTTTTTCTGTATTCATTTGAACACAGAAACTGGAAATCAGAAATACCCTATCTAAATCAACTCCAAATGAGCTGAAACTTTTACATGCGTTCACTAATCCCCTAAAGAATATTCTGGAGAAATTTTGGGATTTTTGGATGGACCAAACTCCCTCATGAAATTCTTTTGCTGAAACATTTTAAAGAATTTTCCTGAATTAATTGATGATTTTCGTACAAATTGGGTTGCATATTTGGATAGAGTTTTTCATTCTGAATCCAACTCAATTTGAATCACTAATTTTGGAGCTTCCTAGCAAAAGTTATGAGGTTCTAAAGTTTGAATTGAATCTGGAAATCCAAATAAATCGGGAAATGTTCAAACTCTGACTGTGGGTCCATCATACACGTGTCATCTGTTGGAACTGAGCCAAACGGGGCCACAGACCCGTTCCTGCGTTGTCACAGACCGATCCGAGGACACAGAAGATCCGCACGTTTAACTCCAGCCGCTGACGATTGGGGCCGGCCCTACTTCGTCTTCCTCCTGCTCCCGCGCAACCCCTGCCGCCGGAGCTCGGCGGAGAACTTCGGAACCCGGTCTTCCGTCCACCTCTCGTGCTCAAACTCGCAGCCAGTCCCTAATTGCGTGCGCTGAACACGTGGAGAGGGTTTTCCCACAGAGACGTCGGCCCTAACCGAGCTCGCGATTGTGCGGCTGTTTAACCGAGCTTCGGCGACGTAGCGCGGGGAGACGGTTGGCGACGGGAACCTGAGCGTGTGTACGCGGCGGCGGCAAAAACTCCCAGGAACGGTGCTGTGTCGTGGAAGAGGTGTAGCTCCGGCGTTTTCTCGGTGTTGTGAGGTGCACGCTCCCGGTGGAAGACTGATAAGGGCGAGGGGAACCGACTCCGGAGCAGCTCGGGAGCTGGCGGCAGAGTTGCCTCGGTGGTGCGCGTGCTGCATTCGGCCCTTCGAGCGAAAAACAGAGAACCGGTTATTCAGTCGGCTGAATGAGTCTGAACAGAGAAAGTAAAGACTTGTGTGCTAAGTTTTCCTCTTCTCCATGACATTTGGGCCCCACCAAGTTCCTCTCTCAAATATCTCCAAATTTTTGGAACATTGCAACTTCAGCTATGGGGGACTCAAATTCAAAAGTCAATGACAATTTGACAAGTTGTGCCTCAGTTTCAAATTTGAATTCAAATTTTGATGAAATTTACAAGTCCCTTTTGATATACATATCAAAGCACTTCCAAATTTGCCCAATGTTTGGCTACCTCATAATTTGGACCTGAGGAATTCAATCATTGCCCTCTGATCTTTGAGTTGGCCATTGCAAATACCCCTTCATAAACAACAGCTTGAATCTTTTTCCTTTTTGAAAATGGCCCTCTTCTCTTTTAAGTGAACCCTTTAGCTCAAACTTAATTTAAAGTCCTATTGCACATGCCAACCCTCATATTATTAAACAAAAGTTTTTGCAAGTCCCATTTCTTGAATTTAAACTGAACTTTATTCATCACTAAAGTTTTCCCTTTACAAGTTTTGGGACTTTTACACAATCAAAAAAGAAATGCATTTCTCTCATGTACTTTGCCTAAAGTTGAAAAGAACTTTAATTAGCTCTAAAACTACAACAAGACATTAACAAGCAATGTATGTCATTCAAATCAGCAACTTTTAACATGTATCTAGCCTGTTCTTTCTACGTCACGGTACAGTGAACAAGTTATACTCACTGACCGCGAGGGACGGCGATTATAATCGATTTACACCTGCAGGGTTACCCGAATAACCCGTCATGTACGCCCGTACTCGATGTTGCCTACAGCAACCATCACGGACATCGTACGCAACCACCTTTCACCCGTCAGCCAAATATTGAACTGGTCCTATCGTTCCGAGCAAGAGGTCTCTGCGCGCACATCTGCAGTGCCACCAGCCGATTTACACCTCGAGCTCTCAACCTACCGTCTGAACGACAGGCAATGCCTCAATACCCAGCTACCCGAGTTACATCGGTTTCCCGGTTCCCATATAGTCGGTAGGTCTTCGGTACTGTTCTAGCTTGTTGAACAGGCCCGCACACGGCTCTGTCCTCAATCGACACAAGCGGAGCTATAGCACCCAGGCCCCAAAGTCCTGTTGCGCTTACCCTCCGCTCGGTCTCATTTTTCTTGCCATGTGTTTCATTTGCTATCTTTACCCGAGTCGAGTGCCTCTAGCCTATCCTCGCGAGTAGTGCCAACTACTCGACTTGTACCAAATCCTACACTATCTTAGCATTGCAATAGCTAAACGGGGTTTTCAATCCTAATCCCAACCCATGGTTTTCTTGGCTATGCATTTGGTTTTCAAACAAGACTCTAATGCAAGAATTAAATGGATGCACAAAGTAAGTTCTAAAAACAATAAAAATTTATAAAAAAAAGGTTGATGCAAACCGGAGCTTGCCTTGCTGCTCTTGGTCGTAGGCTAGCTGCTCTTCCAGAGTGACGAAGTCTAAGACTTCGGATTCCTCCTCAACCTTAGCGACTACATGATATAACATGTATATGTATCAATTTAAATGCATTTGAATTGAATTTAAACTTGTGAAGACTAAAAGTATTACTAGACTGACCCAATGACTCTAAAATTTTTACTATGGTTTGGACACTACCTAGAAAGAGACTTGGCCAAGTTTCATTTGCAGCAAAGCTCATTTGAGCTCTCCACAAATAATTATGTACTTGACCTTAATTGGAGCTCCTAGGGTTTTCTAGGGATTTTCATGGAGCAAGCCATGACTTTCTGAAAACTAAATTTTCATAGGGTTCTAATGGGGTTGGTCTCACTTAATTTGAATATTCCTAGCTAAAGATATGAGCTAAACAATTTCAAAGAAATTCTGAAAATGTTTCTGGACATTTTCTATTTTCTCTGGAACAGTTTTATTAATCACACCATTAGGTGGATCAAATGCGCTCAAATGGATCTCAAATTTTTATGGTAGCTCCGGGATATTTTGGTGAACATCCCAGCAAAATTTCAGAAATTTCGTATGGCAATGATACGGACCGTATGTTATTATTATGATATCAAACTGCCTGAAATGCCAAAAACCTTTGTGTGCACCATTATTGTATGTTCTTCTGCAGGTACATTAACCATGTTAGTGCATGACGTGTAGAAACCGTTTGTGAGTGACGTTCTTAGTTCCACCACTTGACACGTATATGCTGGAATACCGGTTTAGGATTTTTCTTTGGTGAGGAAACGTAGTACCGAGACTGCATAAAAGGATATTTTTCAGATAAAAGAGTCAAAATGAAGTTTAGGATTCTATTTAGGTGTCATTGAACTCCCATATTGAACTAAGAGTCAATTGAGGGTATAGATTCAATCTCTAAGACTTAGGAACAACCTCCCCTGTTTTGGCAGAAACTTTGCTGAAGTTAAACAGGGTATAACATAGGATTGGTTGAACCAATGGAGGTTTGGGATACCATTCTGGAAAGGTTTTGAAGTCCTCTACAATTTTTCTGTAGAGCTCCAGAACATAATCTCTCTCCAAATGGATGAAAATCTCAGAGGAATAGGCACTGTCCAGAAACATTGCAGAACGAAAATGCTCTCTGAAATTTTCTGTATATCAACCACAACTTTCTGTATAAAAATTTCTTAGGGTCAAGAAAGACATCATTGGAAAGTATAGGAAATGTGCCACAACTTTGTAGTTCACTGTTTCCCAAGATTGAGGACAGAATTAGTTGGAATTTTGGGAATAAAACAGCCACATGTAAAGGAGGTGCTGTCAAAATTCCTCAGAAAATTCTGTCAACTTTTAGATGTCATAACTCACAAACTAGGTAGTATACAGAGGCAAATAAATACAATATGGATTCCTTGTTGAGTCTACTACAACTTTGTTGTTGCACTCTAGTCCAGATTTTGCCTCCAAGGTGGCCAAAACAGTTAAATTCTTCCAACTGGTCTGCTGGGCCAGAAAATGTACAGAACACCATGTTGAAGTGTTTCAACCAAAACACTTAGTTTCACAATTCGACGTCCAGAGGCTGTTGTAAAACAGCGAGTTAGAGTCGAAAAGTTTATGCATTTGACATACCACTTCAAGCTAGGACATGTTTGGGTCCAGTACAATAGCAAGGATTACGCATGCTAACACACTTAACATCCCGTTGCGACCCACGATGGTCGAAATGAACTTTTAATCCCTAAAGTTCATTAGTGTGGAAACTGATCTTGTGACATGGTCAAGGTATGTATATGTTGTATAAAGTTTATACTTTATCCATATGTGTGATTGTATGTGCATTATTTATTTCATTCTCGCAACACTATTGTATAGACTGGATGAGCTAAACCAACATGTGCAGACCGATTGAATGGTATGAATGCAGAATGGTTCGTACACGGTCCACGCAAGAGGAGGGAGGTCCGAGTCAAGTTCGTGGTGATGAGTCTCCACCTCCGGAGCAAACCACGACGCAGCAGCAACCACCACCTCCACCGCCAGAACATCCAAGAAATCTTGCGGAGGTTCTCGCCGCAGTGCTCGGCTCTCGCGATGAGAAAACCGAGTTGCTGCAGATGCTGGTGCAGTAGAATGCTTCCCGTCCAGGGGGACGCCAAGACAATGGGCAACGCCAGCCCCAACAAAGTTCTTATTCAGAATTCCTGGCGACCCATCCACCGGTCTTCACGGAGGCCGAAGAGCCATTGGAGGCGGACAGCTTTATCCGCACTCTGGAGGCGAAGTTCGGGCTGATACGATGCACCGAACACCCGAAGGCGCTGTATGCAGCGCAACAGCTACAAGGAGAAGCCGGCACATGGTGGGCGAACTACACCGCCTCTATACCGGCTGGCCATGCCGTCACATGGACGGAGTTCCGGGAGGCGTTCCGCGCCTATCACATACCTCCCGGGGTTATGGAAAGGAAGCTCCAGGAGTTCCTGGCGCTACGACAAGGCGAGAGAAGTGCTCATGAGTACTCCAGGTCATTCAACCGGCTGGCGCAGTATGCGCCAGGATTTGTGAGAACGGAAGACGACAAGCGCAACACATTCTTCCGCGGCCTGAATTCAAAAATGAAGGTCCATCTTGCCCAAAGTAATCGCGGCACCTTCAACGACCTCGTTAATGCCACAATTTTACAAGAGAATGCTCAGCACGAGCGAGGTTCTGATAAGAGGAAACACAGCGTGCTGACGTGCAGCAGTGGTGGGACGCCACAAAAATACCGCATGGTGTATCGCTCACCATCCGGTCAGAGATGGCAGCCACCGGCGCGACCGCCTCAGTTTCGCGGTCGGCAATATAATGCGCCGGGCTTCCGACCGACGTATCCACCACATCAACAGAAGCAGCAAAGGATGGTCCCGCGTGCGCCTCAGTTTCAACAGCGTGCACCGGGGTTCCGTCCTCAAGTTGGAGGGACCCCGACACCTTACACGTGCTTCACGTGTGGCCGTGTCGGGCATATTTCGAGGGACTGCCCTGAGCCGCGACCGAGCAGGGGTGCAGCACCGTACCAGGGTGCTAATCAGCCCTGTAATCAGCCCAAGAAACCAGCACCAAAACCCGGCAACGTCCACCACTTAGCTATCGAAGACGTGCCGGAAGACGAACCCGTCCTCGCGGGTACATTTTCTTACTTAGATCATCCCGTAGTCATACTTTTTGACTCTGGTGCCACCCATAATTTCATAAGTAAGTCTTACGTTATTAAATATCAACTGCCTATCATTCCCACAAATAGTTCATACTTGATATTCTCTCCGGGAGGGAAAATAACAGCTGATAGAATGGTTTATAGAGCACCATTACAATTGGGTGGGAAGCTATACCCGATTTCTCTAATCATGTTAGAGAGTCAAAAACTTGATGTCATTTTAGGGATGTCATGGCTACATCACCATGGTGCTGTTCTCAACATCATTCTACGTGCGGTTTGTTTAAACTCTCCACTTCATGAACCACATGTTCTTATTCTTGACCATTCGGTTCAAGAAACTCCAGCCACATATAACACGGAAGCCACAAAATTTGAGGATATTCGTGTGGTCCGTGAACACCCGGATGTCTTTCCGGATGAACTTCCGGGCATGCCACACGAAAGAGATGTCGAGTTCAAGATTGAACTTGTACCTGGGACGACGCCGATATCACGGAGACCGTACAAAATGGCTCCGAATGAGCTGGCTGAACTGAAGGAGCAGCTCAACGATTTAATGAAGAAAGGTTTCATTCGACCGAGTTCCTCGCCATGGGGATGCTCGACGCTGTTTGTGAAAAAGAAGGATGAAACCTTGAGGTTGTGTGTGGACTACTGACCTCTCAACGCTGTCACCATCAAGAATAAATATCCACTGCCCCGCATCGATATATTATTCGATCAACTTGTGGGTGCGAGTGTATTTTCAAAGATGGATCTTCGCTCCGGATATCACCAAATCAAGATCCGAGTGAAGGATATTCCGAGGACGGCCTTCTCAACGAGATATGGGTTGTATGAATACCTCGTCATGTCCTTTGGTCTCACCAACACCCCGGCACACTTCATGTATCTTATGAACTCAGTGTTCATGCCGGAGATGGACAAGTTTGTGGTGGTGTTCATAGATGACTTCTTAGTCTACTCCAAGTCGGAGGAAGAACACGCCAAACACTTGCATATCGTGCTTCAATGATTGCTAGATCATAAGCTTTACGCCAAGTTCAACAAGTGGGAGTTTTGGATCAGCCAAGTGCCATTCCTTGGTCACATTATTTCTGCAGAAGGCATTGTAGTTGATCCAAGCAAAATTGAACAAGTGCTGAAATGGAAGTCCCCCACATCAGTCCACGAAGTCAGTTGTTTCCTCGGGTTAGCAGGATATTATCAGAGGTTCATACCGAAATTCTCCAAGCTTGCTAAGCCGATGACTGAACTGTTGAAGAAGGGGATCAAATATGTTTGGAGCTCAGCTTGTGAATAAGCTTTCCAAGAATCAGTGAAGCATCTTACGACAGCCCCGGTGTTAGCTCAACCGGATACAACCAAGCCCTTCGACGTATATTGTGATGCGTCCGGTATTGGGCTTGGCTGTGTATTGATGCAAGGAGGAAGCTCCAAAATTAGTGAGACAAATTTTGTTGGAATCCTCATGAGGAGTAATTTACAGAGGAACAAATTTCTTGCTATGAAACATTCCCAAATACTTTGGAGATTTATTTCAGGAGCAACTCTTTATGAAACATTCCCAAATTTGGGCAGCAAATCCTTTTCGTAGTAACTGATCCCAAGTAAAAATTTGAGCTTCATTGGAGTTCATTTGCCAGGCTAAATTGCCTTCCAAAGTTCAGCCTTTATTTGAAAATTCAAATTTAAACAGAAACTTTTCAGAACTCCTGACCAACTTCAAAAATTCATATCTCTCTGTTGGTAGCACCAAAAATGGTGAAACAAATTTTGTTAGAACCATGGAGACTTACCCAATTCAGTTCTTCTACTTTTAGCTATGTCAAAGCTCCTGATTTGGGCTCAAAATTCAGAGAAATCTTGTGCTTGTGGGAATTTTGGAGACCACAATGTGCAATGACATTTCTCCAAATTTTGCTCAGATCATCCTTAGAGAGTCTAGTCTCCACTGTAAAAATCCCAAAGCCAATTAAGGATCCTAAATAGCAGTCACTATAAATAGAAGTTTAATTCTTAGTAGTCCTTAACACTTATACAAATATTTTGCTACATTTCATTTAGTAGCCGAAGTTGAGGATACGCCGGAGCCTTTGGACGTCCTGCCACCCGAGGCTAACTTCTCCTTTTACTCGCAACCAGGCAAGCTCTGGTTTGCATTTAAGTACTTTTGTAAATTCTTTATTTGTATCACTTATGTCTAGGGTGAATGTTTGCATTAGAGTTAAGGTGATTGAAACCCCACTTGCATAACCTTTTAAATCCTATGAAAGGTTGGGTAGCTTACAGACCTGACGAGTAGACAAGGCCCTGCTAATATGCTTAGGATCTCGGTAGAAGTCGAGTAGTTGGAATCTACTCGTGAGGTAAGGTTTTATCACACGGTTTGGTCAGAATAGAAAATGGCTTAAGAGTGGAGTAATGAGACCCAGCAGGGGTGATAGGAAGCAGTGAGCGGAGGTCCCACGTGCGTAGCCCTGTTGTTGTCGATCGAGGACCGAGTCGTGTGCGGGCCTGATGAACAAGTATTGAACAGTACCGGATGTCATACTGACATAAGCAGGAAACCGATGTAATTGGTTAACCTGTGTGCCGAGGCTTACCCAACCATAAATAGGAGTGGGTTGAGGGTAGAAAGGTGTAAATCTGTTGGTGGGCACAGTCACGCTCCACGTGGGGACCTCCTGCCCGTTACGGATGGACCGGTTCGGCATTTGGGTTGCCTTTGAAAGGTTGTTGCATACAACAGAGTAGGAAGGGGTGTGGAATTACGCTTCTGAAAGTGGGTGTATGCAACGTGTTGTCCGGGTGTCTCCTGATTGATATCACCGTCCCTCGCGGTTATTTGAGTACCGCTTGTTCACTGTTCTGTGACGTAGTGAGAAGTGAAATAAGCCATATGAATGATAAGATGCTGTGATGAACTAATAATGTTTTGGAAACCATGTCTGCTGTAGTTGTAGAGCTAATTAAGTTTATTTTCCGCTTTGGGCATCACCACATCGGAGGAAAGCGTTTCTTGTTTGATTGTGGACTTCCGATGTGAGGGCTGCCTAAGGCACATGAATCTGCTGCTATAAAACTGAAAGTAAGGATCAACTTATAGGTGTGTCCTTGTTGCAAAGTCCTTTTTCCTATCTTACACATCCCTGCATGTAGAGTTCCGTTCCTAGGCTAGTCGGTTAAGCCTTGTGAAGCCTTCGTGCTCACGGTTGCAATATTTGAGCTGTATGCAGGTGAGAGCTATGAGGAGGGGTCCGAGGACGAGGCAGTGCCCCCGTCGGGGTACACTGCCGATCTGGAGCCCTGCACGCCGCCATGATCTCCGTTTCCATGCTGCTAGTGTGTAGCGTCCCCGGGCTGGACGGCTGCACTTTTGCGTAGATAGGATTAGAGAGTAGTTATGTATAATACTTCCGCTATATAATTAAGTTTTGTAAAAGACTTCCGCTGTTTTATATCAAATAAAAGTTTGTATGTTGTTCTTAATTCTTTTCGTGTGTGCTATTGGGTGCCGCATCGCACGGCACCACCCTATGCGATCATGTATTGGGTGAACCACGGGGTGGTCCTCACACGCTGCTCACTCACTTCGAGCAGCCCGAACTTCATCTCCATCGTGCGGAGCCAGTTGTCCGCATCGATGGGTTCATCCGCCCTTGAGAATACCGGGGGATGAGTAGCCAGAAAATCGGAGTAGGAGCTTTGTTAGCGCTCCTCGCGATCTTGACGCCTCTCTGGTCATTCGCAATGAGAGTTTGCAGCAACTCCGTGTGCTGCTGATGAGAACCCGCCATCGCTGCCACAATATCAGCCAAAGTAACCGTTGGCGGTGGCGGTTGTTGCTATCCCGTGGAATCCTTGGGAGGCTGTTGGGAGGTCTCTCCCCCCTGACTGGAACCCCCAACGTCCGGGTTGGCACAAGTACGAGTCATTCTGAAATTCAAAACAGCAGCGATCAGCATATGTCATGCTTAAAATTCCATATGAAACAGTAAGTATTTGAAGTGACGCATGAATAATTTGCACAACATTATTCTCGGTCTCCAAGAAGTCGTGCTCATGTCGTCACTACCTATACATATGCTACTGTCTACACGACATGTTAGCGATTACAAAAGTTTTGGTTACATCACCCTTGCTGCCCTACTCGGCAACAGTACCCTCCTACTCGGAGTAAAATTCGACCTCCTGCGGGTCGTCCTCCTCTGCTACCTCTGCTGGTGGCTCCGGGTTCATGACCTCCTCTTCCGGTTCAGGTTCTCCCAATGCTGGAACAACCAAAACCACAGGTACGGCACCCACCATTGGTATGCCCATTACCGGAGGTACGAGGTCCTGCAACACGTGCACCTCGTCCATGGCCTCGTTATAGTCATCTTCCCAGCCTTGCCCCTCCTCAATAGCATCACCCCGCTCTTGAGTAAGGATCTCGTTCTTCTGGGTCAGAGCTTGCACCTGTTGTTGCAAAGCCATGATGTCAACACGGCTTTTCTTCTTCGCCTTCTTCAGACGATGCAACTGATTATGTTGTTCGTTCAGTCGCTTGATCGTTGGAAGGAGAACATTGCAGAGTGCGCTGTGACCACCCTCAAAATGATCTCCACAGCTGTTGCTCTCCTTGAGCTTCACGGCGAGACACTCCGTATGAACAGCTTGGCTGTCCATCACGGCCTTTCCCGCCCTTATCTGGAGGCTGAGGTTTTCCTCCGCGGGGTTGTACCTTGGGCAACCCGGATCTGTTGCCTCCATGTACCTCCGTTCCCACACATGATTAGCTCATCCCTCCACCAGAATGAGCGCGTATGGAGTGCCCTCCATAGCTCCCACGTGTAGTTGGCAGAAATGCGACATGGTGTCACAGGCTGCCATTTGCCACATTCCTTCCGGCTGTCTACCTCTCACCGTAACAGTGAACGGTGCCCAACCGGGTGGCGTAGGTCCTGCAGGTGACATGGACCGTCCACATCCTGTTCCCCTCCTCGCCTTCTTCTTTGGCGAAGTACTGCAGCATCTTTTTGTATCCTAAATATCGAAGCATTTGCCTCAAGACTTCCGGATAGCCGCTGTGGTGAGAACAGTGAGATTCCACCCACCCGTTCTCGAACTGTTTATCCGCTGTCATCTGTAGAAACATATGTGAGAAATGTAAAATATTTTTTTGAACAGTAAACCATTGAGTTATAACATAAAACATGTCATTGAACTCATAAAACTTGGAAACATAGTTCAAATTTATACAAATTTGACTACTGGTCTGCTGTCCAACATGACAGCCCTGACCAGTTTCCATTCCCACCTGATTTAGACCATGCTAAAGGCAAAACCAATTCTGGAGCTCAACCTAGAAGTTAAAGCTAACTTCAATAGCTTTCCAGAAAGTATTTGCTTGGCCTAAGATCTGTCCTGATTCAAAAGTTATGAGATGTCAAAATTAACAGAGTTTCTGGAGCAAATTAGACAGCACCTCCCTGCTTGAGGTACTGATTTGATCCAAGTATTCCAGTTAATTCTTCTCCCAATATGACAAAACTTTATGTTACAAAGTTGTAACCCATCTCATAAAACTTTCAGAACTGTCTCATTTTCTATTTTGGATTTTTTTGAAGGAAGTTATGCGCAATTTACAGAGAGTTACAGGGAGTGTTTGCTCTGCCCTGTTTTCTGGACAGTTTCAACTCTACTGCATTTTTTGATTGGCTAACGGATGAAACATCTCTGGATATCAACAGAAAAGTTGTAAAGCTCTTCCAAAGATTTCTAGAAATGTATCCTATGACCCCCACCTCGAAAGAACTCAACCTCTAACCTCTGATTAACTTCAGCCTTAATTCAGATGAAAACCGGGGACACTGTCCTTAATATCCTATAAGTTGAAAACTTGTTAGCTTTGAATATCCTGATTAAGGGAAGGAGTTACATCATGTTTTAGTCCTCTGGGTTAACACTTTCAAGTTTTACAATGCAGTTGCTCATTTAGTGGGGTGTGACATCGATGCGTCACAAGATCATGTCGGTACTACGTCCTCACAAAGAAAAACCTATACCGGACTTAGCCGGCTTCGTTTGTTCAGTGGCACTAAACGTTATTCGCACACGGATGCTACACGTCTACCGTTTCATGGTTGGACTAACTGCAGATAACTCACACAATCGTGAGACTCGGCTGCACACCGAGCCCGGTATCCATACAGTTCATACAACCGGCCGTCATCACTCGCCCGGATGTTCTCAAGCCAAACACGCCGTGAGCTACGTGTTCACGTTACTGACCACGTGACGGGGTCTCCCAAATTGCCCAAAGCACGCCAGGCACAGACGTTGCTCGAATACCCCAAACGACATGAAGAGTCGCAGAGGATATTAAAGCGGGTCGGGTTACCTGCCACCCGTGGGGCTCCACCCTTCAGCTTGTGCGCACTGGTGGACAGCGCTTACGTGCACCCCCAAGACATAAACGTCCCGAGATGCATGATTTTATAACATAATCAAATAGGTTAGTATGCCACTTTCTATACACTAATAACATCCTGATATGGGCTACTAACTCGTTCCTCACCGAGTTTTTGAAAAAGATGACCTTTGTAGTGCGGTAAGCCTCAAGCGAGCTCTGATACCACGCTGACACGACCCCATGGTCTCGTCGAGCCAGGATCACGCTGAGGGGTGCTGCGTTGCACAACACTGGATAACACACATCAAAGGTACAAAGTGGAAGCAAAGTTTTATTACGTAAACAGGTTAATGATGATTTGTACAACAAAATATGTTCAGTCTACACTCACGGGCGTAGACTACGCATCGAGTTCATGTTCAGCCCGGGAACGTGTCCTCGCTAGCACGCACACACACTAACACGGCGGCTTGCACGACTCCCACTCGACGGGGATTTCCACCTGGGGTTCCGTCTCTTCAGGAGTCCCTTCCTCATAAAACCCTGCAAAAGCTTCAAACACAAGCAGTGAGCACGATGGCCCAGCAAGACTGACCCGTCTCTCCTATACATGAAACTTCTACATGAATGGTGATAGGTTACATGAGGTAAAATAAGTTGCAATGGACTCTCCTAATTAGTGGAACCTCACTTTCAAGTTTTAGCAAAAGGTCGTGGAGAACCTTACGCTAAGGCACATGAGAGAGCCGCAATCAAACAAGAAACGGATTTCTCTCATGTACTTTGCCCAAAGTTGAAAAGAACTTTAATTAGCTCTAAAACTACAACAAGACATTAACAAGCAAAGTATGTCTTTCAAATCAGCAACTTTTAACATGTATCTAGCCTGTTCTTTCTACGTCACGGTAGACTGAACAAGTGGTACTCACTGACCGCGAGGGGCGGCGATTATAATCAATTTACACCTGCAGAGTTACCCGAATAACCCGTCACGTACGCCCGTACTCGATGTTGCCTACAGAAACCATCATGGACGTCATACGCAACCACCTTTCACCCGTCAGACAAATATTGAACCGGTCCTATTGTCCCGAGCAAGAGGTCTCTGCGCGCGCATCTGCAGTGCCGCCAGCTGACTTACATCTCGAGCTCTCAACCTACCCTCTGAAAGAAAGGCAATGCCTCAATACCCAGCTATCCGAGTTACATCGGTTTCCCGGTTCCCATATAGCCGGTAGGTCTTCGGTACTGTTCTAGCTTGTTCAACAGGCCCGCACATGGCTCGGTCCTCAATCAACACAAGAGGAGCTATAGCACCCAGGCCCCAAAGTCCTGCTGCCCTTATCCTCCGCTCGGTCTCATTTTTCTTGCCATGTGTTTAAATTTCCTATCTTTACCCGAGTCGAGTGCCTGTAGCCTATCCTCGCGAGTAGTGCCAACTACTCGACTTGTACCGAATCCTACACTATCTTAGCATTGCAGTAGCTAAACAGGTTTTTCAATCCTAATCGCAACCCATGGTTTTCTTGGCTATGCATTTGGGTTTCAAACAAGACTCTAATGCAAGAATTAAGTGGATGCACAAAGTAAGTTCTCAAAACAATAAAAAATTATGAAAAAAGGTTAATGCAAACCGGAGCTTGCCTTGCTTCTCTTGGCCGTAGGCTAGATGCTCTTCCAGAGTGACAAAGTCTAAGACTTCGGGTTCCTCCTACACCTTAGCGACTACATGATATAACATGTATATGTATCAATTTAAATGCATTTGAATTGAATTTAAACTTGAGAAGACTATAAGTCTTACTAGACAGACCCAATGACTCTGAAATTTTTACTGTGGTTTGGTTACTATCTAAAAAGAGACTTGGTCAAGTTTCATTTGCAGCAAAGCTCATTGAGCTCTCCACTAATAATTATGTACTTGACCTTAATTGGAGCTTCTAGGGTGTTCTATGGATTTTCATGGAGCAAACCATGACTTTCTGAAAACTAGATTTTCAGAGGTTTCTAATGGAGTTGGTCTCACTTAATTTGAAGGTTCCTAGCTAAAGATATGAGCTAAACAATTTCAAAGAAATTCTGAAAATGTTTCTGTACATTTTCTATTTTCTCTGGAACAGTTTTATTAATCACACCATTAGGTGGATCAAATGAGCTCAAATGGATCTGAACATTTTATGGTAGCTCAGGGATATGTTGGTGAACATCCCAGCAAAATTTCAGAAATTTGCTCCAAAGTGTTCTCCAGTTAAAATTCTAAACATTTTAAATTTTGAAGAATTAATTCTGGAGAAATAAGGATTTTCATAGAGTGAAACTTGATTTGCTGGAAAGTACTCCGTGAGCTGAATCCAACAAAATTTGTTTCACTCGATTTGGAGTTTCCTAGCCAAAGTTATGTGGGTTTGAAGTTTGAACTAAAAATAAAAATCAAAGAAAAGTTTAAACATCTGCCTGTGGGTCCCATACAAAGTGCTTCGTCTTCCTCCTTGCGCCAAATACCCGGCGGCGGCGGTCTCTGGCGAGACTCACTGGAACCGAGTTCCCAGCCACCCCCCGGCCCGAAACTCGCCGCCTCCCCCTTTTCCGACCTCCTGAACTCGGTTGTGAGCTCGCCGGCCACCGGCGATGGCCGGAAACCCGCGTGCACCGGTGACAGCACCCGCTAGGGTTTCCGTGAGGTCGGTTTTGCACCACCGTGCACCAAATCAATCAGAAATTGCTCGGAGAGCATCAGTGGAGCACGAGGAACATGAACCAAGGCTTTGTGGAAACTAGAAACGCCGGCAACCATAACCTCGACGGTGAGCCGAGGTACTTTGCAATGGCGGTGAGGAAAACGGCCATATCACGGCCGATCTTCAACGGTTTTCCTTGCTTCCTTCTCGAGCGTGTGCGCTAGCATGTATAGAACCTACTGGACAACCGGCTTGACTAACAATAGTTTGTGTAGTCCAAATTTGAATCAGAGGTGAGCTCGGCTCATATGAACTAGCTTTCGGTAAACTTGGAAATTCTCAACCGATGGTTTATCATATGCTAAACGGCTTTCGGCTACACCATCTACATGCAGTGACACTCCTTTCTTGTGTAGAGAAGTGGATGCAACGACGGCTGTACCGATCTGTCCACGAGAGCCCGAATGGCGGCAACGTTCGGTTCGGCGGGAAAAACGGCCGGCTGAGCTCGAGGGTGCCTGCTCACTGGACAACATGATGTCTAGGACGTTTCTCATGAGCTCACGATTCTGTTTTGCTACTGGGGAGGTTGTGTTTGTGTGTGATCGGCCTGCTCACGAGCGGAACCGAGAGGGCGACTGGTTTTCTATGGGGCTCTGTGTGAAATGATCGAACTCGCCATGGGCTCGGTTAATAGACAGCAGGATCACGCCGGGGACGGATAAGGAGCCGGGCAGCTGGCTACCGCGCGGGGAAGCACAGCAGGAGCTGGCGCTGGGCGGCTCCTCGGTGGAGCGCTTGGCTGCAACCCGAGAACCGAGCTCTCTGTGATTCAGTCGGTTGATTTTTCTATAGAGGCTGACATGTGGGTCCCACCTGGGGTTTAACCTCTGAAATTAAATTTTCCCCACTGCTCTAAACAGTAGAGACCAAATTAACCTTGGTCATTTCAATTATCTACCCCTGAGCCATTTGAATTGGATAGAATTCAAATTGGGTTTTGTTTGAATATATTTTCAGCACATATGCAGTTTGAAATTCAAATAAAGTTTGAATTTGCTAAACTTAGCTCATGTCAAGATCAACTCCGAATGGAGTGAAAATTGGCGGGTGAGCTCACAAAAATTTGCTGAGTAAGAATATGCCTCCCACTTTTGGATTCATGGGATGGAAACAGTTTGAATTTGAATTTGAGTTCAAACCACCCTCTTTCTAGATATACCCATAAAGACTTCAAAAAGGTTTTGAATTTGGGTGAAATTTGGCATGGACATTCCTAGTAAGGTGTAGGTCTTTTTCATATGCCCAGCCACTATATGATGCATGTGGGAAATGCCACTTTTGCATTTTGTGAGTTCATTCTCTAACGAGCATATTGATGGTGGTTACTTGCTCTTCAAATGTATTCATCAACATTCTTCAAATGATGTGTGCGTGTGGTGATGGACACTTTGACTATGTGCCAAAAACTTAGGCCCTTACAGGTACTACGTTTCCTCAGCAAAGAAAAATCCTAAGCCGGTATTCCGGCATATACGTGTCAAATGGTGGAACTAAGAACGTCACTCACAAACGATTTCTACACGTCATGCGCTAACGTTGTTAATGTACCTGCAGAAAACCACACAATAATGGTGCACCCCAGGGTTTTTGACATTTCAGGAAGTTCCATATCATAGTAAAAACATACGGTCTGTATCATTGCCATACGGATCGTCCTTGAGTCAAGCCACGTCTCAAGGTACATGGTCGTGTTTTTACACCACACGACGGGGAACCCGAGTAGAGCTTGAACGGGTCGTCACGGTTTGGAATTTTATCAACCCAACGTATACCACCTACTGCCTCATGACCGTTGAGGCACGCCGATGGCGAGCGCTGCATATGGCCCTTTGAACATTGAACGTTCAAGAGTTGCATACGATGGGATATTCTCACTTTTGCCTCAAGCACGCTGGAGATCAGTGTTTTCATATGCTCTCAGAACCATGGAAAGGTTCAGAGACTCATATTAACTACCGTGCCAAGCCACGGTATACAATTCCATACTATTGCTCGTATGGCGAGCTTACCGCAGTTGATCCGCCTGCGGTGGCGTACCTTACCTCTTACCTGACGTCGGAGCATCGTTACAGAATGTATAACACATAAGTTAGCTTTTCCACCTTAGTAACTACTACTATCATAGACCTTTCGTGGGCATAGTGACTAATCCTCACTCGACTACTTCTAAATTTTCAAAATAGTCTCTTTTCGAGCGTGCTATTCCGAATGCGGCTTTGATACCATGCCTGTGGGGACCACCCTATGGTTCACCCACTCCAGGATCACAGAGGGTGGTGTCGTGCGCTGCGGCACCCAACAGCACACAAGAAAAGATTAAGAACAACATACAAAGTTTTATTTGATCTAACATCAGCGGAAGTCTTTTACAAGCTTACTGTACAGCGGAAGTATTATACGTACTACACTCTCCTACTAAGTAAGCAAAAAGTATAGCCATACAGCCCGGGGACATTACACACTAGTAGCACTCAAATGAAGGTCACGGAAGCGTGCAGGGCTCCAGCTCGGCCGTGTACCCCGACGGGGGCACCTCCTCGTCCTCAGACCCCTCCTCATAGCTCTCACCTGCACACAACTCAAATATTGCAACCGTGGGCACGATGGCTCAGCAAGGCTTAACCAAGAACCCTAGTCATGGAACTCTACATGCATGGATACATAATATAGGACAAATACTTTGCAATAAAAACATGACTACATGTGAATCCTTACTTTCAGATTTATAGCCCAGTTAATGAGCCTTAGGCAGCCCTCACATCAGAAGTCCACAATCAAACAAGAAACACTTTCCTCCGATGTGGTGATGCCCAAAGTGGAAAATAAACTTAATTAGCTCTACATCTACTGCAGACATGGTTTCAAATCATTAATATTTCATCACAGCATAATATCATTCATCTGGCTTGTTTCACATCTTACTACGTCAAAGAACAGTGAACAAGCGTTTCTCAAATAACCGTGAGGGACGGTGATTGCAATCAAGAGACACCTGGACAACACGTCACATACACCCACTTTCAGAAGTGTGGTGCTTCACACCTTCCTACTCTGTTGTATGTGACAACCTTTCAATGGAAACCCAATTGCCGAACTGGTCCATCCGTAACGGGTAGAAGGTCCCCGCGTGGAGTGTGACTATGCCCACCGTCAGATTTACACCTTGCTACCCTCAACCCACTCCTATAAAACGGTTGGGTAAGCCTCGGCACACAGGTTAACCAATTACATCGGTTTCCTGCTTATGTCAATATGTCATCTGGTACTGTTTGATACTTGTTCAGCAGGACCGCACAAGACTCGGTCCTCAATCGACACAAACAGGGCCACGCACGTGAGACCTCCGCTCACTGCATCCTATCCCCACTGCTGGGTCTCAGTTTCACAACTCTTAAGCCATTCTCTACTCTTTTCCATACCGTGTGAGAAAACCTTACCTCGCGAGTAGATTCCAACTACTCGACTTCTACCAACATCCTAAGCACATTAGCATGGCATTCCCTACTCATCGAGTATGTAAACTACCCAACCCTTCATAGGATTTAAAGTCATGCAAGTTTAGTTTCAAACGCCTTAACTCTAATGCAACCATTTCAACCTAGGCATAAGTGATATAAATGAAAAACTTTGTAAAAGGTGCTTAAATGCAAACTGGGGCTCGCCTGGTTGCGAGTCAAAGGAGAAGTTAGTGTCGGGTGGGAGGACGTCCAACGGCTCTGGCATATCCTCAACTTCGGTCACTATATCAAATGTAGCAAAATATATGCATAAGTGCTAAGGAATTATAACAATTAAACTTCTATTCTTAGCTACTGCTATTTAGGACCCTTAATTGGCTTTGGGATTTTCCCAGTGGATACTACACTCTCTAAGGATGATCTGAGCAAATTTTGGAGAAATTAAATTGCACCTTGTGGTCTCCAAAATTCCCACAAGTACAAGGATTCTCTGAATTTTAAGCCCCAATCTGGAGTTTTAACATGTCTAACAGTGGAAGATATAATTAGGGTAAGTCTCCATTGTTCTAACGAAATTTGTTTCACCATTTTTGGAGCAACCAACAGGGAGATATGGGTTTTTCAAGTTTGGGTAAAATCTGAAAATGTCTCTGTTTATTTTTCCCATTTTTCAGAGACATAAAGGATTGACACCACATTTGGCAAAGAAAATGAGGTCCAATGTCTCTGAAATTTTTACTGGAGTTAAAGGATTTATGGAAGAATGTGCTGCCCAAATTAGGGAATTTTCCATTTAACAGAACTCCTGTAAACATTCCTACAATATTTTCCTTAAATGAATAAATGAGCCAAATTCAGGGATTTTCATAAACATTGGGCTGCACCCTTGGATAGTACTCTCTGATAGGAATCCAACAAATTTTTTTTGACAGTTTGTGGACATCCCTATACAAAGTTATGGCTATCCAAAGTTTTAACTGCAATAGGAAAATCCTGGAAATGTTTAAACGCTGCCGGCGGGCTCACACGTCAGCACTTTCTTCCACGTCACGCCAAACAGAGGACCTGGCACCCTCCGGCGAGGGTGGCTGGAACGGCCTTCCCGGCCGCCTCGCGAGCCAATTCTCGCTGCCCCCCCACTTTCCATGCCGCTGAACACGATGGTGGTGTCGCCGGCGGCCGAAACTTGCCGGAAATACGCGCGCACCGGTCACAGCATTTGCCAGGGCTCCGGCGAGGTCGGGATGCGTCATATCTCCATCAAACGATCGGCTCTCAGGCTCTAGAGCACCAGGGGATCGTGGCAAAGCTAGAACGGGCTGCCTAACCTGATGAAACGGCCGGCAAACTAGGGTTCGACGGTGAGCCGAGGTGGTTTCCAATGTCGGCGCGAAACTCGGCTATAACATGGCAAATTCTTGATAGTTTTCCTCGGTTCTTCATCAAGGATGGGCGCTAGGGAGTGTAGAAGCTGTGTGCAAGTCAGATCGAGTGTTGGTTGATTGTGAAACCCAAAATTGGGTTTAAACCGAGCTCAACTCTTCTACACTAGGGTTCGGAAAAGAGTGAAATTCGAGCTACCCATTGGATCATTATACAAACGGCTTGCAGCTACACCATCTAAGGCTACCCAACAACCTTTCTTGTGTAGAAAGATGGAGGAGAGGTTGGCCGGATTGGGCTGTTGATGGTGAAGCGAAATGACGTTCCGCCGGTTCACCTTGGGAGCTTGCCAAAAACTCCAATTTGCGGTCCACAGCAGCAAGGAACGGCCGAGCTGATGCGGTGGATCGAGGTAACTCGTCGTGGCGCTTCTTTTCTGTGTTGGCACCTCAAGGAACTAGTGATCGGTGCTGTGGTTGCGGTGGAACACCGAGAGCGTCGGCGGGAGGGTTTTTCGCGCGCGCGTGAGCAAAGCAGTGCGACGCACGAGCTGGGGGAGAAGAACTTCGATGTTGCTTCATGTGGGGAGGATAAAGGTGGCCACCGGTTGGAGAAACACGTAGGCAGGCAGCTTGCTGGCTATGGTGCAGCTCGGTGGCGCGCGCTACGCGACCGAAGCAGAGAAAACAGTCAGTTGTGAAGTGTGTGGATGACAGATGGGTCCCATCTCCCTCATTTCTTAATCAATTTTTTCCACATCTACTCACAATTAAAGGCTTTGCTTCACCTCAAAGTTATGGTTTGAAATGTTGAGTTCAAATGATTTGAATTCTAGTGTGGACTTTGAACTGAGTTTGGTTATTTGAATTTGAAATGGAATTTGAATTATTCATTTGCATTGTTCCAAAAACATAGCAAACCAACTCAATTATTTCTGAATTTTGGCATGGCTGCTAATTCAAATGTGGAGAACACATTTGTGGAACCAAATTTGCAAATTGAGGAAGTTGGGATTTGAAACTGAATTTTACATTCAGATTCAAGGGCTTCCTCTTTTAATACCAAGCAAATACTAGAACCCCTCCAAATGAGCTGAAATTTAGAAGGTTGAATATTTGAAATATGAAGACCCAAGTTATGAAATTATACCTCCATGTTGGCAAGTTTTGGGAAGTTTGAATCCTTACTTTGAGCTCACACCGTTATAATTCAAAGTTTTAACTCCCCTCATTTTTCTTAAATGTAATAGTGCTGAAATATTTGTTAGCACTTTTGGGGATTTTACACAGAGGTTAAAATTGGAAGTGGGGCCCCCTTGTAAGACACACAAGCGAGCAACCGACTGAATCAACCGAGTGCTCGGTTTCTCGGGCTGCAGCTGAGAGCGCCACCGAGCTGAGGACTGACGCCACCTCCTGCTCGGCAATCTTTGCAACCGGGCGACGTCGCCGGCCTCTTATCCTCGCGGCCGACCCCTCCCCGGATCTTTTCACTGCTCACAGTTTGATTGTTGCGTTCCTGAATGAAAGAACACCGCCGCTCAACGAAACTCGCTGTGCCACCGTCGACTGGCCAAAGAAAAGGCTCGCACGCTGAACTTAGGTCGCACACAAGGTCGCTGACCCTCACTCAACGTGTTCCAGCCCTTGGCCGCATGTGATTGGCTTCCGTCGAGCTCCACAGCACCGTTATTTCTTCATCGGTTCAAACCGAGCCGCCGTCACAGGAACAACTCGTCCGGCCATCACAGCCTAACCTTTTCCCCGAGTTGTGAACAGCAAAGAGGTTCGTTATAGATCCCTCTTGCATTACTGCAAGCTCCGGCGGCGTGACATGAGCTGCCGTCGCTGGAATTTCACGGTTTTGCGCTGGTGTACAAAAGAGGCCGCCTGACCACTTCGCAAAATTCGTTCTACACACCGCACCACTCATCACCTAACTTAGAGGACTACTTCTAGACGTCCGTGCGAGCATATAGGATCAAAAACTTCGGAGAACCGTCGGGTGTAGCCACTGTTCTTCGAGTTTTGCTAGGATTTCCGATTTCCTACTTAAGTCGCACGGTGACATCCTAGTTGAGGCATTTTCCGATCTCCTTTAAGTTCATGACGACCTTCCCTAGGGTGCACTGATGCTCTATGACCATTTGCTCGATCATTTGAGGTGCTAGGAAGCCCGGCCGACACGGCCGAAGTTCTTCCGAAGCCGCTGCTCATTGCCGGCCATGTTCCAGTAGTTGTCATGTCAAGCTAGGGCCAGCACTATGTTCCCTGTGTGGGATTAGGCAGAGGAGGAGAAAATCTCGGAGTTTGGCGCATGGCAGAGCCCCTCCGGCAAGCACTCCGGTGAGGGGGGCGACGGCCGAGCGTGGGATGTCGGGAGGTTTAAGAATCCCCCGGTCCCACGTGTGTGGCGGACCGGAATCCGCTTATCCACGATCGCTGAGGGTGGTGCCGCACGATGCGACACCCGACAGCACACATCATAAGGATACATTGCATTACATAGAAAACAACTGAAACTGTAAAAAGTAGTACACTGCTCAGTTACAAACTAAGATATACATTACACAGCGGAAGTTTTTATTTGTATAACTCACGCCCGCCTATCTAGCAAAAGTCGGTTGCCCAGCCCTAGGGCAACCCACACTAGCTGCACTCCTCAGCTCAGCGTGGCGTGTACGGATCCCACTCAGCCGTGGTCCCCGACGGAGGGTATTTCACGCCGGTGGACTCGTAACCCGAGTCCGTGGGTGGCTCCTCACCTGAAAAACACTTAAGCAGCAACCGTGAGCACGATGGCTCAACAAGACTTAACCGACTCACCTAGGCATGAAACTCTATATGTAGTGTACAATGAACATGGGCTGGTAAAATTGTAGCAAACGGACACGCCTATAGTTTTTCCTTAGTTCATCTTTTAGCCACAAGTTAACAGTTTATGAATCTGAAATTTAGTAAGCAATATTTTGTGGCACACATGTAACAATACATTTATGTCATAACAGCAGTATTTAACCATCACATTTCATATATTAGCCTACGTCACGACTCAGTGAACAAGCGGTACTCGTCACCATGAGGGACGGCGAATCGACTCGATATACACCTGCAGGGATACCCAAAGAGCACGTCACGTACGCCCACCCATGGAGCTGCACAGCACGCTCACTCGATGTCGTATGGGACAACCTTTCACCCAACAGCCCAAACGTCGCACCAAAACGAGTAAGAGGTTCCATACACGGAGCATCTCTCTATGCCCGTTACCAGATTTCCACCTTGCTGCCCTCAGCCTACACCTATAAATCGGTGCGTTATGCCTCGAAGCCCGGAGGTATAGGTTACATCGGTTTATCAGGGCCCATATATCCGATATGCTATTGGTACGTTCAATACTTGTTCAGCGGGGCCACAAACGGATCGGTCCTCAATCGACACGGACAGGGCTGCGCACACAAGACTTCCTCTTGCTGCGCCCTAGCCCCTGCCTAGTCTCATTTTCAGTACTAAAGTGATCTCACATCACTCGAACCAATCCTGTGTGTCCCAAGCCTAACTCGCGAGTAGATTCCAACTACTCGACTTGGACCGAAGTCCTATGAATCATTAAGCATAGCCTGTCTACTCGAGGCCTTAGACACTACCCTCACTCTTATGGGAAACATCTGGTTATGCAGTTGGGGTTTCATCCATCCTACACCTAATGCACATTCATACTTCACACTAGACATGTAAACAAAGAAAAACTTTATAAAAAGGTTAATGCAAACCGAGGCTTGCCTTGTTGCTGCTGGTCAGTGGTTAGGTCTTCGTCCGGAAGGAGGAAGTCGAGCACTTCCGGAGTCTTCTCGCCTTCAGCGACTACACGTTAACGAGACACTACATGTCAATTCAAATGCAGCGTGTAAACTTGAATAAGTAACTACAATAACTCTAGCTAACCATCCCCTTTGGTTCTGAAATTTTTATGGTGCCTTGGTAGGGTCCTAACCAGAGTCTTGACCAAGTTTCATTTGAAACAAAGTTCATTTGAGCTTTGTACAAATAAAAGCCTATTTGGTCAATAATTGAGCCTCTAAGTAATTCCAGGGGTTTTCATGGCTCCAACCATTACTTTCTTGAAACTAGAATTTAAGATGGTTCTAATGGAATTGGTTTCATGTAATTTGAAGAATTCTAGAGGAAGTTATGCCCTAAACAAGACTTGAGAAAATCTGAAAAATGTTTCTGTACATTTTTCTACTTTCTCAGGGCAGTCCTTTTAATCACCCCACTAGGGGGACTAAATGAACACGGATGAGTCTGAAAATTTTACTGTTACTCAAGTGTTTTCCATTGAACCTTTCAGCTAAATTTCAGAATTTTTCATGAAATAATTCTCCAGATAAAATTCTCAACAGTTTAAACTTTAGGGATTTAATTCTGGAAATTTATTAAGTTTCATGAGCTGAAATTGGTATTTCTGGAAAGTTCTCAAAATTTTGAGTTCAGCAAAATTTGGTTCACTGAATCTGGACTTCCTACACAAAGTTATGAATTTCTAAAGTTTGAGCTGAAACTAGAATTGTTTTGCTATTGGAAAAGAACCTGGGCCCACGCTTTAAACCCCAGCCAGTGACAACCGAGAACACACGGGCCACAGGGTTACCCCCCGCGCAGCCACAGGAGATCCCGAGCCATATCCGATCCGGTTTTAAACTTCACTCACTGACCGGTGGGCCAGCCTCACCTTTCTTCTTCCTCCGAACTCTCCTACCCGCGCGCGCGCTTACCTCGCCGGACCGAGGCGGCGCCTCGCCGGCTGAGCGTTCCCGGCCGTCTCCCGGCCGGAGGCTCGCCGCCTGGGGGTTTTTGGGGTCGGGAAACTTGGTTGTGGGCTTGGTTCGGGCGCTAGGGGACCGGAACTGTGCCGGCGGCGTGCGGCGGCCTCGGGGGATTTTCGGCATCGTCGCCCGGCGGTCCTAGCCCGCCAACAACCTAGCTAATCCGTTCTAAAGCACCAGTGGGTGTTAGGGAGGACCAGCAAGTAAAGACGGCGCATGGCAACACCTCCAGAGGGGTTCTCACCGTGCGCCTGATCCATGCCGCAAGGTTGAGCTTGGGACGACATGAAATACCTCGCACCTTGTCAGTTTTCTAGCTAGGGTTATGAAGGGAAATTGACTGCTAGCCAGTCTAGTTCATGTGTGCACGGTTTGGTGGCCTAGAAACAAGAATCGCGATTGAATTTTGAGAATTTCTCACCCGGGGTCACCTTGCACGGGCCGAGAGGGAATTGCCAAATTCTTGCTTGACTGATCACGGCTTGAGTTGAGGTTCGGCGAGGAGCAGCAGGGGGCTCCGACGCTCCTCTGAGTGTCCTAGCTCGGGCGTGAAAGCCGCTTGGTTGCGGTGTCACCGTGAGCCGAGCTACGGCCGTTTCTTCGGTGGTTGCTAGGAATCGCTGAGCTAAGGTTGGGAGGGCTGAACTCGAACGTTTATGCGCCGAGAAGGTAGAGGACGAGCGACCGGAGTGGTTTGGCTGCCCGGAAGGCGCTGTGCGTAGTGATTTTTGCCGGGTTCTTGATTGAATGCAAACGGTGGCACGAGCGCGGTTCTCTCCTCGTGCGGATAGGAAACGAGCCTCGGTGTGGCTGTGCTGTGAGCGGCCGACTGCCTCGGGGGGGGGGGTGATCGATTGGGGAGCAGCTCGCCAGCTCGAGGGGGAAAGCAGGAGGTGGCAACGTGAGACGGTCTGGCGCCAATGCTGGCCGCAGCTGGCGTGGGTTCTCGGCCGAGGGAGGAAAGATCACTAAGGAAGCTTCAGTCTTAAGGCTGCTGACAAGTGGGGCCTCGCCTCTAATTGCTTTTTAATTTTTCTCATTTCTGTTTGTGCCAAAATATCCCCAGCTACTCACAATTGAATGTGAGACTTAATCACCAAGTCACAGATTGAATTTGGTTTCCCAAATTTGAAATGTGTTTGGCTAAATTTGCTTCACATTTGAACTGAAATTCAAATTCAGTTTTGAATTCTTGCAAATTTAGCTCCCGACAAGATGAACTCCAATGGGGATGAAAATTGGTGGACTAACTCAGAAAAATGTGCTGAGTTTGAATATGAAGCCAACTTTTGAATTTTAGTGATGAAAGTTGCTGCAATTTGAATTTACATTCAAATTGGCCTCTTTTTCAAATGCCTTGAAAAGTGCCTCATAAAGTGTTGGATTTGCATGAAACTTGGCCTGAACCTTTCCAAGACTTTTTAAGTTCTAGGGGTGAGCTCAACCTCTCATGTTCATGTGTAGGAATCCTACTTTGTGAAAGTTAGGGCTTTCCCCTCTAATCACCCTTTTGATGGAGGTTACTTGCTCTTCACCAATCTTCACAAGATATCCACAACAAAAGCTGTGGTATGGTGAGGTGATGAAAAGTTTTTGCAAGTCCCTTTTTTTGGGCTTTTACATCCCTCCCCCCTTAAAAGAATCTCATCCCGAGATTACAAAAGAAGAGACCGTGATGTAATAGGGACTTACCCGTGCTGAGACGCCATGAACTCCGGGTAATTTGAGCGAAGGAACTCCTCGCTCTCCCACGTCGCTTCATCGGCGGTGTGGTTACTCCAGAGTATCTTGTAGAACCACAAAGTTCGGCTACACGTGGTCCGGGCTTTCTCGTCAAGAATTGCCACCGGATATTCATCATATGTCAAATCCGGTTGCAACTTGACGATGTCTTCGGTAGGAACAGCAGCGGTATGCTTCAGACATTTTCGTAGTTGGGAAACATGGAAAACGTCATGAACACCAGCAAGAGATGCTGTAGCTCCAGTGTATACGCCGCTGGTCTGCACTTCTCGGTGATAGTATAGGGTCCAATGAAACAGGGAGCGAGTTTCCCCTTCACGCCGAACCGGTGCACACCCTTCATCGGAGACACACGGAGATACACGTGTTCTCTGACGGCAAAGTGCAGCGGTCTATGCCTCTTATCAGCGTAGCTCTTCTGCCGGGATTGAGCGGCCTTCTAGTTGGCTTGAATCATCCGAACACGCTCTTCGGCGTCGTTCATCACGCCAACCCCGAATGTGACCCTTTCACCGGACTCACACCAGTTTAATGGGGTGCGGCATTTGCGACCGTAGAGAGCTTCGTAGGGTGCCATCTTGATACTCGCCTGATAGTCGTTGTTGTACGAGAATTCCGCCAATGGTAGGTGAGCATCCCAGTTGCTACCGTATTGGATGGCACACGCCCTCAACATGTCTTCTAGTACTTGATTCACCCTCTCTGTTTTCCCATCTGTCTGAGGGTGATAGGCAGAGCTCCTAATCAGCTTGGTACCCAATGCTGCGTGTAACTGCTCCCAAAAGCGAGATACAAATAATGTACCTCGATCTGAGACGATGGTCTTCGGTACACCATATAAGCACAAAATCTTCGCTCTGTACAGCTCCGCGTATTTGCCGACATTGTAATGTGCATGCACCGGGATGAAGTGAGCCGTCTTGGTCAACCGGTCAACAATTAACCAAATGGAATCATGCTTGTTGGACGTCAGGGGTAATCCGACAATGAAATCCATGCTCACATCTTCCCATTTCCATGCCGGGATCGTTAGGGGTTGCAACAGCCCTGATTTTCTCATATGATCAGCCTTCACTCGTCGACACGTATCACACTCGGATACGTACTGCGCTACCTCCCGCATCCGCGTCCACCAAAATTTCTTTTTCAAATCTTGGTACATTTTGTTGCTTCCCGGATGAATGGAGTATTTAGACATGTGAGCTTCATCGAGGATCTTTCTCGTCAGCTCCATAACCCGGGGTACGACTATGCGGTCATTGAACCATAGCGTCCCCTCATCATCTTTCCGGAAACACTTGATCTCCCCGTTGTCTATCCGTCTCCGGAGATGTGCCTTGCCCTTATCAACTTTCTGAGATGCAATGATGTCCTCCCTAATAGTAGGGATGAGTGCAAGATTGTTGTCACACCCGGTTTTTCCGAAGAAACAACCAAGTGAATACCACATGTATGCCAGGATCATTTTCTCATACATGTGATGACAAATAGTGAAGCATCATTTATTACAAGCCAGGTGTCGAATATAAATAAGTCTTACATAGCAAATGTCTCGATGGACAATAATAAGTTCATCACAAGTAAATAAACTAGCAGCGGAATAATTATTCTTGTAGGCTCCATCACAGGCGTTGCCCGGGGGTCTCCATGAACCTAGAAACCTTCTTCAGGTCCAAAGTCTTGGTCATTATACACCACCTCATTATCTTGACCTGAGCAGCAATATAAACCAACAAAATATGCAAGATTGAGTACCGATGGTACTCAGCAAGTGTGGGAAAGTTATGTCATGCATGGCTATAACAAGGTGAGGTTGAACTCATGGTTAAAGCACTACGCAATTAATACCTATCACCTTAGCTTATTAAGCACCTACATTACTACACAGGTGAAATGGTCCCAATCTCCCATCCCTTCATCATAATCAAATAACCATAACCTCATTTCCCATGTTAAGCTCCCCGCTTAACATCCACAACTTCCAAAACCATCAATCCTATAATCATGAATAAGTCCAAGCCGCTCTTGACCGTGAGCACGGCTGTCATGACAGTTTTGACTCTGCAGAGTTTGTACCACTGTACCCACATGTAGTGATTTCATCCCCCGTTGCCGGGTGGACTAAAAGAACCTCCATTATGCCAGTGGCTACGAACCACATTCACACTTCCCAGGTGTGTAGCCAGGAGATCACTATGAAGCCTTTACAAAGGGATTCCCGATGAGCTTGGGCCCACTGAGGTTTCACCCCTAACAGCATACAAGAGGCTCCAACCCCGCTGCAGTGGCCCCCTCTTGAGCCTTGCGGTTTATAAGGTAGTCCAGCTGACACCTATTCCCCGCACCATCCAACACACCCATACTACGCCGGGGATACACCTAATTAATTGGCCAAGCTGCCCCATCTCAGCATGTGGTTGGCACTGTAAAGACAGGTTACATGCTCCATGAACCGGTCCTTAGGTCCAGGCAAGTACTAAACACAAACCCGAGTCTCGTGCACCCAGCACACAACCGAAACATCCAACTTGCCTTGATCCCTACCTCTACATAACTCACAAAATCTGATTCAAGAGTATGGTAAAATAAACTGATGATCTCATGTCCCAAATATCCCATTCTAAGCATGGCTAAGCATATGAATAATAATAAATGACATAATAAAGTAAATCCCAACCCAAGCTACAAGGAAACAAGGTAATGCAATTCTAGGGAAACTTCCTAACATGGGTTTCATATTTCAATTGACAATGCAAATAACTCTAGCTACACATCCTAGCATAGGATCAAAGTGGTAAAGGACACTTGCCTCCTTATTGCTGCTCTTGAAATGGGTAGTCCTGATCTTGGTAAGGAATAACTTGCTCTTGAGAAGGTTCTACATCATAGCATCACACATAGCAAAAGAAAAACAACAATCCATAAGACATAGTTCACACTTCCACTTCATACAAACCACACATTCATATTCATGAAATTCATTCACCATTATATGTTTTGTGGTTACTCTATGTATGTTGATTTGTGGCTTGCATACACTTTTATGTATGTGTATATGATTCCTACTTTGGTGTTCACATTTATACTTACATACTATGTATATACATATATATATATATATATATATGTGTGTGTGTGTGTGTGTGTGTGTGTGTGTGTGTGTTTCAAATTTAAATAAATTCCTTATATTCAACTACTACACCTTTTCACTACCAAGTATGTATGAAAAGTATTTTTCTTCTCCATATGTGCCTTCAGAATTTCTACCAACCCTAAACTGAATTCTTTGGATTTTAGAAACTCCATTTATCATTTACTAGGTTCTATATTGTCAGATTTATTTTCCTATGCATAAATGTGTACTTTATTATGAAATTAGTAATACACATCATCTAAACAGAATAGGTTCTGGTCCTAAATAATTTAATAACGTATTTTGACCTTTGCCTCTGATGTAAACTATTTCACAATTATTTTCCCTATTTTCTAAAACTATTCATTACTTAAAAATGTGTCCCTAAATGTGAATCATAAATTTAACAGATTCAATTCAGCCCAAAATATGTTTTTATCTCACTTCAAAGTTTTCTAAATACTGAGAAAGTTTTTAATTTAATTATGACAACATGTTTGTCCCACTTTTTAATTTTTAAACACTAGCCACATATTCAATTTCCTAATTTAAATATTAAACAGGGCTAAAAAGTTATACTTACCCCACTACAGGGTCTATAATATTATTTTCAGAATTTCTAGGGGTCTAGCTACACTTATCAGAGGTGTTTTTTTCCTAATTTTTATTAAGTCCAGGGGCTAAAACTGATTTTTAAATGAATTTACATGATTTTCTGGAGTTCCAGTGGCTAGATCAGAAGTTTCCGGGGCTAGCTCTTATTTCCCGAGAACCCCAGGGGG
Source organism: Neostapfia colusana (assembly GCA_030760725.1). Lineage (NCBI taxonomy): Eukaryota > Viridiplantae > Streptophyta > Magnoliopsida > Poales > Poaceae > Neostapfia > Neostapfia colusana. The sequence continues at coordinate 46,389,027 of JASWHV010000008.1, read as the reverse complement.
TAGCACATAAGATTTCCAGTCTTTATAACGCGGGGCTGACGTGGACCGTCCGATTTTAAACCGACGGCCGAGATTATAACATCGAACCGGTACGCGGGGGTTTAAACCCTACCGTGCGATTTAAAATAAACGGCGCACAAGCGGCCACGTCGCTCTGATCGAGCGCGGGCGGCGGGAAGCGGCGATCTCGCCGGAGACTTTCGGATCTTCGAGAATTCTTCCTAGAACTGTGATTTTATGGCATAGATCGGTAGAGGGGAGGTCGGGGATCTCACCTCGGGGGTTTTCTTGAGCTCGGAGGTCCTGGAAGGTCATCGGCGACGAGGTCCGAGGCGAAACCACGGCGAAGCTCGTCGGCGCTGTGTTTACACCGCAAGTCACCGAGTTTTCTGCACCTGCAAGGTTCCCCGGAGGCAGTGGATCAAGACCAGCGAGTTAGATCAGAATTTCGGAGCTTAGATCAGCCAGAATTCGCCGGAGAAGTCTCGGTTCTCACCGGAGGAAAAATCGGCGATCGCGTGGAAAAAACAGAACGAGGACGGGGTTTTTATAGACGGGGGAGGGCGGCGGGGTGGTTTAGATCATGTCCGCGTCGCCTACGAAAAGAATTCAGCGGGGATACGCCGAAATCCCGATCGGTTTTGATTCGGGTGCGAGGGAGTCCGACGCTGTCGCGAGGTAGACGAAGATCGGGTGGGTCCCGCCTGTCAGCGTGAGGCAGCAGCGCGCGCGGCTGCGGGCTGGCGCGGGCGCTGGCTGGGCCGGCTGGTGGGTTTCGGCCCACTGGCCGGTTTTTTTCTGTTTTCTCTTTTTCTTTTTTCTATTTCTTTTCTGATTTGGTTTAATTTGAATTCCAGTTTGAATTTGAATTTTTGCAAAACATGCAACACGTCCAAAAATTTTTAAATTCCCCTCTTAACATGATTTAGGGTCTTAACAATATTTTTGGGGTGTTACAGTTGTAGAGCGATCCATAAGGAACCAAGTATAAACTCGGCTCTTCCTCCTCCACCGGTGTAATGGTGAGGTTATGGACATGTGATTTCTGACTCAGCGCGTCGGCAATTACATTCGCCTTACCGGGGTGGTAATGAATCTCAATCTCATAGTTTTTGATTAGTTCTAACCACCTCCTTTGCCTCATATTCAGCTCCTTCTGGGTGAAAATGTACTTCAAGCTCTTGTGGTCGGTGTAGAGATGCACCAAATTCCCCAGGAGATAGTGCCTCCACATTTTCAGCGCCAACACCACAGCAGCAAGCTCAAGATCATGAGTCGGATAGTGCTTCTCATGGTTCCGAAGTTGGCGTGAGCCATATGCGACCACACGTCCTTCCTGCATCAACATGCAGCCGAGCCCAATACAGGACGTGTCACAATACACGTTGAAGGGCTTGGTTGTATCCGGTTGAGCTAAGACCAGGGCTGTTGTGAGATGCTTCACCAATGCTTGGAACGCTCCTTCACATGCAGTGTTCCAAACATATTTTGTTCCCTTCTTCAGCAATTCTGTCATCGGCTTAGCAAGCTTGGAGAAGCTTGGAATGAATCTCTGATAGTATCCCGCTAAACCGAGGAAACTTCTGACTTCATGGACTGAAGTGGGAGCTTTCCATTTCAGCACTTGTTCGATTTTTCTTGGGTCAACCACAATGCCTTCCGCTGAGATGATATGTCCCAAAAATGGCACTTGGCTGATCCAAAACTCACATTTGCTGAACTTGGCGTAGAGCTTGTGGTCTCGTAATTGTTGAAGAACGGTCCTCAAGTGTTCGGCGTGTTCTGCTTCTGTCTTGGAATAAACCAAGATATCATCAATGAACACCACCACGAACTTATCCAGCTCCGGCATGAACACCGAGTTCATGAGATACATGAAATGTGCTAGAGCATTTATGAGACTAAAAGACATGACGAGATATTCGTATAAGCCATATCTCGTCGAGAAAGCAGTCTTCAGGATATCCTCCGCCCGGATCTTTATCTAATGATATCCAGAACGAAGGTCCATCTTGGAGAACATACTTGCACCCACAAGTTGATCAAACAAAATGTCAATGTGGGGCAGTGGGTACTTATTCTTGATGGTGACGGCGTTGAGCGGCCGGTAGTCCACACACAGCTTCAAGGTTTCATCCATCTTTTTCACGAACAGCGCCGAGCATCCCCAAGGTGAGGAACTCGACCTAATCAAACCCTTGCTCAACAGATCATTGAGTTGTTCCTTCAGTTCAGCCAGCTCATTCGGAGCCATTTTGTATGGTCTCCGGGAGATAGGGGTAGTCCCGGGTGCAAGCTCGATCTTGAACTCGACATCCCGCTCAGGTGGCATGCCCGGAAGATCATCCGGAAACACGTCGGGGTACTCCCGTACTAGGGGATGTCCTCTAACTTGAGAGCTTAAGTATTATTGATTTCTGAAACCTCCGGGACTGGATTATCTAATATGAGGGACTGTGGACGGTGTAGTGGGGAGTTGATGTGAACCATCCGTGATAAAGTTTCCAGGACAGCGCCGTGGTAGCTTAGCCATGACATTCCTAAGATTGCATCAATCTTCTGCCCCTCAAGAATAATCATAGTGGTCGGATATATCTTCCCACCTAAGCACAGTGGTGCTTTCGGAACCATCATAGTTGCTGAAATCTTTCCTCCCGGTGAGCAGATCATATAAGAACACTCGGTTGGAAAGGCTTCCAGTTGATGCTCAACCACATACGATGCACTTATGAAGTTGTGGGTTGCACCAGAATCAAATAATATGATGATGGCTTGATTGTTGAGAGTGAACGTACCCGCCAGCACGTTGTCTCCCTCTGGGGCGTCCTCATTGTCGAGGTTGCGAACGCCCCCAGTCCCCTGACCAACCTTCTTGACTGGAGGACAGCCTCGAGCACCGCCCTGGAACTGGGCTTGCCCGCTGCTCTGCTGCCCCTGGGGACAGTCCTTCGCGAAATGGCCCGCCTGGCCACACGTGAAGCAAGTGAAACGAGGCGGTCCTCCGCTGTTCGGCGGACGGAAACCCGGGGCATGTTGTGGCGGTGGGAACGCCCGGCGTGTCGTCTTCTGCTGCTGCTGCTGTCGCGATGGTGGCATCGGCGGTCGCAACGGGGGTGCTTGGAAAGAACGTCCCCCGAACTGCTGAGGTCGCGGCGGTGGACGCCACTGCTGTCCGGATGGTGTCAGATACACCATGCGGTACTTCTGGGGAGCGCCACCCCCACTGCTGGGTGGAGTGCTGCGCTTCCACTGCTCATCTGCCAACTCCCGCTGAGTGCCCTCTTGCATAATCGCAGCATTGACGAGGTCGTTGAAGGTGCCGCGATTCCATTGAACGAGATGCGTCTTCATCTCGGGGTGTAACCCCCGATAGAAGTGCTCCCGTTTCTTCTCCTCGGTGGAGACGTAGTCCGACGCATATTGCGCCAGATGGTTGAAGGCACGGGAGTAGTCATGGGCACTCCTCCCTCCCTACTTCAGCTCCAAGAACTCTTGGAACTTCCTCTTCATTATCCCTGGAGGGATATGATAGGCGCGGAACGCCTCCCGGAATTCTTCCCACTCCATGGCATGGCCAGCCGGACGTGAGGCGACATAATTCGCCCACCAGGCACCAGCGGCACCATGAAGCTGCTGCGCCGTGAACAGAGTCTTTTGCCGTACATTGGAGCAGCCCGAACTTGGACTCTATTGTCCACAGCCAGTTGTCAGCCTCCAGTGGTTCTTCTGCTTCAGTGAACACTGGAGTATGCGTACTCATGATGTCCGAGAACGTCACATCATGGGGCTCACGAGGACCCCTCTCTTGACGCCCCCCCCCCCCCCCCCCGCCGCCTGGGACGTATTCTGCACAATCGTGTGGAGCAGGTCGGTCTGCTCCTCACGATTCCCCACCAGTGCCGCTATCACATCCGCTAGGGTAAGAGGAGGCGGAGGTGGTGGTTGTTGCTGCGGGGTGCTGTCGTAGGCAGGTGGCTTGGAGTCATCGCCTCCATGCTTGCTAGAGCCACCCATCTCATGCGTGGTCCAAGTGTGAACCATCTGCAACCATACGACAATAAACATCAGTCCCGCAACATATTTCATGCAGTCAAATAAAATAGGCGTAAAACATAATGACAGTAAACATGTGATACATCTCGTATGTAGATAATGTAATAACTTTGCACAAGCTACACCATTACCAGACCAAATACAAGCTAGTTAAATCCAAATTGACAGACTCTCTCTTTGGAAGTTCATCAAAACTAGGTTTGGTCACTACGAGACGTTAATATCACTTTGTCATCACGTATACTACCCTTTCATCTTCAATACGACACAAACATGGTCTCTAGCAAAAGAAACTTGAGTAAGACATATACTCAAATCTTTCACTAGTTGAAGATATCATATGAGTATGTTCTACCCCATTGGACGTACTTAAACACCCTAGGGCACAACAATCTCTCAAATAAGTTCAACTGTCATTCCCCTGTCAGAATGACCAGTTTCTACATATCAAAGATTTTGATCTGGTTCTGGGCATTTTCAAGACTCACGCTGAATACCAAAGTTAAAGTTAACTTCAGTATCTTTCCAACGAGTAATTTGCCCTCAGATCAGCTCTGGTTAAAAAGTTGTGGTAATTCAAAGTCAACAGAATTTCTGGAAGAATTTCAACAGCACCTCCTTTGGGAAGTTGTTGTTTTCAACTCTGATTTCCACTGAATTCTGTGCTGAAATTTCAGAAACCTTGAATTACAAAGATGTAACAAATCTTCTACCCTTTCTAAAGATGTATCATATGACAATTTTAGATTTTTCTACTGGGAGTTATGCTTGAAAAACCGAACAGTCCAGAGAGTGTTTAACTCTGTCCTGGTTCTGGACAGTTTACATTCCTCTCGAATTTAGGCCATATTAAGATGTGTTTCAGCTCTGGAAGTCTACAACAAAGTTGTAGAGTACTTAAATACCTTTCTAGAACTATATACCACACCTCCCTGGGCTAAAAGACCTGTGAGGCATGCTCCGTTAAAATTCAGCAAACTTGCTCCCAAAACAGAGCACTCTGTTTTTCAATCCTTTAAAACTACACTGATCAACTATCAAATTTTTCTGCCCAACCAGGATCCTAAATGTTGCAACTTAGTGATTTTAGTTCCTTGTTATTATTATCTTTCATACACATGCCTATTGTATGTCGGTACTACGTTCCTCACAAAAGAAAATCCTAACCGGATTATACCGGCATATACGTCTCAATTCTGGCACTAAACGGTCTCTCGCACACGTTTACTACACGGATACATACGTGGTTAGTACCTGCAGAAGACCACACAATAGTGATGCACTCAAAGGTTTTTTTTCCATTTCAGGCAGGACCATATTTGAAATTAAATACAAACGCCCGTATCATTGCCATACGGCCGTCCTTGAGTTAAGCCACGTCTCAAGGTACGTGATCGTGTTTCAACACCACACGAAGGGGAACCCGAGTAGATCATGAACGGGTCGTCACGGTTTGGAATGTTATCAACCCAACATATACCACCTACTGCCCTGCAGGGCACGCCGATGGCAAGCGCTACGTATGTCCTCCTGGGCTAATTCCAAACGAACACTCTCGCGTTACTGACCACGCGATGGGGTCTCCACTTACTTTCCTAATGCACACTAGGGATCAGCGTTTCATATGAACTTAGGAACATGAAGAGTCCAAGAGTTTCATATTGACGTCTCACACCAAGCTGTGAGACCTATCCCTGAACCACGTTCCTCGTCAGGGGACCTAACCGAAAGTGAACCGCTTTCGGTGGCATTCCTTACCATTCTTACCAGAGCTTAGGTGCGTCGTTACATAATGAAAATTCAGAATTATAACACATATGTTAGTCTTGCCACTTTAAGTAACTATGCTAATATAGTCCTTACTTGGGCAAACTACCGGATCCTCACCGTAAGCCAAGTTTTCCCGTAATACAGTCCTTAAGTACTGTGCTATACCCAATGCGGCTCTGATACCAGGCTGTGGTGGACCGGAATCCGTTCATCCAGGATCGCAGAGGGTGGTGCCGCACGATGCGACACCCGACAGTACACATCGTAAGGGTACATTGCATTACATACAAGACAACTGAAACTGTACAAAGTAGTACACTGCTCAGTTACAAACTAAGGTATATATTACACAGCTCAGCTCAGCTCAGCATGGCATGCACGGCTCCCACTCAGCCGTGGTCCTCGACGGAGGGTAACCCTCGCCGGTGGACTCGTAACCCGAGTCCGTGGGTGGCTCCTCACCTGAAAAACACTTAAGCAGCAACCGTGAGCACGATGGCTCAACAAGACTTAACCGACTCACCTAGGCAGGAAACTCTATATATGTAGTGTACATTGAACATGGGGTGGTAAAATTGCAGCAAAGGGACACGCCTATAAGTTCATCCTTATTTTAGCTTTTAGCCACAAGTTAACAGTTTATGAATCTGAAATTTAGTAAGCAATATTTGGTGGCACACATGTAACAATACATTTATGTCATAACAGCAGTATTTAACCATCACATTTCATATATTAGCCTACGTCACGACTCAGTTGAACAAGCGGTACTCGTCACTGCGTGGGACGGCGAATCGACTCGATATACACCTGCAGGGATACCCAAATAGCACGTCACGTACGCCCACCCGTGGAGCTGCACAGCACGCTCACTCGATGTCGTATGGCACAACCTTTCACCCGACAGCCCAAACGTCGAACCGGTCGCACCGAAACGAGCAGGAGGTTCCCTAACGGAGCATCTCTCTATGCCCGTTAGCAGATTTCCACCTTTCTGCCCTCAGCCTACACCTATAAATCAGTGCGTTATGTCTCGACGCTCGGAGGTATAGGTTACAACGGTTTATCGGGGTCCATATATCCGATATGCCTTCGGTACGTTCAATACTTGTTCAGCAGGGCCGTACACGGATCGGTCCTCAATCGACATGGACAGGGCTGCGCACACAAGAATTCCTCTTGCTGCGCCCTAGCCCCTGCCTAGTCTCATTTTCATTACTAAAGTGATCTCACATCACTCGAACCAATCACGTGTGTCCCAAGCCTATCTCGCGAGTAGATTCCAACTACTCAACTAGTACCGAAGTCCTATGAATCATTAAGCATAGCCTGTATACTCGAGGCCTTAGACACTACCCTCACTCTTATGGGAAACATCTGGTTATGCAGTTGGGGTTTCATCCATCCTACACCTAATGCACATTCATACATCACACTAGACATGTAAACAAAGCAAAACTTTATAAAAAGGTTAATGCAAACCGGGGCTTGCCTTGTTGCTGCTGGTCAGTGGTTAGGTCTTCGTCCGGAAGGAGGAAGTCGAGCACTTCCGGAGTCTCCTCGCCTTCAGCGACTACACGTTAACGAGACACTACATGTCAATTCAAATGCAGCATGTAAATTTGAATAAGTAACTACTATAACTCTAGCTAACCCTCCCCTTTGGTTCTGAAATTTTTATGGTGGCTTGGTAGGGTCCTAACCAGAGTCTTGACCATGTTTCATTTGAAACAAAGTTCATTTGAGCTTTGTACAAATAAAAGCCTATTTGGTCAATAATTGAGCCTCTAAGTAATTCCAGGGGTTTTCAAGGCTCCAACCATTACTTTCTGGAAACTAGAAATAAGGTGGTTCTAATGGAATTGGTTTCATGTAATTTGAAGAATTCTAGAGGAAGTTATGCCCTAAACAAGATTTGAGAAAATCTGAAAAATGTTTCTGTACATTTTTCTACTTTCTCAGGGCAGTCCTCTTAATCACCCCACTAGGGGGACTAAATGAACTCGGATGAGTCTGTAAATTTTACTGTTACTCAAGGGTTTTCCAACGAACCACTCAGCTAAATTTCAGAATTTTTCATGAAGTAATTCTCCAGATAAAATTCCCAACAGTTTAAAATTTAGGGATTTAATTCTGGAAATTTATTAAGTTTCATGAGCTGAAATTGGTATTCCTGGAAAGTACTCAAAATTATGAGTTCAGCAAAATTTGGTTCACTGAATTTGGAGCTTCCTACGCAATGTTATGAATTTCTAAAGTTTGAGCTTAAACTGGAATTGTTTTGATATTGGAAAAGAACCTGGGCCCATGCTTTAAATCCCAGCCAGTGAAAACCGAGAACACACGGGCCACAGGGTTACCCCGCGCGCAGCCACAGGGGATCCCGAGCCATATCCAATCCGATTTTAAACTTCAGTCACTGACCGGTGGGCCAGCCCCACCTTTCTTCTTCCTCCGAACTCTCCTTCCCACGCGCGCGCTTACCTCGCCGGACCGAGGCGGTGCCTCGCCGGCTGAGCGTTCCCCGCCGTCTCCCGGCCGGAGGCTCGCTGCCTGGGGGTTTATGGGGTCGGGAAACTTGGTTGCATGCTTGGTTCGGGCGCTAGGGGACCGGAACTGTGCCGGCGGCGTGCGGCAGCCACGGGTGATGTTCGGCATCGTCGCCCGGCAGTCCTACCCCGCCAACAACCCAGCCAATCCTTTCTAAAGCACCAGTGGGTGCTAGGGAGGCACGGCAAGTAAAGACCGGCGCATGGCAACACCTCCGGAGGGGTTCTCACCGTGCGCCCGATTCATGCCGCATGGTTGAGCTTGGGACGACATGAAATACCTCGCACTGCGTCAGTTTTCTAGCTAGGATTATGAAGGGAAATCGACCGCTAGCCAGTCTAGTTCATGTGTGCACGGTATTGTGGCCTAGAAACAAGAATCCTGATTGAATTTTGAGAATTTCTCACCCGGGGTCACCTTGCACGGGCTGAGAGGGAATCGCCAAATTCCTGCTCGACTGATCACGGCTTGAGTTGAGGTTCGGCGAGGAGCAGCAGGGGGCTCCGACGCTCCTCTGAGTGTCCTAGCTCGGGCGTGAAAGCCCCACGGTTGCGGTGTCACCGTGAGCCGAGCTACGGCCTTTTCTTTGGTGGTTGCTAGGAACCGCTGAGCTAGGGTTGGGAGGGCTGAACTCGAACGTTTATGCGCCGAGGAGGTAGAGGACGAGCGACCGGAGGGGTTTGGCTGCCCGGAAGGCGCTGTGCGCGGTGATTTTTGCCAGGTTCTTGATCGAATGCAAACGGCGGCACGAGCGCGGTTCTCTCCGTGTGGATAGGAACCGAGCCTCGGTGTGGCTGTGCTGTGAGCGGCCGACTGCCTCGGGGGCGGGGGGGGGGGGGTGATCGATTCGGGAGCAGCTCGCCAGCTCGAGGGGGAAAGCAGGAGGTGGCAAGGTGAGACGGTCGGGCGCCGATGCTGGTCGCAGCTGGCGCGGGTTCTTGGCCGAGGGAGGAAAGATCACTGAGGAAGCATCAGTCTTAAGGCTGCTCACAAGTGGGGCCTCCCCTCTAATTCCTTTTTAATTTTTCTCATTTCTTTTTGTGCCAAAATATCCCCAGCTACTCAAAATTGAATGTGAGACATAATCACCAAGTCACAGTTTGAATTTGGTTTCCCAAATTTGAAATGTTTTTGGCTAAATTTGCTTCACATTTGAACTGAAATTCAAATTCAGTTTTGAATTCTTGCAAATTTAGCTCCCGACAAGATGAACTCCAATGGGGATGAAAATTGGTGGACTAACTCAAAAAATGTTCTGAGTTTGAATATGAAGCCAACTTTTGAATTTAAGTGATGAAAGTTGCTGCAATTTGAATTTACATTCAAATTGGCCTCTTTTTCAAATGCCTCCTAAAGTGCCTAAAAAATCGTTGGATTTGCATGAAACTTGGCCTGAACCTTTCCAAGACTTTTTAAGTTCTAGGGGTGAGCTCAACCTCGCATGTTCATGTGTAGGAATCCTACTTTGTGAAAGTTATGGCTTTCCCCTCTAATCACCCTTTTGATGGAGGTTACTTGCTCTTCACCAATCTTCACAAGATATCCACAACAAAAGCTGTGGTATGGTGAGGTGATGAAAAGTTTTTGCAAGTCCCCTTTCTTGAGCTTTTACAACGTGTCAGCGAGCAGATATTTAAACCGGGGATCAGCTGTGGCACAGGATCATCTGTGGATGCACACGAAAAACTCCATAGCCCCATGTGTCAGCCGCTGAGTAGCCGACACGTAGCCCCGGTCCCACACGCACCAATTTAAACTTTTCTTGATTTCAGTTTCTAGTTCAAAATTCAAACCCTCATAACTTTGGCTAGACAACTCCAAATCAAGTGAACTAAATTTTGTTGGATTAATCTCTCGGAGTACTTTCTGACAAATCAAGTTTCACTTTATGAAAATACTTAATTCTCCAGAATTAATTCTTCAAACATTAAATTGTTTAGAATTAACTGAAATTTAGCCAGGATGTTCACTATAATAACCCTGAGCTACCATAAAAATTTCGGATCCATTTGAGCTTAGTTGATCCACCTAATAGTGTGATTAATGAAACTGTTCCAGAGAAAATGAAAAATGTCCATAAACATTTTTCAAATTTTCTCTGAACTTGTTTAGCTAATATCTTTGTCTAAGAGTCTTCAAATTAAGTGAAACCAACTCCATTAGAACCCACTGAAAATCTAGTTTTTAGAAAGTCATGGCTTGCTCCATGAAAATCCCTAGAACGCCATAAGAGCTCCAATTAAGGCTAAATACATATTTATTTTTGGAGACTCAAATGAGCTTTTCTGCAAATGAAACTTGGCCAAGTCTCTATTTAGGTTGTATCCAAAATACAGTAAAAATTTCAGAGTCATTGGGGCTGTCTAGCAATACTTATAGTCTTAATAAATTCATCTTCGAATTCAAATGCATTCAAATTGATACATATATGTATTTATCTCATGTAGTCGCTAAGGTTGATGAGGAACCCAAAGTCTTACACTTCATAACTCCAGAGGAACAGCTAGCCTACGACCAACAGCAGGAAGGCAAGCTCCGGTTTGCATTAACCATTTTTATAAATTTTACTGTTTTGAGAACTTACTTTGAGTACCCACTTTATTTATGCATTAGAGTCTTGTTTGAAAACCCAAATGCATAGCCAAGAAAACCCTGGGTTGGGCTTAGGTTTTAAACCTCGATTAGCTACTGCAATGCTAAGATAGAGTAGGATTTGGTACAAGTCGAGTAGTTGGAACTACTCGCGAGAATAGGCTAGAGGCACACTATTTGGGTAAAGATAGCAAATAGAACACATGGCAACAAAAATGAGACCGAGCGGGGAGTAAGTGCAGCATGACGTTGGGGCCTGGTTGCCATAGCTCCGCTTGTGACGGTTGAGGACCGAGTCGTGTGCAGGCATTTTGAACAAGCTAGAACAGTACCAAAGACCTACCGGATATATGGGAACGGGAAACCAATGTAATTCGGTTAGCGGGGTGTTGAGGCATTGCTTGTCATCCAGAGTGTAGGTTGAGAGCTTGAGGTGCAAATTGGCTGGCGGCACTGCAGATGCGCACGCAGAGACCTCTTGCTTGGGACGATAGGAGCGGTTCAACATTTGGCTGACGGATGAAAGGTGCTTGCATACGCCGTCCGTGATGGGTGCTGTAGGCAACATCGAGTACGGGCATACGGAACGAGTTATTCGGTTAACCCTGCTGGTGTATATCGATTATAATCACCGTCCCTCACGGTCAGTGAGTACCACTTGTTCACTGTACCGTGACGTAGAAAGAACAGGCTAGATACATGTTAAAAGTTTGCTGATTTAAAGGATGGACCTTGATTGCTAATGAAGTGCTATAGTTTAGAGCTAATTAAAGTTCTTTTCGACCTTAGGCAAAGTACATGAGAGAAATGCATTTCTTATTTGATTGCGGCTCTCTCATGTGCCTTAGCGTGAGGTTCTCCACAACTTGCTGCTAAAATTTGAAAGTAAGGTTCAACTACTTAGCCGAGTCCTTTGCAACATACTTTCCCATTTACACTGTAATCCAGCATGTAGAAGTTTTATGTATAGGAAAGACGGGTCAGACTTGCGGAGCCATCGTGCTGACTGCTTATGTTTGAAGTTTTTGCAGGGTGTTATGAGGAGGAGACTACCGAGGAGAAGACGGATCCCCAAGAGGGAAACCCCGTCGAGTGGGAGTCGTGCACGCCACCGTGTTAGTGTGCGTGTGTGCTAGAGGGAACACCTTCACGGGCTGAACGTGAACTCTGTGCGTAGTCTATGCCTGTGAGTGTGGACTGAACATATTTTGTGGTAAACATGTTCATAAACTCTTTTATGTAATAAAACTTTGCTTCCGCTTTGTACCTTTTATGTGTGTTATCCGGTGCTGTGCAACGCAGCACCCCTCAGCGTGATCCTGGCTCGATGAGGCCGTGAGGCCCTCGCAGCGTGGTATCAGAGCTGGCTTGAGGTTTAATGCACTAAAGGTCATCTTTTTCAAAAACTCGGTGAGGAACGAGTTAGTAGCCCATATAAGAATGTTATTAGTGTATAGAAAGTGGCAAATCTAACCTATTTGCTTATGTCGGAAATTCATGCACCTCGGGACGTCATATGTCTTGGGGGGTGCATGAAAGCGCTGTCCACCAGTGCGCACAAGCTAAAGGGTGGAGCCTCACATGTGGCAGGAAACCCAGCCCGCTTTGGTATCCTCTACGACTCTTCATGTTGTTTGGGGTATTCGAGCAACGCACTTCCCTGGCGTGCTACGGGCTAGTTTGGGAGACCCCGTCATGTGGTTAGTAAAGTGAACACGTAGCTCAAGGCGTGTTTGGTTTGAGAAAAACCGTGCGAGTGATGACGGACGGTTGTATGAACTGTATTGGGAACGGGTTCGGTGTGCAGCCAAGCCCAACGATTGTGTGAGTTATTTGCAGGTAGTCTAACCACGAATCGGTAGACTAACTTTCGAACTAGGACAGATCTTTCACCAAGCAAATACTTTCTGGAAAGATATTGAAGTTCGCTTTAACTTTGATTTTGAGCTCCAGAATTATTTTTGCTTTAACATGGTCTAAATAAGGTTTAAATGTGAACTGGTCAGGGCTGTCAGTTTGGGCAGCAGACCAGCAATCAAATTTGTTCTAAGTTTGAATTGTGTTTCCAAGTTTTACGAGTTCAATGACATGTTTTAATGTTATAACTCAATGATTTACTGTTGAAATGAATATTTGGCCTTTTTCAAATATGTTTCTACAGATGACAGCGGATAGACAATTGGAGAACGGGTGGGTGGTATCCCACTGTTCTCAACGCAGCGGTTATCCGGAAGTGTTGAAGCAAATGCTTCAATATTTCGGGTATGTGGAGATGCCGCAGTACCTCACCAAGGAAGAAGGAAAGGAGGGAAACAATACAAGGACTATCCATGTCAAAGTTCCTGCAGGACCTAAGCCACCTGGTTGGGCCCGTTCACCGTCACGGTGAGAGGTAGACAGCCGGAGGAAATGTGGCAAGTGGCAGCCCGTGACACCATGTCGCGTTTCTTCCAACTACAAGTGAGAGCTATGGAGGGAACTCCATACGCGCTGGTCCCGGTGGAGGGGCGAGCTAATCATGTGTTTAGGGAAACGTACTTGGAGGCAACAGATCCGGGTTGCCCAAGGTACAATCCTGCGGAGGCGAACCTCAGCCTCCAGTTGAGGGCAGGGAAGGCCATGATGGACAGCCAAGCTGTCCGTACGGATTGTCTTGCCGTGAAGCTCAAGGAGAGCACCAGCCATGTGGACCATTTCAAAAGTGCTCACAGTGCACTCCGCAATGTTCTCCTTCTGACATAATCAGTTGCATCGTCTGAAGAAGGCAAAAAATAAAAGCCATGTCCACATCACGGCTTTATAACAGCAAGTGCAGGCCTTGACCCAGCAGAATGAGGTCCTCACTTAAGAGCGTGATGATGCTATTGAGGAGGGACAGGGCTGGGAAGAGTACTATAACCAAGCCATTGACGAGGTGCATGCGTTGCAAGACCTCGTACCTCCGGTAGTGGGCCTACCTATGGTAGGTGCGGTACACGTGGTTTTGGGTATCACGGCGATGTGGGAACCTGAACTGGAAGAGGAGGTCATGGACCCGGAGCCACCAGCAGAGGTAGCGGAGGAGGACGACGCACAGGAGGTCAAGTTCTACTCCGAGTAGCGAGTTACCGTTGCCAAGTAAGGCAGCGAGGGTGATGTGTAGAAACTTTTGTAATCGGTGACATGTCGTGTGGACAATAGTATATGTATAGGTAGTAACGACATGAGCACGACTTCTCGGAGACCCGAGAATAATGTATCTTGTATAAAGTTTAAGCTTTATCAATATATGTTAATGTTGTACAAGTTTATTCATGTGTCACTTCAATACCTACTATTTTATAAGGAATTTTAAGAATGACATGTGCTGATTGCTGCTGTTTTGAATTTCAGAATGACTCGCACTCGTGCCAACCCGGAAGTTGGGGGTTCTAGTCAGCGGGGAGATGCCTCCCAACAGCCTCCCGAGGATTCCTCGGGACAGCAACAACAACAACCGCCACCGCCAACGGTTACATTTTCCGACATTGTTTCGGCTATGGAGGGTTCACATCAGCAGCACACGGAGTTGCTGCAAACATTAATTGCAAATACGTCTCGACCAGAGAGGCGTCAAGACCGCGAGGAGCGCCAACAAAACTCCTACTCTGATTTTCTAGCTACCCATCCCCCGGTATTCTAAAGGGCGGATGAACCCCTCGATGCAGACAACTGGCTCCACACAATGGAGATGAAGTTCGGGCTGCTCCAAGTGAGTGAGCAGCGCAAGGCTCAGTTTACAGCCCAACAGCTTCAAGGGTCTGCGAGCGCTTGGTGGGCAAACTTCTGTGCCTCTCAACCCACCGAGCGAGTTATGACCTGGGCATAGTTCCGGACGGCTTTCAGGGCCTATCACATACCGCCAGGTCTAATGAAGAGGAAGACACACGAGTTCCTCCGCCTGCAGCAGGGCAGCAGGAACGCGCTGGAGTATTCCAGGGCATTCAATGATCTCGCACTCTACGCTTCATATCACGCCGATACCGACGAGAAGCGGCGGGATCATTTTTACTAGGGGCTTAACCCGCTCCAGAAGGACAAGCTGGCAATGTTCAATCGTGGCAGCCTCAACGACATTATTGATGCTGTGACTGTTCAGGAGGACTCCGGCAAGGAGTTAGCGGCGGCAGAGAAGAAGCGAAGCGCGCTGCAGAGCAGCGGAGAGGGAGGTGGTCCTTCTTAGAAATACTGGATGGTGTATCGCTCACCATCGGGTCAACGCTGGCAGCCACGACAGAGGCCGATGCCATTCCGTAGTCGGCCATATTCTCCACTGGTGTTCAGGCTGGCACTACCAGCATCACCTCCACAGCAATAATAGAAGCAGTGGGCGATGCCGCGTGCGTTTGCACCTCAGCAGCGCATGCCGGACTTTCGTCCCCCAAGCACGGGCCAGTCGTCAACCGCATGCTTCAAATGCAGTCGCCCAGGACACTTCGCTAACAACTGTCCCGATAGGCGAGGCGGCGGAGTGGCACCACAGTTTACGGGGAGGAATCAGCTCCGGAACCCCATTAATGGATGGCGGGCAAATCCTAAGCCCGGCACCGTCCACCAACTCGCCATAGAGGACATGCTGGAAGGGGAGCCAATCCTTGCGGGTATGTTCCATCTCCACCAGCATCCCGCTATAGTGTTATTTGATTCAGGCACCACGCATAATTTTATTAGCCAAGCTTTTATTGCTAAACACAGCTTGCAAATACTACCACCGAAAGTCCATATTTGATTTGTTCACCGGGTGGGAAAATTTCAGCAAGCATAATGGTTTCCAAAGCACCATTATGCTTAGAGGGTAGAGTATACCCCATGTCTCTCTTAGCTTTAGAGGGACAAAAGGTCGATGTCATCTTAGGATGCCCTGGTAAACCACCACGGCGCTGTTTTAGACACCGTCCTCCGAGTCATGCATCTATACTCAGAAATGCACGAGTCACTTTCATTATTTCTGGTCAGTACAGAAATAAAACTTCCAAGTGTATATCAATCCACCACCATCAGATTGGAAGACATTCCAGTACTCCATGAGTTCCCTGACGTGTTCCCAGATGATTTACCGGGGATGCCGCCTGACTGAGAAGTGGAGTTCAAGATTGAACTTGCACCCGGAACTATGCCTATATCCCGAAGGCCGTACAAGATGGCGCCAAAGGAATTGGCAGAACTGAAGACGCAGTTAACGGACCTTCTGAAGAAGGGTTTTATTAGGCCGAGCTCCTCGTCATGGGACTGTTCGGCATTATTTGTGAAGAAGAAGGATGAGACGTTACTGCTTTGCGTGGACTATCATCCACTAAACGCCGTAACCATCAAGAACAAGTACCGTTGCCATGGATCGACATGTTGTTTGATCAGTTGGTCGAAGCAAAAATCTTTTCCAAAATGGACTTAAGATATGGGTACCATCAGATTAAGATATGGGCTAGGATATTCCAAAGACGGCTTTCTCGACGAGGTACAGGCTTTATGAGTACCTGGTCATGTCCTTCGGCCTCACCAACGCTCCAGATCACTTCATGTGCTTCATGAACTCGGTATTCATGCTGGAGCTGGACAAGTTTGTCGTGGTCTTCATTGACAACATATTGGTATATTCCAAGTCGGAGGAAGAACACATGAAGCATCTGAGTATAGTGTTGCAATGGCTGCGGGATCACAAACTCTACGCAAAATTCAGCATGTGCGAATTCTGGATATCACAAGTGCCTTTTCTCGGGCATATTATCTCAGTGGAGGGCATCGCTGTAGACCCGAGTAAGATCACACAAGTGCTGAATTGGAAGTCCCCGAGAACTGTTCACAAGGTACGGAGTTCCCTCGGACTCACGGGATATTATCGGAGGTTCATTCTGAACTTCTCGAATATTGCCAAGCCTATGATGGAGACGCTGAAGAAGGCTACCAAATATGTTTGGAGTCCAGCATGTGAAGCAGCGTTCAAGGCATTAGTGAAGCACTTAACATCAGCACCGGTTTTGGCTCAGCCAGACACAACAAAACCGTTCGATGTGTACTGCGATGCATCCGGCGTTGGGCTCGGATGTGTGCTGATGCAAGACCGAAGGGTGGTCGCGTATGGATCGTGTCAGCTCAGGAACCATGAGAAAAATTATCCAACTCATGACTTAGAGCTTGCTACCGTGGTACTCGCACTCAAGATGTGGAGGCACTACCTACTCGCTAACCTCGTGCATTTATATACCGACCACAAAAGCCTCAAGTACATATTCACTCAGAAGGAGTTAAACATGAGGCAGCGAAGATTGTTGGAGTTGATAAAAGATTACAAAATAGAGATCCATAATCACCCCGGCAAGGCAACATAGTGGCGGATGCGCTGAGTCGCATGTCACACGTCAACAATCTGACCATCACACCGTTGGAAGAGAGCGAGCCACCATTGCATGTGATTCCACATGGAGCTCTCTACAACTTAGATTTGATCCCCACCATCCGTTAAGAGATAGCGGCAGATCAGAAACATGAAAAGGGCATGTCACATTTGGGGAGATGTGTAGACAGTGGGGAGCTAAAATGTTTCCGAAAAGACAGGGACGGCGTCCTATGGTGCAAGTATCATATCGTCGTAACCCGTAACCCATAGTTACGATAGAAAATCTTTGATGAGGCTCACTTATCAAAGTTTTCTATTCACCCCAGCAGCAAAAAGATGTATCAAGAACTCAGAAACAAGTTTTGGTGGACACGGATGAAGCGGAAAATCACAAAGTACGTGTCCGAGTGTGATACATATCGAAGGGTGAAGGCAGACCACATGAGAAAACCAGGACTGCTACAACCACTGGGCATTCCTGCCTGGAAGTGGGAAGATGTGAGTATGGACTTCATCATCGGTTTACCCACCACATTTCAGAAGCATGATTCAGTGTGGAAGATCGCCGACCGGCTCACCAAAGTTTCTCATTTTTTCCCGGTCAACACCAACTACAACGCTAAGAAGTATGCCGAATTGTACATCTCACGGATCCTATGCTTGTACGGTGTACCCCGCACCATCATATCAGATCAGGGCACTTTATTTGTGTCTCGTTTTTAGGAGCAGTTGAATGCTTCTTTAAAGGTGAAGCTGATCCGTAGTTCAGCATACCACCCGCAGACGGATGGGCAAACCGAGCGAGTAAATCAGATTTTAGAAGATATGCTACGAGCTCATGCTATCAACCACGGTAAGAATTGGGATGATCACTTACCGTTTGACGAGTTCTCGTACAACAATGGGTACCAAGCCAGCACAAGATGGCGCCCTATGAGGCGCTATGTAAGGGCCTAAGTTTTTGGCACATGTTCAAAGTGTTCATCCACACACACACACTTCATTTGAAGAAACTTGATGAATACATTTGAAGAGCATGTAAACACCATCAACATGCTCATTAGAGAATAAACTCACAAAATGCAAAAGTTGCATTTCCCACATGCATCATAAAGCGGCTGGACATATGAAAAAGTCCTACACCTTGCTAGGAATGTCCTTGCCAAATTTCACCAAAATTCAAAACCTTTTTGAAGTCCTTTTTGGTATAGCTAGAAAGAGGGTGGTTTGAACTCAAATTCAAATTCAAACTGTTTTCATCCCATGAATTCAAAAGTGGGAGACATATTCCTACTCAGCACATTTTTTTGAACTCACACACCAATTTTCACTCTATTTGGAGTTGATCTTGACGTGAGCTAAGTTTAGCAAATTCAAACTTTATTTGAATTTCAAACTGCATATGTGCTGAAATTTAGTCAAACAAAACCCAATTTGAATGCTATCCAATTCAAATGGCCCAGGGGTAGATAATTCAAATGACCAAGGTTATTTTGGTCTCTACTGTTTATAGCAGTGGGAAATTTAATTTCAGAGGTTAAACCCTGGGTGGGACCCACTTGTCAGCCTCAGCAGCAAATTCAACCGACTGAAGCCCGAGCTCGGTTACTTGCGCGCGAGCAAGCAGCCGCCACGGCGAAGGATCCATCGGGACAGCAGCTGCTTGCCGCCCCGAGCCGCTGAACCACCTCGCGGCCTTCTTATCCAGAGCCCGAGCCGGCGAGAGGCGCATTCGCCTATTTCTCTGCTCCCTCGCGCAAGAAACGCAGCTCTCGCCGCCGCTCTGTCGGTTGATCGGAGAAGCCCACAATCACAGCCTCTCCACTCCCTCCAAGCTGCAAAACGGTACTAAGGACTCTCCTTCTCTTTCCCCGTTGATGGAAATTGGCTGAACTCGGACGATCTCGACCATACCGAGAGTTCTTTCCGGTGACCTAAGTCCGCCGCACTTCGGGCTCCCATGGACAGCCCAAACGGGAAGGTGTTACGCGCTAAGGAGTCCCCGGATGCGTTAGGGACTGGTGCTGCTCACCCCGAACCACAGCCCGAGTGTTTGATCACCGGCGACGAATTTCAGTTTCCCCTTTCACTAGGCGCAGACCGACCTTCGGGTGCGGATCCGCCAAATTCTCACCCCATAGTTGTTTAGAGACCCTCAAACTGTTCCTACACGATCTAGGCTTAGTGGCGCACAAGTTAGCTTCACGACACCTAGCATGAGAACCCTTGTACATGGCGTATTTCGGAGCCTGCCAACGGCGGCTCATGCGGGAAGCATCGGGCGCACGGTGAGAGCCTACTTAAGACCTCTCCTGAGCTGCTTCGAGCCCATTCCTAGCTTCCGTAGGGACCACTGATGCTCTCCGGCCTTTTGCTTGATTGGTTGGGGTGCTAGGAGGGTCGGCCGACACGGCCAAAGTTCTTCCGAAGCCGCCGCTCGTCGCCGACTATGTGCCGGTGATTTTCAGGACGAGCTGAGCCCAGCATCGTGCTCCCCGGATGGATTTAGGAAGAGGCAGGCAAAATCATAGAGTTTGGCGCACGGCAGAGGCCACCGGCGAGGGGTCGCGGCGGCCGAGCGCGGGAGGCCGGAGGTAGACGAAGCCCCCGGTCCCACGCGTCAGTGGCAGATATTTTAAAATTGGGATTCGCTGCAGCACTGGATCGGATGAGGCTGCACGCGAAGGATTCAGTAGCCCCGTGTGTCTACCGCTGAGAAGTGGACACGTAGCCCCGGTCCCACGCGCAGCGGTTTAAACTTTTTCCCAATTTTCAGATTTAGTCCAAACTTAAAACCCACATAACTTTGGCTAGGAAACTCCAAATCGAGTGAAGCAAATTTTGTTAGATTCAGCTCTCTGAGTACTTTCCAGCAAATCAAGTTTCACTTTATGGAAATCAATATTTCTCCAGAATTAATTCTTCAAAATTTAAATTATTTAGAATTTTAACTGGAGAACCCTGTGGAGGACAATTCTGATATTTTGCCAGGATGTTCAACAAAATATACCTGAGCTACCATAAAAATTTCAGATCCATTTGAGGTAATTTGATCTACCTAATGGTGTGATTAATAAAACTGTTCCAGATAAAATAGAAAATGTCCAGAAATATTTTCAGAATTTCTCTGAAATTGTTTAGCTCATATCTTTAGCAAGGGTCCTTTAAATTAATTGATACCAACTCCATGAGAACCCTCTGAAAATCTAGTTTTCAGAAAGTCATATCTTGCTCCATGAAAATCCCTAGAACACCCTAGGAGCTCCAATTAAGGTCAAGTACATAATTATTTGTGGAGATCACAAATGCGCTTTGCTGCAAATAAAACTTGGCCAAGTCTCTGTTTAGGTTGTAACCAAACCACTGTAAAAATTTCAGAGTCATTGGGTCTGTCTAATAAGACTTATAGTCTTCACAAATTTAAATTCAATTCAAATGCATTTAAATTGTAGTCGCTAAGGTTGAGGAGGAACCCGAAGTCTTAGACTTCGTCACTACGGAAGAGCAGCTAGCCTACGACCAAGAGCAGCAAGGCAAGCTGTACGCTTCCGCTAATTTCATTTATGTAATATGATGTGTGTATATCGACCCGTGTGCTGTTGGGTGCCGCATAACACGGCACCACCCGACGAGGTCCTGTGGTCCGTCTCAGCTGGTATCAGAGCTGCGTTGGGAACAGAGCACGGATTGAGCATCATATTACATCAAAAACTTAGGATACGGTGAGATAACGGTACTAGGCCCACATAAGGACTACTATTAGCATAATATGAAGGTGGCAAGCTAACTTATGTGTTACGTTGGAAAATCGTGCATCTCAGGACGTCTATGTCTTGGGGGGTGCACGTATGCGCTGTCCACCAGTGTGCACAAGCTGAAGGGTGGAGCCTCACGGGTGGCAGGTAACCCGACCCGCTTTAGTATCCTCTACGACTCTTCATGTCGTTTGGGGTATTCGAGCAACGCCATTCCCTGACGTGCGTGGTGCAATTTGGGAGACCTCGTCACGTGGTCAGTAACGTGAACACGTAGCTCAAGGCGTGTTTGGCTTGAGAACACCTGGGCGAGTGATGACGGCCGGGTGTACAAACTGTATGGATACCGGGTTCGGTGTGCAGCCGAACCTGATGATCGAGTGTGTTTTATGCAGGAACTAACCACGAAAACCTTAGTACGTGTAGAACACGTTTGTGAGTGATCGTTTTAGTGCAACCTAAGGACACGTATATGCCGGTGTAATCCGGTTAAGTTTTTCTTTGGTGAGGCAACGTAGTACCGTCATGTCTTACGGTGCATCGTCACCGTACTGCACTTAATAGTATTTTTTCCTATGAAGAAATCATTCATGACTAACTTCCAAACAAAAAAATGGCTGTGATAAAGCACATATTAGCTACTGAGATCTTCATTTGAACTAAGTTTCAAAGAAGAGACTTGTTAGGCTTCTTTCGATCTCAAAGACAGAGTGCTCTGTGCAGACAGAAATTTTTCTGGGCTTTAACAGAGCATAACTCTGATTATATTGACCCAATGGAGGTGTTTGATACAGTTATGGAAAGGTTATTAAGTGCTCTACAACTTTTCTGTAGACCTCCAGAGCAAAAATCAGACGCCAACTTGGTTGAATCTCCAGGTGAGGGCAAACTGTTCAGAAAACAGAGCAGCTGCAAACTCCTCTGGATGTTTCTGTAAATTGGCCATAACAATCTGTAGAAAACTTTCTAAGGGTCATATGATACACCGTTGGAAAGTTTACGAAACTTGCAACGATTTTGTAGTTCATAGTTTGTTCAGAATTGTACCCTATTTGTATGTAAAACTGTGATGAAAACAGCCACATACAAAGGAGGTGCTGGCAAAATTTATCCAGAAAATTCTGTCAACTTGAAACGAGGTTAACTTCCGATTAAGGGATGATCCAGAGGCATGTGAGTACTCTTTAGAAATATACTGAAGTTAACTTTAACTTTTGTATTCAACGTGGGTTATGAAAATGCTAGTAACTGGATCAAATTCTGGGTTAAGTACAGAAAGGTCTGTTCTGTACAGAATGAGGGACTGAATATGTTGGCTTTATAAAGATGTGTAAACATGAAATTTTGTTATGCTTTCATAAAGTTTTTGCATGTTCATGTTTTACATACTTTCACATACTGCTAGATCAAGTTTTGACTCCCCTCAAAATTATGCTTTTGCAGTATGGTGCGTACTCATTCTCTGAGTAGGACTGAAGGTTCTCATCGAGACGGTGATGACTCGACTCCACCACGGGCACCGCCATAAACGGTATGGGCGGATGTCATGGCTCAGATGGTCGAGTCAAGTCAAGAGAACACAAGACTACTCCAAGCCTTGGTACAACAGGGCTTACACCAACGTGCACAACAGGACGTTCCACCTTGGAACGCCTATTTGGACTTCTTGGCGACACAACCGCCAATTTTCATAGAAGCCAATGAACCAGTGGAAGCTGATCAGTGGCTTCGAGTTATGGAGTCCAAGTTTGGAGTGTTTGAGTGCGACGAATATCAGAAGACATTATTTGCAGCTCAACAGCTCCATGGAGCGGCCGGAAATTGGTGGTTCGTTTATCTTACCACCGTTCCGGAAGGCCATCAAGTGGAATGGACGGAATTTCGTGAAGAATTCCGTGCTCGTCACATTCCTATGGGTTTTATCAAGGCCCAACAGCAGGAATTCAGAAACTTGAAGCAGGGGGACATGAGTGTCCTCGATTATGTCAGACGATTCAACCTTCTGGCACAATATGCTCCTGCTTATGCGACGAGCGAAGCTGCAATGTGCGACTACTTTTTCTATGGATTGAGTGCCATACTAAACGAGAAGTTAGCTTTGTTCAATCAAGGCAGTTACACCGAGTTCATCAGTGCTGCTCTGCTGCAAGAACAAGCGACACTTGAGTGTCAAGCAGAGAAGAGGGACCGGGAGAATGTGCAAGAAGACACACCAGTCGTTCCTCGTAAATACCGTGTGGTGTATCACACACCATCCGATGAAAGATGGCAAACGCCAGTGAGATCAACTCCGTACAGATTTCCTGATCAAGAATCTTGTCTTGAAGAAACACCTTTGCCGCAGCAACGAATGACACCTGTGACATCATTGCTGCAGCCGAGTACATCAACTCCTCAACAACAAGTCATGAAGAACCGGGGAAACCTCCGTGTTCTTATTGCTACTGTTCAGGGCACATTAGGCAAGAATGCCGGGAGAAGTTGGTAAGCACCAAACAGCCATCATCGTCAGGTGTATGCCACCACCTACTCAAGTCAACATAACAGCATTGCAATCCGGGAGTGTGCAACATCTTGCCATTGAGGATGTCCCGGAGGGAGCACCGGTGTTAGCGGGCATGTTTACTCTCAAAGACATGCCCGTGCTCATACTTTTTGATTCCGGTGTAACCCACAATTTTATCAGCAAAACATGCGTGGATCAGCACCAATTATCCAACAATACTCCCACAACGAGTTTTCTTATACGATCACCGGGAGGAAATATCTCTGCCAATCAGATTGTGTCCCGAGCAGCTTTGTGTTTGGGAGGAAAAATATACCCAACATCGCTGATTATGTTGGATAGGCAGAAGATAGACATTATATTGGGGATGTCTTGGTTAAATCGTCACGGTGCCGTTCTCAATATCGGTAACCGGACTGTCCAGATTGACTCGCCGAATCACGGACAGCACACGCTGTTTTTAGAAAGCGAAGATCCAGATATGGTAGAGGCCTACCACACGGAAGCGCTGAAGCATGAAGATATTCCGGTGGTGCGTGATTATCCCGACGTTTTTCCTGATGACTTAGCGGGCATGCCGCCCGAACGGGACGTCGAGTTTAAGATTGAACTGGCGCCGGGAACGACGCCTATCTCACGAAGGCCTTACAAGATGGCACCTAACGAGCTAGCGGAGTTGAAAGAGCAACTTAATGAACTCATGAGCAAGGGTTTCATACGACCAAGTTCCTCACCTTGGGGTTGCTCAGCGCTGTTCGTTAAGAAGAAGGACGAAACACTACGGCTATGTGTTGATTACCGTCCTCTCAATGCTGTCACAATAAATAACAAGTATCCGTTGCCCCGCATCGACATCCTGTTCGATCAACTTGTGGGTGCAAAGGTATTTTCGAAGATGGATCTTCGGTCGGGATATCATCAAATCAAAATCCGACCGGAGGACATACCGAAGACAGCTTTCTCGACGAGATACGAACTCTATGAGTACCTCGTCATGTCATTTGGGCTAACCAACGCTCCGGCACACTTCATGTACTTGATGAATTCTGTGTTCATGCCCGAGTTAGACATGTTTGTCGTGGTATTCATCGACGACATATTGGTTTACTCCAAATCTAAAGAAGAGCACGCTGAACATCTGCGTATTGTGCTACAACAGTTGAGGGAGCACAAGTTATATGTCAAGTTCAGCAAGTGCGAATTTTGGATTGACCAAGTGCCTTTCCTAGGGCATATTATTTCAGCAGAAGGTATTGCCGCGGACCCCAGCAAAATTGAACAAGTGCTGAAATGGGAATCTCCCAAGTCAGTCCACGAGGTCCGAAGTTTCCTAGGTTTAGCGAGGTATTATCAGAGGTTTTTTCTGAGCTTCTCAAAGATTGCTAAACCAATGACAGAGCTGCTGAAGAAGGGCACTAAATATATGTGGAATGCAGCATGTGAAGCCGCATTCAAAACTTTGGTGAAACATCTCACAACAGCTCCAGTTCTTGCTCAGCCAGACACGACGAAGCCATTTGATGTATACTGTGATGCATCCGGCATCGGTCTCGCCTGCGTTCTGATGCAAGAAGGGCGTGTAGTCGCCTATGGGTCTCGTCAACTGCGAAACCACGAGCAGCATTATCCAACTCACGATCTTGAGCTTGCTGCAGTGGTGTTGGCATTGAAGATGTGGAGGCATTACCTACTTGGTAATCTTGTTCACCTCTACACCGACCATAAAAGCTTGAAGTATATCTTCACGCAGAAGGAGCTGAATATGAGGCAACGGAGATGGTTGGAGCTCATAAACGATTATGAAATTGAGATCCACTATCATCCGGGAAAAGCAAACGTGGTTGCCAACGCGCTGAGTGGGAAAGCCCACGTTCACAACTTAGCGGCTGCTGAGTTAGAAGACGAAGAACCAAGCCTCCGTGTCATTCCGTATGGCGCGCTTTATAATCCCGCGCTCATTCCAACGATCCGTGAAGAGATTGTTGAGGCTCAAAGAAGAGACAGAGGTATGTCTCACATACGGAGAAGACTAGACAACGGAGAGGTCAAATGTTTCCGGAAGGATGAGAACGGTATGATATGGTTTAATGACCGTATAGTGGTACCGCACAATATGAAACTCCGGAAGAAGATCTTGGATGAAGCCCACCTGTCAAAGTTTTCCATTCATCCCGGAAGTAACAAGATGTACCAAGATTTGAAACAGAAATTTTGGTGGACGAGGATGAAGAGGGAGATTGCTAAATACGTATCCGAATGCAATACGTGTAGATGGGTCAAGGCTGATCATATGCGGAAAGCCGGACCGCTACAACCTTTCAAGATTCCGGCGTGGAAATGGGAGGATGTGAGTATGGACTTCATCGTCGGATTGCCGCTCACATCCAGGAAGCATGACTCGATATGGGTGATCGTCGACCGGTTGACAAAGTCGGCTCATTTCATACCGGTGAACACTCATTATCGAGCAAGGCAATATGTGGAGTTATTCATCTCCAGGATTATATGCTCACATGGTGTCCCGAAGACCATCATTTCAGATCGAGGTGCGCTGTTTGTTGCTCGTTTTTGCGAGCAGCTGCATGCCTCGTTGGGCACCAAGCTAATTAGAAGCTCTGCATATCACCCTCAAACCGATAGACAAACTGAGAGGGTGAATCAAGTGCTCGAGGACATGTTGAGAGCGTGTGCCATCCACCACGGTAGGAATTGGGACGATCACCTACCGCTGGCGGAGTTTTCATACAACAACGGGTATCAAGCAAGTATTAAAATGGCACCGTATGAAGCTCTCTACGGCCGGAAGTGTCGCACACCGCTGAATTGGTGTGAGTCCGGTGAAAGAGTTCTGTTTGGGATTGATCTTGTCAACGAAGCCGAAGACCGAGTTCGGTTGATACAAGAGAACTTAAAGGCTGCACAATCCCGACAGAAGAGCTACGCTGATCAATGGCGTAGGCCTTTGCATTTGGACGTCGGAGAGCACGTGTATCTTCGTGTATCTCCGATGAAGGGAATTCACCGTTTCGGTGTAAAGGGGAAACTCGCTCCCCGTTTTATTGGTCCTTTTGCTATCACGGAGAAGTGCGGACCCGTAGCCTACCGGCTGGAATTACCGGCAAGTCTAGCGCGTGTTCATGATGTATTTCATGTTTCACAGCTGCGGAAGTGCCTCAAATTCACTGCTGCTGTTCGCACTGAGGACATCGACGAACTGAAACCGTACCTGACCTACACCGAGCGACCGGTTCAGATTTTGGATGAAATGACCTGTGTAACCCGGAACCGGACGATCAAATTTTACAAGGTGCTGTGGAGTAATCACACCGCGGAAGAGGCGACGTGGGAAAGTGAAGATTACCTCCGCACCAACGATCCGGAATTTTTAGCTTTGTACAGTTTGTAATTACCTCTCCCGTCTCGTTCCTCTTTTGTAATCTCGGGACGAGATTTTTTAAGGGGGGAGGAATGTAAAAGTCCCAAAAATGTGTATGAATAAAAACCAAGGTTTGAGTTCGTATGTGTGGCAAAGACATGAAAAATGGGACTTGCTAAAAGTTTTCTTAATGCAAGGTAATACATGGATGAACATCCAACATGAGGTTCACCTTTTTATTTAAAAGTGTTGGACCAATAAGGAGTTAAATACCTCTTTGCATGTAAGTTTAAAAATCAGATTTGAAATTCAATGTTCACACATGTAGTGACCAAGAACTTTGATTAAAAATGCAGCCACATAGATGGAATTATAGGGAGGAGTTTGATCCCCAACTTTTTATTTGTAGGGTGGGCTCAAAAAGGAGTTAAAGAGAAGAATTTGCAAACTTCACCCAAATTCAAATTTGGCAAGCAAATTCAAACTGAATTGGAAAGATTCAAATTCTAACCCACATTTTACAACTCAGAATTGTGGGAGTTAAGAGGATCATCTTGAACAGATATTTGGGAGGTACATGTGGAGTGGGACCCACATGTCATAGAGCTAAAGGAAGAAACCTTGCACCCTAAGTCTCAGCCCAGTGGGGAAATTCACCGAACAACACTTGAGCCCTGAGCAGCTCCCACCGTGGAGCCACGGGGATGCTCGGCAGTGCCACCAGCTGCTTCTTTCCCCCACGCGCGGCCATCGAAGGCGGTTCCTTTGACGTTATCGTGCCTCAGCCGAGCGAAGACCCAGTTGTTCTCCTCCCCTCGCGAGCGCACGAACAGCAGCTGTTTCTCCCCGCCGCTCTCTCAGTCCGATCGAAGAAACGGCGAAGCAGTCGTGTCTTCCCTCCCGGAGCTGCTAAACATCGCCGTGAGCTCGACCTCCATCTCCCTGACCCGCAAGCAAGTGAGCTGCGGCCCTCAGTGCCCGAGAACAACCGCCACCGCGGCGACCTAGCTCAAAAACATGATCGGACGCTCATGGACAGCCCTCCACAGGGGGTGTCACGACCGAGCGATCGCAGCTATGGACGCGCACGGGTGCGGTGCTGCTCTCAGCCCAAGCTCAGGCCATACCGTGAAGCATCGCCGGCGAATTTCGAAGTTTTGCTCTGGCGACCCCATTCCGAGCTTCCGGTACGATTCCTTCGAATTCTTGCCCTCTGATTCTCCTTAAGTCACCAAGTTTGGCACAGAGAAGCTAGACTAGCCGGCGATCGTTTTTCTTTTTGCATCCAGCGCATGAAAACGCCTCAGGCCAGCGAATTTCGAGCTCTTCTTGGGTTGTTCATGGCGGACCCTTTCGGTCGCACGATGACAACCTAGTTTCCACCACTTCCGAGCTACTTTGAGAACGTGCCGATCTTCCTAGAGGTGCGCTGGTGCTGTAGGGCGCGTCGGCACAGGTTTTGGTGGGCTGGAAACCCTAGGCAACGCTACCAAACCTCCACAGTGGCTGGCGCACGTCGCCGGCCAGTTTCGGGCCGCCGGCAGCCCAAGAAGACCCCACAGTTGTGTTCCTCGGTGTCACAAACTCCCTGGCGGCGAGTTTCAGCTCAGGCGGTGGCCGGAAACGGCGAGCCGGCGAGCTCCGGCGTCGTGCCGGCGAGGGGCAGCGCAGACGCGAGCGAGGAAGCCGGAGGAAGAAGACGAAGCATGGGCCCCGCCTGTCAGCAGCTTAAATTTTAAACTCAGGATCAGGTGTGGCCGGGATCCTGTGTGTTGCCGCGCAGAGACGCTGTGGCCCGGTGTGGCTTCGTTTCTATTGGCTGGAATTCAAAACTGTGGGTCCAGCCGGATTTTCAATAGGAAAATAATTCCAGACTTAGCTCAATCTTTAGAAATTCATATCTCCCTGTAGAGAACTCCAATTTGAGTGATTCCAATTTGGTTGGATTCATCTCTCTGAGTTCAATCCAAATATGAACTCAGATTTGTATGAAAGTTAATATTATATTCTGGAAATTTTTTTGAAGGTTTTCTGAAAAAGATTTATTGAGGGAGTTTGTTTATCCAAAAATCCCCAAATTTTGCCAGAATATTCTTTAGCATAGTATTGACCTACTAGCAAATTTTCAGCTCATTTGAGTAGGAATTTGCTAAATGCAAACTACTGTGTTCAAAAGAGTCCAGAACATTTTCAGAAAATGTTTCCCACTTCAAAAATCTGATCTGAGAAACCCATAGCTCCAAAAATCATAGGAAAATTTAGGAAAGCTCTCTGAGGCATACTTGGAATTGTAGTTCACTTAATTGTGCATGATAATGCACATTACTACAGAATTAATTCTTTGGAGTACAAATGCTTAAAGAATTGTTCTGGGAGAACTACTCAGGTAAAAGGGCTGAATTTTGGACCAGATGACTCTCATGTGATCAGGAACTCACATGTAAATTATCAGCCCAAGATGAGTCCTTGAACTCCCTGTTCTTATTCTCCATACTTATGTATAAGGGAAAAATGCATAAGAGATGTTGTGAGAATTATGGGGGACACAATGTGACTCCACATTAGCTGCAATTTGGCAAGCTAAATCCTTAGGAAGTATAGAACCTGCTGTAAAAGTGTTGAGGCCATTGGAGTTTTTGTTCTTCAATTGCACTCAAATCTTTTCAGCTTATCTATTATGTTCATTAGAGAAAAGGTTTAGTGTATAGCTAAGGCCTTAAGGTCAATTTAGTTTATTTCTGTTCTTTGCACAACAGAGGCAACCCAAGCCATGCTTGGCTTTTCCACACAACCTCTGTCCTCAGAAATTAATTCCATAACTTCTTTCCATTACATTCTATAAAATATGTGCATATGCATCTCAATAGGAACCACAACGAAGGGGACTCAAAGGAGTGATTCATCGAAGTGGATCAAGCTCCGGAGAGTCAAGGGTGGATCTGCAAGGACACTAACTGTTTATATACGACTACCCTGCAAAACAGGCAAGCTCCGGTTTGCATTTAACAGCTGTTAAGTTTTTGTTTTGTATTCACTTTCGGTTAGGATATGAATTATGCATTAGGTCTAGTGTTTGATACTCCTCTTGCATAACCAAATGACCCATGGAGTATTGGGTAGATGTCTTTCACCGTGTAGAACTGCCATGCTTAACTACGGTTCGGTAGAAGTCGAGTGGTGAGATGCTACTCGCAGATTTAGGAACAGCAGGGGCATACGGGATTGGTTCGTAATTGAATCAGCAAATTAAAGTTGAGACCGGAAGGTTGTAGGAGCAGCAGGACATAGGGGCCTGGGTGCTGTAGACCTGTCCGTGTCGGTCAAGGACCGATCCGTATGCGGCCCTGTTGAACAAGTTTGAGTTGTGTACCGGACTCATGCTGGCTATATGGGACCCAGTAAACCGATGTACCTCGGGAAGCTGTCGTTGGGACTTTTCGGGTCGCCTCAGGCGGACGGCTGGTGTGCAGTATGTGGGTAATATTCTCATGACATCTTATGTTGGAAGGTGCACCATGAGAGTAGCTACTGTACGGGCCGACTTGATCGATCCAGCGGGGGTGAAACGGGGGAAAGGCTGCCACGTACGACGTCAGTGATGGTTGTTGTAGGCAACGTCGAGTATGGGCGTACGTGTCGTGTAGTCCGGGTGTTATGGATTCGAATCACCGTCGCTCGCGGAATGGACCGAGCATACTTGTTCTCACAGTCATGACGTAGTAAGAACTTGCATGAGAAAGGAACTAATCATTTTGATGTGAAGTATTATCCTACCTTGTATTGGATCTTGATGAATAGGCTAGTGCAAACTCGATTCTTTTATGCCATGAGGAATTTACATCGGGGGAAAGCATTTCTTGTTTGATTGTGGACTCCCGATGTTGCGTGCCCAGGGTTACTTAAAATGCTGCAATTAATACCTAAAAGTAAGGATTCACTTTTAGGCGAGTTTAATTATGCTTATGCCATCCTATGTTAGGTTCACAACCTCACTTAGAGTTTCATGTTTAGGGTGACGGTTAAGTCTTGCTGAGCGTTATGCTCACGGATGCTATCCGAGTTGTTTTGCAGGTAATTGACTCGATGCTTATGAGAAGGGATGCCGATGAGACTCGGGAACCTCCGAGTGCTTACTCAAAGAGCATCCTCGCCGCTGCAGATTGATCTTCGTGTTGCTAGTAAGAAACGTCCGTGGGCTAGACTGTTTATTTGTTGCTAGTTTAGATATGAGCCGTGAGAGTGATAGTCTTCCGCTGTAGTTTACCCTGATATAACTATTTGTAAAACTTTCCTGTACGCTTCCGCTAATTTCATTTATGTAATATGATGTGTGTATATCGACCCGTGTGCTGTTGGGTGCCGCATAACACGGCACCACCCGACGAGGTCCTGTGGTCTGTCTCACAAGCTCCGGTTTGCATTAACCTTTTTACAAATTTTACTGTTTTGAGAACTTACTTTGAGCACCCACTTACTTCTTGCATTAGAGTCTTGTTTGAAACCCAAATGCATAGCCAAGAAAACCATGGGTTGGGGTCAGGATTGAAAGCCCCGTTTAGCTACTGTAATGCTAAGTTAGTATAGGATTCGGTACAGGGTCGAGTGGTTGGAACTACTCGCGAGGATAGGCTAGAGGCACTCGACTCGGGTAAAGATAGAAAATGAAACACATGGCAAGAAAAATGAGACCAAGCGGAGAGTAAGGGCAGCAGGACTTTGGGGCCTGGGTGCTATAGCTCCGCTTGTGCCGATTGAGGACCGAGCCGTGTGCGGGCCTGTTGAACAAGCTAGAACAGTACCGAAGACCTACCGACTATATGGGAACCGGGAAACCGATGTAACTCGGGTAGCTGGGTGTTGAGGCATAGCTGGTCGTTCAGAGAGTAGGTTGAGAGCTTGAGGTGTAAATCGGCAGGCGGCACTGTGGATGCACGCACCGAGACCTCATGCTCGGGACGATTGGACCGGTTCAACATTTGGATGACGGATGAAAGGTGGTTGCGTACGACGTCCGTGATGGTCGTTGTTGTGAGACCTATGTGTGCTGAATACATTGGCAATTAGGATAAAAGTTAGCATTAACATTCAAAGTTTTGAATATTGCCAAAACATTCTTCTGTGGCAAGGTCCGAAAAGTTCTTTGTTAGGTCCGCCAAGTGTTGGCAAGGTCCGACGCAAGGTCCGGAGAGCTCCTGCAAGGTCCGGAGAGCTTATGTGAGGTCCGGAGCTTGTTTTTAGGGAGCTCCCGTGAAGTTCAACTCGTAGAACTGCAACGTCTTGTTTTTGCTTTTAACTCGCAATGTTTGAAACTTGCTTTATGGGAAGGTTTGCTTAGTATTAATTTGCTAAGTTTTTGGTGTGTTTTGGTGGTTATGGCTGTTATCATTTGATATGGTTTGCAACATGCTTATGTGACGTGCTCATGTAAGGTGTTGTGGTTTTTTTCGAACTAACGTGAGTCAAGTCGAGGACTTGTGCTCGGAAGAATTGGTTGTTTATTCATGTGCAGGTGTTGCTTGAGTTCAAGAAATGGCTGGTGACGGGATCCTTGGACTAGTCTAATGGAGGAGATGAGGTTCCAACAACCAAGTTCAGGAGGAGCTGTGGTTGAGTTGATCGGGAGGTCGCGCAGCATGTTTGGATCAAGGGCAGTGCATATGAAGGTTGCGTGTACGTCGTTGGAAGGTGTTTGCACGTGTGCAAGGAGTGCATGGACGTGGCAACATTGTTCCAAGGCGTGATGAAGAGAAGTGGACGTAAAGAATTGGTCGGAAAGGTCCAACCGGCTGGATTGCGTATTCAGGCTGAGGCTGAGTCGGATATGGCTCAAATATGGAAGATTTTAGTTGGTTATGATAGGATTTCGTGTTAGGCACGAAGTTGAGTTGTTTTAGGAATGTTTAGGACGTTCCTAAGGTGTTTGGAAGTCTCACGATTGCTTCTATCTGCGAATAGGAGAGTCCTGAGCAGTTATGGTAAGTTAGGATACGAGTCCAATTAGGAGTAGGAGTCCTAGATTGGATTGATTAGCCTGAGGGCTGGCTATAAAAGCAAGTGAGGCCAGAGCTCTCATGGCGAGAGAACATTGGGCTTTTCCTCTTGTGTTTCTATTGAATAAGTTCATAGTTTTGAGGAGCTTTTGTGCCTTGTTCGTCCGATTTGTTTTTCGTCAAGTCTTTCTCGCCGAGTTTCTGGACGGACCGAAGTTGCTTCGGTGTTTCATTCATAACTCGAGTTTTACAGATCCGATTGACGTGATTCTTTTTGGGTTGTCTTCACAACTCAATTATATATCATCTGTGAAATTTTCACGAGCTTCGGATCTGTATTTTTTGAGATACACGAGTTTATTTGCAGCTTTGCAGATCTGTTTTATATCGGGTAGAACAGATTGATCTTCGTATAATGTTTTGATCGTATCTCAAGTTTTACTTCGTGTTTTCAAGTGATTCTTGTTGCATTAGATCCGTGACTTGATTCTCTATCTATCTACTTGATTTGTCATGGTTGAACACGTTTGAAAACACTTGCACACACGGTTTCTTTAACCGATTGATTTTTTGCTGAGGGGTTTTTGTTGTTTCCGCTGCGAAAAGTTTTAATCTACCATTCACCCCCCTCTGGTAGCTTTTCACGTGCTCTTCGATCCTACAATTGGTATCAGAGCCAAGGTGCTCTAATCTTTGTGATTTGCACGTGTTTTGACTAACCATCATGGAGAAGTACTCCGCAAAACCTTGTGTGTTCAATGACATCGATTTTCAGGTTTGGAAGGCGCGGATGGAGGCCTACATACAGGCGCAAGGCTTCGCATATGGGAAAAGGTCTACCAGAACTTCGATGTACCACCCAACGATCAAGTTACGGCTGCGAACATGAGATATGTTGACAACAACAACAAGGCTCGCAACTTGATCATCCAAGGGTTGACTCAAAGCGACTTCGACCGTGTTGCACACCTCCGATCTGCATATGATGTTTGGAAAGCTCTTTGTGACTACCATGAAGGATCTAATACGATCAAGGAGGTAAGGCAAGATATGTTCAAGAAAGAATACATGCGTTTTGAGATGCAACCCGGTGAGTCGATTGACGACCTTTTTGCTCGCTTTAATAAAATTCTCAGCAACTTGTGTAGTGTCAATGTTAACTTTTTAGATGCTGAAAATGCTAGACAATTGTTAGGAGCATTAGATATGTCAATTTGGGAGATGAAAGTTACATCTATTCGTGAATCTAGTTTCATGAGTTCTCTTACTTTAGACGTGCTTTATTCTAAATTGAAAACTCATGAAATTGACATCATCTCATGTAAAAACCCCCAACAAGTCTATTGCATTTGTTTCGCAATGTGACATGTCTAGTTCTAGTTAATCATCATCTAGTGGTGAACTCTCTTTGCTGTCCTCTCTAACCCTTGAACAGATTGAAGAGTTTCCAGAGGAGGAGCTTGCACTCATCTCTACTCGGTTCTCAAAAGCAATGCAAAATGTGAGAACTAGAAGGAGAGGAAGCTCCGGACCTCAACGATGTTTTGAATGTGGTAAGACAGGACATTTTCGTACGGAGTGCCCTAACCTTTCAGGTACGACTTCACGTGAAGAAAAGCAAACAAGGCCGAAGAAATCGTTTGCAAAGAATAAGAAGAAGAAAGATTTATCAATGCGCAACATAGTGCATAGTATGATCTCTTCACTTCAAGATTTCGGCTCAAGTGATGTGGACACCGGTAGTGATGAAGATGAAGAAGCTATGGCAAATATGTGCTGCATGGCGAGCAAGTCAAGTTCAAGCTCCGAGGAGGCAGAACACAACAGCGACGATGAAGAGGTATGTCCCACTTGTGAAGAAATGTGTGATGCTATTTCTCGTGCCACTGTTATATTAAAGGATAAAAAACTTAGGAACAATGCTGTTAAAATTGAATCACTAGAATCTGAAATTAATCGTTTAAAAACTTTGATTCCTAGTGATGATTCTTGGTCCTCATGTGATTTAATTTATGAACAATTATCCTCCTTAAGAAGTGCACACGCATCTACACTTGATAAACTTGAACTTCAAATTGAAAAGAACAAAGAGCTTGCTGCACTAATGATAAAAATTTGAAAGATGCTTGTTGTTCTACAATTGATTTGCATTGTTCTTCATGTGTTGATCTGAATAAGAAACTAAATGATGCTATGAATGAGATTTCTATTTTGAACAATGCTTTACGTGTGCATGTAGTTAAATATTGTTCAAATTGCAAACTAAAAGGAAAAACTTCATGTGAAAACTGCTTTGATCTGTCCAATAAACTTGATGACATGCATAGGACACTAAATCGGTTTTCTAATGCAAATAAGAACTAAACTTGCTGCTGAATTCTTCCAAGTCTTATAATGATAAAACTGGTTTAGGTTTTAATTCTCATGCTCATTCTAAGGCACACCCACCTAAAGTTGTAAAGTCATTAGGAAGCGGTTTGATTCAAACAGCTCCTAGACAAAAAGAGGTGATTTTCAAATCTGCAGGAGTACTGTCCCATTCGGGTTCTAATAAACGTGTTTCTTGCTCATCTAGACATGATAATAAGGTTATTTTTCATTGTGCCTACTGTGGTAGAGATGGTCATGTCATGGATTTTTGTTATGGACTAGCTAAACACGATAAGAAACAAAGAATACTTGCTAGATCACATAACAACCAAGCAAAATCTGCTAGACCGAATGTTCGGAGCTTGCAACCTGCTGTAATGAGTCAAAAACTTGCTCCCGGACCTACTGTTTTTTGTGCTACATATAACACATCTTCTAAGTCAGTAGTTGGGAACAAAAATTTTCGATGTTTGGCTCATAAACCTTCTGTACCTTCTCAGCTTTCGCGTGTTATTCCTGCTGGACGTCGTGTGACTCAGTACTGGATTCCTAAAAGTCTTTTAACTAACCCAGTATTGAGTCATCGACGTATTGTGCTGCTGTGTAGGTTTCACGTTTGAGGAAGGAGAACATTTGGATTTTGGATTCAGGTTGCTCACGCCACATGACCGGTAACAAAGAATGGTTCTCCTCTCTCTCTTTTGTGTCACGTGTAGAAAATGTTACTTTCGCCGATAACTCTTCTACTCCCATAATTGCTAAAGGTTCGATTAGAGTAAACAATCTCTACACTTTGAAAGATGTGGCACTTGTTAAAAATTTGAAATACAACTTGCTTTCGGTTTCACAATTGCTAGATGAAAATCTAGAGGTTAGCTTTGCTAAAAATTGCTGCAAGGTTGTAGATTCAAAAGGTGAGCTTTTGTTTAACATGTCTAGGTTTGGAAGAGTTTTTAAAGCTGATTTTGACTTGTCAACTTCTAAGCATCGGTGTCTAGTTGCTAATGATACAAAGGATCTATATTTTTGGCATCGTAGACTTGGTCACATAGGCTTTGATCATCTCACTCGTGTTAGTGCTCTCGATCGCATACGTGGGCTGCCGAAGCTTAAAAAGGACAATGATATTGTGTGCTCTTCTTGTAGACATGCTAAGTTTGCTGCAGGTTCACATGCTCCTCTCACAATGACCATGACAGCTGAACCGGGACAACTTTTACATCTTGACACAGTAGGTCCGGCATGTGTTCAATCCTTCGGAGGTAAATGGTATGTGCTTGTGATTGTTGATGATTATTCCAGATATTCTTGGGTTTATTTTATGGCATCTAAGAATGAAGCTTTTAGTCATTTTAGAACTTTATTTCTTAGATTATCTATTGATCACCCAGAATCATTAAAAGCAATTAGAAGTGATAACGGAACTGAATTTAAAAACCAATCCTTTGATCACTTTTGTGCTGAAAATGGAATAGATCATCAATACTCTTCACCCTATGTACCACAACAAAATGGTGTCGTAGAAAGAAAGAAAGAACAGGACCTTAGTTGAGATGGCTAGGACTATGCTTGATGAATATCAAACTCCTAGGAAATTTTGGGCTGATGCAATTGCAACCGCTTGTTTTTCTCAAATCGTGTTTTCTTGTGAGCTAAGCTTGGAAAAACCCCATATGAGCTCCGGTTAGGACATAGGCCTAGTGTTACACACTTTAGGGTTTTTGGTTGCAAATCCTTTGTTAAGAAACATGGTAATCTTGATAAATTTGAAGCTAGATCTGTTGATGGCATGTTTCTTGGTTATCCATCTCATACTAGAGGCTACCGTGTGCTTTTACTTGACACTAACAAAATTGTGGAGACTTGCGAGGTTTATTTTGATGAAGCTAGCCCAAGTACTAGCTCCGATATTGCAGGTCCGGATCCATATCCGCAGGGGGAGAGTATTTTTATTGAAGAAGATGAAGAAGTGGTGCTGCTGCCCGAAAACTCGGAAGTAAATAACGATCAAGCTGCTGATTTTGCACCACAACCAGCACCAACAGTCACTACTGCTGGTTCGGACCTTCCTCAATCAACAAGCTCTCCTAATCAAAGGTCCGAACATGAAGAAGAAGGTGCTTGTGAAGTGTCTACTCCCCTCCGAGTACTCAAAAGTCATCTTCCACAACAAATCATTGGAAGCTTGCATGAACGAGTCACTCGGTCCAGGTTTTGTGATCCAAACTCTCATGCTCATTCTGCTTTTGTTGCTTCTTTTGAACCCAAGGATATATCACACGCACTCACTAATGAATCTTGGATTAATGCCATGCAAGAAGAGTTAGAAAATTTTGAAAGAAATAATGTTTGGAAACTTGTACCTCCACCTCAAGGTCACACATTAATTGGAACTAAATGGGTATTTAAAAATAAGCAAAGTGAGGATGGGGTTGTGGTTAGGAATAAAGCTAGGTTGGTTGCTCAAGGTTTCACTCAAATTGAAGGTATAGATTTTGATGAAACATTTGCTCCTGTTGCTAGATTAGAAGCTATAAGAATTTTATTAGCATCTGCTGCATCTAAAGGTTTCAATTTATATCAAATGGATGTTAAAAGTGCTTTTCTTAATGGCTGCATAGAGGAGGAGGTTTATGTTAAGCAGCCATCGGGTTTTGAAAATCCAAATTTTCCTAATCATGTTTACAAACTGTCCAAAGCCTTGTACGGTCTAAAACAAGCCCCTAGAGCATGGTATGATAGGTTAAAAACATTCTTACTTGAAAAGGGGTTTACCATGGGCAAGGTTGATAAAACTCTTTTTGTACTTAAGCATGGCAATGACTCATTATTCGTTCAAGTGTATGTGGATGATATTATCTTTGGTTGTGCTTCTCATGATCTCGTGTCCAAGTTTTCAGCTATGATGAGTTCAGAATTTGAGATGAGTATGATGGGAGAACTCACATACTTTTTGGTGCTGCAAATCAAGCAAAAAAAAGAAGGAACTTTTGTGCATCAAATTAAGTATACAAAGGACCTTCTTAAGAGCTTCAACATGGACAAATGCAAGCCTCTTCGGACACCAATGAGAACAGCAACAACACTTGAACTTGACGAAGATGGTGACCCGGTCGATAAAAAAGAATACAGAAGTATGATTGGATCACTTTTGTATCTCACGGCGTCAAGACCGGACATACAATTCAGCGTATGTCTTTGTGCACATTTTCAAGCTTCTCCACGTGCTTCACATCACCAAGCCATCAAAAGGATTCTCAGGTACCTACATGGAACTCAAGAATTTGGCATTTTTCTTCCTTCTTCCTCAACCGTTTCTTTGAAAGTTTCTTCGGATGCTGATTTTGGGGGTTGTAGGATTGATAGGAAAAGTACTTTGGGTGCTTGTCATTTTCTTGGTAATTCACTTGTTGCTTGGTCCTCTAAAAAACAAAGTTCAGTTGCACAATCCACGGCCGAATCTGAATATGTAGCTGCGGCTAGCGCTTGCTCACAAATTCTTTGGATTGTTCAAACACTTAAGGACTATGAGGTTGATTTAGATATTGTTCCACTGTTTTGTGATAACACTAGTGCAATTTGTATTGCTAAAAACCCCGTGAAATACTCTAGAACTAAGCACATTGACATTAGGTATCACTTTCTTCATGATAATGTTGAAAAAGAAAACATTGTGCTTCACCATGTCGATACCGAACAACAATTGGCTGATATTTTTACAAAACCTTTGGATTTCACTCGTTTTTGTTTCATTCGTAGTGAAATAGGGGTTACGCATCCTCATGGCTTAAATTGAGGGGGAGTTTTTGAAACTTTGTAAGTCTATGTGTGAATCTGAAACTAAACTAATATGAGCATAGTATTTCATACATATATGACTTTGTGATTCCTTTTACAGGCTGAAAGTTCTTACTACATTACTCATGTTATACATTTTGTAGTTTTTGCCATGACTAGTAATTGGAATAATTACTTACACTAAATCTGGTCATGATCAAACTTTCTTGCTGTTTTGAACTTGTTGCGTGCTCATAAGTGCTTTTAATCATAAAAAAATAATCAAGTGATCAGCTCACATGTTGAGTTTTCAAATAAAAAATTGAGAAAAGATCAAGAGAATATGCATGCATCGCACTTCTTCTTTTGAGATTGCTTATCATTGCACTAAGATATGAACTTGGAAGGAATTGTGTATGACTAAAACCATGTCCTTAAGCTTCTGATTGTCAAATGACATAGGCTTGGCTTGGTTGGTTAGAATAAGGCTGATGCGGCATATAATCTCTTGCAAATATCATATGATCAACTTTGTGCCTTAAATGATTATGAATAATAAAAATGCAGCAACAAGTGTCATGTTTTCAGGTTTTGAAATAGTTGAGTAAGGGAGATCATGACTTGCTTAAACTGAAAAATACATTTGATCTATAGCATGGCTTACACTACTTTATGTATCTCATTGATGTGATAGTGTAAGTAACCTGATAGTATGACTTGGATGAGCTTTGTTTTGTATGTATATGTTATAATATGCTCATAACATTTAAAAATTTCTCTTTTGAACCTTGCTGAATACATTGTCAAAGGGGGAGAAATATGTATAAGGAGAGATTTTTTTTACACTTTGCATATGTTATACACTTTCACTTCCTTCCTTCTCTGATTTTAAAAAACGGGGAGAGATTAATAAAGGGTGAGAAATGAGTTTTCAAAGCTTTTCAAAACTTTTCATAAGCCAATGTTTGGATTTTAATTGGTGTTGCTAATGCATTCATCAAGGGGGAGATTGTGAGACCTATGTGTGCTGAATACATTGGCAATTAGGATAAAAGTTAGCATTAACATTCAAAGTTTTGAATATTGCCAAAACATTCTTCTGTGGCAAGGTACAACAAGTTCTTTGTTAGGTCCGCCAAGTGTTGGCAAGGTCCGACGCAAGGTCCGGAGAGCTCCTGCAAGGTCCGGAGAGCTTCTGTGAGGTCCGGAGCTTGTTTTTAGGGAGCTCCCATGAAGTTCAACTCGTAGAACTGCAGCATCTTGTTTTTGCTT
Organism: Neostapfia colusana; assembly: GCA_030760725.1. NCBI lineage: Eukaryota > Viridiplantae > Streptophyta > Magnoliopsida > Poales > Poaceae > Neostapfia > Neostapfia colusana. The sequence continues at coordinate 46,348,664 of JASWHV010000008.1, read as the reverse complement.
TTAACTTGCAATGTTTCAAACTTGCTTTATGGGAAGGTTTGCTTAGAATTAATTTTCTAAGTTTTTGGTGTGTTTTGGTGGTTATGGCTGTTATCATTTGATATGGTTTGCAACATGCTTATGTGACGTGCTCATGTAAGGTGTTGTGGTTTTCGAACTAACGTGAGTCAAGTCGAGGACTTGTGCTCGGAAGAATTGGTTGTTTATTCATGTGCAGGTGTTGCTTGAGTTCAAGACATGGCTGGTGACGGGATCCTTGGACTAGTCTCAGGGAGGAGATGAGGTTCCAACAACCACGTTCGGGAGGAGCTGTGGTTGAGTCGATCGGGAGGTCGCGCAGCATGTTTGGATCAAGAGCAGTGCATATGAAGGTTGCGTGTACGTTGTTGGAAGGTGTTTGCACGTGTGTAAGGAGTGCATGGATGTGGCAATATTGTTCCAAGGCGTGATGAAGAGAAGTGGACGTAAAGAATTGGTCGGAAATGTCCAACCGGCTGGATTGCATACTCAGGCTGAGGCTGAGTCGGATATGGCTCAAATATGGAAGATTTGAGTTGGTTATGATAGGATTTCGTGCTAGGCACGAAATTGAGTTGTTTTAGGAATGTTTAGGACGTTCCTAAGGTGTTTGGAAGTCTCACAATTGCTTCTATCTGCGAATAGGAGAGTGCTGAGCAGTTATGGTAAGTTAGGATACGAGTCCAATTAGGAGTAGGAGTCCTAGATTGGATTGATTAGCCTGAGGGCTGGCTATAAAAGCAAGGGAGGCCAGAGCTCTCATGGGGAGAGAACTTTGGGCTGTTCCTATTGTGTTTCTATTGAATAAAGTTCAAAGTTTCGAGGAGCTTTTGTGCCTTGTTCGTCCGATTTGTTTTTCGTCAAGTCTTTCTCGCCGAGTTTCTGGACAGACCGACGTTGCTTCAGTGTTTCGTTCATAACTCGAGTTTTACAGATCCGATTGACGTGATTCATTTTGGGTTGTCTTCACAACTCAATTATCTATCATCTATGAAATTTTCACGAGCTTCAGATCTTTAGTTTTTGAGATACACGAGTTTCTTTGCAGCGTTGCAGATCTGTTTTATATCGGGTAGAACAGATTGATCTTCGTTTAATGTTTTGATCGTATCTCAAGTTTTACTTCGTGTTTTCAAGTGATTCTTGTTGCATTAGATCCGTGAATTGATTCTCTACCTCTCTACTTGATTTTTCATGGTTGAACACGTTTGAAAACACATGCACACACAGTTTCTTTAACCGATTGATTTTTTGCTGAGGGGTTTTTGTTGTTTCCGCTGCGAAAAGTTTTAATCTACAATTCACCCCCCCTTTGGTAGCTTTTCACGTGCTCTTCGATCCTACAGTTGTAGGTAACATCGAGTACAGGTATACGTGACAGGTTATTCGGGTAACCCTGCAGGTGTAAATCGATTATAATCGCCATCCCTCGGGGTCAGTGAGTACCACATGTTCACTGTACCGTGATGTAGGAAGAACAGGCTAGATACATGTTAAATGTTTGCTGATTTGAAAGATATACTTTGCTTGTTAATGACTTGTTGTAGTTTAGAGCTAATTAAAGTTCCTTTCAACTTTGGTCAAAGTACATGAGAGAAATACGTTTCTTGTTTGATTGCGGCTCTCTCATGTGCCTTAGCGTAAGGTTCACCACAACCTGCTGCTAAAACTTGAAGTAAGGTTCAAGTAATTAGGCGAGTCCTTTGCAAATTATTTACCTCATGTACCCTAAATCCTTCATGTAGAAGTTTCATGTATAGGAGAGACGGGTCAGTCCTGCTGAGCCATCGTGCTCACTGCTTGTGTTTGAAGATTTTGCAGGGTTCTATGAGGAAGGGACTCCAGAGGAGGAGACGGAAACCCTGGAGGGGAACCCCGTCGAGTCGGAGTCGTGCACGCCGCCGTGTTAGTGTGTGTGGGTGCTAGCGGGGACACGTTCACGGTCTGAACATGAACTCGATGCGTAGTCTACGCCCGTGAGTGTAGACTGAACATATTTTGTTGTAAAAATGTTCATACACTAGTTTATGTAATAAAACTTTGCTTCCGCTTTGTACCTTTGATGTGTGTTATCCAGTGCTGTGCAACGCAGCACCCCTCAGCGTGATCCTGGCTCGACAAGACCGTGGGGTCGTGTCACGCTATACGGGAGAAAATGCCGCACACCGCTGAATTGGTGTGAGTCTGGCGAAAGGGTCACCTTCGGGATTGATCTTGTCAACAATGTGGGGGAAAATGTTCGGCTGATTCAAGCGAACTTAAAAGCCGCCAAATCCCGACAAAAACAGTATGCGGACCGGAGAAGACGCCCGTTACTATTCAAAGTCGGGGATCATGTGTATCTACGTGTGTCTCCAACGAAGGGCGTGAACATATTCGGGGTGAGGGGAAAGTTGGCACCCCGATTCATCAGTCCATTCCAGATTACAGAAAGATGTGGATCAGTTGCATACCGGCTGGAATTATCAGAAACACTTTCCGGTGTGCACAACATCTTTCACATTTCTCAGCTGAGGAAGTGTCTTAAGCTATCAACTACCATTCAGCTGGGGGATACTGAAGAACTGAAACAGCATCTCACTTATCGGGAGGAACCGGTTCAGATAATTGATGAAAAGGCCCAAACCACACGCAACCGTACGTTGTGGTTGTACAAGGTTCTATAGAGTAATCACTCCGTAGATGAAGCGACATGGGAGAGCGAAGGCTTCCTTTGAGCTAACTACCTTCACTTTTAATGTCACACATACGTTAATTTTCCACCGTCCTCTCTCTCATTTTCACCTTATAATCTCCGGACGAGATTCTTTTAAGGGGGGGGGAATGTAAGGGCCTAAGTTTTTGCACACATTCAAAGTGTTCATCACACCACACACCCTCATTTGAGGAAAACTTATGAACATCTTTGATGAGCAAGTAAACACCATCAACATGGTCATTAGAGGATAAACTCACAAAATGCAAAAGTGTCATTTCCCACATGCATCTTATAGGGGCTGAGCATATGGAGAACTCATACATTTTGCTAGGAACGCTCATGCCAAATTTCACCCAAATCCAAAACCTTTTTGAGGTTTTTTGGCCATAATTAGAAAGAGGCTAGTTTGAACTCAAATTAAAATTCAAACTCCTTTTATCCCACGAATTCAAAAGTGGGATAAATATTCACACTCTGCACAATTTTGTGATATCATACACCAATTTTCACTCCATTTGGAGTTAATCTTGACACGAGGTATTGTGGCTAAATTCAAATCAAATTTGAATTTCAGATTCATAATTGCCGGAAATTTGATCAAATCAAATCACACTTTGAATTATTCAAAGTCTTGTGGTCATTTTGAAATTTGATCAACTCATGAAGTGTATTAGAGTCACTACCGTTTTGAGCATTGGGGAAATTAAATTTGAGGTTAAAATTGGAAGTGGGGCACTCTTGTCAGCCACACAAGCGAGCAACCGACAGAATCAACCGAGTGCTCGGTTTCTCGGGCTGCAGCTGAGAGCGCCACCGAGCTGAGGACCTACGCCACCTCCTGCTCGGCAATCTTTGCAACCGTGCGACGTTGCCGGCCTCTTATCCTCGCGCCCGACCCCTCCCCGGATCTTTTCACCACTCATAGTTCGATTGTTGCGTTCCCGAACGAAAGAACACCACCGCTCAACCAAACTCGCTGTACCACCGTTGATCGTCCAAAGAAAAGGCTTGGATGCTGAACTGAGGTTGCACACAAGGTCGCTAAACCTCACTAGGCGTGTTCCAGACCTTGGCCGCGTGTGATCGGCTTCCGTCGAGCTCCACAGCACCGTTCTTTCTTCATCGGTTCAAACCAAGCTGCGGTCACGGGAACAACTCGTCCGGCCATCACAGACGACCTTTCCCTGAGCTGTGAACAGCAATGATGTTTGTCATAGATCCCTCTTCCAATACCGCAAGCTCCGGCGGCGTGACATGAGCTGCCGTCGCCGGAATTTCACGTTTTTGCGCTGGTGTACAAAAGAGGTTGCCGGACCACTTTGCAAAATTCGTGCTACACACCGCACCACTCATCACCTAACTTAGATAACTACTTCTAGTTGTCCATGCGAGTCTATAGGATCCGAAACTTCAGAGAACCGTCGGGTGTAGCCACTGTTCTTCGAGTTTTGCAAGGATTTCCAATTTCCGACTTAGGTCGCACGGTGACATCCAAGTTGCAGCCGTTTCCGAGCTCCTTTGAGTTCATGACGACCTTCCCTAGTGTGCACTGATACTCTACAACCGTTTGCTCAATCATTTGGGGTGCTAGGAAGCCCGGCCGACATGGCCGAAGTTCTTCCATACCGCCGCTCGTCGCCGGCCATGTTCCGGTAGTTGTCATATCGAGCTAAGGCCAGCACCATGTTCCCTGTGTGGGATTAGGAAGAGGCGGCAAAAATCTCAAGTTTGGCACATGGAAGAGCCCCTCCGGCGAGCACTCCGGCGAGGGGGGTGACGGCCGAGCGCGGGATGTCAGGAGGTTGAAGAAGCCCCCGGTCCCACGTGTCAGCGTGCAGATATTTAAACCGGGAATCTGCTGTGGCACCGGATCGCCTGTGGCTGTGCACGAAAAACTCCGTAGCCCGTGTGTCAGCCGCTGAGGAGCCGACACGTAGCCCCGGTCCCACACGCGGCAATTTAAACTTTTCCCGATTTTCAGTTTCTTGTTCATACTTCGAACCCTCATAACTTTGGCTAGAAAACTCCAACTCAAGTGAACCAAAATTTGTTGGATTCAGCTCTCTGAGTACATTCCAACAAATCAAGTTTCACTTTATGAAAATCCTTAATTCTCCAGAATTAATTCTTTAAATTGAATCTGTTTAGAATTTTAACTGGAGAACCCTTTGCAGGAAAATTCTGAACCTTTGACAGGATGTTCACCATAATTTCCCTGAGCTACCATAAAAGTTTCAGATCCATTTGAGCTAAGTTGATCCACCTAATGGTGCGATTAATGAAACTGTTCCCGAGAAAATGAAAAATGTCCAGAAACATTTTTCAGATTTTCTCTGAACTTGTTTAGCTCATGTCTTTGGCTAGGAGTCCTCAAATTAATTAAAACCAACTCCATTCGAACCCTCTGAAAATCTAGTTTTGTGAAAGTCATGGCTTGCTCCATGAAAATCCCTAGAGAACCCTAAGAGCTCCAATTAAGGCCAAATACATATTTATTTGTGGAGAGCTGAAATGAGCTTTGCTGCAAATGAAACTTGGCCAAGTCTCTGTTTAGGTTGTATCGAAACCACAATAAAAATTTCAGAGTTATTGGGCCTTTCTAGCAATACTTTTAGTCTTAACAAATTCAACTTCGAATTCAAATGCATTCAAATTGATACATGTATGTATTTATCTCATGTAGTCGCTATGATTGAGGAGGAGCTCAAAGTCTTAGACATCAAAACTCCAGAGGAACAACTAGCCTATGTCCAACAGCAGCAAGGCAAGCTCTGGTTTGCATTAACCATTTTTGTAAATTTTACTGTTTTGAGAACTTACATTGAGTACCCACTTTATTTATGCATTAGAGTCTTGTTTCAAAACCCAAAAGCATAGCCAAGAAAACCCTGTGTTGGGCATAGGTTTTAAACCTCGATTAGCTACTGCAATGATAAGATAGAGTAGGATTGGGTACAAGTTGAGTAGTTGAAACTACTCGCCAGAATAGGCTAGAGGCACACTACTTGGGTAAAGATAGCAAATGGAACACATGTCAATAAAAATGAGACAGAGTGGAGAGTAAGGGCAGCAGGACGTTGGGGCTGGGGTGCCATAGCTCCGCTTGTGTTGGTTGAGGACCGAGCCGTGTGCGGGCCGGTTGAAAAAGCTAGAACAGTACTGAAGACCTACCAGATATATGGGTACCGGAAAACCGATGTAATTCGGGTAGCGGGGTGTTGAGGCATTGCTTGTCGTCCAGAGGGTAGGTTTAGAGGTTGAGGTGTAAATCGGCTCGCGACACTGCAGGCGCACGCAGAGACCTCTTGCTCAGGACGATAGGACCGGTTCAACATTTGGCTGACGGGTGAAAGGTGGTTGCGTACGATGTCTGTTATAGGTGCTGTAGGCAACATCGAGTACGGGCGTACATGATGGGTTATTCGGGTAACCCTGCAGGTGTAAATCGATTATAATCACCATCCCTCGCGGTCAGTGAGTACCACTTGTTCACTGTACCATGACGTAGAAAGAACAGGCTAGATATATGTTAAATGTTTGCTGATTTGAAGGATGGACCTTGATTGCTAATGAAGTGCTATAGTTTAGAGCTAATTAAAGTTCTTTTTGACCTTGGGCAAAGTACATGAGAGAAATGCGTTTCTTGTTTCATTGCGGCTCTCTCATGTGCCTTAGCGTGAGGTTCTCCACAACTTGTTGCTAAAAATTGAAAGTAAGGTTCAACTACTTAGGATAGTCCTTTGCAACTTACTTTCCCATTTACACTGTAATCCAGCATGTAGAAGTTTCATGTATAGGAAAGACGGTTCAGACATGCTGAGCCATCGTGCTCACTGCTTGTGTTTGAAGCTTTTGCAGAGTGTTATGACGAGGAGACTCCCGAGGAAGAGACGGACCCCCAAGAGGGAAACCCCGTCGAGTGGGAGTCGTGCACGCCACTGTGTTAGTGTGTGTGTGTGCTAGAGGGAACACGTTCACGGGTTGAACGTGAACTGTGCGTAGTCTATGCCCGTGAGTGTGGACTGAACATATTTTGTTGTAAACATGTTCATAAACTCTTTTATGTAATGAAACTTTGCTTCTGCTTTGTACATTTTATGTGTGTCAACCGGTTCTGTGCAACGCAGCATCCCTCAGCGTGATCCTGGCTCCACGAGGCCGTGAGGCCCTCGCTGGAAATAGCTAAATACATATCCTAGTGCGATACGTGTTGGAGGGTAAAAGCCAATCACATGAAGAAACCGGGTTTGCTACAGCCCCTCCATATTCCGGCATGGAAGTGGGAAGATGTGAGTATGGATTTCAATGTCGGGTTACCACTCACATCTCAGAAGCATGGTTCGGTTTGTGTAATCGTTGACCGATTAACCAAATCAGCACACTTCATACCGATAAATGTTAGATTCAACACCAAGAAGTATGCGGAGTTATACATTGCACGGGTCTTATGCCAGCATGGACTTCCAAGAACAATAGTTTCAGATCGTGGTGCACCGTTTGTTTCTCGTTTCTGGGAACAGCTGCACGCATCTTTGGGAACAAATTTGCTTAGAAGCTCCGCATATCACCCTCAAACCGATGGACAAACCGAGAGGGTGAATCAAGTCTTGGAAGATATGTTGAGAGAATGTGCCATCCACCACGGTAAGAATTGGGATGCTTAATTACCGTTGGCGGAATTCTCGTACAACAACAGCTATCAGATGAGTATCAAGATGGCACCATATGAGGCTCTCTACGCCGGAGATGTCGCACACTGCTGAACTGGTGTGAATCCAGTGAAAGGGTGAAATTCGAGATTGACCTTGTCAATGACGCAGAAGAATGAGTTCGGGTCATACAAGCAAATTTAAAGGCTGCTCAATCTCGACAGAGGATCTATGCAGACCAGCGACGTCGACAGCTGAACTTCAATGTCAGAGAGCGTGTATATCTCCGTGTATCTCCAATGAAGGGAGTTCACTGATTCGGTGTAAAAGGAAAGATCGCTCCCCGGTTTATCGGCCCATTCGCCATCACAAAGAAATGTGGACCCGTAGCCTACCGGCTTGAGCTACCAACAAATCTCGCTGGGGTGCAGACCAGCGACGTCGACAGCTGAACTTCAATGTCAGAGAGCGCGTATATCTCCGTGTATCTCCAATGAAGGGAGTTCACTGATTCGGTGTAAAAGGAAAGATCGCTCCCCGGTTTATCGGCCCATTCGCCATCACAAAGAAATGTGGACCCGTAGCCTACCGGCTTGAGCTACCAACAAATCTCGCTGGGGTGCATGACATATTTCACGTCTCCCAACTTCGGAATGTCTCAAGAATACCACTGCTGTCTGCACTGAAGATCTCGAGACATTGCAACCGGATCTTTCTTATACCGAGCATCCAATCCGGATTATTGATGAAAAGTCTCGGTCGACAAGGAATTGGACGCTCCAATTTTATAAGGTGTTATGGAACAATCATACCGCAGAGCAAGCAACATGGGAGAGTTAAGAATACCTCCGTTCAATCTATCCGGACTTGCTGTCCGCTTATATCCTGTAACTCCTTCTCTACCGCTTATTCTCTTCTATTGGAATCTCGGTACGAGATTCTTTTTAAGGGGGGATGTGAAATACCAACATTCTAGCAAGTTGAGCTGCAAGTCAGACCAAGAAAATGAGAGGGAATTTAAATTTTTGAACACAAAGGTGTGAGCTCCAAGTTTAAACTTAAACTTGCAAGAACTTCCAAATACAAAGATTTAAAGCTACAAATTGGTTCTCCACACATCCAATAATAGCCCGCCAAAATTTCAGATTATTTAGAAAGGGTTTCCTAGTCGTTGGAATTAAAACGGGAGAAAAGATGATTTGAATTTAAATCTAAGTTTCAAATTCTGACTTCACCAAAATCCAAATTAGAGTGCACCATTGTGTTCTTCATATTCCTTTTGGTATATCCTCCAAGTTTTATCAAATTTGGAGTTCGTTTACTATTTTAAACGCAATTAGAGGATAAGAGGGAGAGGGGCCATGGACCCCACTGGTCAGAGACACGCGTAGAAGCTATTGCCGTGCTCTGTTTCTCAGCAACCGGGAGCGCGCCACCTCCTTTCGGCCGGCGCCAACCGACGTTGCACCATGCCACCTCCTGCTCGCTAGATGAGGATGCCGAGTGAAGCAACCCCGAGCTTCTGCCGTTAACCGTTTCCCTCCCTCGCTCTCACAGTCCTCAGCACTCGCACAGCCGAGGAAAAGCTACCGGTCGACGCTCTCTGTTCCCCGGCGCCCAAGCACTACGATCTCTCTCATGCCCGACTTTCTACATGAAAAAGTACCACCCTCAGGTGTGCAAACTGACCGTGCAAACCGTTCCTCTCCTCATGCATCGCCGGTGGAGAATTTCCCCGTTCTTTGCTTCGTTATGCCTAGAACCGAGCCGCACAAAACTTCAAAATTCATAGTAATCAAGCCACCATCACATGTGCTGATCTACCAACATGATCTAGACACTCCCACGCTCCTCTAGGATCAAGAACCATCGAATTTCATCGAGTTTTGGCGCTGTTCTTTGAGAATTTTAAATCAGCGCCGGTTTTGCCCCTAGGTCGCCGATAAGCCCCTATTTACAGCCACTTTTGAGCTGATTTGAGCCCATGCCAGTGATGAGGGATCAACCACGGTGCTCTAGGAAGAAAAACCAAAGACTTTGAGCCATTCTAGAGCCAGTGCGACGTCGCCGGCCCATTTCTGTTGGAAGGGGGCCTCGCCCGACCCCGGGGATGAGTTCTACGTGTCCCTAAAGGTAGTGGCGGCTAGTTTGGGGGCAAGGTAAGCCCGGGAAGGCAGTTTTCGCGGACCTCACCGGAGCCACCGCCGCGCACCGGCCCCACTGTCAGCAATTTAAAATTTCCCCCAATTTCTGTTCATGTTGTCCTCCAACTTCAGTTGCTCATAACATTTGATAAGAACCTTCAACAATTGTGAAATAAATTCCATTGGATTCCTCTCAGTAAGTACTATCTAGGGGTGCATCCCATTTTTTATGAAAATCCCAAGTTTGGCTCATTAATTCATTTAAGTAAAATATTGTAGGAATTTTTACAGGAGCTCTGTTTATTGGAAAATTCCCAAATTGGGTAAGGACATTATTCCTAAAATCCTTGAACTCCAGTAAAAATTTCAGAGGCATTGGACTCCGTTTTCTTGGCTAAATGTTGTTTCAATTCTCTATGTCTCTGAAAAATAGGAAAAATAACAGAGACCTTTTTCAGAGATTTCCTCCCAACATGTAAAATTCATATCTCTGTGTAGGAAGCTCCAAAAATGGTGAAATCAAGTCCTATAGACTCATAAGACTCCTAAGTTTATGAAAAACCAAATTCGGAGCATGCCAAGACCCTAGAATTGCCATAGTAATTTAGAGAAGCCAAATAGCTAAGAAAATTCCTGAGGCCACATCTTACATCAACTTTGTCTGAAATTTTGCAAGCCATACCTCTGTAGGATCTATGGACCACTGTAAAAATTTAAGAGCAAGTTGATATGATCTTATCAAGTTTCTGCTGGTTCTTTCCACTACCTTTCTTATGTCCATTAGATATAACCATTTGAATTGTTCTCCCACAAACATCCACTGCCCACTTAAAGCTATCCTCTGTTTCCGTACATAACAGAGCTCTTAACTCACTAACATGTTGGTCTAAACCATGCTTAAGACATAAAACACTTTCGTTTTATAATGTCTTTACTTGCAACATAAAACTGTGCATATTCATCTCGATAGGAAAAACGACGAAGGAGCTCGACGAGGCATTCGACTCCGAACAGCAACTTGAAGCTTTACTCGTCGCAAATCTACTGACTTAAAAGTAGAAATAAACCTGCAGCAACATAAGGCAAGTCCCGGTTTTCATTTAACAGCTTTTTCGATATATTTTACTTTGTATCACTTTCATTGGTCTAGTATGTATTGTGCATTAGGTCAAGGGTGATTTATACTCCAAATGCATAACCAACAAACCCTTGGAGTTACAGGGCACAACAGGTTACCTTCATGTAGTTTTCTGCTAGGCTTAAGTTGCATAGGAACTGGTACAAGTCGGATAGTTGGAAGCTACAGTGAGGTTAGGATTATGGTTCAGCGGGGTATGATTCTAGAGAATGGAATAACTGGAATGGAAAATGAGACCGAGCAGAGAGTAGGAGCAGCAGGACGTTGGGCATGTGTTGCCGTAGCTTTGTTTGTATCGGTTAAGGACCGATGCGTATGCCGCCCTGCTGAGCAAGTTTGAACAGTACAAGATGCATACTGGAATTATGGGGTCCAGGAAACCGATGTAACTCGGGTACTCTCGTGTCGAAACTTATACGGCCATCCTTTGGGGGTTTGTGTCAGAGGTGTAAACCCACTAGCGGAGCAACTTCAACCTGTTCCGGGTAGTGGCCCTTCTGATGGGTCAGCAGAACTGGTTCGGCATTGGAGTGACGTGTGAAAGGTTGCTGCATACAACGTAAGAAAGATCTCCTGTGTGAGTCTTTCGAGGCGGGTGTATGTGTCGTGTGTTCTGGGTGTGTCCTGATTCAAATCACCGTCCCTCTCAGTTATATGAGTACCACTTGTTCACTGCGTTGTGATGTAGTAATAACTTCCAGATGAAGTGAGATGAACCATTGCTGTTGTGAAGTTCTTAAGTTCATTGTATTGCAAACCATGTATGATATAGTTGTAGAGCTCACTAAGTTTATCTTCTACTTTGGGCATAACCACATCGGAGGAAAGCGTTTCTTGTTTGATTGTGGACTTCCGATGTAAGGGCTGCCTAAGGCATATTAATCTGCTGCTATAAAACTGAAAGTAAGGATTAACATGTAGGCGTGTTCGTATTGCAACATATTTATCCTATAGTATCAATCTCTGCATGTAGAATTTCATGGTTAGGAGTGTCGGTTAAGTCTTGCTGAGCCATCAAGCTCACGGTTGCATTATTAGTGTTTTGCAGGTTATAAAAAAATTTCTATGAAGATGGTTGTTCGGTGAGCCATCGGAGACTCACCGGAAAGCCCTGCCGCTGCACTCATCTTCGTTGAAGCTAGTAAGAAGCGTTCGCGGGCTGGACGTCTTCTCTTTTGCATAGTTAGAACCGAGAGTATGTGTTATGTATATTCCGCTGTGTGTTCCTTCGTGGTACATTATTTTGTAAATGATACTATGTTGATAAATAAAAGACTTCGCAAGGCACCACCCGATGTGTATCCTGGAGTGCGGATCCCGGAAGGGGTTCCCACAACGCGGTGGCGAATGTTTTTGCTGTGGAGAGCTCGCTCAACCGACGCTTGGTTGCGGTGTGTAATCGGGCGACACCGAGAGCGGCGGTGGCGATGTTTTTTCGCTGGAGCAGCACCAAGAGCGAGCGAGCGCGTGAGAACAGTGACGAACTCAGCTTTGAGATGCTCGGGGAGGGATAGCGACGCCGGGCGGCAGCTCCAGCGGGGCATGGGCAAAGCTGATGCTGGCGCCGGGAATTTGGCGTGGTAGCGTCCGCTGCTGTATCCCGAGAAACCGAGAGCCTGTTTTCTTCAGTCGTTTGATCCAGTGAGAGGCTGACGGTCGGCCCGTTTTTTGAATTTTGTCCTCCAAAATTCAATTTGCCACTGTTGATTAATATTTAGGACTTCACTGTACTCAAAAGTTTAGTCAAATTACCAGCTCACCATTTGAGTTTGAATCATTTAAATTGTGGAGTGTTTGAAATATATTTATAGCACATATGCAGTTTGAAATTCAAATTGGATTTGAATTTTCTTAAATTAGTCATGTCAAGATGAACTCCAAATGGAGTGAAAATTGGTGTGTGAGCTCACAAAAATGTGCTGAGTGTGAATATGAATCCCACTTTTCAGTTCATTGGATGGAGGGAGTTTGAATTTGAATTCAAATTCAAACTAGCCTCTTTCTAATTATACCCAAAAATACATCAAAAGGTTTTGGATTTTGGTGAAAAATTTGGCATGAGCATTCCTAGAAAAGTCTAGGAGTTTTTCATAGGCTCAGCCCCTATATGATACATGTGGGAAAATACCACTTTTGCATTTTGTGAGTTTATCCTCAAATGACTATGTTGATGGTGTTTACTTGCTCTTCAAATGTGTTCATAAGTTTTATTCAAATGAGGTGTGTGTGTGGTGTGATTAACACTTTGAGCAAATGAAAAACTTCGGCCCTTACAAAAATTCTGGCCGGGAGACGACAGGGGGCGAGGGGCCGAGGGGGAGGAGTTGCTGCCAGCAAGGTAGCGCTCACGCGGGAAAGAGGAGGAGCTGGAGATTGAAGAAGGTGCCAACCCCACCTGTCAGCGGCTATGGAAGTTAAACCGGATCCTCTGTGAGCCCGGATTTGGTTTGTCCATGTCGAGGACCCGACGTTTCTGACAATCCAGGATCTCGCTGAGGGGTTCTGCGATAGACAGCACCGGATAACACACATAAAAGGCGATAAGCGGAAGCTAAATTTTATTACATAAACTTGTTTATCAGCATAGTTACATCAAAATAGCGTTAAGGTCTACACTAACGGGCGTAGATTAAGCAAAAGGTCTCATGTTCAGAACGAGAGCGTGCTCCCACTAGCACGCACACGCATACACACACACACACACACACACACAAACACTAACACAGCGGCGTGCACGGCTCCCATTCGACGGTGGTTCCCTCTTGGGGTTCCGTCTCCTCCTCGGGTGTCTGCTCCAAGTAGAAACCTGCAAACGCTTCAAACACAAGCAGTGAGCACGATTGCTCAGCAAGACTGACCCGTCTCACCTAAACATGTAACACTACATGCTGGATTTGCGGTGTATATTAGGAAGGTATGTTGCATAAGACATGCCTAATTAGTTGACTCTTACTTTCAAGTTTTAGCCTCAAGTTAGTGGAGAACCTTGTGCTAAGACACTAAGAAATCCGCAATCAAACAAGAAACACATTTCTCTTATGTGCTTTGCCTAAGGTTGAAACAACTTTGATTTGCTCTAAACTAAAGCATTTCATTAACAATTAACGTAAAGCTTTCAATCAGCAACTTTTATCAAGTCAACTAGCCTGTTCTTTTTACATCACGGTACAGTGAACAAGTGGTACTCACTGGCCGCAATTGACGGTGATTATAATCGATTTACACCTGCAGAGTTACCTGAATAACCCGTCACGTACACCCGTACTTGATGTTGCCTTCAGCAACCATCACGGACATCGTACGCAACCACCCTTCATCCGTTAGCCAAGTGTTGAACCCGTCTATCATCCCTAGCAGGAGGTCTCTATGTGGAGCATCCTCAGTTCCCGCTAGCCGATTTACACCTCGCTGCTCTCAACCTACCCTCTGGACGACAAGCAATGCCTCAACATACCACTACCCGAATTACATCAGTTTCCCGGTTCCCATATAGCCGGTAGGTCTTCGATACTGTTCTAGCTTGTTCAACAGGCCCGCAGTCGACTCGGTCCTCAATCGACACAAGCAGATCTATGGCACCCAGGCCCCAAAGTTCTGCTGCCCTTACCCTCCGCTCGGTTTTTACTTAATTATAACTGCTGTTATCAAGTTAACAAAAGTGGATGAAACGAGGCATAACTCGAGTAGGCCGTTTCCTACTCATGAATCGGGCTTAAGGGGGGATCAATCAGAAGTGTTGGGAAATGATCCTCTTAGTTGGGAATGGAGACCGGGCAGTATGGATGGAAGGCTGAAGGACGTGGTCCTGTGAACCTAGTCTCTGTCTGAGTCAATTAAGGCCCGTTCTTGTGTGCGGCCGCACTGGACAAGTTTGAGTTGTGTACCAGATGTATACTGGCAAAATGGGACCCAGGAAGCCGATGTAACATGTTAATCTGGGTGTCGAGGCAATCCCCACCACCTTATGCAGATGCTGAAAGGAGAGAGAAGTCAGCTCTACGAGGGTTTGCCGTAGTGAGACTTACTCCAAGTCAGTGGGACCGGTTCGATATTTGGATGTCGTGTGAAAGGTTGCCACATACGACATTGAGGGGATCGGTTTATCACCGGTCTCAGACGGGCGTATGTGTCATGACAGAGTCAGCTGGTGTTTTTGATTCGAATCACCGTCCCTCGAGGTAGTAAGAAACTAGGGGAAAAGTTAATATGTATCATGAGTAATCCTCATAATGGAGATGAGGGATGGTTAATACCTTCACTAAATTTACTTTCTACCTTGGGCTAGTAGCGTCGAGACAAAGTGTTTCTTGTTTGATTGTGGAGTCTCGGCGTTGATGGCGCAAGGTATGTATAGGTCTAGGGTAGATCACTAAATTTACTTCCTCTTCGGGCAAGTGGCATCGAGATGAAGCATTTATTGTTTGATTGTGGAGTCTCGATGTAAATTGTGCGAGGATAATAAAAGTTGATTAAAACTGGAAGTAAGGACTCTTCATTAGCTCAAGTTAATCTTTTATGCAAACTTATCTATTCAGCCTTCTATTTTCAGCATCTAGAGTTCCATGTGTAGGTTTTCGGTTAAGTCTTGCTGAGCATATGCTCACGGTTTGTTGATCCATTGTTTTGCAGGTAACATTGCATAAGGCAACGTTAGGGAGGAAGGGAGATCCGAGCGGGGCAGCACCCGATGAATGGTATGAGTCTCACATTGGAACCCTGCACGCCGCCGGGGTTTCACCTGGTGCTAGTGTGAAGCATCCGCGGGCAGTATGGCTTCATTTTGCTTAGCGTAGGATATTAGTCTGTGAGTGTATTCTTATCTTCCACTGCAATGTATGCTGTACATTATGTGTAAAATGAGACAATATTATGTATTAAAGACATATATTGTTGTGTATGTGTGTTTTTCGGTGATGTGCTGTTAGGCGCTGCATCGCATGGCACCACCCAATGCGATTCCTGGACTGTCGGGGTGGGGTCCCCACAGCTTTGTTGCTGGTCGTTGACTAATTGTTCTTCTGGAGTAATAAATTCCAGAACCTCCGGACTTTCCGTTTTTTTAGCGACTGCACGAAATGAAAAATATGATGCGTTTCAAATATGAATGCATTTGTATTGAATTGAGACGGTGAAGACTATAAGTATAGCTATACAGCTCCTTTCACTCTAAAATTTATACTGTGGTTTGGTGACAACCTAAACAGAGACTTGACCAAATTTCATTTGAGGTAGAGCTCATTTGAGCCCTGCACAAATAAATGTGTATTTGGCCATAATTAGAGCTCTTATTCTTTTCTAGGGATTTTCATGGAGCAAGCCATAAATTTTTGGAAACTAGAGTCTCAGAGGGTTCTATTGGAATTGGTTTCATATAATTTGGAGAATCGTAGCAAATGATATGAGTTAAAGAAGTTCAGAAAAATTCTGAAAAATGTTTCTGGACATTTTTCTTTTTCTCTGAACCTGTTTAATTAATCACACCATTAGGTGGACTAAATATGGTCGGATGGATCTGAAATTCGTCATGTTACACAGGGATATTAGAATGAACATCCTGGCCAAATTTCAGAATTTTCCATAAAAGGAATCTCCAGTTAAAATTCCCAACAGTTTAAATTTTGGATAATTAATTGTGAAGAAATAAAGGGTTTCATGGAATGAAACTTGTTTTTCTGGGAAGTAGTCAGAGAGCTGAATTCAAAAAAATTTTGTTCACTCGATTTCGACACTTCTAGCCAAAGTTATGAGCTGCTAAAGTTTGGAAAATTTCTGGAAAAGGAAAACCCACGCACAGTCACTGACAGGTATTCTTCAACCTCGCGACGGGGGTGACTGCGCGCCGGACAGAGACATGGCGCATGTCGTTCAACAGCTATGTTGTACCATTTTCAACTATCTTTCGCGCTACATGCTCCTCAGCACACGTCCTAGCTGCCGGGCAAGGTGGTGCAGCATGAAAACGGCGGGAACCCGGTCGGCATCGACGGCGGCGCTCGGTGGCATGGCGCCGATGGTGAACTCCATGTCCTTAGCCTTTCCCAATGCCCTAAGTTGTTGTACAGCATCACTGGAGCTCGAGGAAGGTGATAGTGCACTCCAACCTCACTGTAAACTACCGGAAGTAGGAGCTCGACAGTGACCAGAGCTCTTTTCGCTTCCGGCGCACAGCTTATCAAATCGAGGGTTCATCGTGGTTTTTGGCCAGGGTGGCCATGAAGGGTCCTAGTTGCTATAGCTGAACAATAATCGGAGTTGATCAAACATGCGAGATGAATTTCCCATTTTTGGTGACTTTGGTTCTATACGGTGATCGCAGGAAATTGTGAAATTCCGGCTAGCCGGCGCTATGAGAGAGCTAAGGGTTTCGGAAGGAGCTACTAGACCTCGATGCTAACCTCTGTGAGCAGTTGGTTGTGCCGTAGGAGGTAGGAGCTGGGTGTTTAGTCAGAGGCGCGTCAGAGTGAACACGGGAAGAAGAAAACGGCTTGGTGAAGCTCGAAGGAAGCCAATCACGCGCTGCCGAGGGCTGGAGCACGTCGAGTGAAGGTCGGCGGTTCCATTTGTGGCCTCAGCTTGCAGTGATACCTCCGGGTTAGGCCGGTCGATGGTGAAGGGGTGAGCTCGGGTGTGCGGCGAGTTGCTCCAGTTGAATGCGCGGCAAAGAGTAAAACGATCGGTGAAATGACCCGGGGTTCGTCCGAGGGTGTGGCAAAGGAGGCTGTGGAAGCAGATCGGTGGCTCAGGGAGGCAGGCAGCTCCTGTCCCGCCCGTTCCTCGCCGTGACATTCTGCCAAGCATGCGCAAGACCTGATTGCCTCGGTGGAAATATGTTCACTCAGTTGTGTGACTGACAGAGGACCCCACTTTTGATTTTTGTCCTCCAAAATCAAATTTATCCACTGTTTCAAATTTGTATGCCCCTACTGCCCTTTGATCTTTGATCAAACTACCAAATAACCAGTTGAATTGGAAATATTCAAAGTGTCAAATGGTTTGCATGAATTTACAGCACATGTGAGGTTGAAATTCAAATTTTGTTTGAATTTTCTCAATTTAGGTCATGTCAAGATCAACTCCAACTGGGGTGAAAATTGTTGTGTGAGCTCATAAAAATGTTCTAAGTGTGAATATGAATCCCACTTCTGAATTCATGTGATGAAAGGAGTTCGAATTCGAATTTAAGTTCAAACTAGCCTTTTAATGATTGTACCCACAAGTACCTCAAAAAGGTTTGGATTTGGGTGAAATTTGGCATGAGCACTCCTAACAAATTTTAGGAGTTAATCATACGCTCAGCCCCTATATGATGCATTTGGGAAATACCACTTTTGCATTTTGTGAGTTCATCTCTTAATAACTCTATTGACGGTGGTTACTTGTCCCTCAAATGTGTTCATGTATTTACCACAAATGAAGTGAGGTGTGTGGGTAATGAACACTTTTAGCAAGTGAAAAACATGGTCCCTTACATTCCTCCCCCCTTAAATGAATCTCGTCCAAAGATTATAAGACAAAAATTGAGAGAGAGGACGGTGGAAAATTACTGGATGTGCAATGTTAAAAAGTCCGGGTAGTTGGCACGATGAAATCCTTCGCTCTCCCATGTCACTTCATCCTCGGAGTGATTACTCCATAAAACTTTATAGAACCACAATGTTTGGTTTTGTGTGGATCGTGCCTTCTCATCAATGATCTCAACCTGTTCCTCCCACGTGAGATCCGGTTTCACTTCCTCAATATCTCCCAGCTGAATGGTGGTTGAAAATTTGAGGCACTTCCTCAGCTGAGAAATGTGGAAGATGTCATGCACACCAGAGAGCGTCGCTGGTAATTCCAGCCGGTATGCAACGGATCCACGTCTTTCCAGAACCTGGAATGGACCGATGAATCGGGGTGCCAACTTTCCTCTGACTCTGAATCTGTTAACACCCTTCATCGGAGACACACGTAGATAAACGTGATCCCTGACCTCAAATTGTAGAGGGTGTCTTCTCCGGTCCGCATATTGCTTTTGTCGGGATTGGGTGGCATTTAAGTTCGCTTGAATTAGCCGAACTTTTTCTTCCGTGTTGTTGACAAAATCAATCCCAAACATGACCCTATCGCCAGACTCACATTAATTGAGCGGTGTGTGGTATTTCCTCCCATATAGGGCCTCATAGGGCGCAATATTGATGCTGGCCTGATATCCATAATTGTACGAGAACTCGGCAAACGGTAAGTGATCATCCCAATTCTTACCGTGGTTGATAGCACAAGCTCGTAGCATATCTTCCAGGATTTGATTTACCCGCTCGGTTTGCCCATCTGTCTGCGGGTGGTATGCTGAACTACGAATCAATTTTGTACCCAAGGCAGCATGTAACTGCTCCCAAAAACGAGACACAAATAAAGTGCCCCGATCCGAGATAATATTGCGGGGTACACCGTGTAAGCATAGGATCCGTGAGATGTACAGCTCAACATACTTCTTGGTGTTGTAGTTGGTATTGACCAGGATAAAATTGGCAGATTTCATGAGCCGGTCGACAATCATCCAAACGGAATCATGTTAATGAAATGTGGTGGGAAACTGACGATGAAATCCATGCTCACGTCCTCCCACATCCAGGCGCGAATGCCTAGCGGTTGCAACAGTCCCGGGTTCTTCATATGATCCGCCTTCACTCTCTGACATGTATCACACTCGGACACGTATTTAGCGATCTCTCGCTTCATCCGTGTCCACCAAAATTTTCCATTGAGCTCTTGATACATTTTGTTGCTGCCGGGGTGAATAGAAATCTTTGACAAGTGAGCCTCGTCAAAAATTTTCTTCCTCAAGTCTGGGTTACGAGGTACGATGTTCCTGTCCTTGAACAACAGAACGCCGTCTCCGTCCTTCCGGAAACACTTCAACTCCCCACCGTCTACACGTCTCCGCAAATGCGACATACCCATGTCATGTTTCTGGGCTGCCGCTATTTCTTCACGGATGGTGGGGATAAGAGCTAGGTTGTAGAGAGCTCCATGGGGAACCACATACAAGGGTGGTTCACTCTCTTCAACCGGGGTGATGGTCAGGTTATGAACGTGTGACTTGCGACTTAGCGCAACCGCCACCTTGTTTGCCTTGCCGGGGTGATAATGGATTTCTGTCTCATAATCTTTATCAGCTCTAACCATCTTCTCTGCCTCATGTTCAACTCCTTCTGAGTGAATATGTACTTGAGGCTCTTGTGGTCGGTATATAAATGTACGACTTTACCGAGTAGGTAGTGCCTCCACATGTTGAGTGCAAGTACCATGACAGCGAGTTCTAAGTCATGAGTTGGATAGTTTTGCTCATGACTCCGGAGCTGCTGTGATCCATACACGACCACTCTTCGGTCTTGCATCAGCACACATCCGAGCCCAATGCCGGATGCATCGCAGTACACATCGAATGGTTTTGTTGTGTCTCGCTGCACCAAAACCGGTGCTGATGCTAGGTGCTTCACTAAAGCCTTAAATGCCACTTCACATGCTGGACTCCAAACATATTTGGTAGCCTTCTTCAGAAATTCGTTCATAGGCTTGGCAATCTTCAAGAAGTTCGGAATGAACCTCCGATAATATCTCGCGAGTCTGAGGAGACTTCATACCTCATGGACAGACCTCGGGGACTTCCAATTCAGCACTTGTGTCATCTTGCTTGGGTCTAAAGTGATGCCCTCCACTGAAATAATATACCCGAGGAAAGGTACTTGCGATATCCAGAATTCGCACTTGCTGAATTTCGTGTATAGCTTGTGATCTCGCAGCCGTTGCAAGACTATACGCAGGTGCTTCGCGTGTTCTTCCTCCGACTTGGAATAAACTAGGATGTCGTCGATGAAGACCACAACAAACTTGTCCAGCTCTGGCATGAATACCGAGTTCATCAAATACATGAAATGATCTGGAGCGTTGGTGAGGCCGAAGGACATGACAAGGAACTCATAAAGCCCGTACCTCGTTGAGAAAGCTGTCTTCGTAATATCTTCAGCCCGTATCTTAATCTGATGGTATCCTAATCTTAAATCCATCTTGGAGAAGATCTTTGCTTCGACCAACTGATCAAACAACATGTCGATCCGTGGCAATGGGTATTTGTTCTTGATTGTCACGGCGTTTAGTGGACGATAGTCCACACAAATCCACAATATTTCATCTTTCTTCTTCACAAATAATGCCGAGCAGCACCACGGTGAGGAGCTCAGCTTAATAAACCCCTTTTCCAGCAGATCCGTCAACTGCATTTTCAATTCTGCCAACTCCATTGGCGCCATCTTGTACGGCCTTCTGGATATTGGCATAGTTCCCGATTCAAGTTCGATCTTGAACTCCACCTCCCGGTCGGTGGCATACCCGGTAAATCATCCGGGAATATGTCGGGAAACTCACGGACTACTGGAATATCATCCAATCTGATAGTGGTGGATTGGTATACAGCTGGAAGTTTTATTTATGGAGTGTCCAGAAATAATGAATGAGACTCGTGCATTTCTGGGTGCAAATGCACGACTCGTAGGACGGTGTATAAAACAGCACCGTGGCGGGTCAGCCACGACATCCCTATGATGACATCGACCTTTTGTCCCTCTAAAGCTATAGAGACATAGGGTATACTCTACCGCCTAGGCACAATGGTGCTTTTTGAACCATCATGCTTGCTGAAATTTTACCAACTGGTGAACAAATCAAATATGGACTCTCAGTGGGTAGTATTTGCAAACTGTGCTTAGCAATATAAGCTTGGCTAATGAAATTATGTGTGGCACCCGAATCAAATAAAACTATGGAGGGATGTTTGTGGAGCTGGAAGATAGACACAAGAATGGGTTCTTCCTCCAGCATGTCATCTACGGTGAGTTGGTGGACAGTGCCGGGCTTAGGGTGTAGGATCGAAGAGCACATGAAAAGCTACCAGAGGGGGTGAATGGTAGATTTAAACTTTTTAGCGGAAGCAACAAAAAAACCCCTCAGCAGAAAATCGATCTGTTAAAGAAACCGAGTATGCAACTGATCTAAACGTGTTCAACCATGACAAAAGTGTTATATATTATAGAGAATCAAGTCACCAAGACACGACAACAAGAATCACGGAAATCCGTCAAAAATAACTCATGTTATGATCGAAAGATGAAACGAGGGTCAATCTGTTCTACTCGAGTAAAAACCAGATCTGCAACACTGCAAAGAAACTCGTGTAGATAAGAAACTACACATCCAATGACCGTGAAATTTTCAAAGATGATATATAATCAAGTTGTGAAGATAACCCAAAAATAATCATGTCAATTGGATCTGTAAAACTCGAGTTATGATCAAAACACCGAAGCACTGTCATGCTGTCCAGAAACTCGACGAGAAAGACTTAACAAAAACAAGTCGGACGAACAAGGCACAAAAGCTCCTATAAATTACGAATTTTATTGATGAAAACATAAGAGGAACAGCCCAAAGTCATGCACCCCACGAGCCTTGGCCTCCCTTGCTTATATAACGATGCCTAAGGCCAACCCAATTCAAACTAGGACTCCTACTCCTAGTTGGATTCAAACTGTAACTTTTCAATACTGCTGAAGACTCTTCTATACGCTGATAGAAGCAATGTTAGGACTTCCAATCACCTTAGGAACGTCCCAAACATTCCTAAAACAACTCTACTTCATGCCTAACACGAAATCCTATTATAACCAACTCGAAACATTCCATAAACAAACCATAACCGCCTCAGCCGCAGCCTGAGCGCAAAATCCAGCCGGTTGAACCTTTTCAACCATATCTCCACTTCCATATCTCTTCACCACGCCTTGGAACAATGTAGACACGTCCATGCACTACTTTCACACGTGCAAACACCTTCCAACGACGTCCCTGATACCTTCATATGCATTGTTCTTGATCCAAACATGCTGCGCGACCTCCCGATCAACTCAACCACAGTTCCTCCCAAACTTGGTTGTTGAACCTCATCTTGTCCCTAAGACTAGTTCAATGGATCCCGTCACCAGCCATATCTTGAACTAAATCAACACCTGCACATGAATAAACAACCAATACTTTCAAGCACAAGTCCGCGACTTGACTCACGTTAGTTCTGAAAACCACAACACCTTACGTGAACACCTCACATAAGCATGTTGCAAATCATAGCAAAATGTTAACCATCATAAACAGCCATAACACTTCATAAACTTAGTAAAAGAATACTAAGCAAACTTTCAGCATATAAAAGGAATCACAAATTCATATAAGTAGTAAGAACTTTTAGCATATAAAAGGAATCACAAAGTCATATATGCATGAATACTATTCTCATATTATTTTAAATTCAGATTCACACATAGACTTTCCAAGTTTCAAAACCCCCCTCAATTTAAGCTATAAGGATACATAACCCCTATTTCACTAGGAATGAAACAAAAATGAGTGAAATCCAAAGGTTTTGTAAAAATGTCAGCCAACTGTTTTTCGGTATCTACATGGTGAAGCACAATGTTTCCTTTTTCAACATTATCACGGAGAAAGTGGTACCTAATGTCAATGTGCTTTGTTATGGAATGTTACACGGGTTTTTTAGCAATGCAAATGGAACTAGTGTTATCACAAAATAGTGGAACACTATCTAGGTCAACCCCATAGTCCTAAAGTATTTGAACAATCCATAGAATTTGTGAGCAAGCGCTAGCAGAAGCTACATATTCAGATTCGGCTGTGGATTGTGCAACTGAATTTTGTTTTCTAGAGGATCAAGCAACATGTAAATTACCAAGAAAATGACAAGCACCTGAAGTACTTTTCCTATCAACTCTACAACCCGCAAAATCAGCATCCGAATAAGCTTTCAAAGTAACGGTTGAGGAAGAAGGAAGAAAAATCCCAAATTCTTTAGTTCCATGTAAGTACATGAGAATTATTTTGACGGCTTGATGATGTGAAGCACGTGGGGAAGCTTGAAATCGTGCACAAAGACATACGCTGAATTGTATGTCCGGTCTTAATGCCGTGAGGTACAAAAGTGATCCAATCATACTTCTATGTTCTTTTTGATCCATGGGTTCACCATCTTCATCAAGTTCAAGTGTCGTTGCTGTACCCATTGGTGTCCGAAGAGACTTTCTTTTGTCCATGTTGAAGCGCTTAAGAAGGTCTCTTGTATACTTTGTTTGATGCACAAAAGTACCCTCCTTGGTTTGCTTGATTTGGAGCCCCAAAAAGTATGTGAGTTCTCCCATCATACTCGTTTCAAATTCTGAACTCATCGTAGCTGAAAACTTGGACACAAGATCATGAGAAGCACAACCAAAGATAATATCATCTACATACACTTGAACGAATAACGAGTCATTGCGATGCTTAAGCACAATAAGAGTTTTATCAACCTTGCTCATGGTAAACCCCTTTGAAGTAAGAATGTTTTTAACCTATCATACCATGCTTTAGGGGCTTGTTTAAGAACATACAAGGCTTTGGATAGTTTGTAAACATGATTAGGAAAATTTGGATTTTCAAACACCGTTGGTTGCTTGACATAAACCTCCTCATCTATGTAGCCATTAAGAAAAACACTTTTAACATCCATTTGATATAACTTGAAACCTTTAGATGCAGCAAATGCTAACAAAATTCTTATGGCTTCTAATCTAGCAACAGGAGCAAAAGTTTCATCAAAATCTAGTCCTTCAACTTGTGTGAAACCTTGAGCAACCAACCTAGCCTTATTCCTAACCACAACCCCATCCTCACTTTTTTTTAATTTTAAACACCCATTTAGTTCCGATTAGAGTGTGACCTTGAGGTGGAGGTACAAGTTTCCAAACATTATTTCTTTCAAAATTTCCTAGCTCTTCTTGCATGGCAATAATCGAAGATTCATTAGTGAGTGTGTGTGATATATCTTTGGGTTCAAAAGAAGCAATAAATGCAGAATGAGCGTGAGATTTTGGATCACAAAACCTCGACCGTGTGACTCGTTCGTCCAAGCTTCCAATCATTTGTTGTGGAGGATGACTTTTGAGGACTCGGAGGGGAGTAGACAATTCACAAGCTCCTTCTTCTTAATGTTCATTACAAATTGAAGAACTTGTGACTTGAGGACGA
The DNA here is from genome assembly GCA_030760725.1 of Neostapfia colusana. Classification (NCBI taxonomy): domain Eukaryota; kingdom Viridiplantae; phylum Streptophyta; class Magnoliopsida; order Poales; family Poaceae; genus Neostapfia; species Neostapfia colusana. The sequence continues at coordinate 46,323,911 of JASWHV010000008.1, read as the reverse complement.
TCTGGACCAGCAATGGTGGCCGTTGGTGCTTGTTGTGAATCAAAGTTAGGATCTGGAACAATGTCGTTAGCTCCTGAATTTTCAGGCAGCAGCATCACTTCTTCGATGAAAATACTCTCTCCCTGCGAATATGGATCTGGTCCTTTAATATTAGAGCTAGTACCTGGGCTAGCTTCATCAAAAGAAACCTCACAATTCTCCACGATTTTGTTAGTGTCATGTAAAAGAACACGGTAGCCTCTAGTATGATATGGGTAACAAAGAAACATGCCATCAAAGGATCTAGGTTCAAATTTATCAAGATTACCATGTTTTTAACCAAGCATTTGCATCCAAAGACTCGAAAGCGTGTGACACTAGGCCTATGTCCAAAGCGAAGTTCATATGGTGTTTTACCTAGCTTAGCACGCAAGAAAACACGATTTGAGACATAACAAGCAGTTGCAATTGCATCAAACCAAATTTTTCTAAGAGTTTGATATTCATCAAGCATAGTCCTATCCATCTCAACTAAGGTTCTGTTCTTTCTCTCTACAACAGCGTTTTGTTGAGGTACATATGGTGAAGAAAATTGATGATCTATTCCATTTTCAGCACAAAAGTGATCAAACGATTGATTTTAAAATTCGGCTCCGTTATCACATCTAATTGATTTTAAAAATCCTGGGTGATCAATGGATATTCTAAGAAATAACATTCTAAAGTGACTAAAAGTTTCATTCTTAGATGCCATAAAATAAACCCAAGAGTATCTAGAATAGTCATCAACAATCACAAGAACATACCGTTTAGCTCCGAAGGATTGAACACGTGGAGGTCCTACTGTGCCAAGGTGCAAAAGTTGACCCGGTTCAGTTGTCATGGTCATTGTGAGAGGATCATGTGAACCTACAACCATCTTAGCATGTCTACAACAAGAGCACACAATTTCTTTGTCCCCTTTAAGCTTAGGCAGCACAAGTATGCGATCAAGAGCACTAACACGTGTGAGATGATCAAAGCCTACGTGAACAAGTCAACGATGCAAAAATATAAGTCTTTTGAATCATTAGCAACTAGACATCTATGCTTAGAGGATGACATATCAAAATCAGCTTTAAAAACTCTTCCAAGCCGAGACATATTAAAAATGAGCTCACTATTTGAATCTACAACCTTGCAACAATTTTTAGGAAAATAATTTCCAGATTTTCATCTAGCAATTGTGAAATAGAAAGCAAGTTGTATTTCAAATTTTTAACAAGTGCCACATATTTTAAAGTGTAGTGATTATTTACTCTAACCGGACCCTTAGCAATTATAGGAGTTGAAGAATTATCGGCAAAAGTAACATTTTCTACATGTGACACAAAAGAGAGGGAGGAGAACCATTCTTTGTTACCGGTCATGTGGCGTGAGGATCCTGAATCCACAATCCAAATGTTCTCCTTCCTCAAGCGTGTAACCTACATAAAAGTACAATACATCGATGACTCAATACTGGGGTTAGTCAAAAGGCATTTAGGAATCCAGTACTGAGTCACACAACGTCCAGCAGAAGTAACACGTAAAGCATGAGATAAAACAGCAGGTTTATGAGCCAAAGTTTGAGGATTTTTGTACCCATCTACTGACCTACGAGGTGTGACATGAGTAGCACTAGAAAAAGTAGGTCCGGAAGCAAGCTTTGCATGTTTTTGACTCATTACAGCAGGTTGCATATTTCTAACATTCGGATTAGCACACGCAACAGGTTTTGCACAGTTGTTATGTGATCTAGCTATCATTCTTTCCTTTTTCTGTTGCTTAGCTAGTCTATAACAAAAATCTATGACATGACCATCTCTACCACAGTAGGTACAATGAAATTTAACTTTATGTTCATGTCTAGATGAGCAGACAACATGTTTATCTGAAACCGAATGAGACAACACACCTGCTGTGACGCCCGGTCCCGTGAAAACGGAACCCAACTAATGCATATGTGTGCCCAGGATGTTCATCACACATACACATGTAATCCACAAACTGAATTCAGAATATATAACCACAAATGAATAGGGTTCAAGTACTTTATTACAATATCTCATGAATCTCTAATCTATTCTAGCAGCGGAAGTCTTCTAAACGATAGCGGAAGTAAACTAAACATGGCAGCGGCTCCATCTTCTACTCCACAGGCAAGTTGACGGTAGATCACACGCCTAGTGCTCCACATGGTCTTCGAAGTACTCCTCTCCTGTTGCTGATGTTGTATGACAATGCAAGGTGAGTACATGTCGTACTCAGCAAGTGCGGGAAGTATGACATGTAGCTTTCAACAAGGTAGGAATAAAAAGGCTCATTGCAGAAAGCAAAGTTTATTTCACAATCATGATAAAAACAGCAACTATCTTTAAGTGAATTTAATCCCAACATATATCCAATTAAAACATCAAGATACCTCCTTCATAATTTACCACTTTTCTTGTCTCAACCAGCCATAAATCTTTCTCATCTTTCATCTAATGCTCATGATATCCACAACCATCTCATATTCATGAGATCCATAACCATCTCATATTCATTTCATATTCATATATTCCGAAAACCAAACTCACTATCATGACTCAACAGTCCCGAAACCAATCCCAAAGACCATACCATAACCATACCAAATAACCAAACCAATAACCATCCCAATAACCATCCCATCTAATCATGGAAGTTGGCCAGGCGCTTGTGACCGGAAGCACGGCTATCATGATGGTTTTACACTCTGCAGAGGTGGCACCACTTTACCCACAAGTTTGTGATTTCGTCACCCATCGGCGACTGCTGAACCTCCATTATACTAGTACACAACCGTCGGTGTATGGCTAAGAGATCACAAAATAGCCTTTACAAAGGGGTTACTAGATGTATGGACTCACTAAGGTTTCACCAGCAGGCTCGAATCACCATTCTCCCACCTACGGGCCCCCTCTTGTGTCATGCAGTTCCCAGGACAGTCCTCTCTCGACTCCCATTCCCCGCGCCTTCCACGGTCCATAACAATCTAGCAACTTACCTAATTAGTCAGCTAAGCCGCACCCATATTTGGCCTTGTGGTGGCACTGTTTTCCTAGCATGGCTGTCATGAACCGGTCCTTAGATCTACGGCAAGTAAACCACCATGTCATTCTACCACATCCACGAACCAAGCTTGCCTAGCTCTCCCCCGATTCATGTTCATTATCATCAAGTTCTTATTATAATTATTCACATGAGTGCAGTAGCTAAACACATCCTATCGCTTCCCATATCCCGTAGATTAGCGAAGCAAAAAAAATGACCGTACCCGACTCATAAACTTTCCCGGCGACAAGGGTGGTTAACAAGACTAGTAAACTCGTATAAATAGGTTTCTCATCAAGTTGACTCAAGCATACACGTTTTTGCAAACAACACAGTTTCAAAACATGGGATCAATATGGTCAAGGGGCACTTGCCTTGTTCCTGGGGCTTTTGTTGCTCACGTGTCTCAAAGTCTTGGTGCTGTAGTCCTTCGTAGATGGCTTCCTGAGCTTGTCCTTCTACTTACGACCACGCACATACAAAATTTACAGCAATCGACATCATGCACAAACTTTACTCAAGATGCAATGGGGTAGATGCATGCAAATCCTATGGTGCTGTTTTATTAAACCAGTTTGTACGCGTTCTTGCATGTTTTAATACGCTTGCATCGGGTTTTATGTGAACAAGGGTGTAAGGATCAAGTGTGGACGTGGAGGTGATCTTGACTCAAGATCTAGATCAATTCCACCGTTAAAAACCGATAAACACGTGATCTGTCCACACGAAAAAGCTTCTGTTCGAAGAAACAGATGCGTAGAAACCGCGATGACGTTGTAAGGTGGTAATGGAGACCTACCATACTTCCTTCGGGGCCTTCCTCCTAGCAATGGTAACAGGACGACTCGTCGGCTCTCTTCCAGCGACGGCGATCGTGACGTGGCTCGTCGGCGGTCTCACCGGTGGTTGAACTCCGGTGAAGGGGGTTAGATCAGTGAGTTGGGGGCTCGGGCCTCTAAGTTGTCGGCTTAGGAAGGTGTTATGACCAAGGGGTGTTTCGGGTTCTATTTATAAGGGGATAAAGAAGAGTCCTACTCCGATTGGATTTCAAATAAGAGTCCTATTCAAATTGTTTTTGGATCTTAACAACTTATCTCCAATCGATTTTGTTGCAGTATTCAATGTGGAAAAATTCGTGTAGGTCTCCTCAGTACCTGTACTCGCGTATAGGGGAAAACCACTTACGGATCTCATCCTCCCGCAGGGATAAGCTCCGGAGGCTCCACGTGTCCAGCGGGGGCGGGCTTCCTTTTCCTCAGAGGCGAGCTCTGGTTGTGCCGCGTGTCAGGCGGGCGGGACCTCCCTCTTCCTCAGAGGCGAGCTCCGCATGCGCCACACGTCTGGCAGGTGGGACCTCCCTCTCCCTCAGAGGTGAGCTCCGTGTGTGCCACGTGTCTGGTGGGTCGGGACCTCCCCTCTCTCCAGAGGCTAGGTCCGCGACTCCCCTCTCTCCCGGAGGCGAGCTCCGAGGGTGACACGTGTCTAGCAGGGCCGGACCTCTCCGAGGCGAGCTCCGAGGGCGACACGTGTCCCGTGTGACTATGCTTTGCTTCTCCGTAGACACTAGCTCCGGGGATGACACGTGTCCCACGGGGTTGGGCCGCGCTTCCCTGCAGAGGAGAGCTCTGCAGGTGACACGTGTCCAGCAGGGCCGGACCTCGCCCCTTCCGCAGAGGCGAGCTTTGAGCCTGCCCCCTCCGCGGGGATGAGCTCCAAAGGCACCACGTGGCCAGCGGCCGCGGAAAGTGTCTACAGCTCTCCTCGGCGAACTGGAATTGGCTCTTTTTGGCTATCTTTCTGATTCCTTTTCCGTTTCTTCCTCTTTTAAAATGTTTCTCTATATAAAATATGTATGCATGCATGGATATGAAATTGAGGGTGTTACAAACCTACCCCCCTTAAACTGAATCTCGCCCTCGAGATTCGATAGAGTGGAGAATAGATGAGGAAACTCTGCCTTGAGGTCTTCCTCACATTCCCATGTAGATTCTGCTTCCGTGTGATGGCTCCACTATACCTTGCACCAACGGATCACTTTGTTCCTCGTGACCCTTTCCTTCACGTCCAATATTTGAACAGGGTGCTCAACATAGGTCAGATCCTCTTGAAGATCGAGCTCATCCATCGGTACTTGCTCTTCTGGTACCCTCAAGCACTTCTTGAGCTGGGATACGTGAAACACGTCATGCACGTCGGATAGGTGCGTTGGGAGCTCTAGTTGATAGGCTACCTGTCCTCGCTTTCCCAAAATCTTAAATGGCCCGATATTGCGAGGTGCTAGCTTGCCTTTGACATTGAAACGTCGTTGGCAACGGATAGGTGATACCTTAAGGTACACGAACTCTCCTACTTCGAAGGTCAACTTTCTTCGCCTATTTTCTGCATAACCCTTTTGTCGTGACTGAGCAGCCTTCAAGTTCTCCCGTATTGTTTGGACTTTCTTCTCAGCCACTTGCAACACTTCGGGTCCAAACACTTGGTTTTCTCCGGTCTCGTTCCAAAATAACGGTGTTCTACACCGTCTACCATACAATGCTTCGAAAGGTGACATCTTCAAGCTGCTTGGCCAACTCGGCATACGGCAAGCTCCTATCCCAACTAAGCCCATGTTTGAAGGCGCAGGCTCTCAACATGTCCTCCAAAATTTGGTTCGTCCTCTCAGTTTGCCCATCAGTTTGCGGGTGATAAGCGGATCTGAAATTTAGCCGTGTACCCATGGCTTCATGCAGCTTCCTCCAGAACCTAGAGGTAAACTGAGAACTCCGATCAGAAATTATCCTCTTCGGGACTCCATGGTGACACACGATTTGCTCCATATACAGCTCGGCTAGTTGTGCAACGTTGTACATTGTTTTAACAGGAAGAAAATGAGCTGTTTTTTTCAATCGGTCCATGATAACCCAGATGGAGTCGTAACCCGACTGAGTACGTGGTAATCCGACGATGAAATCCATGCTAATGTCCTCCCACTTCCACTCAGGTACTTTCAATGGTTGCAACAGTCCAGCGGGTCTTTGATGATCGGCCTTCACCCGTTGGCAAATGTCGCATAGGGCAACATATTCAGCTATGTCCCTTTTCATACCATCCCACCAATAGCAAGTTTTCAGGTCCTTGTACATATTTGTACTGCCGGGATGTATGGAATAAGGTGAGTCATGTGCCTCCTCTAATATCATGTCGCGGATGTCCTTCACGTTAGGCACACAAATCCTTTTCCCTAGCCAAAGCGTACCCTTCTCATCTTCCTTGAAGTCCTTTTCTATGCCTTGTCAGATTCTTTCCTTGATCTCCTTGATTTCCTCATCCGTTGCTTGGCCATCTCTTATCTCTTGTTCCAGCGAAGAATGGAGTTCCATCACTTCCATCTCATTCAAGAACCCGAGATGTAACCGTTTGAACTCCTTGCGCAGCTCGGGTGGTAGCTCCCGAACCGTGAGTTGGTGACATGCTCCCTTTCGGCTAAATGCATCAGCTACTTCATTGGCCCTTCTGGGGTGGTAATTGATTCCGACATCATAATCCTTTATGAGTTCCAACCATCGACGTTGCCTAAAATTCAAATCCGTTTGGGTGAATATGTACTTGAGGCTTTTGTGATCCGTATAGATCTCACATCGATGACCAAGGATATAATGCCTCCAAATCATCAAGGCATGTACCACGGCTGCGAGTTCCATGTCATGTGTGAGGTAATTCAGCTCGTGTTTCTTTAATTGTCTCGACGCATAAGCTACCACTTGTCCTTCTTGCATGAGCACACATCCAAGCCCTTGTCTTGATGCGTCACAATATATGTGGAAGCTCTTGCTCACGTCCGGCAATAACAAAACCGGCGCTGTGGTTAGCCTTTTCTAGAGCTCCTCGAAGCTTTCTTGGCACGCTAGTGTCCACTGAAAGGCTTTTCCCTTCATTAGCAATTCAGTCATAAGCTTTGCTATTTTGGAGAAATCCTTGATGAACCGGCGGTAGTATCCAGCCATCCCAAGGAAACTCCGAATATCCCTCACATTTTGCGGTTGGTTCTACTTCAGAACATCTCCCACTTTTCCGAGATCAACCGATACTCCGTTCTCGGAGATGATGTGGCCTAGGAACGATATCTGCCTTAGCCAAAATTGACACTTGCTGAGCTTGGCATACAATCACTACAGGAATCCCAGTGATTTGCGACGGCCAAGGCCGTCGCAAATAATCAAATTGTGATGTTTTTACTTATTTGTGACGGTTTCCGGCTGTCGCTTGTTTTTCGTCGCAATTAACTTCATTTGTGACGGCCGCCGTCGCAAATAAACTTGTTTGCGACGGCTTAGACCGGCCGTCGCAAACAAGAGCCCGGGCCCAGCCGATGGGCCTGACTCGACATTTTGCGACGGCCAGCAGTGGCCGTCGCAAGTCAGTACATAATTTGCGATGGCCGGCGGTGGCCGTCGCAAATTACATAGGTTAATTTGCGACAGCTGCACACTTATTTGCGACGGTACTGTATAAAAAGCCGTCGCAAATAAGTTTTTTTTAAAAAACTGAACATTCTGCCCGGCTCGACGGCCAGAAACACAATATACATAACAACAGATAAATAAGGAATGGAAAAATACAACATCCTCGCCGCTCCATCGATCACAACACAAAAGTCTCACATGTCATCACAAGAATACAAAAATAAGAAAGAGAGGCTCTCCACTAGCGTCCACTTCCTCCAGAGCCGCCAACATCCTCGCCGCGCGCCAGTCCAGACGCCGGTATAGACGGCGACGGAGTTTAAGCCTCCGTCGCCGATCCCTGCGACACATAGAAGTTGTTGGACATATTAATTTGTTTACAACTTCGTTTTTGACTAGAATTGATTAAACAAGCTAGAATTGATTCATATTGAACTTAGTTTATTTAATTTGAGTTAGATTTGCTATATGTTTGATTATGTAAGACTAAGTAAGGCTACAATACCTAAGTATGACTACAATTTGTTTGGTATGAAAGTAAGACTAAATTTTATAAATTAAGACTAAGTAAGAACGTTTTTTATTACATGAACACCCGGAGAAACGTGCACCGGAGGCGGTAGCTCCAGTTCCGGCGGTGGAATCGGCGGTGGCAGTGGAGGAAGTTGGAGGTGCAACCCCTGGACATCGCAGCCTTGAAAGAAACTCTGTGGTTGCAAAAGTTGCAGGTTATTACATATTATTAAGAATGCGCTAAATTAAAATTACTTTAGCTTACCGTCATCGTCTGTCGCTGCATCTCCATCGTCTGTCGCATCTGCTCCATGCAGGCTCGCTGGTAGGAGATGGTGGCCTCCGTCGCCGCCCTCTGCGCCGCCATCGTCGCCGTCTACACCTCCAGGTCCGACTGAAACTGCTCGGGACTCTCCTGGAATTGACGGGCCAGAGTCTCCACCTGCGAGACACGGCGACTCGGGCCCACCCACGAAGACTGTGTGGAGCTACCTCTCACAGGTCTCGCCGCCCTTGAGTCGACAACTCCGTCGAATATGGCGAGCCTATAAAAACAGAATCAGTAATATGGAATTGAAATATCTTTAATATTTTGAATTGAAAATGATAAAATGACTTATGAACTCACCTACCGTGGACTTTTCGACCTCCGGTTGCGTACGTGGCTTGAGGATCGATTGGTTTATGTTCCCAATCGAAATCTGCGCTGTGTATCCTCCTAGCCTCCTCCCCGTACCTAGCCTAAAAAACAAGAAAACCGTGTAAGTTCATCAATCCATATAGTTATATTTACTATGAATGATTTCTATACTTACCAACCGCTCGGCTGCAGCCTGACTGCACCCCTGGGGCTGAGAAGGGTCCCTGTGATCTCTCTTCCAGATCTCATCAGGAGTCGGCGGCACCCCCGTCTCGCGCTCCTGTCAATACGTGTCAGTACGAACAATATGTTATGAATACATAAACATAAGTTAGATACACTTACCATGCGTTTAGCTAAACGCAAGTGGTTATCTTGACCGTGTTTGCGCTTCCCCTCAACCCCTCTGCACCCTTGATCCCTCTGGGACTTAGCCTTGAACTCATCGCTAGCCCAGTACCGACAAAGGGCCCGGTATGCATCGGACCGAACCTGCAACCAGCTCACGTGGCCCTGCACATAGTTGTAGGTCGTTAAAAATATCATTGATGTATTTGCTCCATGCTCAAAAATAAATTTACTACACCCCACGTACCTGCGCGTACTCTTCCTCCGTCAGGTGCCTCTCGCTCTCCTGCCAGAAGTGTAGCACGTGGTGCTGGTTTGCCTTCAAGTGCTCGTTGATAACTTGAATACGAGCGTTCGACAAAGCTTGCCGAACCGCCTTCGCAGCGTTGACGTGAAACACTTTCCTCGCATCCTCCAACATGCGAGGGTCGTCCGGGTCCTCTAAAATATACCTTTCCTGTGATAAATATTGAAAGAGATGTACAATAAAAGAGTTTCAGAGTTAAAACTTAGGAATTTATTTAACATACTTACCATAAAATCAGCCCATACAGCCTCCTGAACGTTGCCGTGCTTCTGGTGATGGGCGCGTGCGTAATCCTCCCAAGAAGTAGCAGGCACCCCGTCGATGACCCCGGGATAGTGCAAACGCAATAAGGACCCGAGGACACCGTTCACCGGTCTGTGGTGTCTCTCACCGGTGAAAGATGCGTCATACCAAGTGCTGCAAGACATTTATTAATTCCTTACTTAAGTAACAAAAAAAAACCAGAATTTAACACTACGATTTTGTTACCTGTCTCCGACCGGACGAATCACGATCCTGTGTGAAGGGACCGTAGGAGGACTATCAAAGTGAGTCCTCCTCATCCTCCGCGTGTTCTGGGGCACCACGTCTGGTGACCCAGAAGGCTCAGGAACAGAAGGCTGCGTCTCTGGACAGAAGGCTCTTCAACCAAGGGCTGGCTGGCCGAGGGCTTGCTCACCGAAGGGTAGCCAAGCTCAACTGGCGCCGTAGTCGCTGAGTTAGCGGTGAGGACTACAACATTCAAATGATCCATAAGTAAGTTTAATTGGAAATTGAATGTGAAGAATTCATCAAAAAATACTGAAATTTACCTGTGTGGACTGCTGTGACGAAGCCCTAGAGCTGCTCCGAACGTACCCCAGCAGCTGAGAGTGTCTGCTCCCGATCGATGAGGCACCAGCGAAAGCATCCTCAGGTCTAGAGGGGAAGAACCCCCTCGTCGCCTCCATATTCTTACTCTTCTTTGATGCCATCCTGTTTTAATAGATAATAAGTGTCCTACTCCTTAAACATCTAAAAGATATACATAATTCATGTTACTATCTAAAAGAAAACATTACTTGCAATCACTTTCAAAATTCATCAACATCATTATCATGTGCCCTACTCCTTAAACCAGCCCAACGATCTTCCATCGTGGCCTGTTTTAATTTTCATTTTTGAATATCCTCTGTCTGTACATCTTCAATATCTCCCACTAATTGATCGAGTCCTTCCCCAGGCTTGACGATAAAAGTGTCTCGCAACTCTTCTTCTTGGTACACTTTTTCAACGTCTTCGCTATCATGGTAACCATCATCCCCAGGAGTATATAACCGCTCACGAGGATTCACCTTATATACCACCCACCAAGCACAGAGCTTTGTGCATGGATAAGGTAGATAATACACTTGCTCCACTTGGTGTGCAAGAACAAATGTATCATAACCTCGTAGTCGGTCCTTATGTTTGACTTGCACCATTCCAAATTGGTTTTCTCGAGTTCCATGAGTGCTATCAAACCAGTCGCAGTCAAAGAAGACAACTCGAAGTGCCTTATTTCCGGTAAAAGTAAATTTAAGGATTTTGTTAATGGTCCCATAATAATCGGTTACATTGCCTTGACTGTCAATTGCTCTCGTCACAAAACCAGAATGTGATGTTGCCGCGAGAGGACGAAGAGCATCAAAATGAGTTTTATGGAATCCAAAACCATTTACGTCATATCGACCATAGCTTCCAACATTCACCAATCCATAAGATAGCTGCCGCAAATCTTTATGGACATTGTGAGTGCGGCACTGTCAAACATGATCGTAAGTTAAAATAACAATTTCTTTAATAATAGTAACTTATAATATATATAAGATAGAAAGTATTACATAATATCGAAACTAGGATAGGAAACCCGACCCTCCATTTATTCCTTCTTGTCGCATTCCTTCAACTTGTTTGGCCGTAGGTTGATGCCTATGTGGCCAACATTGTCTTTGGAACTCGCTGAACATGAGAAAACAATTTTTAGAATACATGTGTAGCAAAATTATGGCTTGGAAACTTTATTTGCGACGGTTACCGCTCACCAGGGCTGCCACCGCGTAGTCATGAGCGGCCTCGGGGTGTGTGAGTCGGGGCTGGGTATATCCCGTTTAGGGTTGGCCGTCGCAATTTATTTTACTTGTGACGGCTTTTTCTTTGGCCGTCGCAATTTATTTTACTTGCGACGGGAGGCGGGCGCGGCGGGGCGCAGCGGCGGGAGGCAGGGGAGGCGGGGCGCGGTGGCGAGAGGCAGGGGCAGCGGGGCGCGGCGGCGGGAGGCGGGAGGTGGCAGGAGGGAGGAGGCGAGAGGCGGGAGGCGCGTGTGGCGGGAGGCGCGCGCGGCGGAAGGCAGCGGCGGTGGCGGGAGGCGGGCGCCACGGCGACGGGAGGCGGGCGCGGCGGGGCGCAGCGGCAGGAGGCGGGAGAGGCGGGGCGCGGTGGCGGGAGGGGTGGCGGGTAAGCCGGCCCTCCTTAATTTATTCGCCACGGTCGGCCGTCGCAAATTATCCTAGTCGTGGCAAATCATCGCGTTTCCTGTAGTGTTGGGCCAGGCCCTATATGGACCGTGCCGAGCCGGAACCTAAATAGCTTGTGCCAGGCTGGGCCGGCCCGACTATTTATATAATAATTTAGCACTTCATCAATCAAAGTAATATTTAAACAATTACGCTACTAATCAAATAATTAATATATAAAACAACAAATTAAACAAGAAATCATCTAATTAAACAATTTGAACAACTAGTTATTCCATTGCTGAAACTAATTTAACAACTATTTAAATCAACAAATTAAACTAATGAAACTACAAATTTAACAACAAATCAACAACTAATCAATATTTAAATATAAAATTATTTGATATTTTATATAACGTTGTCAAATATAAATCAGAGAGGGGGAGGGGACGGGTGCAAGCAAAGGAAATGGAAGCAGGGCGCGGTGGCGGGAGGCGGGGGCGTCGGGGCACAGCGGCGGGAGGCGGGGCCGATGGGAGGGAGGAGGCAAGGAGGCACGTGTGGTGGGAGGCGCGCATGGAGGAAGGTGGCACGGCGGGGCGCGGCGGGCCGATCGTCGCAATTAACTAGGGACGACCGGCCCGCCACACCCCGCCGCGCCGCCTTTTGCCACAAATCAAACTAATTACCAACTTAAACTATAAACACCGTAGTTAATTGTCAACTTAAACTACAACTACAAAACTATAAACTAACTACAAAAAACAATTTAATTGCCAAATTAATTACAAATTACTCTAAAACAATATTCAATTAAGTCTACTCTAACTAAATCTAACTAACAACAAGAAAAAAAATAAAAAAATGCATGAACATAGGTTACCGAGAGGCGCCGGGCGCCGGAGGCGGGAGGCGGGGGCGGCCGGGCGTGGGAGCTGGGAGGCAGGGGCCGGCCGGGCGCCGGAGCAGGGAGGCGGCGGGGGGCCGGGCACCGGAGCCAGAGCAGGGAGGCGACAGCGAGGGCTGCGGGCGTGGCGGGAGGCTGCAGGAGGCAGCGTGCACGACGGACGGCGAGAGCCGGGCGGCGGCGTGCTGGGTGGTGGACGCGGGCAGACGGGCGCTGGGCGGCGGCCGGCGGCCGGTGCGCGGTGGTGGCTGGCGGCCGAGCGCGGGCAGACGGGCGCGGTGCGGCCGCGGGCGAATGGTGCGCGGGCGGATGGGCACGGGGCGGCGGCCGGCGGCCTGTGCACGGCGGCGGGCGGCCGAGCGGCGGCGGGTGGTGGACGGCCGGCGGCGGACGGGCGTGGGGCGGCGGCAGTTGTGTGATCCTGGAGGTGCCCGGTCGACTATATCGGGGTCATTTGCGACGGCTTCCTTAATTGTGATGGCATTTCCATCGGCCGTCGCAAACAAGCTTTTAATTGCGACGGTTGCTTAATTTACAACGGCCACAGGTCTGGCCGTCACAAATAAATGCTATTTGTGACGGCTACAGTCGTAGCCGTCGCAAATAAGATATCATTTGCGATGGCTCCTGTATTTGCGATGGCCTAGGGTTAGCCGTCGCAATTTAATTTATTTGCGACGGCATCCGGTCGCAAATAAATCTAGCCGCCACAAATGATCGGGTTTCCTGTAGTGAATTGATGCTCTCGCAGTTTCTGCAATGTAAATCTCAAATGTTCTTCATGTTCTTTCCCACTTTTTGAATACACCATGATGTCCTCGATGAAAACCATGACGAACTTGTCCAAGTACTCCATGAAGACCTTATTCATGAGATACATGAAATATGCGGGTGCATTCGTTAACCCAAAAGACATAACGGTATATTCATACGAACCATACCGTGTTCAAAAGGCAGTCTTGGGTATATCAGAGGGTTTAATCTTCAGCTGAAAGTATCCCGACCGAAGATCAATCTTGGAGAAAACTCGGGCTCCTTTCATTTGGTCGAACAGGTCCTCTATTCGGGGCAGCGGGTATTTGTTCTTGATCGTCACCTCATTGAGAGACCTATAGTCCACACACATCCTTTGGGTCCCGTCCTTTGTCTATGAAGAGCACTGGGGCTCCCCATGGTGACGAGCTCAGGCGTATAAAACCCTTTTCTAGCTGCTCCTGAGTTTGCTTCTTGAGTTCCACTAGTTCATTAACAGGCATCCTATATGGCCTCTTTGCTATAGGTGCAGTTCCAGGTACTAAATCAATGGCAAACTCAATGTTCCGGTCAGGTGGCATACCTAGAAGTTCTTCCGGGAACACGTCCGAAAATTCTTGAACCACCAGAAAGCTTTCCAATGTTGCTTCTTCGACATGGTTCAACGTTGCCTCCTCGGTTGCCGGTTGGGCTGACTCAAACTCAATGCGAGTACCGTGCTCATTTGTCAACTGCACGCTCCTCTCAGCACATTGGATCACTCCGTTGTGCTTGCTTAACCAATCCATTCTGAGTATTATATCAAGCCCTTGGGAATCCAAGACAATAATGTTGGCAAGGATGTCTACCCCCTTATTTTAAGGTTCACTTTCGGACATACTATATTAGTCCTCATCTCTCCACCGGGAGAATTAACCAACATAGTATATTTCATGTGCGATATGGGTAGATTATACTTGGCAACATACTTGGATAATCTGAATGAATGCGATGCTCCGGAATCAAATAAAATGGTGGATGGGTTGGAGTTGGTAAGGAACATACCAATCACGACGTCCTCAGCCTGTTGTTCTTCCTCAGCGGAGACATGATTCACGTTGCCACGATCGTAGTTCTGCTGTCCACGGTTACCTTGATTAGCTCCTCCGTTCGGCCGTGGGTTCTGCTTGGGCTTGTTGCTTGGATGTCCAAGGCCTTTCTTCGGGCACTGACTTGCAAAGTGTCCCGTCTCTCCGCATGCAAAGCATGCCTTGTTTCCCAAGAAAGAAGGTACGTTGGGGCGAGGGTGGTTTTGGGCATAGGCGCCCATGTTTGGACGGGGCGCGGAAGGCAGAGGCACACGAGGTGCTTGCATGACAGGACGTTGTTGTGGTGGTTGATTAGGGCGAAAAGTAGGAGTGGATGAGCCATGCTGTGGTCCAGCTGGGGGCATGACACAGGGACGTACATTGCTCCCTTGTGGCTGGTGTGGCATCTTTCTTTTGCCCTCTTGCTCGATCTCACGGATCTTGCACTCAACCACAATGGCTTTGTCAACGAGCTTCTGGCAGTTTGCATAGTCGTTGTTGAGAAGCTGAACTTGGATCTCAGTGTTCAACCCTCTCATGAACAAGTACTGCTTCCGTTGATCCGAGTTGACGTCATAGGCGGCATACCTTGACAGTTGCATGAACTTGTTGAGGTACTCATTCACGCTCTTCCGTCCTTGGCGGAGACCCTCAAACTCTTGCCTTTTTATTTTCATGACTCCCGCAGGGGCGTAATGAGAGCGGAAACTCTCCTTGAACTCAGCCCAAGTGATAGTCTCCTGGTCAACATTAGCATTGCAAAGAGCGTCCCTCCGGTCAGCAGCTGCTCCCATAAGTTGGTGCGATGCGAAGAGAACTTTCTCTCTGTCATTGCACTGAACTATGGCAAGCTTCTTCTCCATGGATTTCAACCAATCATCGGCCTCCATAGGATCATTAGCTTGTGCAAAAGTAGGTGGTCGAGTCCTCATGAACTCTCCCAATCTGTTGTGAGCCGGCGGTGGTAGCGGTGGTGGCGGTGGTGGTGCAGGAACGTAGTAAGGATTGTTGTTGGCTTGCAGCTGACCCAAAGTTTGGGTCATAGTTTGCATGAGTTGGTTCTGCATAGCCATCAACCGTTCAAAATTATTTGCACCAGTCTCAGGGTTGACATTCTTAGGAACTTCAACGTGGTCATCCTCTTGGTTGCCACGAATGTTCCTCCTTTGATGGCCGGTGTTTTCCCTCACCATCTGTGAGAGAGAGGTTGGTAGATTAGAAGTTAGAAGTTTAGATTGATCCCATCAACTATATGCATCAAGGTGTATAAACTATATATCTTCTTTTATATGAGGATGTGAACACATGCCGAAGCATCTCACATCTCTCTACTATGTGTGGATATGGACAACACTGAAACGTCCCACAATCTCACACTAAGCACATAAACACAAGCAATCATCATAAAAGTTCACACCACTCCTATTCAAGCTTATTCAATGGGAGTCCTATGTGTTTTAGGATGTCCATTCTACCTAGGCTTTCATCATATGGCCAATGTGGTTCCGATGCCAATCTATTCATTCTACCTAGGCTTGCATCCTACAGTCATCGTTGCTCTAATGCCACTCTGTGACTAGGCCTGCGTCCTACGGTCAACGTGGCTCTGATACCAATCTGTGACGCCCGGTCCCGTGAAAACGGAACCCAGCTAATGCATATGTGTGCCCAGAATTTTCATCACACATACACATGTAATCCACAAACTGGATTCAGAATATATAACCACGAATGAATAGGGTTCAAGTACTTTATTACAATGTCTCATGAATCTCTAATCTGTTCTAGCAGTGGAAGTCTTCTAAACGATAGCGGAAGCAAACTAAACACGGCAGCGGCTCCATCTTCTACTCCACAGGCAAGTTGACGGTAGATCACACGCCTAGTACTCCACATGGTCTTCGAAGTACTCCTCTCCTGTTGCTGATGTTGTATGATAATGTAAGGGTGAGTATATGTCGTACTCAGCAAGTGCGGGAAGTATGACATGTAGCTTTCAACAAGGTAGGAATAAAAAGGCCCATTGCAGAAAGCAAAGTTTATTTCACAATCATGATAAAAACAGCAACTATCTTCAAGTGAATTTAATCCCAACATATGTCCAATTAAAACATCAACATACCTCCTTCATAATTTACCACTTTTCTTGGCTCAACAAGCCACAAATCTTTCTCAACTTCCATCTCATGCTCATGATATCCATAACCATCTCATATTCATGAGATCCATAACCATCTCATATTCATAACCATCTCATACTCATTTCATATTCATATATTCCGAAAACCAAACTCATTGTCGTGACTCAACAGTCCCGAAACCAATCCCAAAGACCATAGCATAACCATATGTAACACCCCAAAAATGTTGTTAAGACCATAAATCATGTTAAGAGGGGAATTTAAAAATTTTTGGACGTGTTGCATGTTTTGCAAAAATTCAAATTCTAACTGGAATTCAAATTAAACTGAAATCAGAAAAGAAATAGAAAAAGAAAAATAGAAAACAGAAAAAAACCGGCCAGTGGGCCGAAACCCACCAGCCGGCCCACCCAGCAACCGCACCAGCCCGCATCCGCGCGCGCTGTTTCCTTCTGCTGACTGGTGGGACCCACCAGCTCGTCTTCTACCTCGCGCCGCGCCGAACTCCCTCTCACCCGAATCAAAACCGATCGGGGTTTCTGCGTATCCCCGCTGAATTCTGTTCGTAGGCGACGCGGACTTGATCTAAACCACCCCGCCGCCCTCCCCCGTCTATAAAAACCCCGGCCTCGTTCTGTTTTTCCCACGCGATCCACCGATTTTCCTCTGGTGAGAACCGAGACTTCACCGGCGAATTCTGGCCGATCTACGCTCGGAAACTCCGATCTAACTCGCTGGTGTTGATCCACCGCCTCCGGGTAACCTTGCAGGTGCAGAAAACTCGGTGACTTGCGGTGTAAACACAGCGCCGACGAGCCTCGCCGTGGTTTCACCTCGGACCTCGTCTTCGATCACCTTCCAGGACCTCCGAGCTCAAGAAAACCCCCGAGGTGAGATCCCCGACCTCCCCTCCACCGATGTATGCCATAAAATCACAGTTCTAGGAAGAATTCTCGAAGATCCGAAACTCTCCGGCGAGATCGCCGCTTCCCGCCGCCGTGCGCCGCCGGCAGCGCCGCCCGCGCTCGACCAGAGCGACGTGGCCGCTTGTGCGCCGTTTATTTTAAATCGCACGGTAGGGTTTAAATCCCCGCGTACCGGTTCGACGTTATAATCTCAGCCGTCGGTTTAAAATCGGACGGTCCACGTCAGCCCCGCGTTATAAAGACTGGAAATCTTACGTGCTACCCCCTGGGGTTCTCGGGAAATAAGAGCTAGCCCCGGAAACTTCTGATCTAGCCCCTGGAACTTCAGAAAATCATGTAAATTCATTTAAAAATCAGTTTTAGCCCATGGACTTAATAAAAATTAGGAAAAACTCCTCTTATAAGTGTAGCTATACCCCTGGAAATTTTGAAAATAATATTATAGTCCCTGTAGTGGGGTGAGTTTACCTTTTTAGCTCTGTTTAGTATTTAATTTAGGAAATTGAATATGTGGCTAGTGTTAAAAAATTAAAAAGTGGGACAAACATATTGTCTAAATTTAATTAAAGACTTTCTCAGTATTTAGGAAACTTTGGAGTGAGATAAAAACATATTTTGGGCTGAATTGAATCTGTTTAATTTATTATCCACATCTAGGGACACATTTTTAAGTAATGAATAGTTTTAGAAAATAGGGAAAATAATTGTAAAATAGTTTACATCAGAGGCCAAGGTCAAAATATGTTATTAAATTATTTAGGACCAGAACCTATTCTGTTTAGATGATGTGTATTACTAATTTCATAATAAAGCACACATGTATGCATAGGAAAATAAATCTGAACATATAGCAACTAGTAAATGATAAATGGAGTTTCTAAAATCCAAAGAATTCAGTTTGGGGTTGGTAGAATTTCTGAAGGCACATATGGAGAAGAAAAATATCTTTCATACATACTTGGTAGTAAAAAGGTGTAGTAGTTGAATATAAGGAATTTATTTAAATTGGAAACTCATATATATATAGTAGGTAAGTATAAATGTGAACACCAAAGTAGGAATCATATATACATGATTAAAAGTGTGAATGACTTTCATAAATGTGAATGTGTGGTTTGTATGAAGTGGAAGTGTGAACTATGTCTTATGGATTGTTGTTTTTCTTTTGCTATGTGTGGTGGTATGATGTAGAACCTGCTCAAGAGCAAGTTATTCCTTTCCAAGATCAGGACTACCCATTTCAAGAGCAACAAGAAGGAGGCAAGTGTCCTTGACCACTTTGATCCTATGCTAGGATGTGTAGATAGAATTATTTGCATTGTCAAATGAAATATGAAACCCATGCTAGGAAGTTTCCCTAGAATTGCATTACCTTGTTTCCTTGTAGCTTGGGTTGGGATTAATTTTATTATGTCATTTATTATTATGCATATGCTTAGCCATGCTTAGAATGGGATATTTGGGATATGAGATCATCAGTTTATTTTACCATACTCTTGAATGAGATGTTGTGAGTTATGTAGAGGTAGCGATCAAGGCAAGTTGGATGTTTTGGTTGTGTGCTGGGTGCACGAGACTCGGGTTTGTGTTTAGTACTTGCCTGGATCCTAAGGACTGGTTCATGGAGCATGTAACCTGGCTTTACAGTGCCAACCACATGCTGAGATGGGGCAGCTTGGCCAATTAATTAGGTGTATCCCCGGCGTAGTATGGGTGTGTTGGATGGTGCGGGGAATAGGTGTCAGCTGGACTACCATATGAACCGCAAGGCTCAAGAGGGGGCCACTGCAGCGGGGTTGGAGCCTCTTGTATGCTGTTAGGGGTGAAACCTCAGTGGGCCCACGCTCGTCGGGAATCCCTTTGTAAAGGCTTCGTAGTGATCTCCTGGCTACACACCTGGAAAGTGTGAATGTGGTTCGTAGCCACTGGCATAATGGAGGTTCTTTTAGTCCCCCGGCAACGGGGGATGAAATCACTACATGTGGGTACAGTGGTACAAACTCTGCAAAGTCAAAACTGTCATGACAGCCGTGCTCACGGTCAAGAGCAGCTTGGACTTATTCATGATTAGAGGATCGATGGCTTTGGAAGTTGTGGATGTTAAGCGGGGAGCTTAACATTGGAAATGATGCTATGGTTATTTGATTATGATGATGGGATGGGAGATTGGGACCATTTCACCTGTGTAGTAATGTAGGTGCTTAATAAGCTAAGGTGATAGGTATTAATTGCGTAGTGCTTTAACCATGAGTTCAACCTCTCCTTGTTCTAGCCATGCATGATATAATTTTCCCACACTTGCTGAGTACCATTGGTACTCAACCTTGCACATTTTGTTGGTTTATATTGCTGCTCAGGTCAAGATAATGAGGTGGTGTATAATGACCAAGACTTTGGACCCGAGGAAGGTTTCTAGGTTCATGGAGACCCCCGGGCAACGCCTGTGATGGAGCCCTCAAGAATAATATTCCGCTGCTAGTTATTTATTTGTGATGAACTTATTATTGTCCATCGAGACATTTGCTATGTAAGACTTATTTATATTCGACACCTGGCTTATAATAAATGATGCTTCACTATTTGTCATCACATATATGAGAAAATGATCCTGGCATACATGTGATATTCACTTGGTTGTTCTTTGGAAAAACCGGGTGTGACAGAAGTGGTATCAGAGCCATGGTTGCCCGTAGGAACGTGGACCTAGGTAGAAATGGACGGATTTAAGGGCCCTATTTTCTTAAAAACTATTTTTACAAGGTGTGTGTGGGAAATTGTTATTTAATGAGTCACTTTCTTCATCTTACCCCAATTTTCATTCAAAATAGGATTTTTGTTTGAGAGTTTATCTAACTTAATTTTAAATTCTTTTTGGTTTAGATGGTTCGCATGATTCGCACCGCTCGCAAGTCCACAGGAGGGAGAGTTCCCGTAGTTGCCCTTGCCAAGAGAGAGGAGAGCCGTCCGGTGACGTACCTTTCCTACGGATTGGCAGTAGGAGGCTTATTGCGCCGTCCTCGGCGTATGCTCGAAGCCGCCTGCAATACGGGCAAACTAATCATCCACTATAACTCCACCAGGACCATCCGTGAGAAGAGGGAAGAATGGAGTTCAGAGATGAGGATTATACACGAAAATCAGCTGCTTAAGATCCACCACTCTCCATCTTGTAGAGCAACACAGGTCGATGCGGAGAAAGATGTCACCTGGGAGGCCATCACCTGCCAGAGTCACATCTATCGTTGCCACTTGGACAAAACTGAGTACATGTATGTCCTCCAGCGTGAGAGTGGTACCACGGAATACAAGTACCCGCCGTTGCAGCAAGGGACTTCTCATGAGCACATGGACTTGTGCCTGGAGGATGCTTCTATGCTCAGCACTCGACTGCAGGAGTGTCAACAAGAGCTTCAGGATGTCCGGGACACCCTGAAGGAAACGGAGGCGTTGCTGCGAGCCTGCTTAAGGGCGAGAGAAAGAGGAGATGGGAATGAACTGTGTGTCACCGTGAATGATACATGGACTCCTGACTCCCCAGATCGCCGGGCGATCAGGCGTCGTCGCACTTCTCCACCAGCAGCCTCCCCACCCAAAGCAGAGTCAGAAGGAAGCCGAAATGATGAGGAAGATCCCGAGGAGCCAGCTCAAGAAAACGAGTAGCGTAGAGTTTTTCCCTTAAATTAGAAGGATGTCGAGTAGTCGAGTCGTTACATTAAGTAAATGGTGTGTTAATGCTTGGTGTGTGACGTGAGTTGTGGAAGCCATGAGCAATTGTCCACAGCCTCGTCTTTAGATTGTTTTGCTTTGGTGTGTGAACCCACATGAAATAATGTTGCATCTATTATTGTGTGAGAAATGAACCCTCAGAAAAGTATAACAAAGCCTCAACACTTCAAAGTACAAACAAATGAAAGTAGTAAGATAATACTAAATGCTTTCAAGTTAACATTGGTTCATTCTGCCAGATGGCCGGAAGAGGAAAAGGACGTGCTGCCAACCCCGCCAACAACAACGATGAGGCATGCAACACTCATCTTTCTGGAGGCCAGGACTGGGGTGGTCGCCGTGAAGGAGTCGATCCCCTCCACCAAATGCTGGAGAATCAAAATCAGCTCATCCAGAACTTGACTCAAGTGGTGGCCAACTTGCATAAAGTTCCACCTCCACAAGCTGCACCACGCCAACCAAGGTTGAGTGAGTTTCTAGGAACTCAACCTCCAAAGTTTGCAAGTGCTGCTGAACCTCTGGAGGCAGATGATTGGCTGAAGACCATTGAAAGCAAGATGAGGATCATACAGTGCCAAGGGTATGAGAGGGTGCTGTTTGCCTCTCATCAATTGCGTGGACCTGCTGCTGATTGGTGGACCGCCTACGTGGCTGCCCATCATGACCTTGAGAACATCACTTGGGAAGAGTTCAAGCGTAGCTTCCGCAACCATTACATCCCGAGAGGTGAACTCAAAAACAAGAGGAAGGAGTTTTTGGGACTGCAGCAGGGAAACATGACGGTGAGGGAATACCTCACTAAATTTACTCAACTATCCCGTTATGCCCCACGGGACATAGAGACTGATGAGCAGAAACAAGATTGTTTCGTGGAAGGACTTACCGCAGAAATGCAGTGTGCAATGTCCTCCAATGAGTATGAAAGCTTCCAAAAGATGGTGGACAGATCATTTGTGGTAGAAAGGAAGCTAAAGGCCTTGGAAAGTGAGAATAAGAGGAAGGTCGGGTGGTCACATCAAGCCTCAGGGAGCAACACCCGCCCATGTCTGATGCAGCAACCTGCAGGGCAGACAAACCGTGCTGCGGTACCCTACTCAGCACCAAGAGGGTAAAACCCGAACTACAGGCCTTCGGCAGCACCAGCACAGCCACAACGTCAGTTTGTACAGCAGCCTCGCCCTGCATATCCACCTCGACCAGTAGTACAAGGACCCCCAAACCAACCCCAAGACAACAAAGGCCAGGGACCTAAGGTTGGGGTGCAATGTTTTAGCTGTGGTGAAGTGGGGCACTACGCCCATAAGTGCCCAAAGAAGAAGCCCGCGCAGCCACAACAGCAGAATGTAATGAGAGGACGGGTGAACCACGTCACTATGGAGGAAGCACAAGAGGCACCCGACGTGGTATGGTAAGTTTCCTGCCAATTTACACATTGCGACCCTGCTGTTTGATTCTGGTGCTACCCATTCGTTCATTGCTCAAGGGTTTGTTAAGAAGCATGACCTAGCAACAACACAAATGAACCATATGCTAGCCGTAAACTCTCCAGGTGGAGAAATAAGGAGAGGACAAGTGTGTCCCAAAGTGAACCTAGACATTAATGGGGTAGTATTTACTGCTAACCTCATAGTGATAGATTCACAGGGAATAGATATTATTTTTGGTATGGATTGGTTGACCAAACATAAAGGAATCATCCATTGTTCGACCAGAACGGTGGAACTAACTCACCCTAGTGGCACAAGAGTAAAGTTCATAACAATACACGAGCCTAGGAGGGACATTAAATTAAATCAAGTTGAGGTGAAAGTTGAGGAAATCAGGACCATCAGGGAATATCCAGATGCTTTCCCGGAGGAGTTGCCAGGTATGCCTCCCGATCGTGAAGTGGAATTCGCAATTGAGCTAGTGCCTGGAACAGCCCCGATATACAAAAGACCTTATCGGATGGACTCCAAGCAGCTAGGAGAACTCAAGGATCATTTAAGAGAATTGACGGAGAAGGGGTATATTCGTCCTAGTTCCCCACCATGGGGAGCTCCGGTGATATTTGTGCCCAAGAAGGACGGAACCCAAAGGTTATGCGTGGATTACCGTGCCTTGAATGAGGTAACCATCAAGAACAAGTACCCATTACCCCGCATTGAAGACTTGTTTGATCAATTGAGGGGAGCTTTGGTGTTCTCGAAAATTGATCTCAGGTCGGGATACCACCAACTCAAGATAAGGCAATCTGATATTCCCAAGTCAGCTTTCGTATCTCGGTACGGACTGTATGAATACACTGTCATGCCTTTCAGGCTAACTAATGCCCCGGCATACTTCATGTATGTCATGAACAAGCTATTCATGGAATATCTGGACAAATTTGTGGTGGTTTTCATAGATGACATTCTCGTCTTCTCCAAAGATGAAGAAGAACATGAGAAACATCTAAGGTTGGTGTTGCAGAGGCTGAGAGAACATCAACTATATGCCAAGTTGAGCAAGTGTGAGTTTTGGCTGAAGAGAGTTCCCTTCTTAGGACATATAATCTCGGAGGGAGGAATCTCCGTGGATCCTGCCAAAATCGAGGATATACAGAAGTGGAAGACCCCTGAAAATGTCGGGGAAGTTCGAAGCTTTTTGGGACTGGCTGGATACTATCGATGGTTTATTGAGGGATTCTCCAAGATCTCGAGACCCCTCACCAAACTGTTGGACAAGGGAATCACATTCACATGGACGCCATAGTGCGATACGAGTTTTCAGGAGCTAAAGAAAAGATTGACAACAGCCCTAGTGTTGGTTATGCCTGATATGCAGAAGAATTTCACGGTGTACTGCGATGCCTCTGGAAACAGGTTGGGATGTGTTCTCATGCAAGAAGGGCATGTCGTGGCATATGCATCCCGGCAGCTTTGGAAGCACGAGAAAAACTATCCTACACATGATTTAGAACTAGCCGCAGTGGTACACGCGTTGAAAATTTGGCGGCACTATTTGATGGGGAAGCGGACCGAGATATATACGGATCATAAGAGTTTGAAGTACATTTTCACACAGCCAGATCTCAACCTCAGACAAAGGAGATGGTTAGAGCTACTCAATGACTTTGATGTGGGCATCAACTATCATCCCGGGAAAGCAAACGTCGTGGCCAATGCTTTGAGTCGGAAAGTGCAGGTCAATAAGTTGAGCTTGAAGGACATGCCTGCAGAATTGAAGGACGAGGTTATAAGGCTCAATCTATGTCTAGTAAATAGTGGTGAAGCCATCGCCATGGAAGTGGACTCCACACTAGAGCGAGACATACGCGAGGGTCAAAAGAATGATGAGAAGATACAAGAAATCAAGCAACTCATCAAGGAAAATAAAGCTCCTGGTTTCAGAGAGGATGAACAAGGTACGGTGTGGCACGGGAAAAGGATCTGTGTGCCTGAAGTAAAGGAGATCCGTGAATTAATTTTAAAGGAGGCTCATGATTCTGACTATTCCATTCATCATGGGAGTACGAAGATGTACCAAGACCTCAAGAGCAGGTATTGGTGGTATGGCATGTAGCGAGATGTCGCGGAACATGTTGCCCTATGTGACACATGTCAGTTGGTGAAAGCAGAACATCAACGACCCGCGGGATTATTGCAACCACTCAAAGTGCCTGAATGGAAATGGGAAGAAATCAGCATGGATTTCATCATGGGATTGCCTAGGACCCAATCAGGATATGATTCGATATGGGTCATCATTGATAGGCTAACAAAGGTAGCTCATTTCATCCCCGTGAAAGAAAGCTACAGCGGATCCAAATTGGCAGAGCTGTACATGTCAAGGATCGTGTGTTACCATGGAGTGCCAAAGAAGATTGTGTCGGATCGAGGGACACAGTTCACCTCAAGGTTCTGGCAGAAGTTGCATGAAACCATGGGAACCCATCTGAACTTTAGTTCTGCCTATCATCCCCAAACTGATGGGCAGACGGAAAGAACCAATCAGATTCTTGAAGACATGCTGAGGGCATGTGCACTCAAAAACAATCGGAGTTGGGATAAGAACTTACCGTATGCGGAGTTTTCCTATAACAACAGCTATCAAGATAGTATGAAGATGTCACCATTTGTAGCTTTGTACGGGAGGAAGTGCAGAACTCCCCTATTTTCGAACCAAATGGGGGAAAGTAAAGTGTTTGGTCCAGAATAACTACAAGAAGCCGAGGCGAAGGTGAGGGAAATTCGCAACAATTTGAGGATAGCACAGACACGCCAAAAGAGCTACACCGATGTACGAAGAAGAGAGCTCGTTTTCAACGTGGGAGACTATGTCTATCTCAAGGTGTCCCCTATCAGAGGACTTCGTCGGTTCAAGGTGAAAGGGAAGTTATCACCTCGATACATCGGACCCTTTCATGTTTTGGAGAGGAAAGGCGATGTGGCGTATCAACAAGAGTTACCAGCTCGTCTATCGGATGTGCATGATGTATTCCATGTGTCACAACTCAAGAAATGCCTGAGGACGACTGAAGAGGTGTTACCCATGAATGAAGTGGACATAGCTGAGGATTTGTCTTATGCCGAGCAACCATACAAGATTTTGGAGACAATGGAACGCCTCACCAGAAATAAAAGAATCCGGATGTGCAAGGTGCAGTGGAAGCATCACTCAGAAGAGGAAGCCACCTGGGAGCGGGAAGATGAGCTCAAGGCACAATTTCCGGAATTGTTTTCTTAGAACCACCAATCTCGAGGACGAGATTTCTTTTAAGGGGGGTAGAGATGTAACACCCCAAAAATGTTGTTAAGACCCTAAATCATGTTAAGAGGGGAATTTAAAATTTTTTGGACGTGTTGCATGTTTTGCAAAAATTCAAATTCAAACTGGAATTCAAATTAAACTCAAATCAGAAAAGAAATAGAAAAAGAAAAAGAGAAAACAGAAAAAAACCGGCCAGTGGGCCGGAACCCACCAGCCGGGCCACCCAGCAACCGCGCCAGCCCGCAGCCTCGCGCGCTGTTTCCTTCCGCTGACAGGTGGGACCCACCAGCTCGTCTTCTACCTCGCGCCGCGCCGAACTCCCTCTCACCCGAATCAAAACCGATCGGGATTTCTGCGTATCCCCGCTGAATTCTGTTCGTAGGCGACGCGAACTTGATCTAAACCACCCCGCCGCCCTCCCCCGTCTATAAAAACCCGGCCTCGTTCTGTTTTTCCCACGCGATCCGCCGATTTTCCTCCGTTGAGAACCGAGACTTCACCGGCGAATTCTGGCCGATCTACGCTCGGAAACTCCGATCTAACTCGCTGGTCTTGATCCACCGCCTCCGGGGAATCTTGCAGATGCAGAAAACTCGGTGACTTGCAGTGTAAACACAGCGCCGACGAGCCTCGCCGTGGTTTCACCTCGGACCTCGTCGCCGATCACCTTCCAGGACCTCCGAGCTCAACAAAACCCCCGAGGTGAGATCCCCGACCTCCCCTCCACCGATCTATGCCATAAAATCACAGTTCTAGGAAGAATTCTCGAAGATCCGAAACTCTCCGGCGAGATCGCCGCTTCCCGCCGCCGTGCGCCGCCGGCAGCGCCGCCCGCGCTCGATCAGAGCGACGTGGCCACTTGTGCGCCGTTTATTTTAAATCGCACGGTAGGGTTTAAATCCCCGCGTACCGGTTCGATGTTATAATCTCAGCCGTCGGTTTAAAATCGGACGGCTCACGTCAGCCCCGCGTTATAAAGACTGGAAATCTTACGTGCTACCCCCTAGGGTTCTCAGGAAATAAGAGCTAGCCCCGGAAACTTCTGATCTAGCCCCTGGAACTTCAGAAAATCATGTAAATTCATTTAAAAATCAGTTTTAGCCCCTGGACTTAATAAAAATTAGGAAAAACTCCTCTGATAAGTGTAGCTATACCCCTGGAAATTCTGAAAATAATATTATAGGCCCTGTAGTGGGGTGAGTTTACCTTTTTAGCCCTGTTTAGTATTTAATTTAGGAAATCGAATATGTGGCTAGTGTTAAAAAATTAAAAAGTGGGACAAACATATTGTCAAAATTTAATTAAAGACTTTCTCAGTATTTAGGAAACTTTGGAGTGAGATAAAAACATATTTTGAGCTGAATTGAATCTGTTTAATTTATTATCCACATTTAGGGACACATTTTTAAGTAATGAATAGTTTTAGAAAATAGGGAAAATAATTGTGAAATAGTTTACATCAGAGGCCAAGGTCAAAATATGTTATTAAATTATTTAGGACCAGAACCTATTCTGTTTAGATGATGTGTATTACTAATTTCATAATAAAGCACACGTGTATGCATAGGAAAATAAATCTGAACATATAGCAACTAGTAAATGATAAATGGAGTTTCTAAAATCCAAAGAATTCAGTTTAGGGTTGGTAGAATTTCTGAAGGCACATATGGAGAAGAAAAATATCTTTCATACATACTTGGTAGTAAAAAGGTGTAGTAGTTGAATATAAGGAATTTATTTAAATTGGAAACTCATATATATATAGTAGGTAAGTATAAATGTGAACACCAAAGTAGGAATCATATATACATGATTAAAAGTGTATGCAAGCCACAAATCAACACACAAAGAGTAACCACAACACATATAATTGTGAATGACTTTCATAAATGTGAATGTGTGGTTTGTATGAAGTGGAAGTGTGAACTATGTCTTATGGATTGTTGTTTTTTCTTTTGCTATGTGTGGTGGTATGATGTAGAACCTGCTCAAGAGCAAGTTATTCCTTTCCAAGATCAGGACTACCCATTTCGAGAGCAGCAAGAAGGAGGCAAGTGTCCTTTACCACTTTGATCCTATGCTAGGATGTGTAGATAGAATTATTTGCATTGTCAAATGAAATATGAAACCCATGCTAGGAAGTTTCCCTAGAATTGCATTACCTTGTTTCCTTGTAGCTTGGGTTGGGATTAATTTTATTATGTCATTTATTATTATGCATATGCTTAGCCATGCTTAGAATGGGATATTTGGGATATGAGATCATCAGTTTATTTTACCATACTCTTGAATGAGATATTGTGAGTTATGTAGAGGTAGGGATCAAGGCAAGTTGGATGTTTTGGTTGTGTGCTGGGTGCACGAGACTCGGGTTTGTGTTTAGTACTTGCCTGGATCCTAAGGACTGGTTCATGGAGCATGTAACCTGGCTTTACAGTGCCAACCACATGCTAAGATGGGGCAGCTTGGCCAATTAATTAGGTGTATCCCCGGCGTAGTATGGGTGTGTTGGATGGTGCGGGGAATAGGTGTCAGCTGGACTACCATATGAACCGCAAGGCTCAAGAGGGGGCCACTGCAGCGGGGTTGGAGCCTCTTGTATGCTGTTAGGGGTGAAACCTCAGTGGGCCCACGCTCGTCGGGAATCCCTTTGTAAAGGCTTCGTAGTGATCTCCTGGCTACACACCTGGAAAGTGTGAATGTGGTTCGTAGCCACTGGCATAATGGAGGTTCTTTTAGTCCACCCGGCAACGGGGGATGAAATCACTACATTTGGGTACAGTGGTACAAACTCTGCAAAGTCAAAACTGTCATGACAGCCGTGCTCACGGTCAAGAGCGGCTTGGACTTATTCATGATTAGAGGATCGATGGCTTTGGAAGTTGTGGATGTTAAGCGGGGAGCTTAACATTGGAAATGATGCTATGGTAATTTGATTATGATGATGGGATGGGAGATTGGGACCATATCACCTGTGTAGTAATGTAGGTGCTTAATAAGCTAAGGTGATAGGTATTAATTGCGTAGTGCTTTAACCATGAGTTCAACCTCTCCTTGTTCTAGCCATGCATGATATAATTTTCCCACACTTGCTGAGTACCATTGGTACTCAACCTTGCACATTTTGTTGGTTTATATTGCTGCTCAGGTCAAGATAATGAGGTGGTGTATAATGACCAAGACTTTGGACCCGAGGAAGGTTTCTAGGTTCATGGAGACCCCCGGGCAACGCCTGTGATGGAGCCCTCAAGAATAATATTCCGCTGCTAGTTATTTATTTGTGATGAACTTATTATTGTCCATCGAGATATTTGCTATGTAAGACTTATTTATATTCGACACCTGGCTTGTAATAAATGATGCTTCACTATTTGTCATCACATGTATTAGAAAATGATCCTAGCATACATGTGATATTCACTTGGTTGTTCTTCGGAAAAACCGGGTGTGACACCATACCAAATAACTAAACCAATAACCATCCCAATAACCATCCCATCTAATCATGGAAGTTGGCCAGGCGCTTGTGACCGGAAGCACGGCTATCATGATAGTTTTACACTCTGCAGAGGTGGCACCACTTTACCCACAAGTTTGTGCTTTCGTCACCCGTCGGCGACTGCAGAACCTCCATTATACCAGTACACAACCAACGGTGTATGGCCAAGAGATCACAAAATAGCCTTTACAAAGAGGTTACTAGATGTATGGACTCACTAGGGTTTCACCAGCAGGCTCGAATCACCATTCTCCCACCTACGGGCCCCCTCTTGTGCCATGCAGTTCCCAGGGCAGTCCTCTCTCGACTCCCATTCCCCGCGCCTTCCACGGTCCATAAAAATCTAGCAACTTACCTAATTAGTCAGCTAAGCCGCACCCATATTTGGCCTTGTGGTGGCACTGTTTTCATGGCATGGCTGGCATGAACCGGTCCTTAGATCTACGGCAAGTAAACCACCATCTCATTCTACCACATTCACGAACCAAGCTTGCCTAGATCACCCCCGATTCATGTTCATTTTCATCAAGTTCTTATTATCATATTCACATGAGTGCAGTAGGTAAACACACCCTATCGCTTCCCATATCCCGTAGATTAGCGAAGCAAAAAGGAGAAACGACCATACCCGACTCATAAACTTTCTAGGTGACAAGGGTGGATAACAAGACGAGTAAACTCCTATAAAAGGGTTTCCCATCAAGATGACTCAAGCATACACGTTTTTGCAAACAACACAATTTCAAAACATGGGATCAATATGGTCAAGGGGCACTTGCCTTGTTCTTGGTGCTTTTGTTGCTCACGTGTCTCAAAGTCTTGGTGCTGTAGTCCTTCGTAGATGGCTTCCTGAGCTTGTCCTTCTACTTACGACCACGCACATACAAAATTGACAGCAATCAACATCATGCACAAACTTTACTCAAGATGCAATGGGGTAGATGCATGTAAATCCTATGGTGTTGTTTTATTAAACCAGTTTGTACGTGTTCTTGCATGTTTTAATAGGCTTGCCTGAGGTTTTATGGTGAACAAGGGTGTAAGGATCAAGTGTGGACGTAGAGGTGATCTTGACTCAAGATCTAGATCAATTCCACCGTTAAAAACCGATCAACACGTGATCTGTCCACACAAAAAAGCTTCTGTTCGAAGAAACAGATGCGTAGAAACCGCGATGACGTCGTAAGGTGGTAATGGAGACCTACCTTACTTCCTTCGGGGCCTTCCTCCTAGCAATGGCAACAGGACGACTTGTCGGCTCTCTTCCACTGACGACGATCGTGACGGGGCTCGTCGGCAGTCTCACTAGTGGTTGAACTCCGGCGAAGGGGGTTAGCTCGGCGAGTTGGGGGCTAGGGCCTCTAAGTTGTTGGCTTAGGAAGGTGTTACGACCAAGGGGTGTTTCGGGTTCTATTTATAAGGGGATAAAGAAGAGTCCTACTCCGATTGGATTTCAAATAAGAGTCCTATTCAAATTGTTCTTGGATCTTAACAACTTATCTCCAATCGATTTGGTTGCAGTATTCAACGTGGAAGAATTCATGTCGGTCTCCTCAGTAACGGTACTCGCGTACAGGGGAAAACCACTTAAGGATCTCGTCCTCCCGCAGGGATAAGCTCCGGAGGCTCCACGTGTCCAGCGGGGGCCGGGCTTCCCTTTTCCTCAGAGGCGAGCTCCGGTTGTGCCACGTGTCAGGCGGGCGGGACCTCCCTCTTCCTCAGAGGCGAGCTCCGCGTGTGCCACAGGTCTAGCGGGCGGGACCTCCCTCTCCCTCAGAAGCGAGCTCCGTGTGCGCCACGTGTCTGGTGGGTCAGGACCTCCCCTCTCTCCAGAGGCGAGTTCCGCATACGCCATGTGTCAGTGCCGGACCTCCCCTCTCTTCGGAGGTGAGCTCTAAGAGTGCCACGTGACAGTGCCGGACCTCCCTTTCTTCGGAGGTGAGCTCCGAGGTCGACACGTGTCCAACAGCGTCGGACCTGTCATCTCCTCGGAGATGAGCTCCGAGGTCGACACGTGTCCCGGGGTCTTCTTCTCGGAGGTGAGCTCCGAGGATGACACGTGTCCAGTAGGACCGGACCTCTCGGAGGCGAGCTCCGAGAGCGACACGTGTCCATCATTGTCAGAATTCCCGGAGGCGAGCTCCGAGGGTGACACGTGTCTAGTGGGGCTGGACCTCTCGGAGGCGAGCTCCGAGAGCGACACGTGTCGCGCGCGGCTGGGCTTCGCTTCCCCGCAGAGACTAGCTCTGGGACGACACAAGTCCCGCGTTGTTGGGCCGCGCTTCCCTGCAGAGGCGAGCTCCACAGGCGATATGTGTCCAGCGGGGCCGGACCTCACCCATTCCGCAGAGGCAAGCTTCGAGCCTGCCACGTGGCCAGTCAGCGGCGTACCTCACCCAGTCCGCAGGGATGAGCTCCAAAGGTGCCACGTGGCCATCGGCCGCGGAAAGTGTCTACAGCGCTCCTCGGCAAACTGGAATTGGCTCTTTTCGGCTATCTTTCTGATTCTTTCTCTGTTTCTTCCTCTTTTAAAATGTTTCTCTATATAAAATATGTATGCATGCATGGATATGAAACTGAGGGTGTTACACCTGCAGATTTAAAAACCACTTCTTTTTGTTTAGGAACTGTTTTAATCAAACCACTTCCTAATGACTTTACAATTTTAGGTGGATGTCCTGTAGCATGAGCATGGGAATCAAAACCTAAACCAGTTCTATCATTGCAAGATTCAGAAGAATTCAACAGCATGTTCAGATTCTTATTCCCATTATAAAACTGCTCTAGTGTCCTATTCATGACATCAAGATTCTTAGACAAGTCTAGGCAGTTTTGACATGATGTTTTTCCTTTTAGTTTGCAATTGGAATAATACTTAACTTCATGAGAACGTAAACCATTGTTCAATATAGAAATTTTATTCATAGCATCTTGTAGTTTCTTATTAAGATCATCACAAGTACAACAATGCAAATCAATTGTAGAACAACAAGCATCTTTCGAGTTTTTATCATTAAGTGCAGCAAGCTCTCTGTTCTTTTCAATCTCTAACTCAAGTTTATCAAGTATGGAGGAATGTGCACTTTTTGAGAGGACAATCGTTCATATATTAAATCACATGAGGAACAAGAATCATCACTAGGAATCAAAGATTTCAAATTATTAATTTCAGATTCTAGTGACTCAATTTTAACAGCATTGTCCCTAAGCTTTTTGTCCTTTTTCTTAACTATAATAGTGGCAAGAGGAATAGCATCACACATTTCATCGCAAGTAGAACATACCTCTTCATTGTCGCTGTTGTGTTCTGCCTCCTCCATACTTGAACTTGACTTGCCCGCCATGAAGCATAAGTTTGCCAAATCATCTTTATCTTCGTCACTTTTGATGTCCACATTGCTCAAGCCAAGTTCTTGAAGTGCGGAGATAAAACTATTTACCATTTGGCGTCCTATAAAACCCTTCTTTTTCTTATCGTTTGCAGAGGAGTGTTTCATCCTAGTTTGCTTTTCATCAAGGGAAGTAGGACCTGAAAGGTTAGGGCAATCCATACAAAAATGTCCTGTCGTACCACATTCAAAGCATCGTTGAGGTCCGTCACTTCCTCTCCTTCTAGTTCTCACATTTTGCAATGCTTTTGAGAACCGAGTAGAGATGAGTGCAAGTTCTTCCTCTGGAAACTCTTCAATCTGTTCAAGGGTTAGAGAGGACAGCAAATAAAGTGTACCACAAGATGAAGATTGACTAGAGCTAGGCAAGTCACGTTGTGAAACAAATGCAAGAGACTTGTTGAGGTTTTTACATGATATTATGTCAATTTCATGAGTTTTTAACTAAGAATATAGCACATCTAATGTAAGTGTACTCATGACAGTAAATTCATGAATAGATGTAACTTTCATCTCCCAAATTGACATGTCTAATGTACTTAGTAATTGCCTAGTATTTTCAGCATCTGAAAAATTAACGTTGACACTACGCAAGTTGCTGAGAATTTTATTGAAGCGAGCAAAGAGGTCATTGATTGACTCACCGGCTTGCATCTCGAAACGCATGTATTCTTTCTTGAACATATCTTGTCTGACCTCCTTGATCGTATTGGATCTTTCGTGGTAGTCACAAAGTGCTTTCCACACATTGTATGCAGATCGGAGGTGTGCAACACGGTCGAAGTCACTTTGAGTTAATCCTTGTATGATCAAGTTCCATGCTTTGTTGTTGTTGTCGACATCTCTCATGTTCATAGCCGTGACTTGATTGTTTGGTGGCACTTCATAAGGCTTGTACACCTTTTCCCATATCGCGAAGCCTTGCGCCTGGATGAAAGCCTCCATACGTGCCTTCTAAACCTGAAAATCAATGCCACTGAACACACAAGGTTTTGTGGAGTATTTCTCCATGATGATTAGTCAAAACACGTGCAAATCACAAAGATTAGAGCACCGTGGCTCTGATACCAATTGTAGAATCAAAGAGCACGTGAAAAGCTACCAGAGGGGGTGAATGGTAGATTTAAACTTTTTAGCGGAAGCAACAAAAACCCCTCTCGGCAAAATCGATCTGTTAAAGAAACCGGAACCCTAGTTTTGCCAAGGGGCAGTTCGGCAGAAGATGGGGTCGCCGGTGAGGTCCGGTTTGCCGGACTTTGGGGCCCAAACCGAGGTCATGCCGAGCTTCCTGCGGCTGCTATGAACGTGGTGACGTGATTAGCTCACGAAGAGGGTGGCCGGAGTCATGGGAACACATTGCCAAGGAGGTACAGTGGCATAGCACTCGTCACCAGCGATCTATGGCTGTTAGGCAGCAATGTATCCATCGTGTTCAGCATCGAAAATTAGGTGGGGGTGGCGAGTTTCACCGTCACCGTGGAGCTAGATCGCCGGGCATGCCGACCTCGTTGGAGCTCCGGCGGCTCGGGGCTGCGGCGTCAGGAGGGAGACGAAGGGTAGGGGCCCACGCGTCAGAAACTGGTCGAGCGCGTGGCTGGGTTTGGTTTAAATTAAATCGCAGGCCGGCTGTCAGCGGCTGATTAGGCGCCGGGAAGAATTTTCGTGGAAAATAAATCCGAATTTGGCTCAAACTTTAGAAATCCATAACTTTGTGTAGAATTGTCCCAATTTAATGAACCAAATTTTGTTGGATTCAGATCTTCGAGTGCTTTGCAGCAAGAGAAGTGTAAGTCCATGAAACCGATCATTTTTCCAGAATTCATTCCCCAAATTTTAAACTGTTGGGAATTTTAACTGGAGATCCACTTGGTGGAAATTTCTCAAATTTGGCCAGGACGTTCATTGTAATATCCTTGAGTCTCGTGCAAAATTTCAGATCCATCCATGTTCATTTAGTCCCCCTAATGATAACATTAAGTAAACTGTCCTGAGAAAATAGAAAAATGTACAGAAACATTTTTCAGGATTTTTTCAATCTTGATTACCTCATAACTTTCGCTAAGATTCTCCAAATTACATGAAACCAACTCCATTAGAACTATCTCAAACTATAGTTTCCAGAAAGTAATGGTTTGATCCATGAAAATCCCTGCAAATCCTTAGAAGCTCTAGTAATGGCCATTTAGACAATTATTTGTGCATGGCTAAAATGAGCTTTGTTTCAAATGCAATTTGGGGAAGTCTCTGGTTAGGTACTCACCAAGCCACTGTAAAAATTTCAGAGCCAAAAGAGAGGTCTAGCTAGAGTTAGAGTCTTATAGTGTCAATTCAACATTTTTGCATTAATTTGACACATATCGTTAATTGATTAAGTGTAGTCACTAAAAGCGAGGAAACCCCGGAGATCTTGGACTTAATACCTCCGGGGCAGACTCTAAACACTGACCAGCAGAAACAAGGCAATCCCCGGTTTGCATTTAACAAAATTTATCAAGTTTTGCTTTATATTCACTTAGCTTGAAGTATGTATGTGCATTAGGTGTAGGATGATTGAAACTCTAATCGCATAACCAGATTCTCCTAAGAGAGTGAGGGTAGTGTCTAAGTCCTCGCGTAGCATATGCCTTGCTTAATGTAATATAGACTTCAGTACAAGTCGAGTAGTTGGAATCTACTCGCGAGTATAGGATTCGCCACATACGGGATTGGTTCGAGATGTTAGATACCTTTAGTATGAAAAATGAGACTAGGCAGAGGCATAGGACGCAGCCAGAGGATGTCTTGTGTGCATAGCCTTGTCCGTGTCGATTGAGGACCGATCTGTGTGCGGCCCACGCTGAACAATTTTGAATGTACCGAAGGCATAACAAATATATGGGGTCCGATAAACTAATGTAACCTATAACTCGGGGCGTCGAGGCATAACACACCGATTTATAGGTGTATGTTTAGGGCAGCCAGGTGGAAATCCGCTAAGGGGCATAGAGAGATGCTCCGTGTAGGGAACCTCCTGCTCGTTTCGATGCGACCGGTTCGACGTTTGGGCTTTTTTGTGCAAGGTTGTCCCGTACGACATCAGTTGAGCGTGCCGTGCAGCTCCGATGATGGGCGTACATGACATGCTATTCGGGTATCCCTGCAGGTGTATATTGAGTCGATTCGCCGTCCCTTGCGGTTATGAGTACCGCTTGTTCACTGTGTTGCGATGTAGTAAATATATGGGATGATTGTGATGCATTACTGCTGTTATGAAAACTTGTATTGCTACATGTGTGCCATAAAATATTTCTCACTAAATTTCATATTTGTGAACCATTAACTTGTGGCTAAAAGATGAATTAAGGATTAACATGCATGCGTGTCCTTTGCTGCAAACTGCCATCCTATTTTTGGTATGAATTGCATGTAGAGTTCCTTGTGGAGGAGAGTCGATTAAGACTTGCTGAGCCATCGTGGTCATGGTTGCTGCTATGAGTGTTTGCAGGAGAGGAGTACCCCACGGACTCAGAGTACGGGTTCACCGTTGAGGGCTATCCTTCGTCGGGAACTACAGCTGTGTGGGAGCCGTACACGCTGCAGTGAAGCTGGCTCTACCTAGAGTGGGATGCCCGTAGGGCTGGACAACCAACTTTTGCTAGTTAGGAGTAGGCGTGAGTTGTATAAATAAATTCCGCTGCAGTAAACTCTGTAAAGTAGATGTAAACTGAAGGTTTGTACTACTTTTGTACAAATTCAGTAAGTTTGAATGTAATACTATGTTTCCTTATCGTGTGTGCTATAAGGTGTCGCATCGTTCGGCATCACCCTCTGTGATCCTAGAGTGTGCGGATTTCAGTCCGTCACAGGCTGACATCAGAGCTGCTTAGGAGATAGCACACTAAATAAGGACAGTATTACGGAAAAACTTAGGATACAATGAGGAATCGCTAGTATGCCTAAAGAAGGACTATATTTGTATATTTACATAAAGTGGCATGACTAACTTACTTGTCATAATTCTGTATTTGAATTATGTAACAACGCACCTACAGGTAAGCGGTAAGGTACGCCACCGAAAGCGGTCAATTCCGGTTAGCTCCCTCATGCAAGGAATGTAGCATTAGATGTTCCGTTCGGCAACGAGCAGAAAGTGAATATGTTTTCTAAGACTCAACATGTCTTAGAGACATATGAACGGCACTAGCCTCCATTGGGATGGCAATCCAACCGCGGGTGCCGGTACCCATTGGGTTTGGCACCCGACGGATGCAGGTGCGGCTGGAAATTTGCACCCGAGGGTCTAACCCGCAACCGACCCGACATAATGCGGGTGCAGGTTTAAATTTTCACCCGCGGGTGCCCGTCGGACGCCTGAAACTGTAGTGAAAAAATAAATAAGCAGCCCAGCCCACTTTCAACAATGCACAACCCAAGTCCCAACCCAAGACTCCTCTCCTTTCTCCTGAACCCACGGCACTGCCTTCTCACTTGGATCTCGCCGCCTCTGCCTACCACTGCCGTTGCCCTCTTACCGCCGCCGGCTAACGCCTACCGCCACCGCCCCCATCGCCCGTATCTCACCACCCCCATCGCCCGCATCTTGCCGCCCCCATCGCCCACATACCGCCTCCGGCTACTGCCTACCGCCACCGCCCCCGTTGCCTGCATCTCGCCGCCCCCGTCGCCCGCATCCCGCCACCGTCTACCGCCTAACGTCACCGCCCCCGTCGCCGCATCTCGCCGCCCCCATCGCCTGCGTCCCGCAACTCCGACTTCCTCGATTCCTCGTCTCCTGACCCCACTGCCGCTTGGATCCCATTGTCGCCTCGAAGCCGTCTTGTGAAATCCCGGTTGTACACGATTGGTATAGCATCCAAAAAGGTGGAGGGACTTTAAATTTTTAAAACTTGGTGGCAACTGATCACATCCATATGATACTTGTGAAAATTCAAGTTTGAGCTTGCCACTTGGTTCCAAATAATTCCATAATTTTAGAAGCACGTTTGCTATTTAATTCTAGGGTGACACCGAAAACCATTGGAATTTAAATTTGAATTTGGAATTTGAATCAAACTTGATCAAATGCAGCATTGAAGTCGAAAATTGAATTCTACGTATTTGATTTCACTTCCCTGCAAATATCTAGAATTTTTGGACAAAAGTTTGTGGCAGAACTAAAAGATCAGAGACTTGAAGAGGGGAAGAGAGAGGATGCCGCTGGCTTGGCGCCGAAGTCACCGTTTCACTCGGTGCGGTCGTGCTCGAGCCGAGCGTCGCAGCAGCCAGTATGGGTCTCCACTCACTCGGTGAAGAAAACGCGCACGTCTACTGCTTCCTCTGTTTTTGCTGCCGAACCGAGCAATCGCCCTTTCCTATGCTCTCTCTGAGTTAGACCGAGGTTTCTTCGGCTGAGCTGGGTCGCCGGCGGTATGGGGGGCTACTGTCCAGCGTAGGAGCAGCTGCTCTTCCTCTCCGGCCTTGATCATGGTCCATTTTCTCCGAGCTACCAAAAAAACCAACGTCCTCGTACCCCAAAATTCGGTTCCAAGGTGAAGTGATAGTCTAATTGCTTTAGCTCGATGCTTCTACACATCCTAGCGCAGCTCCTCAATGAAAAATCATCAGAAACCGTGGAGAAATGAGGCTGTTAGCTGAGTTTTTCCGACCGCCAACGCACAACCCTAGCCGCACCATCGAGCTATACTTTGCACGGGTTTTTACCCATTTTAGGATGCAAAAACATGCTCCTCACATCACCCTGGTGCTTGTGTTGCTCTCCCCAACAGGAATAATCTTCTCCAATGTGAGAACGACGGCGCCGTGGTTAAGTTTGCCGCTGCCACCGTCGAGGAGGTATTTCCGGCAACTTAGCACCGCCACCGAGCTTCCCAGAGTGTTCCTCGTCGAGTATTGTGCACAGGCGGCGAGATTTGAGTCGTTTGGGGCACGGGGCAGCCATTCCAGCGAGGCACCACTGCTGCTCCGGCGACGGGGCCGTCCGAGCGCGAGGAAGACGACGGGGGAGGCATGTCCCACCTGTCAGTGACTTGGCCCATGCGTGGGATTGGGGTGCGGCACGGTATCGGGTGTGGCTGCGTGGGTTAAATCCATAGGCCCGGTGTTTCCTCAATTCCACTGGTCCGATTTAAAACAGTGGGCCCGGTCACAGTTATTTGAAGTTTCCTATTAGCAAATGATTCCAGGAATTAACTCATCTTCTAAATTCGGTTAGGCCTACTAGAATTGCTCCAAAAATTACAAATAAATTCTGGTAGAATCCTCTTGTTCTAAACTTTGCAGTGATTAAATTTTCTAAACATGAAAGTCCCAATATTTCTGTAATTAATTACTTGAAGCTAATTGCTTTGGAAATTAATTACCACTGTTCCGTTAATGGGAAAATTCCCAATTTTGGTCAGGACACTTCTTGAAATATCCTTGACCACCAGTAAAAGTTTCAAGTTCATTGGATTTTATTTACTGGGTCAAATAGCCTTCTAATCCTCAGCCTTCAAGGAAAATTCCCCAAAAATAGACAGAACCTTTTCAGCATTTCTTATCCACTTCAAAAATTCATATCTCTCTGTTGGTAACTCCAAAAATGGTGAAAAAACTTTTTTAGAACCATGGAGACTTACCCTAATTATATCTTCCACTGTTAGACATGTTAAAACTCCAGATTTAGACTCAAAAATTCAGAGAAGCCTTGTACTTGTGGAAATTTTGGAGACCACAAGGTGCAATGAAATTTATCCACATTTTGCTCAGATCATCCTTAGAGAGTCTAGTATCCACTGGAAAAATCCCAAAGAAAATTAAGGAACCTAAATAGCTGTATCTATGAATAGAAGTCTACTTCTTATAATTTCTTATCACTTATGCATATATTTTGCTACATTTCATATAGTGACCGAAGTTGAGGACACGCCGGAGCCGTTGGACGTCCTCCCACCCGACGCTGAAATTGCATTTAACTCACAACCAGGCAAGCCCAAGTTTGCATTTAATTAACTTTTGCAAAGTTTTCCATTTGTTTCACTTATGTCTAGGGTGAAATGCGTGCATTAGAGTTAAGGAGATTGAAACCCCACGTGCATGACTTTAAATCCTATGAAGGGTTGGGTAGTTTACAAACTTGACGAGTAGCGAATGCCATGCTAATATGCTTAGGATCTCGGTAGAAGTCGAGTAGTTGGAATCTACTTGCGAGGTAAGGTTTTATCAGATGGTATGGAAAAGAATAGAGAATGGCTTAAGAGTTGTGAAA
This sequence comes from Neostapfia colusana, assembly GCA_030760725.1. Lineage (NCBI taxonomy): Eukaryota > Viridiplantae > Streptophyta > Magnoliopsida > Poales > Poaceae > Neostapfia > Neostapfia colusana. The sequence continues at coordinate 46,283,724 of JASWHV010000008.1, read as the reverse complement.
CTGAGACCCAGCAGGGGGGATGGAGGCAGTGAGAGGAGGTCTCACGTGTGCGTGGCCCTGTTGGTGTCTTTTGAGGACCGAGTCGTGTGCGGGCCTGCTGAACAAGTATCAAACAGTACCGGATGGCATACTGACATAAGCAGGAAACTGATGCAATTGGTTAACCTGGGTGCTGAGGCTTACCCAACCGTTTTATAGTAGTGGGTTGAGGGTAGCAAGGTGTAAATCTGTCGCTGGGCACAGTCATGCTTCACGCGGGGACCTCCTGCCCGTTACGGATGGACCGGTTCGGCATTTGGGTTTCCTTTGAAAGGTTGTTGCATACAACAGAGTAGGAAGGTGTGAAGCACCACACTTCTGAAAGTGGGTGTATGTGACGTGTTGTCTGGGTGTCTCCTGATTGCAATCACCGTCCCTCGCGGTTATTTGAGTACCACTTGTTCACTGTTCTATGACGTAGTAAGAAGTGAAAGAAGCCAGATGAATGATGTTATGTTGTGATGAACTATAAATGTTTTTAACCATGTCTGCTGTAGAGGTAGAGCTAATTAAGTTTATTTTCCACTTTGGGTATCACCACATCAGAGGAAAGCGTTTCTTGTTTGATTGTGGACTTCCGATGTGAAGTCTGCCTAAGGCTCATTAAACTGCTGCTATAAAACTGAAAGTAAGGATTAACATGCACGTGTTTCATTATTCCAATGTTTTTATCCCATATTACTAATCCCTGCATGTAGAGTTTCATGATTAGATTTGTCGGTTAAGCCTTGCTGAGCCATCTCATGGTTGCAATATTTGAGCTGTGTGCAGGTGAGAGCTATGAGAAGGGGTCCGAGGACGAGGAGGTGCCCCCGTCGGTGTACATGGCTGAGCTGGAGCCCTGCACGCCGCCGTGACCTTCGTTTGAGAGCTGCTAGTGTGTAGCGTCCACAGGCTGGACGGCTATACTTTTTGTTAGTTAGAAGGAGAGTGTAGTATGTATAATACTTCCGCTGTCTTTATATCAAATAAAAGTTTGTATATTGTTCTTAATATTTTCTTGTGTGCTGCTGGGTGTCGCATCGCACAGCACCACCCTCTGCGATCCCGGAGTGGGTGAACCACAGGTTGGTCCCCACAGACATGGTATCAGAGCCGCATTGGGAATAGCACGCTCGAGAAGAGCCTATTTTGAAAACTTAGAAGTAGTCGAGTGAGGATTAGATACTAAGCCCACATAAGGTCTATGATAGTAGTAGTTACTAAGGTGGAAATGCTAACATACTGGTTATGTATTCTGTAACAACGCTCCGACGTCAGGTAAGAGGTAAGGTATGCCACTGCAGGCGGATCAATTGCGGTAAGCTCGCCATACGAGCAATGGTATGGAATGGTACCGTGGCTTGGCACAGTAGTTAATATGAGTCTCTGAACCTTCTCATGGTTCTGAGAGCATATGAAAAAGCTGATCTCCAGCGTGCTTTAGGAAAAAGTGAGAATACCCCATCGTGTGGTAAGCAACACGACAGTATGGAACCCTTGAACGTTCAATGTTCAAAGGACCATACGCAGCGCACGCCATGGGCGTGCCTCAACGGTCATGAGGCAGTAGGTGGTATCCGTTGGGTTGATAAAATTCCCAACCGTGGTGACCCGTTTGGGCTCTACTCGGGTTTCCCGTTGTGTGGTGTAAAAACATGATCATGTATCTTGAGATGTGGCTTGACTCAAGGACGATCCGTAAGGCAATGATACGGACCGTATGTTTTTACTATGATATGGATCTGCCTGAAATGTAAAACCCCTTGTGTGCACCATTACTATGTGATCTTCTGCAGGTACATTAACCACGTTAGTGCATGACGTTTAGAAACCGTTTGTGAGTGACGTTTTTAGTTCCACCATTTGACACGTTTATGCCGGAATACCGGTTTAGGATTTTTATTTGGTGGGAAAACATAGTACCGAGATGAGTATTAGTTGCATAAAAGTATATTTTAATGAAAATAGTCAAAATGAAGTTTAGGGTTCCATTTAGGGGTTATTGAACTCCCATATTGAACTGAGAGTGAAATGGGAGTATAGATTCAATCTCGAAGACTTAGGAACAACCTCCCCTGTTTTCGGCAGAAAATTTCCTGAACTTAAACAGGGTATAACATAGGATTGGTTGATCCAATGGAGGTGTGGGATACCATTTTGGAAAGGTTTTAAAGTCTTCTACAACTTTTCTGTAGAACTCTAGAACAAAATCTCAGACGAGTGTTAACTGTCCAGAAACAGGGCAGACCAAAAATACTCTATGGAATTTTTTGTATTTTGACCATAACTTATTGTAGAAAAATCCATAAGGGTCATGTAAAACAGCGTTGGAAAGTTTGTGATATGTGCTACGACTTTGTAGTTCAAAGTTTCTACAGATTTGGGGTAGAACTTTATGAAATCTTGCGGACAAAACAGACACTTTCAGAGGAGGTGCTGTCAAAATTGTTCCAGATTTCTGTCAACTTTGAAATATCATAACTCCTGATCCAGAATTGATATGAAGGCAAATAAATACTCGTTGGAAATATATTGAAGTTATCTATAACTTTGATAATCAACTTGAGACATGAAATTGCCATTTTCATAACCAAATTCTGGAATGGTCATTCTGAACAGAGCATTGCTCATTGCCCATGTAATTTGAGACTTGTTGTGGACATGAAGGGTTTTATACTTCTCTAAGTTCCGTGACATATTCATTAGTTTTCTTTCATCATTCCTTGTTGTTGGTTTAAGTGTTTGATAAACTTGAGAAATCATTGGTTATATTTCAGAATCGTCAAAAACCTTGTTTGCTTCAAATATGCTGCACAGTTGATGTGATGCTTTTGCGGTTAATAATTTTGAGTTCAAGTTGAGTACAATCTTGGATATCAACCGTAAATTAACTGTCCAGAAACAGGGCAGCCCAACAATGCTGTCTGGAATTTTCTGTATCTCGACCACAACTTTCGGTAGAAAATTTTCCAAGGGTCAAGTAAGACATCATTGGAAAGTATAAGAAATGTGCTACAACTTTGTAGTTCAGTGTTTTCCTAGATTGAGGGCAGAAATAGATGGAATTTTGTGAACAAAACAGCCACTTGCAAAGGTGGTGCTGTCAAAATTACTGAGAAAATCCTGTCAACTTGTAAGAAATCATAACTCATAAACTAGGAAGGCTATAGAGGCAAATAAATACAATCGGGATTCCTTTTTGAGTCTACTACAACTTTATGGGTGAACTCCAGTCCAGGTTTTGCCTCAAATGGGGCCAAAACAGTTAAATTCTTTCAACTGGTCTGCTGTACCAGCAGCTGGACAGAGAAAAACATGTTGAACTTTTTCAACAAAAACATTTAGTTTCACATTTCGATATCCAGCGGCTGTTGTAAAACAGCGAGTTGGAGTCGAAAAGTTATGCATTCGACATATCATTTCGAGCGAGGACATGTTTGGATCCAGTACAATAGCGAGGAATTACGCATGCTAACGCACTTAACATCCCGTGGCGACCCACGATGGTCGAAATGAACTTTTAATCCATAAAGTTCATTATTTTAGAACTCGATCGTGTGACATGGTCCAGGGATGTATATCTTGTATAAAGTTTATACTTTATCCGTATGTGTGATTGTTATGCGTATTATTTATTCCATTCTCGCACTACTATTGTATAGACTGGATGAAGTAGCTAAACATGTGCTAATCGTTTGAATGGTATGCAGACAGAATGGTGCGTGCACGTTCAACGCAAGAGGAGGGAGGTCCAAGTCAGGTTCGTGGTGATGAGTCTCCACCTCCGGAGCAAACCACGACGCAGCAGCAACCACCTCCTCCACCACTAGAACTTCCAAGAAACCTTGCGGAGGATCTCGCCGCAGTGCTCAGCTCGCGTGACGAGCAAACCGAGTTTCTGCAGATGCTAGTGCAACAAAATGCGTCCCGTCCAAGAATACGCCGAGACAATGGGAAACGCCAGCCCAACCAAAGTTCATATTAAGATTTTCTGGCGACCCATCCACAGGTCTTTACGGAGGCCGAAGAGCCTTTGGAGGCGGACAGCTTCATCCTCACTCTTGAGGCGAAGTTCGGTCTACTTCGGTGCACCGAACACCAGAAGGCGCTGTACGCAGCGCAACAGCTTCAAGGGAAGCTGATACCTGGTGGGCGAACTACACCGCCTCCTTACCGGCTGACCATGCTGTCACATGGACGGAGTTCCGGGAGGCATTCTGCGCCTATCATATACCTCCCGGTGTTATGGAGAGGAAGCTCCAGGAGTTCCTGGCACTGAAACAAGGCGAGAGGAGTGCAAACGAGTACTCCAGGTCATTCAACCGGCTGGTGCAGTATGCGCCAGGATTTGTGGGAACGGAGGAAGATAAGAGAAACGCGTTTTTCCAGGGCCTGAATTCTAAAATGAATGTCCATCTCGCCCAAAGCAATCACGGCACATTCAACAAACTTGTTAATGCCAAGATTTTACAAGAAAATGCTCAGCTCGAGCGCGGTTCTGATAAGAGGAAACGCAGCATGCTGACAAGCAGCAGTGGTGGGGCGCCACAAAAATACCGCATGGTGTATCGCTCATCATCCGGTCAGAGATGACAGCCACCGGCGCGACCGCCTCAGTTTCGCAGTCGACAATATAATGCGCCAAGCTTACGACCATCTTATCCACCACAGCAACAACAGCAGCAAAGAATGGCACCCGCGTGTGCCTCAGTTTCAATCATGTGCACTGGGATACCATCCTCAATTCGGAGGGACCCCGACACCTTACACGTGCTTCGCGTGTGGCCGTGTCAGGCATATGGCAAAGGACTGCCCTGAGCAGCGACAAGGCAGGGGTGCAGCACCGTATCAGGGTGCAAATCAGCTCCACAATCAGCCCGAGAAACCAGCACAAAAACCCGGCAACATCCACCACTTAGCCATCGAAGACGTGCCAGAAGGCGAACCCGTCCTCGCGGTTACATTTTCTTATTTAGATCATCCAGTAGTCATACTTTTTGACTCCGGTGTCACCCATAATTCCATAAGAAAATCTTATGTTATTAAATATCAATTGCCTATCATTCCCACATATAGTTCATACTTGATATGCTCTCCGGGTGGTAAAATAACAGCTGATAGGATGGTCTATAGAGCACCATTACAATTGGGTGGTAATCTATATCCGACTTCTCTAATTATGTTAGAGAGTAGAAAACTTGATGTAATCTTACGAATGTCATAGCTACATCACCATGGTGCTGTTCTTGACATCATTCCACGTGTGATTCATTTAAACTCTCCACTTCATGAACCACATGTTCTCATTCTTGACCATTCGGTTCAAGAAGTCCCAGCCACATATAACATGGATGCCACAAAACTTGAGGATATTCGTGTGGTCTGTTGAAAGTGCATCTCGGTAATCCCCGTGGGTTTTGGATGATTGATGACGACAATTAAGATACTAATGAGTTTTACTGAGTATGAGCACAGGTCCGTAAGATAGGAATGAATGTGGAGTCGCTCAAGAAGAAAAAAGGAAAAGAAGAAGACTTGCAAGAATATAAAATAGAATTTTCTATTAAGTTTCACATTTTCTAGTTGTGTACAGGGTCTTCTCTTTTAGAGTGCTTGAGAATCATTAGAGAGCTCAAATCTTAGTTAGAATGTTGGGAGGAAATAGTCATAGGTATGGCTGAGAATATAGACCAGACTTGTCTGGACTCAAGGCCGGACTAGTCCGTTCCAACCGGACTACTCCGTTTCTGACCGAACTAGAAGTCTCTGAGTGAGTTCGGACTTGTACATTTTAGGCCGGACTAGTCCGTTTTTGTGTGAGTCTGAGCCTTTCCGAGACCAAGTCCCACAAGGCCGGACTAGTCCATCCATGGGGCCGGACTAGTCCGCCAAGCGGACTAAGCCGCTTGGGTCAGGAGAAAGAGTCTCTGAGTGATCTCGGACTAGTCCGCTCCACTAGATGGACTCGTCCGGTTCCTTTAGACTAGTCCGGTTTAGGACGGAACAAAGGTTCTTGTGTGAGCTCGGACTAGTCCGGATATGGCCGGACTAGTCCGCAATCTGAGATTAGAGAGTTATCGAGACTAAGTTTGGTAAGACCGGACTAGTCCGCCCTTGAGGCCGGACTAGTCCACTCTCTGCCAGACTAGTCCGTTCTCATTTGGAACAAGCGTTCCTGTGTGAGATCGGACTAGTCCGCTCCTCAGCGGAATAGTCCGGGATTTTATGACCATTTGAATTCAAAGTTCACGGGACTTTAGTTGGTAGCCTTTGTGACATAAGTGGTCCCCCAAAGACGGACTAGTCTGGGTTTTTGACTAATCTAGTCCGGACTTTAGTAGGTGTAACGGCTAGATGTTGGATCTCTATAAAAAGGGACTACCCTGTTCCTAATGTAAACAACTGAAACCCTAGCGTCAAAAACTCTTTCCTTTAGCTCTTATAAGCCTCTTTCTTCACCTTCTTGACTCTTAAGATTGGATCTTAAGGGGTTTGTGGATTTGTGAGAGGAGAGACACGGTGATCGATGTTTGAGCTCTCAGTTTGAATCTCTTGCTCTCTAATTGTTAATTTGAGTTCTTGGCTGGTGTATTTTGATTCCTAGAACTGCTAGGTTTTTGTAGGGAGCCTCAATTTGTGTGTAGCCCCTAAGAATATTGTATTCACGCTTGATTGATAGTGAAAGAGCCCGGGCATATCTTGGTGATCGCTCGTTGAGGGAAGGGTTGGAAAAGACCTAGTCCTTTGTGGACTCCTCAATGGGGACATAGATTTCTATGTGGAATCGAACCTCACGATAAATCGTGTCTATTGATTCCTTTACTTTCTCGCTCATTAACTAAAGTTACTTGTTAGGTTTTTTCTCGCTCAAAACTTGTAAATTGCTTTATGGTTGTGAGTCTTGCAATCTAATTAGTTTTATATTCACAAAATAGTTGGTTAGATTGTTAGACTACTTACATACCTTCCGCTTAAACAAACTTGAAAAGAAATCCTTAAATACGCAATTTCTGTACCTAGATCGGACTAGTCCGCCTCCAGATCGGACTAGTCCGGTCCCTTCAGGTCTAATCCGCTGCTTTCAGTAGTTTCAGGTTTTATTAGCCTATTCACCCCCCTCTATGCAACTTTTAATTGGTATCAGAGCCTAACTCTCCACAAAAGCTTAACCGCTTGGAGAGGAGATGGGGACAAGACCGGTAGCCAAATTGATCTTATCAAGGGAAAAGGAGCAAATCCGAGCAACTTCGATGAGCAAGGTTCTAACCCACCTCCAGTTGTTACTCCTCCACAACACATATCTAGCACGGAAGAAGATGAAGAAGTTCTTCGTCTCATGGCTCTCCTCAAGAAGAAGGAGGAAGCTAAGAAGAAAAAGAAGGAGAAATTGGAGAAGAAGCTCAAGAGTAGTCAACAAGACTACTCGCGATATCCTTTTAATTATGAACGTCTAAATTCTCATTCTAGTTATTTGTCGATTCCCTTAGGCAAACCACCTCACTTTGATGGAACTAATTATACCATGTGGAAGCACAACATGAAGTTGCATCTAATTTCCTTAAACCCAAGTCTTTGGGATGTTGTTTGTACAGGTATAGATATCCCCGAAGACGAGGATGAACTCACCCAAGAGAAAGAAGAACAAATCCACCGCAATGCACAAGCGGCGGCCATGCTCAACTCATCCCTAAGCCTTGAAGAATTCAACAAGGTGGATAGGTTAGAGCTCGCCAAATATATTTGGGACACCCTCTAGATTGCACATGAAGGAAACTGATCTGTGAGGGAAGCCATGTTTGAGATGATCAAAGGAGAGCATGGAAGTTTTGTCATGGAAGAAGGCAAAACATCTCAAGAAATGTACAACCGGCTCAAAACTATCATAACAAGAGTCGGGCATACGAATGCAAGAAATAGAATGATCATGAGGTGGTCAAGAGAATGATAAGAGCTTTCATGCCTCGCAATGTGACCCTATGCACTCTAATCCGGGAAAGTCCAAACTTTCACATGATGACTCTAGATGAAGTGTTAGGGAAGATCATCAACCACGAGATGATGGAGAAGGAAGCCCAACATGTCAACGACCTAGCAAAGATCACCTCATCCAAGAAGAAGTGCATTGTTCTCAAGGCAACATCCAAGTCCAAGGGAAAAGAGATGCAACTCACAAGTGATGATGAGAGCACGGACATGGATGATGAAGAAATAGCCTTCTTCATCAAAAGATTCAAAAGATTGATGAGGAGAAGAAGAAGCCATCACTATGAGAACAAGAGAAAAGACAATGGCAAGTCAAGAACAAAGAAGACTTGCTACAACTATGGCGAATATGGACATTTCATTGTGAATTGCCCCCATAGCAAGGAAGATGACAAGAGGAAGAAGAAGGATGGGAAACCTCAAGACAAGAAGATCTTCAAAAAGAAGAAGGCTTATGGACAAGCTCACATTGGAGAAGAGTGGGACTCAAACGAAGAATCCTCTTCTGAAGATGAAGAAAAAGTGGCAACCGTCGCCATCAAGAGGCCAACCATGAAGAAATCACTCTTGCCAAACAAGGGTGATTGGAAGAGCCCAAGCCACACATACCTCATGGCAAAGGAAGGAAAGCGTAAGGTAATATCTAAACCTTCCAAGTTACATACTATAGAAGATGATGACTTCGATAGCAGTAGGGAAAATGAATTCATGTTTAAGGGCTTAAACAAAAATGCTATAGCTAAAATGAAGATGCTATCGGATGAAATATTTGAACAAGAAGAGCTTCTCAATCAACAAGAAGAATTGCATATCCTTGAAAAGGAAAGAAACCTTGAGATTGAAAAGCTTCTTGAACTTGGGAGAGAGAAGAGTATAGCACTTGAAAGCGAACTTGTCATAAGCGAGGAAACTTGTGTTGAACTTAAGAGTAAGAATGTAGTACTTCAAGATGAACTTGTGAGTTTGACCAAGACTCACAAGAATCTTGAAGCACAACTCAACTCACTTAAGTTAAGTGTCTCAACTACTTCATCCTCCAAGAACTCCTTCTCATCAAATATGGAATCAAACACTAAAACTCGCAAATGTGCTAATCTTGTTCTAAACTTGAGAAATGAGCTCAAAGAGGCACAAAGCATGAATACACACAAAAGTGGGATCTTTGATAAGGAGAAGATCAAATATGCACGTAGTGCATACTCAATCACAAGATTTCCCCTTATCAAAGATGGACTTGGTTATACTAGGGTAGGAAAGCAAAATGCTAGAATCCTTAAAAATAATAACGAGTGTGTTGCTTTTTTCAATGAAAACTCAACTCAAGTCAAGAATAACAACCTTGCATCTACCTCACATGAAATTGCCAAGAATATAAACTCTACAGTATTTCATAACTTTGATGCATCTTATGTTCTTATGAAGAGCAAGTATGGTCGAGTATATGCTAAATATGTTGGGCCACTCCACCGGAGTCCAAAAACCTGTGTGTGGGTGCCCAAATGTCTTGTGACTAACCTCAAAGGACCCAACCGAGTTTGGGTACCTAAGACCAAAGCTTAAATTGTTTTGTAGGCCTACTCCTCCGGTGGCACTAAATGGATACTAGATAGTGGGTGCACTAATCATATGACCGGAGAGAGAAAGATGTTCGTTGAGTATGAAGAAAATGATGATCCAAGTGAGGGCATCTACTTTGGCGACAATAGCCAAGGAAAAGTGTTTGATATTGGTTATAATTGCTTGTTTACTAATGAGGGTGTAACCGTCTCTAGAAGAAGTGACAACTCGATTGCCTTTAAGGGTGTGTTGAAGGGAAAGCTTTACTTAGTGGATTTGTCCACGGATGAAGCTCAACTTGACACATGCTTAATAGCAAAAACCAACATGGGATGGTTGTGGCATAGGAGACTAGCCCATGTTGGCATGAGGAACTTACAAAAACTTCTAAAGGGGGATCACATCCGTGGACTAAAAGATGATGTTTTTGAGAAAGATAGGCCATGTAGCGCGTGTCAAGTTGGAAAACAAATTGGAGCAGATCATCCCGCCAAGAATGTGATGACGACAATAAGACCATTGGAAATGCTTCACATGGACCTCTTCGGCCCAGTCACCTACATAAGCATTGGCGGTAACAAATATGGTTTAGTAGTTGTTGATGACTATTCTCGTTTCACTTGGGTGTTTTTCTTGCATGATAAGGGAGAAATTAAAAGTGTCCTCAAGAAGTTCTTGAGGAGAGCTCAAAATGAGTTCTCCTTAAGAATCAAGAAGATAAGGAGTGATAACGGCTCCGAATTCAAGAACACTCAAGTAGAAGAATACTTGGATGAAGAGGGCATGAAGCATGAATTTTCGGCCCCTTACTCCCCCGGATAAATGAGGTGGCCGAAAGGAAGAACCACACATTTATAGAAATGGCAAGAGCCATGCTTGATGAGTACAAGACTTCGGATCGGTTTTGGGCGGAAGTGGTCAACAACGCTTGCCACGCCACAAACCGCCTCTATCTCCATCGACTTTTGAAGAAAACTCCCTACGTGCTCCTAACGGGTAACAAACCCAACATCTCATACTTTCACGTTTCTGGAAGTAAATGCTACATTCTCAACAAGAAGCCTAGGACTTCGAAGTTCACTTTGAGATCCGATGAATGTTTCTTACTTGGTTATGACTCAAACACCTACGCCTATCGTGTTTTCAACAAACACTCCAGTTGTGTTGAGATTGCACGTGACGTGGTGTTTGATGAAACTAATGGCTCCCAAGTGGAGCAAGTTGATCAGTGTGTGCTAGATGAAGAAAAAGCACCATGTGTAGCACTAAGAATAATGGGGCTTGGAGATGTCTGTACTCAAGAAGATGTAGGACAAGATGCTCCAAGTTCATCACAATTGGGGCCCCTCACACAAGATCAAACTGAAGAACTCCCAGATCAAGAAGGTCAAGTTCAAGAAGAAGAAAATCGAGACCATGATGTTCATCAAGGGGGAGACGAAGAAGAAGAAGACCACACAAGAACTCAAGTGCCTCACCCAAGGGTTCATCAAAGCATTCAAAGGGATCACCCCGTTGACAACATCCTTGGAGATATCACATAAGGGGTAACAACTCGTTCTCAAATGGCTAACTTTTGTGCACATTACTCTTTTGTGTCTTCCTTGGAACCATTTAGGGTGGAAGAAGCACTCAAATATCCGGATTGGGTGGTGGGCATGCAAGAAGAGTGGAACAACTTCACAAGAAACCAAGTGTGGGAGCTGGTGAAAAGACCTAATGCAAATGTGGTAGGCACCAAGTGGGTGTTCCGCAACAAGCAAGACGAACACGGAGTGGTGACAAGAAACAAGGCCCGACTTGTGGCAAAAGGATATGCTCAAGTGGAAGGTCTGGACTTCGATGAGACCTTTGCTCCCGTAGCTAGGATTGAGTCAATTTGTATTCTATTCCCTATGCTACTCACTATGATTTCAATCTTTATCAAATGGATGTGAAAAGCGCTTTCCTAAATGGTCCAATCAAGGAGGAGATGTACGTGGAGCAACCACCCAGGTTTGAAGATCAAGAATATCCTAATTATGTGTTTAAATTGCATAAAGCTCTCTATGGCCTCAAACAAGCCCCTAGAGCTTGGTATGAGTGTCTTAGAGACTTTCTTATTAATAATGGTTTTAAGATAGGCAGCAAGGCAGATTACACTCTTTTCACAAAGAATGTAGATGATGATCTTTTTGTGTGCCAAATATCTGGTTCGACTAACAAATCTTTGTGTAATGAGTTTAGTAAGAAAATGACGGATAGGTTTGAGATGTCCATGATGGGAGAGTTGAAGTTCTTGCTAGGATTTCAAATCAAGCAACTCAAGAAAGGCAGGTTCATTAGTCAAACAAAGTACACACAAGACATACTGAAGAAGTTTGACATGGACAAGGCCAAACCCATCAAGACACCAATGGCAATAAACGGGCACCTCGATCTAAATGAAGATGGGCCAAGCGTGGATCAAAAGGTATATCGCTCTATGATTGGTTCATTGCTTTATCTTTGTGCATCTAGACCCGATATTATGCTTAGTGTATGTTTGTGTGCAAGATTTCAAGCATCTCCTAAAGAATGTCACTTAACTGCCATTAAAAGAATCTTAAGATATTTAGTTCACACACCTAACCTAGGATTGTGGTATCCAAAGGGGTCTAAGTTTAATCTCATCACATATTCCGATGCAGATTATGACAGATGTAAAGTAGATAGAAAAAGCATCTCAGGGACTTGTCAATTATTGGGTAGATCCCTAGTATCATGGTCATCCAAGAAACAAAATTCCATTGCCCTTTCCATAGCCGAAGCGGAGTATGTTGCAGCCGGAAGTTGTTGTGCTCAACTTCTTTGGATGCGACAAACTCTAAGGGATTATGTTACAATATGAACCACATTCCACTTCTATGCGACAATGAGAGTGCCATAAATATAGCCCATAATCCCGTTGAGCACTCTAGGACTAAACACATAGACGTCCGGCATCACTTTTTGAGAGACCATTCTATAAAGGGGGACATAGCTATCTCACATGTAAGAACCAAAAAAAAAAACTAGCCGATATTTTCACCAAGCCACTATATGAAAAATGATTTTGTGAACTTCAAAATGAGCTAAATATCCTAGACTCTAGGAATGTGACTTGAAATGTTTTGCATCTGAATACTAGTAATTAGGAATCTTCAAAAATTTTCACAAACTTCAAAAATATACATGATTGTGAAAAACTTGTTCCCCATCTAATTTTCTCTCAAATTATTTTTGGATACATCATGGTCATCATCTAATTGTGTGCTTTGGTATATATTGACCATAGTTATCTAATAGAAGGTGCAAGTAAATTCACCGTAATCACTATTGGCGAAATTCTAATATATAAGAATTTATCAGCCTTCAAGAACCGGACTAGTCCTCCCAATAGGCCGGACAAATCGGGCGATGCAGCAGACAAGTCCACAACGGACTAGTCCGAACTGCATCTGGACAAGTCCGGACAGCAGACTAGTCCGGACCTAGTCCGACATACCCGGACTAGTCTAGAAAGTAAACCGGACTAGTCCGGCCCATGGAGACTTAACCTCCAAGGGTCGGGGCCGAACCCCCTCCCTCTCTCATTCACTTCTACACCTCTCCTCTCCTCCAAAACTCGCCCCCATTTGCGATTTTGGAGCTCTCCATCAAACCCCTCAAAGGAATCCTCGATTCAAGGCTTGTGTAGTGCAAGGAATCGTTTTCCGACCATCTCCGCTCCTTCAATCCGTGGATTTCATCAAATTTCTTTGCTCTAAGTTACTTTTTGACCTAACTTCGATTTTTCACAAATCCCTTGTTTCTAGGTCATATTTCTAGTGCGTAGGCCTTCCCTGATGTCCTTACGCCATATCGTTGTAATTCCTTATAGTATTGCGTCTAGTTTGTTGAATTTGTGCTCAAATTGCTTAAGTTGGGGTTTAAAACTGTAGAATCCGGACTAGTCCGAACACCAACCGGACAAGTCCAGCTGATGCAGTTTTAGCCCCTAACTTTGGGGATGATCACTAATTCAAATGCAATGCTCTCATGTCTAATCTTTCCCTTTCATCTATCACCAAATCATGTCAGGAATTGGAGACAGTCCTCTTCCCAACCCTGAGGCCGAAGCGGCTTGCCAAGCCGCCTATCGTGCAGCAGCCGAGGCCGAAGCGGGTGAGGCTGCAGCAAGGGAGGCTCGGACAAAGAAACGGGCTGACAGTGAAGCACAAGCTTCTCAGTCCATATATCCTCCAAGAAGGAAGAGGCTGGTGACCTTGAAGGAGAAACAGCAACCTCAGTCACAAATAACGGTCCAAGATTAAGGGAAAGGAAAAGCAGCAGATCCTCCCAGGAAAAAGGCTTTGGCCAATAGGGGACTTGTCATTCGTGACAACCCTAGACGGGGAAGGGATAATCCCCCACAAGGACCGGTTGGGCCACTTGAGAGAGCACCACCCATGCACAATCCAAACCGCCAACCCAATTTGGCGAGTGCAACTTTCAATGGGAAGGGAGCTGAGAAAGCCAGAAGGCTTAGAGAATAAGAGGTCTACAAGTATGATAAGGCCACACCAGACCCTCGTTTCTGGTGTAACTTCCATTGTGACTACTACCGACTCGTCTATCTTCCAATGAAGACACCGGTAGTAGATGCTCAGTGGGTGGATTGGCCCCACATGGCAAACAAAAAGCATCAAGCTTTTGATGCAGTGATTGAAGCGGTAGAACGCCATGGCATCAAGGATTTGATAGCTTTTCAGTACGACTGAAACATCGAGGTTATAGTCCAATTCTACACCACCTGCTACTTCCACACCTATGGAAATAGAAAGATCACTTGGATGACAAATGGTGTGGTGTACTCGGTGTTGTACGATGAGTTTGCATAGATCCTTTGGCTTGAGGAGCATTTGAACTATGAGATCAAAGTTCACAATGAAAGGACCTTGGGAAATGATGACTTGGACTTTGTGTATCCCTCATATCTCACCAATGAGCCATCCTGAACTCACAACATCAAGCCCTTCTTTGGAGTGCTCAACCGAATCTTGAGGAAGACACTAGCTCCCAAGGATGGAGATGAGGGGATGATACAAGGGTATCTAAGAATCTTGTTGAAGCTACTCAATGAAGAAGAGCGGTTAAACGTCTTCGACTACATATACAACAATATATTCAACATTTCTTACACCCAAAACATTTCTTACACCCATATATAATGTGCATGATCGAAAGAGTCACAGGCATGGAATTTGTAAAGGATGTGAAGCACAGGAAGCTACGTCCACAAATGCCAACTCCTCTTCCTCGCCCTCCTGTGTCCTTGGGTAGGAGCTCCTTTGCAGCTCCATCCTCTTCAGCTAGGCATCTGCACCTCCATCGTCGAGTGGCTCTTCTAGTGGGCTGCTCAAAATCTTCAAGGCAATGTTCTTCTCGTGCAGGAAGGTGGAAGTTCGCATACAGAAAATCAAGCAACGCCAAGAGAAGTATCTCAAGGCAATGTGCGACAAGATGAAAATACCTATGTCTCCACCGTCATCGGAAGATGAAGGAGTGACCGAGTTTCCCACTCTCACCGAGGACGAGCTTGCCTACTTCGGTGAAGGTGGTTCCTCCTCTGCTGCTCCTCCTATCTCCCACGCTCATCATGAGGATGATGATGAAGACGACTATGAGGATGAGGATGAGGAAACTCAAAGTGAAGAAGGCGAAGATCAAGATGAAGACGATAGCGATTAGGTCCTTCTCTCTTTTGCTTTCCTTTTTGTTGCTTTGATGCCAAAGGGGGGAGAACAAGGGGGAGTAGTCTAGCTCTTTAAAATTCTTGTCTTGTCTTGGTTTGTAATAACTATGCCACGTTATGTTATTTTGTAATGACTATGCCACATTATGTCTTCATACTATGCCATATTGAGATGATCTTATTAGTAGATGTTATTTATACTTCCCTCAATGCATTTAATACTCATTTTATCACATCACACTTAGACACCACACCATAACACATGTGTGTATGAAATCCCCATAGAACTCATTCATGTGCATATTTTTCTTGACAAACTCTTGTGCACACATTTAAGGGGAGTGAACCATACACACATGTATTACGAAAACAAACTCTTATATCCATTAATTAAGAGTCTTAATGTGTTGTCATCAATCATCAAAAAGGGGGAGATTGAAAGTGCATCTAGGTAATCCCCATGGGTTTTGGATGATTGATGATGACAATTAAGATACTAAAGAGTTTTATTGAGTATGAGCACAGGTACTTAAGATAGGAATGAATGTGGAGTCTCTCAAGAAGCAAAAATGAAAAGAAGAAGACTTGCAATAATAGAAAATAGAATTTTTCTATTGAGTTTCACATTTTCTCGTTGTGTACAGGGTCTTCTCTTTTAGAGTGCTTGAGAATCATTAGAGAGCTCAAATCTTAGTTAGAATCTTGGGAGGAAATAGTCATAGGTATGGCTGAGAATGTAGACTGGACTTGTCCGGACTCAAGGCCGGACTAGTCCGTCCCGACCGGACTACTCTGTTTCTGACCGGACTAGAAGTCTCTGAGTGAGTTCGGACTTGTCTGTTTTAGTCCGGACTAGTCTATTTTTGTATGAGTCTAAGCCTTTTCTGGGACCAAGTCCCAGAAGGTCGGACTAGTCCGCCCATGGGGCCGGACTAGTCCGCAAAGCGGACTAAACCGCTTGGGTCCGGAGAAAGAGTCTCTGGGTGATCTCGGACTAGTCCGGTTCCTTTAGACTAGTCCAGTTTAGGATGGAACAAAGGTTCCTGTGTGAGCTCGGACTAGTCCGGATATGACCGGACTAGTCCGCAATCTGAGATTAGAGAGTTATTGAGACTAAGTATGGTAAGACTGGACTAGTCTGCCCTTGAGGCCGGACTAGTCCGCTCTCTGTCAGACTAGTATGTTCTCATCCGAAACAAAGGTTCCTTTGTTAGATCGTACTAGTCCGCTCCTCAGCGGACTAGTCCGGGATTTTATGACCATTTGAATTCAAAGTTCACGGGACTTTAGTTGGTAGCCTTTGTGATGTAAGTGGTCCCCCAAGGATGGACTAGTCCGGGGTTCTGACCGGACTAGTCTGGACTTTAGTAGGTGTAATGGCTAGATGCCGAGATCTCTATAAAAAGGGACCCCCGGTTTCTAATGTGAACAACTGTAACCCTACCGCCGAAGACTCTTTCCTTGAGCTCTTCTAGGCCTCTTTCCTCACCTTCTTGACACCTAAGATTGGATCTTAAGGGGTTCATGGATTTGTGAGAGGGGAGACGTGGTGATCGATGTTTGAGCTCTCGGTTTGAATCTCTTGCACTCTAATTGTTAATTTGAGTTCTTGGCTGGTGTATTTTGATTCCTAGAACTGCTAGGTTGTTGTAGGGAGCCTCAAGTTGTGAGTAGCCCCTAAGAATATTGTATTCACATTTGATTGATAGTGAAAGAGCCCGGGATTGATCTTGTTGATTGCTCAGTGAAGGAAGGGTTGGAAAAGACCTGGTCCTTTGTGGACTCCTCAACGGGGACGTAGAGTCCTGTGTGGAATCGAACCTCGGGATAAATCGTGTCTCTTGATTCCTTTACTTTCTCGCTCATTCACTAAAGTTACTTGTTAGGTTTTGTCTTGCTCAAAACTTGTAAATTGCTTTATGGTTGTGAGTCTTGCAATCTAATAAGTTTTTCACTCACAAATGAGTTGGTTAGATTGTTAGACTACATACATACCTTCCGCTTAAACAAACTTGAAAAGAAATCCTTAAAAAGGCAATTTCTATACCTAGACCGGACTAGTCCGCCTCCAGATCGGACTAGTCCGGCCCCTTCAGGTTTAATCTGCTTTATTCAGTAGTTTCAGGTTTTATTGGCCTATTCACCCCCCTCTAGGCAACTTTCATCCGTGAATGTCCGGATGTCTTTCCGGATGATCTCCAGGGCATGCCACCTGAAAGGGATGTCGAGTTCAAGATTGAACTTGTACCCAGGACGACACCGATATCACGGAGATCGTATAAGATGGCTCTGAGTGAGCTCGCTGAACTGAAGGAGCAGCTCATTGATTTAATGCAGAAGGGTTTCATTCGACCGAGTTCCTCGCCATGGGGATGCTCGGCGCTGTTTGTGAAGAAGATAGATGAAACCTTGAGGTTGTGTGTGGATTACTGACCTCTCAACGCCGTCACCATCAACAATAAATATCCACTGCCCCGCATCGATATTCTCTTCGATCAACATGTGGGTGCGAGTGTATTTTCAAAGATGGATCTTCGCTCCGGATATCACTAAATCAAGATTCGAGCAGAGGATATTTTGAAGACGTCTTTCTCAACGACATATGGGCTGTATGAATACATCGTCATGTCTTTTGGTCTCACCAACACCCCGGCACATTTCATGTATCTTATGAGCTCAGTGTTTATGCCGGAGTTGGACAAGTGCGTGGTGGTGTTTATCGACAACATCTTGGTTTATTCCAAGTCTGAAGAAGAACACGCCAAATATTTGCATATCGTGCTTCAACGATTGCGAGATCATAAGCTTTATGCCAAGTTCAGCAAGTGTGAGTTTTGGATCAGCCAAGTGCCATTTCTTGGTCATATCATTTCTGCGGAAGGCATTGCAGTTGATCCAAGAAAAATAAAACAAGTGCTAAAATGGAAGTCCCCCACATCTGTTCATGAAGTCAGGAGTTTTCTCGGTTTAGCAGGATACTATCGGAGATTCATACCGAACTTCTCCAAGATTGCTAAGCCGATGACGGAATTGTTGAAGAGAGGGATCGAATATGTTTGGAGCTCAGCTTGTGAAGGATCTTTCCAAGCATTGGTGAAGCATCTTACAACAGCCCTGGTGTTAGATCAACCGGATACGACCAAGCCCTTCGACGTATATTGTGATGCGTCCAGCATCGGGCTTGGCTGTGTATTGATGCAAGGAGGAAGAGTGGTCGCCTATGGCTCATGTCAACTTCGTAACCACGAGCAGCACTATCCGACTCATGATCTTGAGCTCGCTGCTGTGGTGTTGGCACTCAAAATGTGGAGGCACTATTTGCTTGGGAACATAGTGCACCTCTACACCGACCACAAGAGTCTGAAATATATATTCACTCAAAAAGAGTTGCATATGCGGCAACGGAGATGGCTAGAGCTGATCAAAGACTATGAGATCGTGATTCACTACCATCCCGGAAAGGCAAATGTGTTTGTCGATGCCTTAAGCCGCAAATCTCATGTCAACAATCTGTCCATCATCCCACTTGAAGAGAAGGAGTCGAGTCTATACTTGGTTCCATATGGGGCATTATATAATCTTGCTCTCGTCCCTACCATACGAGAGGAGATTATGGAAGCTCATAAGGAAGACATGGGAATGTCGCACATTTGGAGAAGAATGAAGAATGGCGAAATGAAATTCTTCCGAAGGGATGAGCACTGCACTCTATGGTTTAAAGACCATATAGTGGCACCCCGCGACATGAAGCTTCGGAAGAAAATCTTGGACGAATCTCATTTGTCCAAGTATTCTATTCATCCAGGCAGCAACAAGATGTACCAAGATCTGAAAACCAGGATTTGGTGGACACGGATGAAAAGAGAAATTGCAAAATACGTATCCGAATGCGATACGTATTGGTGTGTGAAAGCTGACCATATGCGTAAAGCCGGACAGCTGCAACCATTGGACATTCTGGCATGGAAGCGGGAGGACATAAGCATGGACTTCATAGTCAGGTTACCTCTCACATCTCACAAGCATGATTCGATTTGGGTGATAGTCGATCGGATAACCAAGTTGGCTCATTTTATTCCCGTACATATAAGTTACGTGGCCAAGCAATATGCGGAGCTGTATAGAAGGATCTTGTGCTTTCATGGTGTTCCCCGCTCCATTATTTTAGATCGCGGTGTGCTGTTCATCGCTCGGTTTTGGGAACAGCTGCACGCGTCGTTGGAGACCAAACTGATCCAGAGTTCCGCGTATCACCTGCAGACGGGTGGTCAAACTGAGCGGGTGAATCAAGTGCTTGAAGACATGCTACGCGCTTGGGCCATCCACCACGGAAAAAATTGGGACGATCATTTGCCGTTGGCGGAGTTTTCTTACAACAATGGCTATCAAGCTAGCATAAAGATGGCGCCATATGAAGCTCTTCACGGCCAGAAATACCGCACAACACTCAACTGTTGTGAGTCCGACGAGCGAGTGATATACGGCATCGAACTTGTGAATGAGGCTGAATAACGAGTGCGAGTAATACAAGCCCGCCTCAAGGCTGCTCAATCTTGTCAGAAGAGCTATGCGGATAAAAGACGCCGTCATCTCCACTTCGACATCAGAGACCAGGTTTATGTCCGTGTGTCTTCGATTAAGGGAGTTCATCGTTTCGGAGTGAAGGGCAAACTTGCGCCGTGATTCATTGGTTCGTTCACCGTTATTGAAAAATGCGGACCTGGGGCCTATCAGTTGGAAATACCGGCGTCACTCGCAGGAATTCACAACGTCTTCCACATCTCTCAGCTGAGGAAGTGCCTCAAACCCTCGGCTGAAGTCCACACTGAAGACAAAAGTTCTTCAACCGAACCTCACGTACACGGAGTATCCGATCCGGAATATCAATGAAAAGACTCGCGCCACAAGAAACCGGACCTTATGGTTTTACAAGGTTCTGTGGAGTAACCATACCGCTGATGAGGCGACATGGGAAAGCGAGGACTCCCTACAAACAAATTATCCGTACTTGCTATCATCGTATAGCCGGTAAAGTTTCCCCACTTTGCTTTTCTTTTGGAATCTCAGGACGAGATTCTTTTTAAGGGGGGGGGGGTGTGAAAGCCTGGTTGTACACGATTGGTCTAGCATCCAAAAAGGTCGAGGGACTTCAAATTTTTAAAACTTGGTGGCAACTGATCACATCCATATGATACTAGTGAAAATTCAAGTTCGAGCTTGCCACTTGGTTCCAAATAATTCAAAAAGCCCTCAGGCAAAATTCCATAATTTTGGAAGCATGTTTGCTATTTAATTCTACGGTGACACCGAAAACCATTGGAATTTAAATTTGAATTTGGAATTTAAACCAAACTTGATCAAATGCAGCATTGTAGTCAAAATTTGAATTTACGTATTTGATTTCGCTTCCCTACAAATATCTAGAATTTTTGGACAAAAGTTGGTGGCAGAACTAAAAGATCAGAGACTTGAAGAGGGGAAGAGAGAGGATGACATGTGGACCAGTTAGTCAGTCTCTACCCGAGCACATCGGTTTCCCGGTTTCTCTCTGCGGCCGACACCGTGACGCAGTGCGCCACGGCGATGCCGCTAGCTTGGCGCCGTAGTCACCGTTTCACCCTGTGCAGTCGTGCTCGAGCCGAGCATCGCAGCAGCCGGTCGGGGTCTCCACTCACTCGGTGAAGAAACCGCGTATGTCTACTGCTTCCTCTGTTTTCGCTGCCGAACTGAGCAATCGCCCTTTCCTCTGCTCTCTCTGCGTTAGACCGAGGTTTCTTCGGCTGAGCCGGGTCGCCGGTGGTACGGGGGGCTACTGTCCAGCCTAGGAGCAGCCGCGCTTCCTCTCCGGCCATGATCGCGGTCCATTTTCTCCGAGCTACCGAAAGAACCAACATCCTTCTACACTGAAATTCATTTCCATGGTGAAGTCATAGTCTAATTGCTTTAGCTCGATGCTTCTACACATCTTAGCGCAGCTCCTCGACGAAAAATCATTGCAAAATGTGGAGAAATGAGGCCGTGAGCTGAGTTTTTCTGACCACCAACGCACAACCCTAGCCGCACCGTCGAGCTATACTTTGCACGGGTTTTTACCCATTTTAGGATGCAAAAACGTGCTCCTCACATCACCCTCGTGCTTGTGGTGCTCTTCCCAACAGGAATACTCTTCTCCCATGTGAGAACGACGGTGCCGTGGTGAAGTTTGCCGCTGCTGCCATCGGGGAGGTATTTCCGGCCACTTAGCACCTTCACCGAGCTTTGTAGAGTGTTCCTCGTCGAGTTTTGGGCACAGGCAGCGAGATTTGAGCCATTTGGGGCATGGGGCAGCCATTCCGGCAAGGCACCGCCGCTGCTCCGGCGAGGCACTGCCGCTGCTCTGGCGAGGGGGCCGTCTGGGAGCGAGGAAGATGACGGGGGATGCATGTCCCACCTGTCAGTGACTCGGCCCATTCGTAGGATCAGGGTGCGGCACGGGATCGGGTGTGGCTGCATGGTTAACTCCGTAGCCCCCTGTGTTGCCGCAATTCCACTGTTCTGATTTAAAACAGTGGGCCCGGTAACAGTTATTTGAAGTTCCTATTAGCAAATAATTCCAGGAATTAGCTCATCTTCTAATTCTGTTGGGCCTACTATAATTGCTCCAAAAATTCCAAATAAATTCTGGTAGAATCCTCATGTTCTAAACTTTGCAGTGATGCAATTTTCTAAACATGAAAGTCCCAATATTTCTGTAATTAATTCCTCTAAGCTAATTGTTTTGGAAATTAATTACCACTATTCCTATAATGGGAAAATTCCCAATTTTGGTCAGGACACTTCTTCAAATATCCTTGACCACCAGTAAAAGTTTCAAGTTCATTAGATTTTATTTACTGGGTCAAATAGCCTTCTAATCCTCAGCCATCATGGAAAATTCCCCAACAATAGACAGGACCTTTTCAGCATTTCTTATCAACTTCAAAAATTTATATCTCTCTGTTGGTAGCTCTAAAAATGGTGAAACAAATTTCGTTAGAACCATGGATACTTACCCTAATTAGATCTTCCACTGTTAGACATGTTAAAACTCCAGATTTGGGCTCAAAAATTCAGCGAAGCCTTGTACTTGTGGGAATTTTGGAGACCACAAGATGCAATGAAATTTCTCTAAATTTTGCTCAGATTATCCTTAGAGAGTCTAGCATCTACTGGAAAAATCCCAAAGCCAATTAAGTAACCTAAATAGCAGTAGCTATAAATAGAAGTTTACTTCTTATAATTCCTTATCACTTATGCATATATTTTGCTACATTTCATATAGTTACCAAAGTTGAGGATACGCTAGAGCCGTTGGACGTCCTCCCACCAGACGCTGACTTTCCATTTAACTCACAACCAGGCAAGCCCGGGTTTGCATTTAACTACCTTTTGCAAAGTTTTTCATGTGTTTCACTTATGTCTGGGTGATATGGTTGCATTAGAGTTAAGGTGATTGAAACCCCACGTGCATGACTTTAAATCCTATGAAGGGTTGGGTAGTTTACAAACTTGAAGAGTAGTGAATGCCATGCTAATATGGTTGGGATCTCGGTAGAAGTCGAGTAGTTGGAATCTACTCGCGAGGTAAGGTTTTGTCACAAGGTATGGAAAAGAATAGAGAATGGCTTAATAGTTGTGAAACTGAGACTCAGCAGGGGGGATAGGAGGCAGTGAGCGGAGGTCTCACGTGCATAGCCCTGTTGGTGTCGATGAGGACCAAGTCGTGTGCGGGCCTGCTGAACAAGTATCAAACAGTACCGGATGGCATAATGACATAAGCAGGTAACCGATGTAATTGGTTAACCTGGGTGCCGAGGCTTACCCAACCGTTTTATAGGAGTGGGTTGAGGGTAGCAAGGTGTAAATCTGCCCGTGGGAACAGTCACGCTCCATGCGGAGACCTCCTGCCCGTTACGGATGAACCGGTTCGGCATTTGGGTTTCCTTTGAAAGGTTGTTTCATACAGCAGAGTAGGAATGTGTGAAGCACCACACTTCTAAATGTGGGTGTATGTAACGTGTTGTCCGGGTGTCTCCTGATTGCAATCACCGTCCCTCACAGTTATTTAAGTACCGCTTGTTCACTGTTCTGTGACGTAGTAAGAAGTGAAAGAAGCCAGATGAATGATATTATGCTGTGATGAACTATTAATGTTTTGAAATCTGCTGTAGAGGTAGAGCTAATTAGGTTTATTTTCCACTTTGGGCATCACCACATCGGAGGAAAGCGTTTCTTGTTTGATTGTGGACTTCCGATATGAAGGCTGCCTAATGCTCATTAAACTGCTGCTATAAAACTGAAAGTAAGGATTAACATGTCGGTGTGTCATTATTGCAATGTCTTTATCCCATATTACTAATCCCTGCATGTAGAGTTTTATGATTAGAGTTGTCGGTTAAGCCTTGCTGAGTCATCATGCTCACGGTTGCAATATTTGAGCTGTGTGCAGGTGAGAGCAATGAGGAGGGGTCCGAGGATGAGGTGGTGCCCTCGTCGGGGTACATGGCCGAGCTGGAGCCCTGCATGCCGCTGTGACCTTCGTTTGAGTGCTTCTAGTGTGTAGCGTCCCCGGGCTGGTCGGCTACACTTTTTTCTTAGTTAGTAGGAGAGTGTAGTATGTATAATACTTCCACTGTACAGTATGTTTGTAAAAGACTTCCGCTGTCTTTATATCAAAAAAAAAGTTTGTATATTGTTCTTAATCTTTTCTTGTGTGCTGTTAGGTGCTGCATCGCACGGCACCACCCTCTGCAATCCCTGTGTCGGTGAACCACGGGGTGGTCCCCACACGTCTGACCCCTGCCTCTCGCGAGGACAAGGTCACTAGAAGTTTCCCTCCAGGCCTCCACACCTGTGAGGAGTACACATCATGGTGATGGCATCACCGGCACGGCCAACTGCCACATCCATCTCCAGGGCCTTCGACCTCTCACCCGACCCCAAGTGATGCTCCTTCAACTAGGCGCTCTGATGGGAGGTAACCTTCTTCCATTTGCTTGAGAGCACGCGTGCCCGGTGTTGCTTCTTTGAACAAATTATTTGGTTTCAAATTTATTTGTTTCACTTTCATTTTTCTAATGGACTAATGCTTGGAATGTGATTTGGCATATGGTATAATGTTGGTTTGAGGGCTTGAACAAGACTAATTATGTATAACAAATAGATTAGACATTTTTTTCTACTAAATCATGTTACAGATACTTGGTGGGATGGTTTTTAGTTTAAACATGCCTTATTTGCAGATTAGATCAGTTCCATTTTGCTAGTTTTGTGGGTATTTCTCAGACATATCCTAATGATCCAAATACCTCATGTCAAACCCGACGGGTGCCCAAAACCCAACGGGTGCGGGTGTCATTTTTCACCCACGGGTGCGGGTCTGAAAACCCACCTGCGATATTTTTTATTCAGGTGGGTTTTAGCGGAACCCGACCCGAACCGGATCCATTGCCATCCCTAAGCCTCCAGTGCGCAAACCCAAAGGCAAGAGGAGGACACCCCATCTTGTGGTTTGTAACACGAAGTATGTACTCTAAGACTTTTATGTTCTATGGGGCATACAAAAATGCTGGTCCACTGGTGTGCTTAATTGCAAAGGTGTGGAGCCCTCCGTTGGGTGGTGAATAACCTGGCCATGTACCTTGAGACGTGGCTTCACTCAAGGACGGCCGTATGGCAATGATACGGGCATATGTATTTACTTTCAAATATGGACCTGCCTGAAATGAAAAACCATCTGAGTGAGTCATTATTGAGTGTTCTTCTGCAGGTACTAACCACGTACGTATCTTGCGTAGCACACGTTTGCGAGAGACCGTTTCAGTGCCACGGTTGAGTTGTTTATGCCGGTATAATCCAGTTAGGATTTTCCATTTCGTGAGGAACGTAGTACCGACATATAAGAGTCATTATCGCATTAAAACAACTTTGAAATGAACTAAGATAACGAAGTTTACTTCTTAGGATTTTGGTTTTGAAGAGAAATTCCAAAAATTTAGGAGTTCAGCGTAAGGGACTTGAAAAAAAAAACAGAGTGCTCTGTTTCTGGCAGAAACATTGCTGGACTTTGACAAAGCATAAGTCACATGTTATTTAGCCAATGGAGGTGTGGGATATAGTTCTGGAAAGAGGTTTAACTGCTCTAGAATTTGTTGTAACTTTAAGAACAGAATCACGCATCAAACTAGGTTATATTCCAGATGAGTGTAAACTCCTCATGCTAAGGCACATGAGAGAGCCACAATCAAACAAGAAATGCATTTCTCTCATCTACTTTGCCCAAGGTCGAAAAGAACTTTAATTAGCTCTAAACTACAGCAAGTCAGTAACAATCAAGGTATAGCTTTCAATCAGCAACTTTTACATGACTCTAGCCTATTCTTTCTACGTCACGGTATAGTGAACAAGTGGTACTCACTGACCGCAAGGGGCGGCAATTATAATCGACTCACACCAGCAGGGTTACCCGAATAACCCGTCACGTACGCCCATACCCGATGTTGGCTACAGAAACCATCATGGACGTCGTACGCAACCACCTTTCATCCGTCAGCCAAATGTTTAACCGGTCCTATCGTCCTGAGCAAGAGGTCTCTGCGCGCACATCTGCAGTGCCGCCAGCTGATTCAACAGGCCCGCACACGGCTCGGTCCTCGATCGACACAAGCGGAGCTATGGAACCCAGGCCCCAACGTCCTGCTGCCCTTACTCACCGCTTGGTCTCATTTTTCTTGCCATGTGTTCCATTTGCCATCTTTACTCGAATAGTGTGCCGCTAGCCTATTCTCGCGAGCAGTTCCAACTACTCGACTTGTACCGAATCCCACACTATCTTAGCATTGCTGTAGCTAATCGAGGTTACAAACCTAAGCCCAACCCAGGGTTTTCTTGGCTATGCATTTGGGTTTTCAAACAAGACTAATGAAAAATTTAAGTGGGTGCTCAAAGTAAGTTCTCAAAATAGTAAAACTTATAAAAAGGCTAATGCAAACCGGAGCTTGCCTTGCTGCTGTTGTTCATAGGCTATTGAGCCAAAACTTGAAAGTAAGGTTCAAATAATTAGGCGAGTCCTTTGAAACATATTTACCTCATGTACCCTGAATCCCTCATGTAGAAGTTTCATGTATAGGAGAGACTGGTCAGACTTGCTGAGCCATCGCGCTCACTGTTTATGTTTGAAGCATTTGCGCGGTGTTATGAGGAAGGGACTCCAGAGGAGGAGACGGAACCCCAAGAAGGAAACCCCGTTGAGTGGGAGTCGTGCACGCCGCCATGTTAGTGTGCGTGTGTGCTAGCGGGGACACGTTCAAGGGCTGAACGTGAACTCGATGTGTAGTCTACGCCCGTGAGTGTATACTGAACATATTTTGTTGTAAAAATGTTCATAAACTCGTTTATGTAATAAAACTTTGCTTCCGCTTTATACCATTCTATGTGTGTTATCCGGTGCTGTGCAACACGACACCCCTCAGCGTGATCCTGGCTCGACGAGGCCGTGAGGCCGCGTCAGAAAACGACCGAAGCAATGAGATCAATGACAACCCGAGCCATTTCTGCCGGCGGCGGAGAGATTGCGTCGCTCAGCCCGTCAGATG
Organism: Neostapfia colusana; assembly: GCA_030760725.1. Classification (NCBI taxonomy): domain Eukaryota; kingdom Viridiplantae; phylum Streptophyta; class Magnoliopsida; order Poales; family Poaceae; genus Neostapfia; species Neostapfia colusana. The sequence continues at coordinate 46,256,817 of JASWHV010000008.1, read as the reverse complement.
GATGTTTCTTCGTGGTTTTTGGTCAGGGTGGTCGTGAAAAACCCTGGTTGCTATAGCTCGACCAGTTTTGGGAATGATCAACCATGTGAATGGAATTTCAAGTTTTGGTGGGCTTCGGATATATACGGCCATCATCAGAAAACCTAAAATTCCAGCTAGCCGGCGCTAAGAGGGAGCTTGGGAGTTCGGGAGGAGCTACTAGACTTCGATGCTAACATCAGAGAACCGTTGGTTGCGCCGGAGAAGCTCGGAGCTGTCCAGGCGACGGTGTTAAGTTGGATGCTTTTCGGGGTGAACAGGGGAGTGGAAATCGGCTCGGGAAAGCTCGAGGGCAGCTGATCACAAGCAGCTGAGGGCTGGAGCACGTCGAGTGAAGGTCGGCAGTGCCGTTTATGGCCTCAGCTCTAGGTGGAAAGGTGGGTTTTGGCATGTCGACGACGAGGGTGAGAGTTTCGGGTGTGCGGCGGTTCTCTCCGAGTTCTCAGCGCGAGGAGGCGTCGGGGCAGTAGCGAAATGGCTTGGTGATGCCTGGGACTCAAAGATAACGCGCTGGAGACGTCAGTTGGGAGCTGGAATCGCCGAGCAGGAGGTGGCAGCACCAATCAGTGCCGTGGCGTCTCTGTGAGCGCACGCAAGAAACCAAGCACTGAGAGTTCAGTCGGTTTGCTCGAGTGTGAGACTGACAGTGGGTACCACCCCTGGTTTTAATCTCTAAAATTCAATTTCCCCACTGCTCTTAATATTGGTGATCTTCATGCCCCTGTACATTTGAATAATTCACCAAATGTCCATTTGGATTTGAATGATTCATATTGTGGAGTGTTTGAAATGTATTTACAGCACATATGTAATTTGAAATTCAAATTGGATTTGAATTTGCTTAAATTAGCTCATGTCAAGATCAACTCCAAATTGAGTGAAGATTGGTTTGTGAGCTTACAAAAATGTGCTGAGTGTGAATATGAATCCCCCTTTTGAATTCATGGGTTGAAAGGAGTTTGAATTTGAATTTAAGTTCAAACTAGCCTTTTTCTAATTATACCCAAAAACACCTCAAAAGGTTTTGGATTTGGGCGAAATTCGGCATGAGCATTGCTAACAAGGTTTAGGAGTTTTTTCATATGCTCATCCCCAATATGATGCATGTGGGAAATACCAATTTTGCATTTTGTGAGTTTATCATCTAATGACTTTTTTTATGGTGTTTACTTGCTCTTCAAAGGTGTTCATAAGATCTCCTCAAATGAGGTGAGTGTGGTGTGATGAACACTTTTTAGTAAATGAAAAACTTGGGCCCTTACATACCTCCCCCCTTAAAAGAATCTCGTCCCGAGATTATAAGGTAAAAATGAGAGAGAGGACGGTGGAAAATTACATGATGTGCGACATTAAAAAGTCGGGGTAGTTAGCGCAAAGAAAGCCTTCGCTCTCCCATGTCGCTTCATCTACGGAGTGATTACTCCATAGAACCTTATAGAACCACAAGGTACGGTTGCGTGTGGTTCGAGCCTTTTCATCAATAATCTGAACCGCTTTCTCCCGATAGGTGAGATCCGGTTTCAGTTCTTCGATATCTCCCAGCTGAACGGTGGTTGAAAGCTTGAGGTACTTCCTCAGCTTAGAAATGTGAAAGACGTCGTGCACACCGGAGAGTGTCGCTGATAATTCCAGCCGGTATGCAACTGATCCACATCTTTCTACAATCTGGATTGGAACGATGAATCGGGGTGCCAACTTTCCTCTCACCCTGAATCTGTTCACGCCCTTCATTGGAGACACACGTAGATACACGTGATCCCCGACTTCGAATTGCAAAGGACGCCTTCTCCGTTCTGCATACTGTTTTTGTAGGGATTGGGCGGCTTTTAAATTTGCTTCAATCAGCCGAGCCTTTTCTTCTGTGTTATTGACAAGATCAATCCCGAAGGTGACCCTTTCGCCGGACTCACACCAATTCAGCAGTGTGCGGCATTTTCTCCTGTATAGCGCCTCGTAAGGCGCCATCTTGATGCTGGCTTGGTACCCATTGTGGTACGAAAACTTGGCTATCAGTAAGTGATAATCCCAATTCTTACCGTGGTTGATAGCACAAGCTCGTAACATGTCTTCTAGAATTTGATTTACCTGCTCGGTTTGCCCGTCCGTTTGTGGGTGGTACGCTGAACTATGGATTAGCTTCGTCCCCGAAGAAGCTTGTAACTGCTCCCAAAAAACGAGACACAAATAAAGTGCCCCGATCTGAGATGATAGTACGGGGTACGCCGTATAAGCATAGGATCCGTGACATGTACAATTTGGCATACTTCTTGGCGTTGTAGTTGGTGTTGACCGGGATAAAATGGGCAACTTTGGTGAGCCAGTCGACGATCACCGAGAATCATGCTTCTGAAATGTGGTGGATAAACCGACGATTAAGTCCATGCTCACATCCTCCCACTTCCAGGCAGGAATGCCAAGCGGTTGTAATAATCCCGGTTTCCTCATGTGGTCAGCTTTCACCCTTCGGCATGTATCACACTCGGACACGTACTTTGCGATCTCCCGCTTCACCCGTGTCCACCAAAACATGCTTCTGAGTTCTTGATACATTTTGTTGCTGACGGGGTGAATAAAAAACTTTGACAAGTGAGCCTCATCAAAGATTTTCTTCCATAACTCCGGGTTACGGGGTACGATGATCATGTCCTTTAACCACAGGACACCATCTCCATCTTTCCGGAAACACTTCATCTCCCCACTGTCTACACGTCTCCGCAAATGTGACATGCCCTTGTCATTTTTCTGAGCTGCCGCTATCTCTTCACGGATTGTGGGGATAAGAGCTAAGTTGTAGAGAGCTCCATGTGGAATCACATGTAATGGTGGCTCGCTCTCTTCAAAGGAGTGATGGTCAGATTATGAACGTGTGACTTGCGACTCCGCACATCCGCCACCATGTTTGCCTTGCCGGGGTGATAATGGATCTCTATTTCGTAATACTTTACCAACCCCAACCATCTTTGCTGCCTCATGTTCAACTCCTTTTGAGTGAATATGTACTTGAGGCTCTTATGATCGGTATATAAATGTACGAGGTTACAGAGTAGGTAGTGCCTCCACATTTTGAGTGCGAGTACCACGGCAGCAAGCTCTAAGTCACGAGTTGGATAATTTTTCTCATGGTTCCTGAGCTGCCGTGATCCATACGCGACCATCCTTCGGTCTTGCATCAGCACACATCTGAGCCCAATGCCGGATGCATCGCAGTACACATCAGACGGTTGTTGTGTCTGGCTCCTGAGAGGTCCCCGGTCCCAATCACGGGGCCGTGCCGCCTCACCCGAGGATCGCATTGGGTGGTGCCGTGTTATGCGGCACCCAACAGCACACATATAAGGAACACTATATTACATAATTCAAAAGCGGAAGCTTACAAATGTTCTTTGTAAATAATTTACATAAAATAGATACATCGGAAGTCTATAAACAGATCACGTCGAATAACTACGGAGCACTCGAGAAGGGGTCCAGCCCGCAGACTCCTCTCGCTAGCAACATGAAGACATTGCAGCGGCTGGGTTCTCCATATGTTACCGACTCGGAAGTTTCCGAGTCTCACCAGACAACCTTCTTTTTAGCATCGTGTTAACCTGCAAAACCACTCATATAGCAAGAGTGAGCACAAAGGATCAGCAAGACTTAACCGTCTCTCCTAAGCATGCAACTCTACATGAAAGTAACTCGACACATACGCCCGCCTTTGAAGACCCAAATCTGGCCTCCTTCATTACGTCGTATGTGGCAACCTTTCGCAGGACACTTGACTGTAGAACCGGTCACGCCATCTCGGGCTCATAGGTCTAATGAGACGATGTGGTATGCCTCTACAATCCAGTGAACCTGGTACATCGGTTTCCTGGTTCCCATATAGCAGTAAGCATCCGGTACACAACACAATACTTGCTTCCAGGGCCGCACACACATCAGTCCTTAACCGACACAGGCAGAACTACTCGACCAAGACCTCATCTTGTCGCTGCCTAACCCTCCTGCCCGGTCTCATTTTTAGAAATGTAAACTTTTGTTTGCCTCTTTTCCATCCACACTTCTGTAAACCTAAACTATAGCTCGCGAGTAGGTTCCAACTACTCGTCTTCTACCGGATGTCATAACCTATTTAGCATGGCAACCTTCTACAGCAGGAAACTATACTCTACCCTTGACTCTAGGGTTCCTTTGGTTATGCATTTGGAGTATAAAACATCCTTGAGCTAATGCGCATACAAACTCTAACCATGGTAGTGAACAAAGTAAAAGCTTTATAAATAACATAAATGTAAACCGGAGCTTGCCTTGGTATTGCAGGTGACTAAAGTCAGATAATTGTGAAGTTAGTTGCTGATGACCTGAAGCTTAATCACTGGCCTTCTTGCTCCTTGATCCAAGCTTAACTTCTCCTTCACTTTTCCACGTTTAAACACTACACGTTATGAATATGCATATAAGTTTAATTGTAAAACTTTTGCTAACAAGTTCTAAAGACAAGTTTAAAACTGGAACTCTGTGTAAGAATTTAAAATGACACTGGTGCTAGTGGTTTAGGTTTGGGTTTAAGCACTATGATCAAGTGATAAGTATTTCTCATCACTTTTGTGTGCTTATTATCTAAGAGGTTAAGTAGAGCCGTACTGATCCAGGACTCCAATGGAGCTGAAATTTTTCATGTGAGTTCCTTGTCACAAGAAAGTCATCTGGACCAAAATTTAGAATTTTCCACTCAGTAGATCACTCAGAACAATTCCCTAAACATTTAGGCAAAAAAGAATTAATTCTGAATAACTTTGCACTTTCATGCAAATTAAAGTGAACTATAATTTCAAACATAACTCATAGAGTGTGCATGATTTCTCCTAGGATTTTTTTGGAGCTAAGAACTGCCCAGAACTGAATTTCCAAGTTTTGGAAATTCTCTGAAATTGTTTATGTATTCATTTGAACACAGAGATTTGAAATCAGAATTATCATAACTAAATCAGCTCCAAATGAGTTTACACTTTTACAGGAGCTCTCTAATATACTAAAGAATATTCTGCCAAAATTTGAGGATTTTTGGATGAACCAAACTCCCTCTAAAATTCTTTTGCTGAAAAGTTTTAAAGCATTTTCCAGAATTAATTAATAATTTTCATACAAATTGGGTTGCATATTTGGATAGAGTTTTTAAATCTGAATCCAAACCAATTTGAATCACTAAATTTGGAGCATCCTAGCACAAGTTATGCCCACCCTAAGTTTGAATCAAATGTAATATTTGAAATAAATAGGGGAAAAGTTTAATAGTCTGACAGCGGGTCCGGGGGTGATGTGGCGCCTTCTGATGCGTCGGCACACAAGGCTATAGAGTTCTCCCTGCACAGTCACAAATTGATCCGGTGCAATAGAAGATCCCAGTCCCCCGCTATCGACGCTGACACGTGGGCCAGCCCCGGCTTCGTCTACCTCTCGCCACCCGCGCTCCCGCGCCGCCGAGCTCGCCGGAGCTCTCGCCGGGAGGGGCTTCCCGTGCTTGGAACTTTCTGATTTTCGACGCCACTACGTATTCTCATGCGAGGAACATGTTGCCGGCCTTTACTCGGATCGAAGATGGCCAGAACTCTAGGTGCGACGGCGACAGTGGCTGCGGCATCTCCGGCGACGTCGCCAGGGCGCTATGCTGCACCAAACCCGTCGCCGTTTGCTCGTACAGCACCACTGCACCGAGGAGAACACGGATCCAACCTCCGATCTTGCTGAAACTTGCCGTAAGTATGACCTCACCGTCAGTCTAGGTCAAAAATCAAGCGACAATCGAAAAACTTGATGAACAGCGGCTTTGCTCGACGGTTCTCGGTAGTTCTTGATCCTACGAACTCGCACAGATGTCTAGAAGTAGGTTGCTAGGTTATGTGTGGAGTGGTTCAACGTGTGAGACTAATTTGCTGAGTTTCTCCCCTCGGTTATTATTGTATGTCGATGGCAAAAAGCAAAATTCTGGCAAGCACCATTCGTGACAAGCTGCCGGCGTTGCGGTGAAGCACGAAGAGGTCTAGGCGCACCTTTTTTCTTTTGCAGCTCGGTGGGAGAAGCTCTGTGGCGGCGGGGCGACAAGTTCTTGTCGCGGCGGCCTCACCCTGCGCTGTGGAGGGAAACTGAGCTCGATGCCGAGGTTCCCGTGGAGCTAGCGCCTGGTTTTCGCTTCGGGCACGCTGAGGGAGATCCGGCGATGCTGTGGAGAGGCTTAGCTCAGCGTGCAACCTGTCGGGCTGGCCGGGCACTGGTGGACCGAGAATTCTGTCTGTGCGGCAAGAGCTCGACGAGGAAGGCGCGTGGTAAGACGGCAGCTGTGTGAGGCGGCTGTGTGAGGCGGTTGTGCTCTCGGTGGAGTCGATAAGGGCAAGCAACCGAGCCTCTGGCTGCTCGGGAGCTGGCGGCAAACGCTGCCTCTGTGGCGCCCTGGGCTGTTCAGCGGCTACGAGTGGAACAGAGCAGGGAAAACAAGACTTTGTGTGTAAGTTTCCCCTCTAATGACAAGTGGGTCCCACAGCTCCTCTCTCCAAAAGATCTCCAATTTTTGGCACAGTGCAAACTTCAATCATGTGGAGCTCAAATCTGAACACCATTTGGCAAATTGACAAGTTTACCTCAGTTTCAAATTTCAATGAAAATTCACAAGTCTTCTTAATATACATATCAAAGCACCTCCAAATTTTTTGTCAAATTTGCCTTCCTCATAATTTGTACCTGAAGAATTCAAATATGGATTCAAACTTTTAATTTGGTGGCTGCAAAGGGAAGGTTTACAACCATAGTTTGCATCCTTCATTTAAAAATAACCACCTTTGCATTTAAATGATCACTTGAATTCAAGGGGGACTTGAATGCATGTGCCTGCTCGTGACCATCTTCACATGTTTACAAAAGTTTTTTCAAGTCCCATTTCTTGGATTTAAACTCAACTTTATTCATCACAAAGTTTTCCATTTACAAGTTTTGGGACTTTTACATTCCTCCCCCCTTAAAAAGAATCTCGTCCTGACATTCATGATTAAGAACAATGTGGGGAGGACGACTATTGTACATAAACCTCTAATAGCTCCGGATGATTGAGTTGTAAATATTCCTCGCTTTCCCATGGAGCTTCGTCGGACGTGTGATTTTCCCATAGCACCTTGAAAAATCGCAGCGTCCCACTTCTGGTCTCGCGAGTCTTTTCATAAACTATCAGGTGTGGATGCTCAACATAAGTAAGGTCCGGCTTCAAATCTGTTATGCCCTCTGTGAGAATCTCCGTTGGAACTTTCAAACACTTCCGCAGCTAAGATATGTGGAAGACGTTATGAATTCCGGCTAAGGCTGCCGGTAGCTCCATACGGTATGCCACGGGTCCACATCTTTCAATGATGGCGAAGGGGCCGATAAAACGTGGAGCTAATTTTCCTTTCACTCCGAATCAGTGAACGCCCTTCATAGGAGATACACGGAGGTATACGTGGTCCCCAACATGGAAGTCCAGAGGACGATGTCTCCTATCTGCATAGCTCTTTTGTCTAGACTGAGCGGCTCTAAGATTTGCTTGAATAAGCCTCACCCGCTCTTCAGCTTCATTTACGAGATCAATCCCGTAAATCACCCTCTCGCCAGATTCACATCAATTCAAGGGTATGCGGCACTTCCGGCCGTAGAGAGCTTCATCAGGTGCCATTTTTATAATCGATTGATAACCATTGTTATATGAGAACTCCGCCAACAGTAAGTGATCATCCAAACTCTACCGTGGTGGATGGCACATGCCCTTGGCATATCTTCAAGTATTTGATTCACCCTCTCAGTTTGCCCATCGGTTTGAGGGTGAGACGCGGAGCTTCGAATCAATTTGGTTCCCAAGGATGCGTGTAGCTGTTCCTAGAAATGGGATACGAACAGCGATCCTCTGTCGGAGACAATGGTATAGGGAACTCCATGTAAGCACAAGATTCGTGCTATGTACAACTCCGCCTATTTTTTGGCGTTGTATTTGGTACACACCGGGATGAAGCGTGCTGATTTGGTTAACCGATCAACGATTACCCAGATTGAATCATGCTTATTAGCCGTGAGAGGTAGTCTAACAATGAAGTCCATACTAATATCCTCCCACTTCCATGCCGGAACGCTTAGCGGTTGTAAGGTTCCCGCTTTTTACATGTGGTCAGTTTTAACTCGCCGACACGTATCACATTCTGATACGTATTTAGCAACCTCTCGCTTCATCCGGGTCCACCAAAATTTAGTCTTCAATTACTGATACATCTTGTTGCTGTCCGGATGAATAGAAAATTTGGATAAGTGAGCCTCATCCAAAATTTTTTTCCACAGCCTCATATCACGGGGTACGACTATCCGGTCCTTGAACCATAAGGTATCTTCCTCATCTAACCGGAAACACTTCAGCTCCCCGTTCTTCAACCTCCTTTTAATATGAGCCATGCCCTTGTCTTGCTTTTGAGCTTTCATAACCTCCTCTCTTATGGTGGGTATGAGAGCTAGATTATGTAGAGCTCCATATGGAACCAAGTAGAGACTTGGTTCTTCCTCTTCTATCGGCGTAATGGTCAGGTTATGAACATGAGACTTCCGGCTGACTGCATCGGCAACCACATTTGCCTTGCCCGGATGATAATGAATTTCTGTCTCATAATCATTGATCAGCTCCAACCATCGCTGTTGTTGCATATTCAATTCTTTTTTAGTGAATATGTACTTTAAGCTTTTGTGGTCGGTGTAGAGATGAACCAGATTTCCCAATAGGTAATGTCTCCACATCTTCAAAGCTAACACCACGGCAGCAAGCTCGAGATCATGAGTTGGATAATTTTGTTCATGATTCCGTAATTGCCGTGATCCATATGCGACCACGCGTCCTCCTTGCATGAGTACACAACCAAGTCCGATGCCGGATGCATCACAATAAACATCAAAGGGCTTGGTCGTATCCGGTTTTGCTAAAACCAGGGCTGTAGTGAGGTGTTTCACCAATGCTTGATAAGCTTCCTCACATGGCTTGCTCCAATCATATTTGATGCCCTTTTTCAGTAGCTCCGTCATAGGTTTCGAGATTTTTGAGAAGCCCGGGATGAACCTCCGATAATATCCCCGCAAAATCTAAGAAGCTACGAACTTCATGGACTGATGTTGGAGACTTCCATTTCAGCACTTGTTCAATCTTGCTTGGATCAACAGCAATGCCTTCCGCTGAAATAATATGTCTAATAAACAGGACATGGTTGATCTAGAATTCACATTTACTAAACTTTACATAGAGTTTGTGATCTCTCAAGCGTTGGAGCACAATATGCAAATGTTTAGCGGGTTCCTCTTCTGATTTGGAATAGACCAAGATGTCGTCGATGAATACCACGATGAACTGATCCAGCTCTGGCAAGAACACCGAGTTCATAAGATACATAGAGTGAGCCGGAGCATTGGTCAACCCAAATGAAATGACAAGATACTCATAGAGTCCATATCTTGTCAAGAATGCTGTATTCGGGATATCCTCCGCTCGAATCTTGATTTGATGATATCCCGACCTTAAGTGCATCATGGAGAAGACTTTAGCACCCACTAGTTGATCGAAGAGAATATCAATTCTTGGTAGTGGATACTTGTTCTTTATCGTCACAGCATTTAAAGGACGATAATCGACGCATAGCCTCAGCGTCTCATCCTTCTTCTTTACAAATAAGGCCGAGCAACCCCATGGTGATGAACTTGGACGAATGAACACCTTGTCCATCAAATCTTTGAGTTGCTCCTTCAACTCAGCTAATTCATTTGGAGCCATTTTGTATGGTCTCCAAGATATCGGCGTGGTTCCCTGTATCAACTCTATTTTGAATTCCACCTCGCGCTCAGGTGGTAAGCCTGGAAGATCATCGGGAAACACGTCCAGATATTCACGGACCACCGGAATGTCTTCTAACTTGCAATCTTTGGCATTACATACTTCCGAGTCTTTGGAAACCGCTTCACCGAGATACAATGTTTGACGCCCGTTAAGTGGAGAGTCCAAATGAACACTCCTGTTCTCGATGTCCAGAACAGCCTTATGGAAGGTCAACCATGATATTCCCAATATGGCATTGATACCTTGGTCTTCGAGAATAATGAGGGTGGTAGGATAAATTTTTCCACCCAAATAAAGTGGTGCTCTAGAATCGACTTCATTAGTCGATATGTCTCCACCTGGCGAATGAATAAGGTAAGAACCTTTTGTGGTAGTTGTTGAGATTTGATCCCGGATCACTGTCGCCTTGCTAATGAAATTATGTGTTGCACCAGAGTCGAATAAAATGACAACCGTCTTGTCATTTAATGTGAACCTGCCCGCAAGAACTGTACCTCCTTTGGGAAGATCATCGACTGACACATAATTAACTGTTCCCACTTTGGACATAGCTTTTCTTTGCTGTCCAAGATCACTCTTTGGAACTGGACCCACAGACATAATGTTGCTGCTCGGTTCAGTTGCTTCATTGACGTTGAGTTCATTGTCAATATGAAGTGGGACACCACTCGGTACAGCTGATAAATCACCTTGATCATCTTCAACCTCTTGAGGGAAATATCATTCTGGTGCACCTTGTTGATACTGAGGTGCATGAGAAATAAGTTGCTTCTGCGGTGGAGGTGAATAAAACCTCTGGGAGATAGAAGAGTCGTCATACTCCCAGAATGACTGCACCTCTTGTGGAACCTCTCGACCGGAAGGTGAATGGATTACCAACCGATACTTCTGAGGCAGATAATTGCATTCATCCTGTGATGAGTCCCTCTCCCTCTTTTCTTTAAGGTAGAGGTTGAAATAATATTCCTGAGTGATAGCACAGCTAACAAACTCATCAAAATTCTCTTGGCTAACTTGAGCCAATTCACATTGCAGCCTAGCAGTCAGCCCTCGGTAAAAATGATAACCCTTCCTAGCTGGTGATTTCACATAATCTGGTATATATTGAGTCAAGCGATTGAACTCCTTCGCATACTCAATAACACTCATTTACCCTTGCTTTATATTCCAGAATTCATCCAGACTGGTTCGCATTACGCCCGCAGGAACGAAGTGAGCACGAAACACATCCTGGAACTCCACCCATGTGACACGATTTCCTGCTGGTTGGATGGCAAGGTATTCTGCCCACCATGCTCCAGCAAAGCCATGAAGCTTCTGAGCGGCAAATAGAGTCTTCTGGAATACATCACATTGAATCAACCCAAACTTGGACTCAATGACACGTAACCAGTGATTTGTTTCACAATGGTCAGCCGCTTCGGAGAATACCGGCGGTTGTGTCGCCAAGAAATCCAGATAAGTGCTCGGGTTTGGCATCTGATGTTGAGCTTCTGTATTTATGCCTTGCTGAACTAGAGTTTGGAGAGTTTCATTCATTCTTGCCATAATTTCTGCCAATCCGGTTGGCAATGGCTCTTGTGATGAAGTCGAGTCATTCCCAACTCGACTTGAACCTCAAAGCTCCATTTGAAAACGTGTGCGTACCATACTGCACGAAACAAAATTTGAGTCAACCGAAATTCTATCTCATTAGTAAGTAAACATAAGTAAACATGAACATGTCATGAACTTGATGAAAGCATAACCACATCCATGTTTAAACAAATCTTAAGTACGCCAAACTAATCAGCTGGACTACCCTCACCAGTTCACAGAAACTCCAAAATTTACTCAAGTTATCTACAGATTCTTGACTTGAGTTCAATACCAAAGTTTTAGTAAAAGTCAGTATCTTTCCAACGAGTACTTATATCCCTCTAGATCATCTCTGGATTAAAAGTTATGATTGCTCAAAATTGACAGAATTCCTGGATAAAATTTGCCAGCATCTCCTTTGTATGTGGCTACCTTTATCACAGTTGTATGTGCAAATACAATAAGAGTCTGAACAAACTTTGAACTACAACAATGTTGAACATTTCATAACCTTTCCAACGGTGTATCGTAAGCTCCTTAAGGATTTTTCTACAGGATGTTATGGCTTAAAAACCGAAAGGTCCAGAGAGGTTTTTGCTACTGTCCTGGTTCTGAACAGTTTTCCTTCAACTGGACTTTTCACCAACTCAACGTGTGATTTTGCTGTGGAGATATACAAAGAAATTGTAGAGCACTTGAAAATATTTCCAGAACTGTATCATACAAATTAATTGGTTACATCAACTCAGAGTTATGCTCTGTTAAAGTCCAGCAAGCATTCCTGCCAGAAACAGAGCACTCTGTTTTTGAAATCTTTGAAGCCTAATCATGCTCTCATTTGAATCTTAGCTCAAAATAAGAGTTCAGCAACTAGTATTTGTTTCAGACTTCCATTTTTAGATGAAAGTTAGTTCATGAATCATTTCTTCATAGGGAGGAGATTATTAAGTGTAGTACGGTGTCGATGCACCGTAAGAAACATGTCGGTACTACGTAGCCTCACCAAAGAAAATCCTAAACCGGATTATACCTGCATATCCGTTTTATCAGTGGCACTAAGTCGGTCTCTCGCACACGTGTACTACACGGGATACGTACGTGGTTAGTACCTGCAGAAGAACACTCAATAGTGGTGCACTCAAAGGTTGTTTTCATTTCAGGAAGTTCCATATCATACTAAAAACATACGCCCCGTATCATTTCCATACGGGCCGTCCTTGTGTCAAGCCACGTCTCAAGGTACATGATCGAGTTTTTACACCACACGACGGGGAACCCGAGTAGAGCACGAACGGGTCGTCACGGTTGGGAATGTTATAAACCCAACGGATACCACCTACTGCCCTGCAGTGCACGCCGATGGCAAGCGCTGCGTATGTCCTCCAAGGCTATTTCCTGAAGAACACACTATCGCGTTACTGACCACACGATGGGGTCTCCACTTGCTTGCCTAATGCACGCTAGGGATCAGTGTGTCATATGAACTCAGGAACATGAAGAGTCCAAGAGCTTCATATTAACGTCTCACACAAAGCTGTGAGACCTATCCCTGAACCACATTCCTCGTTAGGGGAGCTAACGGAAATTGAACCGCTTTCGGTGGTGTTCCTTACCATTCTTACCTGAACGTAGGTGTGTCGTTACATAATCAAAATTCGGAATTATAACTTGTAAGTTAGCACCGCCACTTAAGTAACTATACTACTATAGTCCTTATGTGGGCCTAATACCGTTTCCTCAGCGTACCCTAAGTTTTTGTCGTAATACGATCCTTATTCTGTGCACTATTACTAATGCGTCTCTGATACCATGCTGAGAGGGCCCGGTCCCAATCACGGGGCCATGCCGCCTCGCCTGGGAATCGCATTGGGTGGTGCCGTGTTATGCGGCACCCAACAGCACACATATAAGGAACACTGTATTACATAATTCAAAAGCCGAAGCTTACAAATGTTCTTTGTAAATAATTTACATAAAAAAGATACATTGGAAGTCTATAAACAGCTCACGTCGAATAACTACGGAGCACTCGAGAAAAGGTCCAGCCCGCAGACTCCTCTCGCTAGCAACATGAAGACATTGCAGCGGCTGGGTTCTCCATATGTTACCGACTCGGAAGTTTCCGAGTCTCACCGGACAACATTCTTTTTAGCGTCGTGTTAACCTGCAAAACCACTCATATAGAAAGAGTGAGCACAAAGGCTCAGCAAGACTTAACCGTCTCTCTTAAGAATGCAACTCTACATGAAAGTAACCTAAGACTTAAACATGTAAGTTGCAAAAAGACTCGCCTACGAGTTCATCCTTAACTTTCCAATTTTAGCCATCATAGTATTGACCTTGCAACTAGCAACATTGGAACTCCACAATCAAACAAGAAACGCTTCATTCCAATGTTACTTGTCCCATGGCGGAAATTAACTTTAGTTTGCTCTATCTCTACTTCAAACAGGGTTTTTATGTAATTTACAATAACCATAGCAGCAATTAAAACTTTGCAAATTGTTCCCACACAACTTGATTACTACGTCACAGCGCAGTGAGCAAGCGGTACTCATAACCACGAGGGACGGTGATTCGAATCAAACACTACCCGGATAACTCGACACATACGCCCGCCTTTGAAGACCCAAATCTAGTGTCTTTCATTACGTCGTATGTTTCAACCTTTCGCAGGACACTCGACTGTAGAAACGGTCGCGCCGTCTCGGGATTATAGGTCTAACGAGACGATGTGGTATGCCTCTACAATCCAGTGAACCTGGTACATTGGTTTCCTGGTTCCCATATAGCAGTAAGCATCCAGTACACAACTCAATACTTGCTCCCCGCACACGCTTCGGTCCTTAACTGACACAGGCAGAACTACTCGACCAAGACCTCGTCTTGTCGCTGCCTAACCCTCCTGCCCGGTCTCATCTTTAGAAATGTAAACATTAGTTTGCCTCTTTTCCATCCACACTTATGTAAACCTAAACTATAGCTCGCAAGTAGGTTCCAACTACTCGTCTTCTACAGGATGTCATAACCTATTTAGCACGGCAACCATCTACAGCAGGAAACTATACTCTACCCTTGACTCTAGGGTTTCTGTGGTCATGCATTTGGAGTATAAAACATCTTTGACCTAATGCGCATACAAACTCTAACCATGGTAGTGAACAAAGTAAAAGCTTTATAAATAACTTAAACGCAAACTGGAGCTTGCCTTGGTATTGCAGGTGACTAAAGTCAGATAATTGTGAAGTTAGTTGCTGATGACTTGAAGCTTAATCACTGCCCTTCTTGCTCCTTGATCCAAGCTTAACTTCTCCTTCACTTTCCACGTTTAAACACTACACGTTATGGATATGCATATAAGTTTAATTGTAGAACTTTTGCTAACAAGTTATAAAGACAAGTTTAAAACTGAAACTCTGTTTAAGAATTTTAAATGACACTGGTGCTAGTGGTTTAGGTTGGGATTAAGCACCATGATCAAGTGATAAGTATTTCTCATCACTTGTGTGTGTTGATTATCTAATAGGTTAAGTAGAGCAGTACTGATCCAGGACTCCAATGGAGCTGAAATTTTTCATGTGAGTTCCTTGTCACAAGAAAGTCATCTGGACCAAAAGTTAGAATTTTTCACTGAGTAGATCACTCAGAACAATTCCCTACGCATTTAGGCAAAAAGGAATTAATTCTGAAAAACTTTGCACTTTCCTGCAAATTCAAGTGAACTATAATTTCAAACATAACTCAGAGAGTATGCATGAATTCTCCTAGGATTTTTTTGGAGCTAAGAACTGCCCAGAACTGAATTTCCATGTTTTGGAATTCTCTGAAATTGTTTCTGTATTCATTGAACACAGAAACTTGAAATCAGAATTATCATAACTAATCAGATCCAAATGAGTTGAAACTTTTACAGGAGCTCTCTAATATCCTAAAGAATATTCTGGCAAAATTTGAGGATTTTTGGTGAACCAAACCCCCACTAAAATTCTTTTTCTGAAAAGATTTAAAAAAAATTCCAGAATTAATTAATAATTTTCATACACAATGGGTTGCATATTTGGATAGAGTTTTTCAATCTGAATCCAACCCAATTTGAATCACTAAATTTGGAGCTTCGTAGCACAAGTTATGCATTCCCCAAGTTTGAATCAAATCTGATATTTGAAATAAACAGGGGAAAAGTTTAAAAGTCTGACAGCGGGTTAGGTGCTGATGTGGCGCCTTCTGATGCGTAAGCACACGAGGCTATAGAGTTCTCCCCGCACAGTCGCAAACTGATCCGGTGCAACAGAAGATCTCAGTCCCCCGCTATCGACGCTGACACGTGGGCCAGCCCCGGCTTCATCTACCTCTTGCCACCCGCGCTCCCGCGCCGCCGAGCTCGCCGGAGCTCTCGCCGGGAGGGGGTTCCCGTGCTCGGAACTTGCTGATTTTTTCCTCCACTACGTATTCTCATGCGAGGAACACGTTGCCGGCCTTTACTCGGATCGAAGACGGCCAGAACTCTAGGTGCGACGTTGACAGTGGCTGCGGCATCTCCGGTGACATCGCCAGGGCGCTATGCTGCACCAAACCCATCGCTGTTTGCTCGTACAGCACCACTGCACCGAGGAGAACACGGATCCAACCGCCGATCTCGCTGAAACTCGCCGGAAGTATGACCTCACTCTCGGGCTAGGTCAAAAATCCGGCGACAATCAAAAAACTCGATGAACAGCGGCTTTGCTCGACGGTTCTCGGTAGTTCTTGATCCTACGAACTCGCACTGACGTCTAGAAGTAGGTTGCTAGGTTGAGTGTGGAGTGGTTCAATGTGTCAGACGAAATTGCTGAGTTTCTCCCCTCGGTTATTATTGTATGTCGACGGCAAAAAGGAAAATTCCGGCGAGCACCGTTCGTGATAAGCTGCCGGGGTTGTGGTGAAGCATGAATAGGTCTAGGCACACATTTTTGCTTTTGCAGCTTGGTGGGAGAAGCTTTATGGCGGCGGGGCGATGAGTTCTTGTCTCGGCGGTCTCACCCTGCGCTGTGGAGGGAAACTGAGCTCGACGCCGAGGTTCCCGTGGAGCTAGCGCCTGGTTATCGCTTTGGGCACACTGACGGAGGTCCGGCGATGCTGTGGAGAGGCTTAGCTCGGCATGCAACCTGTCGGGCTGGCCGGGCACCGGTGGACCGAGAATTCTGTCCGTGCAGCAAGAGCTCGATGAGGAAGGCGCGTGATAACAACGGCAGCTGTGTGAGGCGGCTGTGTGAGGCGGTTGTGCTCTCAGTGGAGTCGATAAGGGCAAGGAACCGAGCCTCTGGCTGCTCTGGAGCTGGCGGCAAACGCTGCCATGGTGGCGCCCCGGGCTGTTCAGCGGCTACGAGTGGAACAGAGCAGGGAAAACAAGACTTTGTGTGTTAGTTTCCCCTCTAATGACTTATGGGTCCCACAGCTCCTCTCTCCAAAAAATCTCCAATTTTTGGGACATTGCAAACTTCAATCATGTGGAGCTCAAATCTGAACACCATTTGGCAAATTGACAAGTTTACCTCAGTTTTAAATTTTAATTCAAATCTCAATGAAAATTCACAAGTCTCCTTGATATACATATCAAAGCACCTCCAAATTTTCTCAAAATTTGCCTTCCTCATAATTTGGACCTGAAGAATTCAAATATGGATTCAAACTTTTAATTTGGTGGCTGCAAAGGGAAGGTTTACAACCACAGTTTGCATCCTTCATTTAAAAATGACCACCTTTGCATTTAAATGATCATTTGAATTCAAGGGGGACTTGAATGCATGTGCCTGCTAATGACCATCTTCACATGTTTACAAAAGTTTTTGCATGTTCCATTTCTTGGATTTAAACTCAAATTTATTCATCACTAAAGTTTTCCATTTACAAGTTTTGGGACTTTTACAGCTGCCCCAAAACCGGTGCTGATGTTAGGTGCTTCACTAATGACTTGAACACTGCTTCACATGTTGGAATCCAAACATATTTGGTAGCCTTCTACAGCAGCTCTGTCATAGGCTTGGCAATACTCGAGAAGTTTGGAATGAACCTCCGATGATATCCCGTGAGTCCGAGGAAACTCCGTACCTCGTGGACAGACCTCGGGGACTTCCAATTTATCACTTGTGTGATCTTGCTCGGGTCTACAGCGATGCCTTCCGCTGCGATAATATGCCCGAGAAAAGGCACTTGCGATATCCAGAATTTGCATTTTCTGAATTTCACATATAGCTTGTGATCCCACAGCCTTTGCAAGACTATACGCAGGTGCTTCGCATGTTCTTCCTCTGACTTAGAGTATACTAATATGTCGTCGATGAAAACCATGCAAACTTGTCCAGCTCCGGCATGAATACCGAGTTCATCAAGTACATGAAATGAGCTGGAGCGTTGGTGAGGCCGAAGGACATGACCAGGTACTCATACAGCACGTACCTCGTCGAGAAAGCCGCCTTCGGAATGTCCTCAGCCCGTATCTTAATCTGGTGGTACCCGGATCTTAAGTCAATCTTGGAAAAGATCTTTGCTTCGACCAACTCATCAAACAACATGTCGATCCACGGCAACGGGTACTTATGCTTGATAGTCACGGCGTTTAGTCGACGATAGTCCATGCAAAGCCGCAACGTCTCAGCCTTCTTCTTCACCAAATAGTGCCGAAGAGCCCGATGGCAAGGAGCTCGGCCTAATAAACCCCTTCTCCACCAGATCTGTCAACTGTGTTTTTAATTCCGCCAAATCCTTTGGCGCCATCTTGTATGGCCTTCGGGATATTGGCATAGTTCCTGGTGCAAGTTCAATCTTAAACTCCACCTCTCGGTCAGGCGGTATCCCCGGAAAATCATCCGGGAACACGTCTGGAACTCACGGAAAATCATGTTCATAGTCGTAACTTAATCGTTTGATGGCACATTGAAGGACTTGTAGACCTTTTCCCATATGGCGAATCCTTGCTCTTGTATGTTGTGAAATCCCAAAACTCATGCAAGTGGAGCTACAAGTCAGACCGAGAAAACGAGAGGGAATTTAAACTTTTGAATTTAACGGTGTGAGCTCCAAGTCTAAACTTGAACTTGCAAAAATTCCCGAACACAGAGATCTAAAGCTATCATTTGGTTCTCCACACATCCAATAATAGCCCGGCAAATTTTAAGAGCATTTGAAAATAATTTCCTATTTGTTGGAATTTAAACGGGAGAAAATTTGAATGAATTTAAATCTCAGTTTCAAATTCTGACTTCACCGAAATCAAAATTTGAGTGCACCGTTGTGTTGCTCACATTTATTTTGGCCTATCCTCCAAGTTTGATCAAATTTGGAGTTTGTTTGCTAATTCAAATGGAATTTAGAAAGAAAAGAAGAGGGGGGAGAAGTGGACCCACATGTCAGCCACCAGAAGAACAAACAGTCTCCGTTTTCAGCCGTGAGCGCGCCACCGAGCTGCTTCTCTATGACTTGCTCCCGAAGGCTATTCACTCCACGATAGATGAGTCTCGGTGATGCACAAACGAAGTTCAGTTTCCCCTACTCAGGCGCTTCCTCACCCACTCAAACCGAAGAAACACGCTGCGTGCTCTGCTTCTCAGCGCCGATCGCCGTTCGCTAGCGTGGGTGCCCAGCTGAGCCATGCAGGAGCTGTGCCGGACTCCACTCGACGTCCCCCAACCCTCACAAGCCCGGGCCCGGCCTCCTTCGATCGCTGCCACGCCGTTCTTCCTCTGCAAGTCCTAGCAAAGCCACGTCTCACTGATCATTAGCGCCCGGACCTTCTAAGCTGTATCGTGCCCATCCTTCTACAGAAAAAAAGGCGCCCCAGATGCTCTACACTCCGGTGAAAACCCGTCCTCTTTTCATGCACTACAGAGGAAGAATTTCTCTGTTTACTGTAAGTGTATTCATAGAACCGAGCTGCACAAATCTTCAAAATTCGTCGTGTTCAGTCCACCACCATATGTGCCGAGCTACAAACATGATCTAGACACTCGCACGGCCCTCTAGGATCAAAAATCATAGAAAATCATCAAGATTTGGTGCTGTTCCTCTAGAATTTCGGGCCGGCACCGATTTTCGCCCTAGATCGCCGATGAGTTCCTATTTGCAGCCATTTTTGAGCCGATTTGAATTCATGCCGGTGATGAGGGATACACCACGGTGCTTTAGAGCCCACGAACTGACCATTTGGTGGAGAATTCCCCATGCACGACCTCGCCGGTGCCCTAGGGTTTGCTGTTGCCAGTGCGCCCTGTTTTCCGGCGAGTTTCAGCCGCCGGCGACCTCACCAACGTGTTCAGCGTGGGGGAAATGGGGGGGGCAGCCAGCAGGGGGTCCGGAGGTGGCTGGGAAGTGCCTTTCCGGCGACCTCGCCGGAGGGAGCCGCCACTGCTCTGTTTGGCGCGAGGCTGGAGGTTAGGGATGACGAGTGGGACCCACTGTCAGCATTTAAACGTTTTCCAGATTTTCCCATTTCAGTTCAAATTTTGGAGAGCCATAACTTTGTGTAGGAAACTCCAAAAATTGTGAATTAAATTTTGTTGGATTCCTCTCAAAGAGTACCATCAAGGGGTGCATCCCAATACTTATAAAAATATCTGCAGTTGGCTCATTAATTCATTTAAGGAAAAGTTGGTAGGAATTTTTACAGGGGTTCTGTTTATTGGAAAATTCCGAAATTCTGGCAGGACACTCATCCAAAAATCCTTGAACTCCAGTAAAATTTTCAGAGTCATTGGACTTGATTTGCTACTCCAAATGTTGATTCAATCTTGGTTGTCTCTAAAAATTAGAAAAAATAACAGAATGGTTTTCAGCTTTTAGCTCCAACTTCTAAATTCCATATCTCTGTGTAGGAAGCTCCAAAAATGGTGTAACCAAGTCCTATGGACTCATGAGTCTCTAAAGTTTCTGAAAAAACCAAATTTGGAGCTTGAAAAGACACTATAATTGCCATAAGATTTCAGAGAGGCCAAATAGTAAGAAAATTCCCTAGGCCACATCTTCCATCAACTTTGTCTGAAATTTTGCAAGCCATACCTCTGTATGATCTATGGTCAAATGTAAAACTTTTAGAGCAAATTGAGATCATCTTCTCCAATTTCCTGCTGGTTCTTTCCACTACCTTTATTATGTCCATTATAAATGGATCTTTGAATTTTACTCCAATAAACATCCACTGCCCACCTAAAGTTCTTCTCTGTTTCTGTCCATAACAGAGCTCATATCTCACTTTAGAGTGGTCTAAACCATTCTTAGTTCCTAAAACACATTTGTTTTATAATTCAATACTCGTATTGAAACTGTGCATATTCATGTCAGTAGGAAATACAAAGAAGGAGTTCGACGAAGAACTCAACTCGGAGCAATAAGTTGAAGCCTTACTCATCGCAAAGCTACTGACTTAAAAGTAGAAATAAACCTGCAGCAACATAAGGCAAGCCCCGGTTTGCATTTAACAGCTTTTTAGTTACATTTTACTTTGTATCACTTCTATTGGTCTAGTATGAATTGTGCATTAGATCAAGGTGATTGATACTCCAAATGCATGACCCACAAACCCTTGCAGTACAGGGTAGAACAGGTTACCTTCGTGTAGATTCTGCTAGGCTTAAGTTGTATAGGATCCTGTACAAGTCAGGTAGTTGGAAGCTACTCGCGTGTTTAGGATGTTGCTTCAGCGGGGTATGATTGTAGAGAATGAAAGTTCTGGAATGGAAAATGAGACCGAGCAGAGAGTAGGAGCAGCAGGACGTTGGGCCTGTGTGGCTGTAGCTCTGTTTCTGTCGGTTAAGGACCGATGCGTATGCTGCCCTGCTGAGCATGTTTGAACGGTACCGGATGCATATCAGATATATGGGACCCAAGAAACCGATGTAACTCAGGTACTCTCGTGTCAAAACTTATACGACCATCCTTTGGGGGGTTGGTGTCAGAGGTGTAAACCCGCTAGCGGAGCAACTTCGACGTGTTCCGTGTAGTGGTCCTTCTGATGGGTCGGCGGAACTGGTTCGGCATTGGAGTGACGGGTGAAATGTTGCAGCATACAACGTAAGAAAGAGCTCTAGCATGAGTCTTTCGAGGCGGGTGTATCTGTCGTGTATTCCGGGTGTGTCCTGATTGCAATCAGCGTCCCTCACGGTTATATGAGTACCACTTGTTCACTGTGTTGTGACGTACTCACAACTTCCAGATGAAGTGAAATGAATCATTGCTGTCGTGAAGTTCTTAAGTTCATTGTATTGCAAACCATGGATGTTATAGTGTAGAGCTCACTAAGTTTATCTTCCACTTTGGGCATCACCACATCGGAGGAAAGCGTTTCTTGTTTGATTGTGGACTTCCGATGTGAGGGCTGCCTAAGGCATAATAATCTGCTGCTATAAACCTGAAAGTAAGGATCAACATTTAGGTGTGTCGTTATTGCATCGTACTTTTCCTATGTTAGTAATTCCTGCATGTAGAGTTCCATGTTTAGGAGTGTCTGTTAAGTCTTGCTGAGCCATCATGCTCACTGTTGCATTATTAGTGTTTTGCAGGTTATAAAATTTGCTATGAAGATGGTTGTTCGGTGAGCCATCAGAGACTCACCAGAAACCCTGCCGCTGCACTTATCTTTGTGGAAGCTGGTAAGAAGCGTCCACGGGCTGGAAGTCTTCTCTTTTGCATAGTTAGGACCGAGAGTACTTGTGTATGTATATTACGCTGCGTGTACCCTCGTGGTACATTATTTTGTAAATGACACTATCTTGAGAAATAAAAGACTTTGTACGTTTATGGTTCGTTTCGTGTATGCTGTTGGGTGCCGCATCGCACGGCACCACCCAATGTGTATCCTGGAGTGTGGATCCTGGAAGGGGTTCCCCACAGGCGTTGTATCAGAGCTGTATTGGGAATAGCACACATGAAAAGAGCTTATTTTTTAAAACTTCGAAGTATACGAGTGAGGAACGTATAGTATGCCCACATAAGGACTATGAGTAGTATAGTTACTTAAGGTGGCAAGCTAACAGTGTGCTAATATTTAGTATTTCAATTCTGTAACGACGCACCTACGTGGAGGTAAGAGGTAAGGTACGCCACCGCAGGCAGATCAATTGCGGTAACTCGCCATACGAGTGATAGTATGGAATGGTATACTGTGGCTTGGCACGGTAGTTAATATGAGTCTCTGAATCTCTCTATGATTCTGAGAGCATATGAAAACGCTTATCTCCAGCGTGCTTTAGGCAAAAGTGAGAATACCCCATCGTGTGGTAAGCAACACGATAGTATGCAACTCTTGAACGTTCAATGTTCAAAGGGCCATACGCAGCGCTCACCATCGACATGCCTCAACGGTCATGAGGCAGTAGGTGGTATCCGTTGGGTTGATAACATTCCCAACCGTGACGACCCGTTCGCGCTCTACTCAGGTTCCCCGTCGTGTGATGTTAAAACGCGACCATGTACCTTGAGACGTGACTTGACTCAAGGACGGCCCATATGGCAATGATATGGGGCGTATGTTTTTACTATGATATGGACCTGCCTGAAATGGAAAACCTTTGTGTGCATCACTATTGATTGTTTTTCTGCAGGTACTTAACAACGCATAGAACATCTTGTTTAGAAAACGTGTGCGAGTGATCGTTTTAGTGCCACCACTTGAGACGTATATGCCGGTGTAACACCGGTTAGGATTTTGATTTGGTGAGGAAATGTAGTACCGTAATATGTTCTTAACTGCATGAAAAATGAAGTTTTCAAAGAAAATAGTAATTTTGGAGTCTAGGATTCCATTTGGGGTTAATGAACTCCTATATTGAACTAAGAGTCAATTGGTTGTATAGTTTTCATCTCAAACCATTAGAAACAACCTCCCTGCTTTCAGCGGAATTTTCGCTGAACTTGAACAGGGCCTAACTTTGGTTTGGTTGAACCAGTTGAGGTGAGGGATACATATATGGAATGCTTTTGAAGTCTTCTACAACTTTTCTGTAGAACTCCAGAACAGAATTCCCCTCCAAATGGATGAAAATCTCAGATGAGTGTTAACTGTCCAAAAACAGGGCACACCAAAAATGCTCTCTGGAATTTTCTGTATTTCGACCCTAACATCTGGTAGAAAAATCTCTAAGGATCATGTAAGACATCGTTGGAAAATTTGTGATATGTGCTACGACTTTGTGGTTCAAAGTTTCTACAGTTTTGGGGTAGAACTTTATGAAATCTTGCGGACAAAACAGACACTTTCAGAGGAGGTGCTGTCAAAATTGTTCCAGATTTCTGTCAACTTTGAAATATCATAACTTCTGATCCGGAACAGATATAAAGACAAATAATAACTCGTTGGAAAGATATTGAAGTTATTTATAACTTTTATAGTCAAATTGAGACATGAAACTGCCATTTTCATAATCAAATTCTGGGATTAAGGTCCAAGGGTCATACTGAACAGAGCATTGCTCATTGCCCATGTAATTTTGGGACGTGTTGTAGACATGAAGGTTTTATACTTCTATAAGTTCCATGACATATTCATTAGTTATCTTTCATCATTCCTTGTTGTTGGTTTAAGAGTTTGACAAACTTCAACAATCATTGGTTATATTTCGGAATTGTCAAAAACCTTGTTTCCTTCACGTATGCTGCACTGTTGATGTAATATTTTTGCGGTTAATAATTTTGAGTTCAAGTGGAGTACATCTTGGATATTAACCGTAAATTGCTCACTCTTGCAGTATGGATCATACTCATTCTAGGTATGAGGTTGGTGGTTCCAGTCGGGATGGAAATGATTCGTCGCAGCGACGATCACCGCCATCATCAACTGGACTGGCAGAGGTGTTGGGAAGAATGGCCGAGTCTCTTGAGTTGTTGGTGCAGCAAGGCATCCGACAAGAGACCTCACAGCAAAACCCCACACTGAACACTTATTTGGATTTTCTAGCAAGACAACCACCGGTATTCTCTGAAGCTAAAGAAGCCTTGGAGGCTGATCATTGGCTCCGAGTGATTGAATCTAAATTGGGAATGCTCCAGTGTGACGAATATGAGAAGGCTTTATTTGCCGCTCAACAACTTCCGCTGGGGCTTGGTGGTCTGAATATCTTGCTAAGATTGCTGAAGGTCATCATGTGACGTGGACAGAGTTTCGTGAGGCTTTCCGTGCACGTCATATTTGTGAGGGCATTGTCAAAACCAGAATTGAAGAGTTCTATGAACTCAAACAAGAAGGCATGAGTGTCATGAAGTACTTTACGGAATTTAACCGTTTAGTACAATATGCATCCTGTTATTTGCATAACGAGATGATGAAGTGTCATTACTTCTTCCGAGGCCTCGATGTGAAGCTTCGGGTGGCACAATGCAATAAAGGGAATTATAGCGAGTTAGTCAATGCCGCTATGATTCAAGAAATAGCTGAACTCGAGCACAAGGAAAGTAAGAGGAAGAGAAAATTATCACTGGCAAGTACGGATGATTATCATCAAGAACAACCGGTGATATATTGCTTACCATCCGGGTTGGAAATTCAGTCCTTTGATAGACCACCTCAGATCCAATACTGTCCATATTCACCCATGGAGGTTCAGCCACTGCTGCAACAGCAGCAAATGAATATTTGTGCACCCCACCTAAGCAAAGTGCACAAGAATATCAACCACTTCCATATGGTGAAGGTCCTGAGCTCGCATCAGATAACACTTGTAGCGATGTAGAGCATATTCCTCAGGAGGGTCAAGTGACCAAGCAGAGCAGCAGTCATATGTCATCTCAAGCTGCAAAGAAATTTCATGGTCGGTCAAGGAGAACGGCACTGAAAGCGGGAAATATAAACTATATGGCAGTTGAAGACGTTCCCATAGGAGAACCCGTGTTGGCGGGCATGTTCAGCCTACGTGATGAACCCGTGCTCGTGTTGTTCGACTCGGGTGCTACACATGATTTTATCAGCAAATATTATATGGGTAAGCACCAAGTACCATCAACCACCTTGGCTGCATCTTATCAGATTAATTCACCGGGAGGTAGTAGGACAGCGGGCAGAATTGTTGCTCGAGCGCCTATATGTTTGGATGGGCGGATATATCCTACTACTCTTATCATTCTGGAAGGCTTGCAGATTGACATCATATTGGGAATGGCTTGGTTGATACATCACCGAGCTATCTTTGATATTAGTTCACGAATGGTGCAGCTGAATTCAAAGAAGCACGGGCAACACACGTTGGTTCTGAGAAACGTTGCACCGGAAGTCACTGCTGTCCACACCGTTGAAGCTAATAAACTGGAGGACATTCCAGTGGTCCGGGAATATCTGGACGTGTTTCCCGATGATCTTCCGGCATGCCGCCCGAACGAGAAGTGGAGTTCAAAATTGAACTAGCACCGGGAACCACACCCATATCTCGGAGGCCGTATAAAATGGCACCAAAGGAACTTGCGGAGCTGAAAGAGCAGCTGAATGATTTGCTAAGCAAAGGCTTCATTCGACCCAGTTCATCACCGTGGGGACGCTCTGCGCTGTTCGTCAAGAAAAAGGACGAGACTCTGAGGTTATGTGTGGACTATCGTCCGCTCAATGCCGTAACTATCATAAACAAGTATCCACTACCACGTATCGATATCCCTTTAGGTCAGCTAGTGGGTGCTAAGGTTTTCTCGAAGATGGATCTTCGGTCCGGATATCACCAGATAAAATTCCGGGCGGAAGACATACCCAAGAAGGTGTTCTCGACGAGATACGGGTTGTATGAATATCTCGTCATGTCATTCGGACTCACTAATGCTCCGTCCCATTTTATGTACTTGATGAATTCAGTCTTCATGCCGGAGCTGGACAAGTTCGTCGTGGTCTTCATCGACGATATCCTGGTATATTCTAGGTCAGAGGAAGAACACGCCGAACATTTGCATATTGTGCTCCAACGCTTACGGGATCACAAACTATATGCAAAATTCAGCAAGTGCGAATTTTGGATCAACCAAGTGCCATTTCTTGGGCACATTATTTCTGCGGAGGGCATCGCAGTTGATCCGAGCAAGATTATCCAAGTGCTGAATTGGAGTTCACCAAAGTCAGTCCACGAAGTCCGTAGTTTTCTCGGTTTAGCTGGTTACCACCAGAGATTCATTCCAAATTTCTCCAGGGTCTCTAAACCGATGACGGAACTTCTGAAGAAAGACAAGAAATATGTGTGGAGTGAAGCATGTGAGGAGGCGTTCAAAGCATTGGTAAAGGACCTCACAACAGCCCCCGTGTTGGCGCAGCCTGATACAACTAAGGCTTTTGATGTTTATTGCGATGCATCCGGCATCGGCCTTGGCTGCGTGCTTATGCAAGAAGGGCGAGTGGTCGCATATGGATCCCGGCAGCTTCGGAATCATGAGCAGAATTATCCGACACATGATCTCGAGCTATCTGCTGTGGTTCTTTCTCTAAAAATGTGGAGGCACTATTTGCTTGGAAACTTAGTCCACCTCTAAACCGACCACAAGAGTTTAAAGTACATCTTCACACAAAAGGAATTAAATATAATGCAGCGAAGATGGTTAGAGTTAATCAAGGATTATGAACTGGAGATTCATTACCATCCTGGAAAAGCGAATGTGGTTGCCGACACACTTAGTCAAAAATCACATGTGCTTAATCTAACCATGGCTGCATGGAAGAAGAAGAACCGAGCCTGCGCTTGGTTCCCTATGGGTCATTGTTTAACCTTGCCCTCATTCCTAGAATTTGTGATGAAATTGTAGAGGCTCAAAAGAAAGATAAGGGCATGGCCCATATCCGGAAGAGAATAGACAATGGAGAAGCTAAGTGCTTCCGGAAAGATGAGAATGGTACGCTATGGTTCAAGAACCGTATAGTCGTACCGAGGAACATGAAGCTTCGTAAGAAAATATTAGATGAAGCTCATCTATCAAAATTTTCCATTTATCCAGGAAGCAACAAGATGTACCAAGATTTGAGAAACAAGTTTTGGTGGACACGGATGAAGCGGGAAATAGCTAAATACGTATCTGATTGCGATACATGTCGAAGGGTGAAAGCAGATCACATGAAGAAACCTGGTTTGCTGCAGCCCCTTCATATTCCGGCATGGAAGTGGGAAGATGTGAGTATGGATTTTATTGTCGGGTTACCACTCACATCTCGGAAGCATGATTCAGTTTGGGAAATCGTTGACCGATTAACCAAGTCAGCACACTTCATACCGGTGAATGTGAGATTCAACGCCAAGAAATATGCGGAGTTATACATTGAACGAATCTTATGTCATCATGGAGTTCCAAAAACAATAGTTTCAGATCGTGGTGCAGTGTTCGTTTCTCGTTTCTGGGAACAGCTGCACGCATCTTTGGGAACCAAATTGCTTAGAAGCTCTGCATATCACCCTCAAACCGATGGGCAAACTGAGAGGGTGAATCGAGTCTTGGAAGATATGCTAAGAGCATGTGCCATCCACCGCGGTAAGAACTCGGATGCTTATCTACGGTTAGCGGAATTCTCGTACAACAACAGCTATCAAACGAGTATCAAGATGGCACCGTATGAGGCTCTCTACGGCCGGAGATGTCGCACACCGCTGAATTGGTGCGAATCCGGTGAAAGAGTGACATTCGGGATTGACCTTGTCAATGACGCCGAAGAACGAGTTCGGGTCATACAAGCAAATTTAAAGGCTGCTCAATCTCGACAGAAGAGTTATGCAGACCAGCGACGTCGACCGCTGAACTTCAACGTCGGAGAGTACGTATATCTCCGTGTATCTCCAATGAAGGGAGTTCATCGATTCGGTGTAAAAGGAAAGCTCGCTCCCCGATTTATCGGTCCATTTGCTATCACAGAGAAATGTGGACCCGTAGCCTACCGGCTTAAGCTACCGACGAATCTCGCTGGGGTGCATAATATATTTCACGTCTCTCAGTTTCAAAAATGTCTCAAGAATACCACTGCTGTCCGCAATGAAGATCTCGAGACATTGCAACCGGATCTCTCCTATACCGAGCATCCAATCCGGATTATCAATGAAAAGTCTCGGTCGACAAGGAATTGGACGCTCCAATTCTATAAGGTATTATGGAGAAATCATACCACGGAGGAAGCAAAAAGGGAGAGTGAAGAATACCTCCGTTCAAACTATCCGGACTTGCTGTCCGCTTATATCCTGTAATTCCATCTCTACCGCTTCGTCTCTTCTTTATGAATCTCGGGACGAGATTCTTTCTAAGGGGGAGGGATGTGAAATCCCAAAACTCAAGCAAGTGGAGCTACAAGTAACACCGAGAAAACGAGGGGGAATTTAAACTTTTGAATTTAACGGTGTGAGCTCCAAGTCTAAACTTGAACTTGCTAAAATTCCCGAACACGGAGATCTAAAGCTATCATTTGGTTCTCCACATATCCAATAATAACCCAGCAGATTTTCAGAGCATTTGAAAAGGATTTCCTATTTGTTGGAATTTAAACGGGAGAAAATTCAAATTTGAATTTAAATTTCATTTTCGAATTCTGACTTCACCGAAATCCAAATTTGAGTGCACCTTGTGTTGCTCACATTTATTTTGTCCTATCCTCCAAGTTTGATCAAATTTGGAGTTTGTTTGCTAATTCAAATGGAATCTAGAAAGAAAAGAAGAGGGGGAGAAGTGGACCCACATGTCAACCACCAGAAGAACAACCAGTCTCCGTTTTCAGCCGTGAGCACGTCATCGTGGTGCTGGCCGCCACCGAGCTGCTTCTCCATGACTTGCTCCCGAAGGCTATTCACTCCACGATGGATGAGTCTCGGTGATGCACAAACGAAGTTCAGTTTCCCCTGCTCAGGTGCTTCCTCACCCAGTCAAACCGAAGAAACATGCTGCATGCTCTGCTTCTCAGCGCCGATCGCCGTTTGCTAGCGTGGGCGCCCAGCTGAGCCGTGCAGGAGCTGCGCCGGACTCCACTCGACGTCCCCCAACCCTCACCAGCCCGGGTCCGGCCTCCTTCGATCGCTGCCACGCCGTTCTTCCTCCGCAAGTCTGAGCAAAGCCACGTCTCACTGATCATCAGCATCCGGACCTTCTAAGCTGTATCGTGCCCAACCTTCTACAGCAAAAAGAGGCGCCCCAGACTGCTCTACACTCCGGTGAAAACCCGTCCTCTTTTCATGCACTACAGAAGAAGTATTTCTCTATTTACTGCAAGTGTATTCATAGAACCGAGCTGCACAAATCTTCAAAATTCGTCGTGTTCAGTCCACCATCACGTGTGCCGAGCTACAAACATGATCTAGACACTCCCACGCCCCTCTAGGATCAAAAATCATCGAAAATCATCAAGATTTGGTGCTGTTCTTCGAGAATTTTGGGCCGGCACAGATTTTCGCCCTAGGTCGCTGATGAGTTCCTATTTGCAGCCATTTTTGAGCCGATTTGAACTCATGCCGGTGATGAGGGATACACCACGGTGCTTTAGAGCCCAAGAACCAGCTATTTGGTGGAGAATTCACCATGCACGACCTCGCCGGAGCCCTAGGGTTTGCTGTTGCCTGTGCGCCCTGTTTTCCGGCGAGTTTCAACCGCCAGCGACCTCACCAACGTGTTCAGCGTGGGGCAAAATGGGAGGGCGGCCAGCAGGGGGTACGGAGGTGGCTGGGAAGTGCCTTTCCGGCGACCTCACCATGCTACTGCTCTGTTTGGCGCGAGGTTGGAGGTTAGGGATGACGAGTGGGACCCACTGTCAGCATTTAAACATTTTCCAGATTTTCCCATTTCAGTTCAAACTTTGGAGAGCCATAACTTTGTGTAGGAACCTCCAAAAATTGTGAACTAAATTTTGTTGGATTCCTCTCAAAGAGTACTATCCAGGGGTGCATCCCAATACTTATTAAAATCCCTGGATTTGTCTCATTAATTCATTTAAGGAAAAGTTGGTAGGAATTTTTACAGGGGTTCTGTTTATTGGAAAATTCCCAAATTTGGGCAGGACGCTCTTCCAAAATTCCTTGAACTCCAGTAAAAGTTTATTTGCTTGCCCAAATGTTGATTCAATCTTGTATGTCTCTGAAAATTAGGAAAAATAACAGAATGGTTTTCTGCTTTTAGCTCCAGCTTCTAAAATCCATATCTCTGTGTAGGAAGCTCCAAAAATGGTGAAACCAAGTCCTATGGACTCATGAGGCTCTAAAGTTTCTTAAAAACCAAATTTGGAGCATGACAAGATACTATAATTGCCATAGGATTTCAAGGAAGCCAAATAGTAAGAAAATTCCCTAGGCCACATCTTCCATCAACTTTGTCTGAAATTTTGCAAGCCATACCTCTGTATGATCTATGGTCCACTTTAACAATTTCAGAGACAATTGAGATCATCTTCTCCAGTTTTCTGCTGGTTATTTCCACTACCTTTCTTATGTCCATTATAAATGGATCTTTGAATTTTACTCTAATAAACATCCACTGCCCACCTAAAGTTCTTCTCTGTTTCTGTCCATAACAGAGCTCATATCTCACTTTAGAGTGGTCTAAACCATTCTTAGTTCCTAAAACACATTTGTTTTATAATTCAATTACTCGTATTAAAACTGTGCATATTCACGTCGGTAGGAAATACGACGAAGGAGTTCGACGAACAACTCAACTCGGAGAAACTAGTTGAAGCCTTACTCATCGCAAAGCTACTGACTTAAAAGTAGAAATAAACCTGCAGCAACATAAGGCAAGCCCCGGTTTGCATTTATCAGCTTTTTAGTTACATTTTACTTTGTATCACTTCTATTGGTCTAGTATGAATTGTGCATTAGGTCAAAGTGATTGATACTCCAAATGCATGACCCACAAACCCTTGGAGTACAGGGTAGAACAGGTTACCTTCGTGTAGATTCTACTAGGCTTAAGTTGTATAGGATCCGGTACAAGTCAGGTAGTTGGAAGCTACTCGCGAGTTTAGGATGTTGGTTCAGCGGGGTATGATTCTAGAGAATGAAAGTTCTGGAATGGAAAATGAGACCGAGCAGAGAGTAGGAGCAGCCAGACGTTGGGCCTGTGTGGCTGTAGCTCTGTTTCTGTCAGTTAAGGACCGATGCGTATGCCGCCCTGCTGAGCAAGATTGAACAGTACCGGATGCATATCGGATATATGGGACCCGAGAAACCGATGTAACTCGGGTACTCTCATGTCAAAACTTATACGGCCATCCTTTGGGGGTTGGGGTGAGAGGTGTAAACCCGCTAGCGGAGCAACTTCGACGTGTTCCATGTTGTGGCCCTTCTGATGGGTCGGCGGAACTGGTTCGGCATTGGAGTGATGGGTGAAAGGTTGCTGCATACAACGTAAGAAAGAGCTCTAGCGTGAGTCTTTCGAGGTGGGTATATGTGATCGTGTATTCCGGGTGTGTCCTGATTGCAGTCACCGTCCCTCGCGGTAATATGAGTACCACTTGTTCAGTGCATTGTGATGTAGTAACAACTTCCAGATGAAGTGAAATGAATCATTGCTGTCATGAACTTCTTAAGTTCATTGTATTGCAAACCATGGATGTTATAGTGTAGAGCTCACTAAGTTTGTCTTCCACTTTGGGCATCACCACATCGGAGGAAAGTGTTTCTTGTTTGATTGTGGACTTCCGATGTGAGGGCTGCCTAAGGCATAATAATCTGCTGCTATAAACCTGAAAGTAAGGATCAACATTTAGGCGTGTCGTTATTGCATCATACTTTTCCTATGTTAGTAATTCCTGCACGTAAGTTCCATGTTTAGGAGTGTCGGTTAAGTCTTGCTGAGCCATCGTGCTCACGGTTGCATTATTAGTGTTCTGCAGGTTATAAAATTTGCTATGAAGATGGTTGTTCGGTGAGCCATCAGAGACTCACCGGAAACCCTGTCGCTGCAGTTATCTTTGTGGAAGCTAGTAAGAAGCGTCCGCAGGCTGGACGTCTTCTCTTTTGCATAGTTAGGACCGAGAGTAAGTGTGTATGTATATTACGCTGCGTGTACCCTCGTGGTACATTATTTTGTAAATGACACTATCTTGAGAAATAAAAGACTTTGTACGTTTATGGTTCTTTTCGTGTATGCTGTTGGGTGCCGCATCGCACGGCACCACCCAATGTGTATCCTGGAGTATGGTTCCCGGAAGGGGTTCCCCACATATGTAAGCCTCCATACGAGCCTTCCAAACCTGAAAATCAACGCCATCAAACACACAAGGTTTGGAGGAGTATTTTTCCATGTCAACTAGCGAAAGTACATACAAATCAATGATATTAGAGCACTGTGGCTCTGATACCAATTGTAGGATCGAAGAGAACTTGAAAAGCTACCAGTGGGAGGTGAATGGTAGATTAAAACTTTTATGCGGAAGCTACAAAAACACCTCAGCAGAAAATTGATCTGATAAATAAACCGTGTGTGTGACTGTTTTCGACCAGTTAAAACGTGGCTAAACTAGTGTAAATCATAGAGAATCAAGTTACGAAGCGTCTGCAACCAGAATCACGTGAAAACACTTAGTAGAACTTGAGTTATGATCAAAAGACTAGACAAAGGTCAATCTGTTCTACCCGATTTTAAAAACAGATCTACAATGCTTCAAAGAAACTCGTGTACATCAAAAACCACAAATCCAATGACCGTTAAATTTTCAAATATGACATATAATCAAGTTGTTAAGAAAACCTAAAAAGAATCACGTCAACTGGGTCAGTAAAACGTGAGTTATGATCGCAATACCGAAGCAACGTCGGTCTGTCCAGAAACTCGCCGAGGTAAAACTTGTCTGAAACAAGTCGGACGAACAAGGCACCAAAGCTCCCCTAAAATACAAATTTTGTTGATCAAAACTCAATAGAAACAGGCACAAGTCGTGCTCTCCACGAGCCTTGGCCTCCCTTGCCTATATAACAAGCCCTAACACTAACCCAATCCAAATCTAGGAGAGGTCACGCTGACCCTTCTCAGCCGGAGCAGTGTAGTCAGTACGCAGCGGAGCGCCTGGTAAGTTTCATGACCTCTGAAATTACTTGACACTATATATGTTGTTGAACTTACACAATTTCATTGTTTTTCAGACTAGGTATGGGCAAGAGGCTGTGAGGATACACGGCGAAGGGTTCGATTGGGAAAACTGCCCCAACATCGACCCTCAAGCCGCGTATGTAAGCGGAGGTGGAAAAGCACACCGAAGGTGAATTCATTTACTTTCATTGTTTTCAATTCAATATTATTTAATTTTACCTTGAATTGATTCGTTTTTTTAGGCTTGCCATATTCTCTGGAGTCGTTAACTCTAGGGAGGCACGACCTGCGAGAGGCAGCTCCTCGCAGTCTTCGGCTGCTGGCGCAGGCTCCTCCAGCCGCCGTGTCACCGAGAGAGATCTCGAAGTCATGGCGCTTCGGGAGAGCTTGGCTCGGCAGGAGGAGGCCTTGGCGAGAGAGCGAGAGAACAACAGGGCTGCTATGGCGTACCATGCATCCTATATGGCACAGATGCAAGCGGCAATGGAAGTAAGAAACATACAATTATACTTTAATTACATTGCATTTCAATTGGTTTTGTAAATTGTAATGTTTGAAATGACAGGCGCTAGCTCGACAGCAAGGGCAGCAAACCCAGATACTGTTGTGGCAGCCACCTCCATTCGTGCTGGAGCCGTCGCCACCACAGGAGCAGTTTCCTGGAGTACAGGTATAAAAAGAAAGTTACATTAAGAGGAAGCCCCAACCGCTAAGAATCCTAATGAACCTAGAAAAAGAATTGTAAACTTGTACATATGTCACTGTGTTTCGCAGGGATCAGGGACGGAGGCTCAGACTCCATCGCCACAGCTAAGGGCGCCAGGTTCGCTGCGGCAGGATGACTGCTTCGCTCCCGGAGGTAGTGGAGGGGCTAGTAATCAATAGATTTGTGATTTTGTTTTTGATTGTGTGGATGTCAGACTTCGTGATTGTCGATGTGTACTATTGCACTTTGTTATGATTTTATATATCAAACTGTTTTGTTGTTGTCTATTGATTTGGATGTGTAGCTGGCCATCAAGCCAGGTTAGCCATTTTTTAATTTTTTAAAAAATGGAAAAGCTTATATACGACGGCCTGTATAGTTTATATACAACGGTCGCTATACAGGGCCGTCGTAAATAATCCTAAATTATATACGAGCCTTGACCCAGCCGTCGTATATAAAGGCCCCGGCCCACTGGACCAAGTATACGAAACGGGCCATTGTATATAAGTGGCCGTCGTATATATACTGTTATATATGACGGTGCCGTCGTATATAACTATATATACGACAAAATATATACGATGGCCACAAACCGTCGTATATAAACAACTTCCATCGTATATAGTTTATATACGACGGCTTCTGCTTTATATACGACGGTTTTAGCCGTCGTATGCTGACGGCAATCCTGTAGTGTCTTACTCCTACTTGGATTCAAACTCTAACTTTCCAAAACTGCTCAAGACTCTTCTATACGCAGATAGAAGCAATCTTAAAACTTCTGAACACCTTAGGAACGTCCCAAACATTCCTAAAACAACTCTACTTCATGACTAACACGAAATCATGTTATAACCAACTCGAAACTTTCCATAAACGAACCATAACCGCCTCAGCCGCAGCCTGAGCGC
Organism: Neostapfia colusana; assembly: GCA_030760725.1. NCBI lineage: Eukaryota > Viridiplantae > Streptophyta > Magnoliopsida > Poales > Poaceae > Neostapfia > Neostapfia colusana. The sequence goes on along the minus strand of JASWHV010000008.1, from coordinate 46,221,740 downwards.
AAAATCCAGCCGGTTGAACCTTTTCAACCATATCTTAACCACACCTTGGAATAATGTAGCCACATCCATGCACCCCTTGCGTACGTGCAAACACTTTTCAAAATCTTCACAACACCTTCATATGCATTGTTCTTGACCCAAACATGCTGCTTGACCTCCCGATCAGCTCAACCACAATTCCTCCCGATCTTGGTTGTTGAACCTCATCTTCTCCCTAAGACTACATCAAGGATATCCATCATCAGCCATGTAAGGGCCCAAGTTTTGCATATACTAAAAGTGTTCATCACACCACACTCACCTCTTTTGAGCACATCTTATAAACACATTTGAAGAGTGAGTAAACACCATCAAGAAACTCATTAGGAGATAAACTCACAAAATGCAAAAGTGGGATTTCTCACATGCATTATATAGGGTCTGAGCATATGTAAAACTCCTAGACCTTGTTAGGAATGCTCATGCCAAATATCACCCAAATCCAAAACCTTTTGAGGTATTTTTGGTACAAATATTAAAAAGGCTAGTTTGAACTTAAATTCAAATTCAAACTCCTTTCACCCCATGAATTCAAAAGTGGGATTCATATTCACACTCAGCACAGTTTTGTGAGCTCAGACACCAATTTTCACTCCATTTAGAGTTGATATTGACATGAGCTAATTTAAACAAATTCAAATCCAATTTGAATTTCAAACTGCATATGTGCTGTAAATACATTTCAAACACTTCACAATTGGAATCATTCAAATCCAAATGGATATTTGGTGAATTATTTATATGTACTGGGGTATTAGGGTCCCCAAGAATTAGGAGCAGTAGGAGTGTACTTTTTGAGGTTAAAAACTGAGGAGTGGGACCCACCTGTCAGTCACCCGAGTGATCAACCGACTGAAGAGCCGGCGCTCGGTTTATCGGGCTGTTGCAGCCCGCGCCACCAAGCCACAGCGCCGGCCAGCACCTGCTTCGATCGTGCCCCGCTGGAGCTGCCGCTCGGTGCCCTTATCACTCCCCGAGCAGCCCAAAGGCGAGTTCGTCACCGCTCTCATGCGCTTACTCGTCCTCTGTTCTGCTCCCACAAGGAACACCAACACCGCCCGCTCTCGGTGTCGCCAATCGCACGCCGCAACCAAACTTCGGTTGAGCGAGCTCTCCACAGCAAAAACAATCGACAACGCGTGCTCTTGCTTGCTACCTCGTCCACTCCGGAGTTGTGGGCTGCTGTTGGCGACGAATTGAAGAACAGCGCCGCACGTTCGAAGTACACCGGCGAAACCGAAAGCGGCTCGCCGTGGACAGCACTTTATGGCCAACCTCACTTCCACTTCCCTACACAAGAAAGGTGTGTCACCATGTGTAGAAGGTGTAGCCGAAAGCCGTTTGGCAAATGATCAATCATAGAACTGGAATTTTCAAGTATACCGAAAGCTAGTTCACTTAGCCCGAGCTCACTTTAAACTGAAATTCGTATTCCACAAAATCTTGTCAGTTGAGCTCGTTGGTCAGTAGGTTCTACACATGCTAGCACACATTCTCGTAGAAGAAGCAACGGAAACCATCAAGAATCGATTAGGATATGGCCGTTTTCCTCGCCACCGAAGCAAAACACCTCGGCTCACCATCGAGAGTATGATTGCGAGCCCACAGATGAGTTCAGGGGGTCGGAAAATGGAGGGGCGGCGAGTTTGGCCCTGAGAGATGGCCAGGAACTCCGTCGCTGTCGGGCGCGTTTGGCGCAAGGAAGAAGAAGCCGGACGCGTGGGACCCACCGGCAGAGATTTAAACTTTTCCCTATTTTCAGTTTCTAGTTCAAACTTCAAACCCACATAACTTTGGCTAGAAAACTCCAAATCGAGTGAACAAAATTTTGTTGGATTCAGCTCTCTGAGTAATTTCCAACAAATCAAGTTTCACTCTATGAAAATCATTATTTCTCCAGAATTAATTCTTCAAATTTAAACTGTTTAGAATTTTAACTGGAGAACCCTTTGGGGGGGATTCTTAAATTTGGCCAGGATGTTCATTATAATATCCCTGAGCTAACATAAAAATTTCAGATCCATTTTAGCTCATTTGATCCACCTAATGGTGTGATTATTGAAACTGTTCCAGAGAAAATGAAAATATCCAGAAACATTTTTCAGATTTTTTCTGAACTTGTTTAGCTCATATCTTTTGCTAGGAATATTCAAATTAGGTGAAACCAATACCATTTGAACCCTCTAAAAATCTAGTTTCCAGAAAGTCATGGCTTGCTCCATGAAAATCCTTAGAACACCCTAAGAGCTTCAATTAACGCCAAACACACATTTATTTGTGCAGGGCCCAAATGAGCATTGCTTCTGATCAAATTTGGCCAAGTCTCTGCTTTGGTTGTATCAAAACCACAGTAAAAATTTGAGAGTCATTGGGCCTGTCTAGCAGTACTTACAGTCTTAATAATATCAACTTCAAATTCAAATGCATTTAAATAGACACGCATACATATTTATATTGTGTAGTCGCTAAGGTTGAAAAGGAGCCGGAGGTGTTGGATTTCATCACCCCAGAGGAACAGCTAGTGTACGACCAGCAGCAAGGCAAGCTCTGGTTTGCATTAGCCGTTTTATAAATTTTATTGTTTTGAGAACTTACTTTGAGTATCCACTTCGATTATGCATTAGAGTCTTGTTTGAAAACCCAAATGCATAGCCAAGAAAACCCTGGTTTTGGGCTTAGGTTTTTAAACCCTGAGTAGTCACGGCAATGCTAAATTAGTGTTGGAACTGCTTGCGAGAATAGGCTAGAGGCACACTACTCGGTTAGAGATAGCAAATGGAACACATGGCAAGAAAAATGAGACCGAGCGGAGAGTAAGGCAGCAAGACGCCGGGGCCTGGGTGCCATAGCTCCGCTTGTTTCAATTGATGACCGAGCCGTGTGCGGGCCTGTTGAACAAGCTAGAACAGTACCGAAGACCTACCGTATATATGGGAACCGGGAAACCGATGTAATTCGGGTAGCTAGTTGTTGAGGCATTGCTTGTCGTAAAGAGGGTAGGTTGAGAGCTTGAGGTGTAAATCGGCTGGCGGCACTACAGATGCGCGTGCAGAGACCTCTTGCTCGGGACAATAGGACCAGTTCAACATTTGGCTGATGGATGAAAGGTGGTTGCGTACGATGTTCGTGATGGTTGCTGTAGGCAACATCGAGTACGGGCGTGTGTGACGGATTATTTGGGTAACCCTGCAGGTGTAAAACGATTATAATTTCCGTCTCTCACGGTCAGTGAGTACCACCTGTTCACTGTACCGTGACGTATAAAGAACAGGATAGAGTCATGTTAAAAAGTTGTTGATTGAAAGATATACCTTGGTTGCTAATGATCTGTTGTAGTTTAGAGCAAATTAAAGTTATTTTTAATCTTGGGCAGAGCACATGAGATAAATGCGCTGCTTGTTTGATTGTGACTCTCTTATGTGCCTTAGCACAAGGTTCTTCCACAACTTATGCTAAACTTGAAAGTAAGGTACAACTATTTAGGCGTGTCCTTTGCAACTTTCATTCCATTACACAATGCAAACCCAGCATGTAGGGTTTCATGTATAAGAAAGACAGGTGAGTCTTGTTGAGCCATCATGCTCACTGCTTGTGTTTGAAGCTTTTGCAGGGTTCTATGAGGAGGAGATTCCTGAGGAAGAGACGGACCCCCCAGAGGGCAACCCTGTCGAGAGGGGGTCATGCACGCTGCCGTGTTAGTGTGTGTGTGTGCTAGTGGGAACACGTTCACGGGATGAATGTGAACTCTTTTGCTTAATGTATGCCCGTGAGTGTAGACTTGACTTATTTTGTTGTAAACATGTTCAAAACAGTTTATTGTAATAAAACTTTTGCTTCCGCTTTATACCTTTTACCTTTGTTATCAAGTGCTGTGTAACGCAGCACCCCTTAGCGTGATCCGTGCTAGTCGAGACCGTGTGGTCCTCGCAGCGTGGTATCAGAGCTCGCTTGAGGTTTAACGCACTTAAAAAGGTCATCTTTTGAAAAAACTCGGTGAGGAACGAGTTAGTAGCCCATATAAGGATGTTATTAGTGTATAGCAAGTGGCAAACACTAACCTAATTGCTTATGTCAAAAAATCATGCATCTCGGGACGTCATATGTCTTGGGGGGGGGGGGGTGCATGTAAGCGCTGTCCACCAGTGCGCACAAGCTAAAGGGTGGAGCCTCACGGGTGCCAGGTAACCCGGCCAGCTTTAGTATCCTCTACGACTCTTCATGTCGTTTGGGGTATTCGAGCAACGCCCTTCCTTGGCGTGCTACAGCCAATTTCTGGAGACCCCGTCACGTGGTTAGTAACGTGAATACGTAGCTCAAGGCGTGATTGGCTTGAGAACAACCGTGTGAGTAATGACGGACGGTTGTATGAACTGTATTGGGACAGGGTTCAGTGTGCACCCTTACCTGACGATTGAGTGGTTTATTTGCATGTAGCCTAACCATGGATCGGTAGATTAGTAGCACACGTGTGCGAGAGAAGTTTAGTGGCACTGAACTAACGAAGCCGGCTATGTCCGGTATAGGTTCTTCTTTGTGAGGAACGTAGTACCGGCATGAGCTCGGTGACGCTTCGACGTCACACCCCACTAAATATTCAACATCATTGTAAAAACTTGAAAATTTTGATCTAGAGCACTAAAACATTGATTTAACTTCTTTCCTTAATCAGGAGGTTCAAAGTTTACAAGTTTTCAACTTATAGGACCCTAAGGACAGAGTCCCCTGTTTTCAGCTGAAACAATACTGAAGTTACACAGAGGTTAGAGGTTGAGTTCTCCCGAGGTTAGGGTCATATGATACATTTCTGGAAAGCTTTAGAAGAGCTTTACAACTTTTCTATTGATGTCCAGAGGTGTTTCATTCCTTAACTAGTTAAAAAATGCAGTAGAGTTGAAACTGCCCAGAAAACAGGGCAGAGCAAATACTCTCTCTAATTCTTTGTAAATTGAGCTAACATCCTGCATAAAAATCCAAAAACAGAAACTTAGGAAGTTCTGAAAAGTTCATTAGATGGGTTACAACTTTGTAACATAAAGTCTTGTCAAATTCGAGGTAGAATTAACAGGAATTCTTGGATCATAATCAGTGCCTAAAGAAGGGAGGTGATGTCCAATTTTCTCTAGAAATTCTGTCAACTTTGAAATCACATAACATTTGAACGAGGATTGATCTGAGGGCAAACAAATACATTCTGGAAATCTATCAAAGTTAAATTTAACTTTGATGTTGAGCTCCAGAACTGGTTTTGCCTTTACCAGGGCCTAAATAAGATTAAAAGGGAAACTGGTCAGGTCTGTCAGTTTGGGCAGCAGACCAGCAATCAAATTCGGGCTAAGATTTGATTTGTGTTTCCATGTTTTATGAGTTCAATTACATGTTTTATGTTATAACTCAATGAATTACAGTTGAAATGAATATTTGAACTTTTTCAAATATTTTTCTACAGATGGCAGAGGACAAACAATTGGAGAACGGGTGGGTGGTATCCCACTGTTCTCAACGCAGCGGTTATCCCGAACTGTTGAAGCTAATGCTTCAATATTTCGGTTACGTGGACACGCCGCGTTACCTTTCCAAGGAAGAGGGCGAGGAGGGGAACAATACATGCACCGTCCATGTCAAAGTTCCAGCTGGACCTACGCCAACCGGTTGGGCACCGTTCACTGTCACGGTGAGAGGTAGACAACTGGAGGAGATGTGGCAGGTGGCAGCCCGTGACACCAGTTCGCGTTTCAGCCAGATACACGTGAGAGCTATGGAGGGCACTCAATATGCAGTTGTCCTGGTGGAGGGACGAGCTAATCACGTGTGGAGGGAGAGATATGTTGCGGAAACTAATCCGGGTTGCCCAAGGTACAACCCCGCGGAGGCGAATCTCAGCCTCCAGTTGATGGCAGGAAAGACAGTGATGGACAGCCAAGCTGTCCATACGGATCGACTTGCCGTGGAGCTCAAGGAGAGCTCCAGCCGCCGAGACCATTTCGAGAGTGCTCACAACGCACTCCATAATGTGCTCCTTTCGATGATTAAGCGACTGAATGAGCAACACAATCAGTTGCATCGTCTGAAGAAGGTGAAGAAGAAAAGCCATGTCGACATCACGGCTTTGCAGCAGCAGATACAGGCCTTGACCCATCAGAACGAGGTCCTCACTCAAGAGTGTGACGACGCTATTGAGTAAGGGCAGGGCTGGGAAGAAGACTACAACCAGGCCATGGATGAAGTGCATGCGTTGCAAGACCTCGTGCCTCCGGTAGTGGGCCTACCGATGGTAGGTGCTGTATCCATGGTTTTGGATATCCCGGTGATGTGGGAACCTGAACCTGAAGTGGAGGTCATGGACCCGGAGCCACCAGCAGAGGTGGTGGAGGAGGATGAACCGCAGGAGGTCTAGTTCTACTCCGAGTAGTGAATTTACCGTTGCCAAATAGGCTGCGAGGGTGGTGTGTAGAAACTTTTGTAACAGGTGACATGTCGTGTAGACAGTAGTATGTGTATAGGTAGTGACAACATGAGCACGACTTCTCAGGGATCTGAGAATAATGTATCTTGTATAAAGTTTATGCTTTATCAATATATGTGAATGTTGTGCAAGTTTATTCATGTGTCACTGCAATACCTACTGTTTTCTATGGAACTTTAAGAATGACATGTGCTGATCGCTGGTGTTTTGAATTTCCAAACGACTTGTACACGCGTCAACACTAAGATTGGTGGGTATAGTCAGGGGGGAGAGGCCTCCCAACATCCTCCCGAGACATCCTCGGGACAGCAACAGCAACAACCGCCAACGCCACCGCCAACAGTTATATTGGCCGACATCGTTGCGGCCATGGCGGGCTCACATCAGCAGCATACAGAGCTGCTGCAAACTCTAGTTGTGAGTACGTCTCGACCAGAGAGGCGTCAAGACCGAGAGGAGTGCCAATAAAGCTCCTACTCTGACTTTTTGGCTACTCATCCCCCGATATTCTCAAGGGCGGATGAACCCCTCGATGCAGACAACTCGCTCTGCACGATGGAGATGAAGTTTGGGCTGCTCCAAGTTAGTGAGCAGCGCAAGACTCAGTTCACGGCCCAGCAGCTTCAAGGGTCCACGAGCGCTTGGTGGGCAAACTTTTGTGCCTCGCAACCCATCGAGCGGGTGCTGACCTGGGCGGTGTTCCGGACAGCCCTCAGTGCCTATCACATACCTCCAGGTCTGATAAAAATGAAGACACAGGAGTTCCTTCGCCTGCAGCAAGGCAGCAGGAACGTGCTGGAGTACTCAAGGGCGTTCAATGATCTTGCACTGTACACTTCCTATCACGCCGATACCAACAAGAAGCGGCAGGACCACTTGTACCAGGGTCTGAATCCACACCTGGAGGACAAGCTGGCGATGTTCAATCGCGGCAGCCTCAATGATATTATTGATGCTGCGATTGTACAAGAGGACTCCGGAAAGGAGTTAGCGGCGGCGGAGGAGAAGCGAAGCGCGCTGCAATGCAGCGGAGAGGGAGGTGATCCCCCCAAAAATACCGGATGGTGTATCGCTCACCAACGGGCCAACGCCTGCAGCCACCACAGCGACCGATGCAATTTTGCAGTCGGCTCTATTCTCCACCGGCGTTCCGGCCAGCATTACCAGCACCACCTCCGCAGCAACAACAGCAGAAGCAGATGATGCCGCGAGCGTTTGCACCTCAGCAGCACATGCCGGTCTTTAGTCCTCCACGAACGGGCCTGCCATCAGCCGCATTCTACAAATGCGGTCGTCATGGGCACTTCACCAAAAATTGCCCTGAGAGGCAAGGAGGCGGAGTGGAACCACAGTTTCCGGGGAGGAATCTGACCTGGAACCACATTAATGCGCAGCGGGTAAATCCTAACCCTGGTACCGTCCACCAACTCGCCATAGAGGATGTGCCGGAGTGAGAACAAGTTTTGCGGGTATGTTCCAACTCCACCAGCATCCCGCCATAGTGTTTGTGACGGACGGTCCCGTGAAAACGGAACCCAGCTGATGCATATGTGTGCCCAGGATGTTCATCACAAATACACATGTAATCCACAAACTGAATTCAGAATATAACCAGGAATAATAGGGTTTAAGTACTTTATTACATCAATCTCTAACTTAATCTTGCAGCGGAAGTTCCTAAACAATAGTGGAAGCAAACTAAACAGCAGTGGGCTTCATCTCCATCTCCACACGCAAGTTGACGGTAGTTCGCACGCCTAGTACTCCACCTGGTCTTCGATGTACTCCTCTCCTGTTGCTGATGTTTGTATGATAATGCAAGGGTGAGTACATGTCGTACTCAGCAAGTGTGGGAAAAGTATGACATGTAGCTTACAATAAGGTAGGAATAAAAAGGTTCATTGCAGAAAGAAAAATTTATTTCACAAACATGATGAAAACAGCAACTATATTTAAGCAACATACCTCCATCATAATTTACCACTTATCATGTCTCATCCAGCCATTAATCTTTCTCAACCTCATCTCATGCTCATAATAACCATCTCATGTTCATATCCATCTCATAATCATATAACCGAACCAAAAACTTGTTGTCATGACTCAACAGTCCCGAAACCAATTTCCAATGACCAAACCATAACCAAACCAATAAACATCCATCCCAAACCTTCCCTCTAATCATGTGAGTTGGCCAGGCGCTTGTGACCGTAAGCATGGCTATCATGATAGTTTTACACTCTTAAGAGGTGGTACCACTTTACCCACAAGTTTGTGATTTCGTCACCCGTCAGCGACTGCAGATCCTCCATTATACTAGTACATAACCGTTGGTGTATGGCCAAGAGATCACAAAATAGCCTTTACAAAGGAGCTACTAGATGTATGGACTCACTAAGGTTTCACAGCAGGCTCGAATCACCATTCTCCCACATACGGCCCCCCTCTTGTGCCATGCAGTTTCCAGGGCAGTCCTCTCTCGACTCCCATTCCCCGCGTCGTCTATGGTCCATAACAATCCAGCAACTTACCTAATTAGTCAGATAAGCCGCACCCATATTTGGCCTTGTGGTGGCACTGTTTTCCTGGCATCTGCTGGCATGAACCGGTCCTTAGATCTACGGCAAGTAAACTACCATCTCATTCTACCACATCTCTCCCGATTCTATGCTCCTTATTATCATCAAGTTCGCATCATCATTATTCATATGATTGCAGTACTTAGACATGTTCTACTTCACCTTCCCGTATCCCGTAGCTTAAGCGAAGCAAAAACGAAAAAAACGACCATACCCGACTCATCAACTTTCCCGGTGACAAGGATGGTTAACAAAACTAGTAAACTCCTATAAAAGGGCTCCCCATCAAGTTGACTGAAGCATACACGCTTTCGCAAACAAAATAGTTTCAAAACATGGGATCAATATGGTCAAGGGCACTTGCGTTGTTCCTATGGCTTTTGTTGCTCACGTGTCTCGAAGTCTTGGTGCTGTAGTCCTTCGTAGATGGCTTCCTGAGCTTGTCCCTCTAGTCACGACCACACACATACAAGGATAAACATCATGCACAAACTTTACTCAAGATGCAATTGTGTAGATGGATGCAAATCCTATGGTCCTGTTTTATTAAACCCGTTTGTACGTGTTCTTGCATGTTTTATGGGCTTGCATGGGGTTTTATGATGATCAAAGGTGTAAGGATCAAGTGTGGACGTGGTGGTGATCTTGACTTAAGATCTAGATCAATTCCACCATCAAAAACCTATCGACACGTAATCTGTCCACACGAAAAAGCTTATGTTCGAAGAAAAACAGATGCGAAGAAAACCGCAATGATGTCGTAAGGTGGTAACGAAGACCTATCTCGGCCTTCCTCCTAGCAATGGCAGCAGGACAGTTTGTCGGCTCTCTTTCAGCGACGGCAAGCGTGACGGGGCTCATCGGCGGTCTCACAGGTGGTTGAACTCCGGCGAAGGGGGTTAACTCAGCGAGTTGGGGGCTAGGGCCTCTAAGTTGTCAACTTGGGAAGGTGTTACGGCCAAGGGGGTTTTCGGGTTCTATTTATAAAGGGAAAAAGAAGAGTCCTACTCCGATTGGATTTTAATTAAGAGTCCTATTCAATTTGTTTTGGATCTTAACAACTTATCTCCAATTGATTTGGGTGTGGTAGCAGCGTGGAAGAAATCATGTCGGTTTCCTCGGTACAGTAAAAGTCCCCAAAACTTGTAAATAGAAAACTTGAGCTATGAATAAAGTTGAGTTTATATGCAAGAAATGGGACTTACAAAAAAATTTGTGTTACTCATGAAAGTGTTTGCATGTGCAACAAAAACTTGGAATTCAGTTTGAATTAAGAGGGTCACTTCAAAAAGAAGGAGGACATTTTCAAAAGAGGAAATTCAAGCTGTTGTTTGAAAAAGTGTATTTGCAATAGCCAACTCAAAGATCAGAGGACATATTTGAATTCCTCAGATCCAAATTATGAGGGAGCCAAGTTTTGAGCAAATTTTGAGAGGCTTTGATATGAATATCAAAGGAACTTGTGAAATTCACCCAAATTTGAATTTAAACTTGAAACTGTGGCACAAATTGTCAAATGGCAAAATGGCCTTTGAATTTGGATCCCTCACAGTTGAATTTGCAAAGTTCCAAAAATTGGGGATATTTTGGGATAGGAACTGTGGAGGGACCCACTTGTCATTGAGAGAGGGGGTATAACTTACTGCTTAAGTCAGCCTCTATGTATCGGTTCACACCCGATCTCGAACCGGGTCACCGCGAGCTGCCACCGCGCTGCCGTCTGAAACCCGTGGAAGCCACCTCCTCGTGGGAATTTCTTGCGCTGGCGACCTGCTCGGCGTCCACTCGCGCCCCCTCCGTTCTTACAACCGCCACCCCGAGGCCCTGTGACCCTCACGCCAGAACCGAGCAGGGAAGCCGCCGCTCTCCGGTGCTCCACCAGAACCCAGTGAAAACCGGCGCACAGCCTCCCTCCGAGCTACTGAACAGCACCGCGTGCCCACTCTTCACCTTCCCGACACAAAAATGACCGAGGTTTAGCCCTTCTGCCGCAAAGGCGCCGTGTCCGCGCGTCGGCCGAAAGTGAACCGAGGAGAGGGCTCCCGTGGACAGCGGAGTCTAGCGCCTTTCACGGACAAGCGAGGTCATCCCCGGACACGCCAGCGATCCCTGCTGCTTCCACCCAAACCACAAGGCAAGCCGTGAACCACCGAGTGAGAATTCGGAAAGACTTCACCGGCGGCCACCGGGCGACGTTCTGGTATGAATTCTCCAAATTCTCACTCCCTTCTCATCTTTAGGTCACTAAACTGTGCTCAAAGGACCTAGACTCGAGGACGACCTGATCCCCTCCCCAATCATGGCTTGAAACCCCATATTAGCAGACCATTTTGAAGTTTCCGAGCGGCAATCATGGCGGGGACCCTCGGGCGCACGGTGAACCCCCACTTGCCGCCGTTTCCGAGCCACGTTGATGCCATGCCGAGCTAGCCCACCCTCTGCTGGTACTTTTGGGCGGTTCAGTTGAGCTGTTAGCGGGCTACAGGGGTCGGGCGACGGTGCCGATCGTCACCGAAGGCCGCGGCTCGTCGCCGGCCTACTTCCGGCCACCGGCAGCCCGAGCCAATCCCGTGGACATGTTCCCCGACCCTGAAAACCCCCAGGCGGCGAGTCTCCGGCCGAGAGGCGGCCGGGAAGCCGGGTCCGGCGAGCTCCAGTGGAGCGCCGGCGAGGGGGAGGCGCGGGGGCGTGAGGAAGAAGAAGACCCCCACCGGGCCCACGTGTCAGCAGCTGAAGATTAATAATCCGGATCAGCTGTGGCGTGTGATCCAGTGTGGTGGCGCGGGAAAAGGTCTGTGGCCCCGTGTGGCGTGAATGCAGCAGCTGACACGTGGGGATGGGGCCACTGTCAGAGTTTAAACATTTACCCGATTTAATTTGAATTCCAGATTTAGATCAAACATTAGAACCTCATAACTTTGGCTAGGAAGCTCCAAAATTAGTGATTCCAATTGGGTTGGGTTCAGGATGAAAAGCTCTATCCAAATATGCAACCCAATTTTCATGAAAACCAATAGAAAATCCTGGAAAATTCTTTAAAGCTTTTCAGCAAAAGAATTTTAGAGGGAGTTTGGTTCATCCGAAATTCCCCAAATTTTGCCAGGCTATTCTTTAGGATATTAGGAGACTCCTGTAAAAGTTTCAGCTCATTTTGAGTTGATTTGGGAAGGGTAATCCTAATTTCATTCAGTTCTGGGCATTCCTTAGCTCCAAAAATCCTAGGAAAACTCATGCATGCTCCCTAATCTATGTATGAAATTGTAGTTCAATTGGATTTGCATGAAAGTGCAAGTTTAATCAGAATTAATTCCTTTATGCCCAAATGCTTAGGGAATTGTTCTGGGTGACCTAATCAGTGAAACATTCTGAATTTTGGTCCAGAGGACTTTCTTGTGACAAGGAACTCACAGAAAATTCCCAGCTCCATTGGAGCCCTGGATCATTATGTCCTGTTCAACCTCATTAGTTGATTCCCACCCAAGTGATGAAACCCCACTCATCACTTGAGGATAGTGCTTAAACACACACCCAAACCACCACCCCAGTGTCATTTTAAATTCTTAAACAGAGTTCCAGTTTTAAACTTGTCTTTAACACTTGTTAGCAAAAGTTTTATAATTAACCATGAATGCATACTCATAACGTGTAGTAGTTAAACGTGGATAAGTGAAGATTTGATCAAGGAGCAAGAAGGCAAGGATTAAGCTTCAAGTCATCATCAGCAACTAACTTCATATAGTATGACTTAAGTCACCTGCAAAACCAAGGCAAGCCCCGGTTTGCATTTAAGCTATTTTAAAAAGTTTTCCTTTGTTGACTACTATTGGTCAAAGTTTGTATGTACATTAGGTCAAGGATGTTTTATACTCCACTTGCATAACCAAACATGAACCCTGAGGTCAAGGGTAGTATTGTGTCATCGCTGTAGAATAAGGCCATGCTAAATAGACTAGGGCATCCGGTAGAAGACGAGTAGTGGGAATCTACTCGCGAGCTATAGTTCAGAAGATCATAAGTGTGGTTGGGAAAGGAGGCAAACTAAAGTTTACATTTCTAAAGATGAGACCGGGCAGAGGGGTTAGGCAGCGAAAAGATGAGGTCTTGGTCGAGTAGCTCTGCCTGTGTCGGTTAAGGACCAATGCGTGTGCCGCGTCTAGGAGCAAGTATTGAGTTGTGTACCGGATGCTTACTGATATATGGGAACTAGGAAACCGATGTACCAGGTTCACTGGATTGTAGAGGCATACCACATCGTCTCGTTAGACCTATGAGCCTGAGACGGCGCGACCGGTTCTACAGTTTAGTGTCCTGAGAAAGGTTGCCACATACGACGTAATGAAGGACGCCAGAGTTGGGTTTTCAGAGGCGGGCGTATGTGTCGAGTTATCCGGGTAGTGTTTGATTCGAATCACCATCCCTCGCAGTTATTGAGTACCGCTTGCTCCCATGTTGTGACGTAGTAATCAACTTGTGTGGAAACAGTTTGCAAAAGTATAATTGCTGATATGATTATGTTAAGTTGCATGAAAACCCTGTTGGAAGTAGAGATAGAGCAAACTAAAGTTATTTTTCCACCTTGGGACAAGTAACATTGGAAGGAAGTGTTTCTTGTTTGATTGTGGAGTTCCAATGTTGCTAGGCGCAAGGTCACTACTATTATGGCTAAAATCTGAAAGTTAAGGATGAATTCGTAGGCGAGTCTTTCCGCAAATGACAGGCTTAAGTCTTAGGTTACTTTCATGTAGAGTTTCACGTCTTAGGAAAGACGGTTAAGTCTTGCTGAGCCTTTGTGCTCACTCTTGCTATATAAGTGGTTTTGCAGGTAAACCTCGACGCTATAAAGAGGGTTGTCTGGTGAGACTCGGGAACTTCCGAGTCATGTCACACTTGGAGAACCTAGCCGCTGCCATGTCTTCGTGTTGCTAGCGAGAGGAGTCCGCGGGCTGGACCTCTTCTCGGTGCTTCTTAGATATTTGACGTGAGATGTTACTGACTTCCGCTGTAGCTACTTTATGTAAAGTATTTACAAAGAACAGTTGTAAGCTTCCGCTTTGATTTATGTAATACAGGGTTCCTTATATGTGTGCTGTTCGGTGCTGCATAACACGGCACCACCCAATCCGATCCCCGGGCGAGGCGGCACGGCCCGTGATCGGGACCGGGCCCTCTCAGCGTGGTATCAGAGCCGCATTGGTAACAGCACATGGAATAAGGATGGTATTACGACAAAAACTTAGGATACGGTGAGGAAACGATATTAGGCCCACATAAGGACTATAGTAGTGTAGTTACTTAAAGTGACAAGACTAATATATGTGTTTTAATTCTGAATTTTCATTATGCAATGACGCACCTACGTTCTGGTAAGAATGGTAAGGAACGCCACTGAAAGCGGTTCAATTTCGCTTAGCTCCCCTGACGAGGAAAGTGGTTCAGGGATAGGTCTCACAGCTTGGTGTGAGACATCAATATGAAACTCTTGGACTCTTCATGTTCTCGAGTTCATATGAAACGCTGATCCCTAGCATGCATTAGGCAAGTAAGTGGAGATCCCATCGTGTGGTCAGTAACGCGATAGTGTGTTCGTCTGGAAATAGCCCAGGAGGACATACGCAGCGCTTGCCATCGGCGTGCCCTGCAGGGCAGTAGGTGGTATCCGTTGGGTTGATAACATTCCCAACCGTGACGACCCGTTCATGACATACTCGGGTTCCCCGTCGTGTGGTGTTGAAACACGATCACGTACCTTGAGACGTGACTTAACTCAAGGACGGCCGTATGACAATGATACGGGCGTTTGTATTTACTTTCAAATATGGAACTGCCTGAGATGAAACAACCTTTGAGTGCACCACTATTTAGTGTTCTTCTGCAGGTACTAACCACGTACGTCCGTGTAGTACACGTGTGTGAGAGACCGTTTTAGTGCCACTTCTCATACGTATATGCCGGTGTAATCCGGTTAGGATTTTTATTTTGGTGAGGCTACGTAGTACCGACATGTTTCTTACGGTGCATCGACACCGTACTACACTTAATCCTCTTTCCTCTGAAGAAATGATTCATGAACTAACTTTCAACTAAAAGTGGAAGTTTGAAACAAATATTGGATACTGAACTCTTATTTTGAGCTAAGATTCAAATGAGAGTATAATTAGGTGTCAAAGCTTTCAAAAACAGAGTGCTCTGTTTCTTGCAGGAATTCTTGCTGGACTTTAACAGAGCATAACTCTGAGTAGCTTGACCAAATTATGGTGTATTATACGGTTCTGGAAAGATCTTTAAGTGCTCTACAACTTCTGTGTAGACCTCCAGAGAAAATCACACGTTAAGTGGCTGAAAAGTCCAGTTGAAGGCAAAGAACCAAGACAGTAGCAAAAAAAACCTCTCTGGACCTTTCTGTTTTTAAGCCATAACTTCCTGTAGAAAAATCCTTAAGGAGCACATAAGTACTTGTTGGAAAGCTACTGAAGTTTACTAAAACTTTGGTATTGAACTCAAGTCAAGAATCTGTTGATAACTTGAGTAAAATTTGGAGTTTGTGTGAACTGGTCAGGGTAGTTCCACTGATTAGTTAAGCGTACTTAAGATTTGCTTAAACATGAATGTGGTTATGCTTTCATAAAGTTCATGACATGTTCATGTTTTTCTTATATTTATTTACTACTGAGATAGAATTTTGATTGACTCAAAATTTTGTTTCATGCAGTATGGTACGCGCACACTCTTGAATGGAGATTGGAGGTTCAAGTCGAGGTGGGAATGACTCGACTTCATCACAAGAGCCATCGCCAACCGTATTGGCGGAAATTATGGCCAAAATAATGAAACTCTCCAAACTCTAGTTCAGCAAGGCATAGATCGAGAAGCTCAACGTCACATGCCAACCCAGAGCACGTATCTGGATTTCTTGGCGACACAACCGCCGGTATTCTCTGAGGCGGCTGACCATTGTGAAGCAAATCACTGGTTATGTGTCATGGAGTTCAAGTTTGGGTTGATCCGATGTGATGAATTCTCGAAGACTCTGTATGCCGCTCAGCAGCTTCACGGCTTTGCTGGAGCATGGTGGGCAGAATACATTGCTGTCCAACCAGCAGGGCATCGTGTCACATGGGCGGAGTTCCAGGCTGCATTTCGTGCTCGTTTCATCCCTCCGGGCATAATGCAAACAAGACGTGATGAATTCTGGAACCTAAAGCAAGGTGACATGAGTGTTATTGAGTATGCGAAGGAATTCAATCGCTTAGCTCAATATGTCCCTAACTATGTGAAGTCACCATCCATGAAGGGTTATCATTTCTACCGAGGGCTGACCGCTAGGCTGCGATGTGAATTGGCTCAAGTTAGCCAAGAGAATTTTGATGAGTTTGTGAGCTGTGCTATCACTCAAGAATATTATTCCAATCTCTACCTCAAAGAAAAGAGGGAGAGGGACTCATCACAGGATGAAGACAATCGTCTGCCTCAGAAGTATCGGTTGGTAATCCGTTCACCTTCCGGTCGAGAGATTCCACAAGAGGTGCAATCATTCTGGGAGTGTGACGACTCTTCTACTCCACAGAGGTCTTATTCACCTCCACCGCCGCAGCAACTTGTTTCTTATGCTCCTCAGTATCAACAAGGTGCACTACAATATTATTGCCCTCAAGAGGTTGAAGAGGAACGAGTTGATGTCTCAGCTGAACCAAGTGCTGTCCAACTTCATGTTGACAATGAGCTCAATGTCAATGAAACAACTGAGCCGAGCAGCAACAATGTGTCTGCAGGCCCAGTTCCACGGAGCGATCTTGGGCAGCAAAGAAAAGCTATGTCCAAAGTGGGGACAGTTAATTATGTGTCAGTCGATGATCTGCCAAAGGGAGGACCTGTTCTTGCCGGCAGGTTCACCTTAAATGACAAGCCGGTTGTCATTTTATTCGACTATGGTGCAACACATAACTTCATTAGCCGGGCAACGGTAATCCGGGATCAGATCTCCACCACTGTCACAAAAGGTTCATACCTTATTCATTCGCCAGGTGGAGACATATCCACTAATGATGTCGTCTCTCGAGCACCACTTTGTTTGGGTGGGAATATTTATCCTACCACCCTCATCATTCTCGAAGACCAAGGAATCAATGCCATATTGTGGATATCATGGCTGACCTTCCATAAGGCTGTTCTGGATATCGAGAACAGCAGTGTTCACTTGGACTCTCCACTTCACGGGCGTCGAACATTGTATCTCGGTGAAGCGGTTTCCAAAGACCCGGAAGTATGTAATGCCGAGACGTGCAAGTTAGAAGACATTCCGGTAGTCCGTGAATATTCGGACGTGTTTCCCGAACATCTTCCAGGCTTACCACCTGAGCGCGAGGTGGAGTTCAAAATAGAGTTGATACCGGGAATCACGCCAAACTCTCGGAGACCATACAAAATGGCTCCGAACGAATTAGCCGAGCTGAAGGAGCAACTCAAAGATCTACTGGACAAGGGGTTTATTCGTCCAAGTTCATCACCATGGGGTTGCTCAGCTTTATTTGTGAAGAAGAAGGATGATACGCCGAGGCTATGCGTCGATTATCGTCCTTTAAATGCTGTGACCATAAAGAACAAGTATCCACTACCAAGAATTGATATTCTCTTCGATCATCTAGTGGGTGCTAAAGTCCTCTCTAAGATGGACTTAAGGTCGGGATATCATCAAATCAAGATCCGAGCGGAAGATATCCCGAAAACAGCATTCTCGACAAGATATGGACTCTATGAGTATCTTGTCATGTCATTTGGATTGACCAATGCTCCGGCTCACTTTATGTATCTTATGAACTCGGTGTTCATGCCAGAGCTGGATCAGTTCGTCGTGGTATTCATCGACGACATTTTGGTCTATTCCAAATCTGAAGAGGAACATGCTAAACATTTGCATATTGTGCTCCAACGACTGAGAGATCACAAGCTCTATGCGAAGTTTAGTAAATGTGAATTCTGGATCAACCAAGTGCCATTTCTTGGGCACATTATTTCAGCAGAAGGCATTGCTGTTTATCCAAGCAAGATTGAACAAGTGCTGAAGTGGAAGTCTCCAACATCAGTCCATGAAGTTCGTAGCTTCTTGGGTTTGGCGGGATATTACCGAAGGTTCATCCCGGGTTTCTCAAAAATCTCCAAACCTATGACGGAGCTACTGAAGAAGGGCATCAAGTATGATTGGAGCAAGCCATGTGAGGAAGCTTTTCAAGTGTTGGTAAAACACCTCACAACAGCCCCGGTTCTAGCTCAACCGGATACAACCAAGCCTTTTGATGTTTATTGTGATGCGTCGGGCATTGGGCTTGGTTGTGTACTCATGCAAGGAGGACGCGTGGTCGCTTATGGATCACGGCAATTACGGAATCATGAGCAACATTATCCAACTCATGATCTCGAGCTTGCTGCCGTGGTACTAGCTTTGAAGATGTGGAGACATTACCTCTTGGGAAATCTGGTTCATCTCTACACCGACCACAAAAGCTTGAAGTACATATTCACTCAGAAAGAGTTGAATATGCGACAACGGCGATGGTTGGAGCTGATCAAAGACTATGAGATTGAAATTTATTATCATCCGGGCAAGGCAAATGTGGTTGCCGAGGCACTCAGCCAGAAGTCTCATATTCATAACCTGACCATTACGCCGATAGAAGAGGAAGAACCAAGTCTCTACTTGGTTCCATATGGAGCTTTACATAATCTAGCTCTCATACCCACAATCTGAGAGGAGGTGATGGAAGCTCAAAAGAAAGACAAGGGCATGGCTCATATCAAAAGGAGGTTGAAGAACGGGGAGATGAAATGTTTCCGGTTAGATGATGAAGATACCTTGTGGTTCAAGAACCAGATAGTCGTACCCTGTGATATGAGGCTGCAGAAGAAAATTTTGGATGAGGCTCACTTATCCAAATTTTCTATTCACCCGGGCAGCAATAAAATGTACCAAGACCTCCGGAAGAAGTTTTGGTGGACACGTATGAAACTTGAAGTTGCAAAATACGTTTCAGAATATGATACGTGTCGAAGAGTTAAGGCCGACAATGTGAAGAAGTCGGGCCTGCTACAACCGCTACAAATACCGGCATGGAAGTGGGAAGACTTGATTATGGATTTCATCGTTGGGTTGCCGATGACCTCCCACCACCATGATTCGATTTGGGTAATCGTTGACCAATTAACCAAATCGGCACGTTTCATTCCGGTGCATACCAACTACAGCGCCAAGCAGTATGCGGAGTTATACATAACACGAATCTTATGCTTGCATGGAGTTCCCTGTACCATTGTCTCCAACAGAGGATCACATTTCATATCCCATTACTGGGAACAGCTACACGCATCCTTGGGAACTAAACTGATTCGGAGCTCCATGTATCACCCTCAAACCGATGGGCAAACCGAAAGGGTGAATCAAATCCTTGAAGATATGCTAAGGGCGTGTGCCATCAACCACGGTAAGAGCTGGGATGATCACTTACTGTTGGCGGAATTCTCATATAACAATGGTTATCAAACGAGCATAAAAATGGCACCTTATGAAGCTCTCTATGGCCGGAAGTGCCGCACACCCTTGAACTGGTGTGAATCTGGCGAGAGGGTAACTTACGGGATTGATCTCGTAAATGAAGCTGAAGAGAGGGTACGGCTTATTCAAGCAAATCTTAAAGCCGCTCAATCCAGACAAAAGAGCTATGCGGATAAGAGACGTCGTCCTCTGAACTTTCAAGTTGGAGACCACGTATATCTCCGCGTATCTCCGATGAAGGGCATTCACCGATTTGGAGTAAAAGGGAAATTAGCTCCACATTTTATCGGTCCCTTCGCCATTATTGAAAGGTGTGGACCCGTGGCATACCGTTTGGAGCTACCGGCAGCCTTAGCCGGGGTGCATAACGTCTTCCACATATCTCAGTTGAGGAAGTGTGTAAAAGTTCCAACGGAGATTCTCACGTATGTAGCAGATTTGAAGCCGGACCTCACCTATGTTGAGTATCCAACCATGATAATTGATGAAAAGACTCGCGAGACCAGAAGTCAGACGCTGCGATTTTTCAAGGTGCTATGGGAAAATCACACGTCCGACGAAGCTACATGGGAAAGCGAGGAGTATTTGCAACGCAATCATCCGGAGTTGTTAGAGGCGTATGTTGAGTAACGGTCCTCTCCACATTGTCCTTAATCATGAATCTCGGGACGTGATTCTTTTTAAGGGGGGAGGAATGTAAAAGTCCCCAAAACGTGTAAATAGAAAACTTGAGCTATTTTTATATGCAAGAAATGGGACTTACAAAAACTTTTGTGTTACTCATGAAAGTGTGGCATGTGCAACAAAAACTTGGAATTCAGTTTGAATTAAGAGGGTCACTTCAAAAAGAAGGAGGACATTTTCAAAAGATGAAATTCAAACTGTTGTTTAAAAAAGTGTATTTGCAATAGCCAACTCAAAGATCAGAGGACATATTTGAATTTCTCAGATCCAAATTATCAGGGAGCCAAGTTTGGAGCAAATTTGGAGAGGCTTTGATATGAATATCAAAGGAACTTGTGAAATTCACCCAAATTTGAATTTAAACTTGAAACTGTGGTACAAATTGTCAAGTGGCAAAATGGCCTTTGAATTTGGATCCCTCACAGTTGAATTTGCAAAGTTCCAAAAATTGGGGATATTTTGGGATAGGAACTGTGGAGGGACCCACTTGTCATTGAGAGAGAGGGGGTATAACTTACTGCTTAAGTCAGCCTCTGTGTATTGGTTCACACCAGAGCTCGAACCGGGTCACCGCGAGCTGCCACCGCGCTGCCGTCTGAAACCTGCGGAAGCCACCTCCTCGTGGGAATTTCTTGCGCTGGCGATCTGCTCGGCGTGCACTCGCGCCCCCTCCATTCTTACAACCGCCACCCCGAGGCCCTGTGACCCTCACGCCAGAACGGAGCAGGGAAGCCGCCGCTCTCCGGTGCTCCACCAGAACCCAGTGAAAACCGGCGCACAGCCTCCCTCCAAGCTACTGAACAGCACCGCATGCCCACTCTTCACCTCCCCGACACAAAAACGACCGCGGTTTAGCCCCTCTGCCGCAAAGGCGCCGTGTCCGCGCGTCGGCCGAAAGTGAACCGAGGAGAGGGCTCCCGTGGACAGCGGAGTCTAGCGCCTTTCACGGCCAAGCGAGGACATCCCCGGACACGCCAGTGAGCCCTGCTGTTTCCACCCAAACCACAAGGCAAGACGTAAACCACCGAGCGAGAATTCGGAAAGACTTCGCCGGCGGCCACCGGGCGACGTTCTGGTATGAATTCTCCAAATTCTCACTCCCTTCTCGTCTTTAGGTCACTAAACTGTGCTCAAAGGACCTAGACGCGAGGACGACCCGATCCCCTCCCCAATCATGGCTTGAAACCCCATATTAGCAGACCATTTTGAAGTTTCCAAGCGGCAATCATGTCGGGGACCCTCGGGTTCATGGTGAACCCCCACTTGCCGCCGTTTCCGAGCCACGTTGATGCCATGCCGAGCTAGCCCACCCTCTGCTGGTACTTTTGGGCGGTTCAGTTGAGCTGTTAGCGGGCTACAGGGGTCGGACGACGGTGCCGATCGTCACCGAAGGCCGCGGCTCGTCGCCGGCCTACTTCCGGCCGCCGGCAGCTCGAGCCAATCCCGTAGACATGTTCCCCGACCCTGAAAACCCCCAAGCGGCGAGTCTCCGGCCGAGAGGCCGCCGGGAAGCCGGGTCCGGCGAGCTCCAGTGGAGCGCCGGCGAGGGGGAGGCGCGGGAGCGGGAGGAAGAAGAAGACCCCCACCGGGCCCACGTGTTAGCAGCTGAAGATTAATAATCCGGATCAGCTGTGGCGTGTGATCCAGTGTGGTGGCGCGGGAAAAGGTCTGTGGCCCCGTGTGGCGTGAATGCAGCAGCTGACACGTGGGGATGGGGCCACTGTCAGAGTTTAAACATTTACCTGATTTAATTTGAATTCCAGATTTAGATCAAACTTCAGAACCTCATAACTTTGGTTAGGAAGCTCCAAAATTAGTGATTCAAATTGGGTTGGGTTAAGGATGAAAAGCTCTATCCAAATATGCAACCCAATTTTCATGAAAACCAATAGAAAATCCTGGAAAATTCTTTAAATCTTTTCAGAAAAAGAATTTTAGAGGGAGTTTGGTTCATCCAAAATTCCCCAAAGTTTGCTAGGATATTCTTTAGGATATTAGGAAACTTCTGTAAAAGTTGCAGCTCACTTGGAGTTTATTTGGTTAGGGTAATCCTAATTTCAAGTTTCTGTATTCAAATGAATACAGAAATATTTTCAGAGAATTTCCAAAATTTGGAAATTCAGTTCTGGGCATTCCTTAGCTCCAAAAATCCTAGGAAAATTCATGCATGCTCCCTAAGCTATGTATGAAATTGCAGTTCACATGGATTTGCATGAAAGTGCAAGTTTAATCAGAATTAATTCCTTTGTTCCTAAATGCTTAGGGAATTGTTCTGGGTGACCTAATCAGTGAAACATTCTGAATTTTGTCCAGAGGACTTTCTTGTGACAAGGAACTCACAAGAAAATTCCCAGCTCCATTGGAACCCTGTATCATTATGTCCTGTTCAACCTCATTAGTTGATTCCCACCCAAGTGATGAAACCCCACTCATCACTTGAGGATAGTGCTTAAACACACACCCAAACCACCACCCCAGTGTCATTTTAAATTCTTAAACAGAGTTCCAGTTTTAAACTTGTCTTTAACACTTGTTAGCGAAAGTTTTATAATTAACCATGAATGCATACTCATAACGTGTAGTAGTTAAACGTGGATAAGTGAAGGTTTGATCAAGGAGCAAGAAGGCAAGGATTAAGCTTCAAGTCATCATCAGCAACTAACTTCATCTTATCTGACTTAAGTCACCTGCAAAACCAAGGCAAGCCCCGGTTTGCATTTAAGCTATTTTAAAAAGTTTTCCTTTGTTCACTACTATTGGTCAAAGTTTGTATGTGCATTAGGTCAAGGATGTTTTATACTCCACTTGCATAACCAAACATGAACCCCTAGGTCAAGGGTAGCATTGTGTCATCGCTGTAGAATAAGGCCATGCTAAATAGACTAGGGCATCCGGTAGAAGATGAGTAGTGGGAATCTACTCGTGAGTTATAGTTCAGAAGATCATAAGTGTGGTTGGGAAAGGAGGCAAACTAAAGTTTACATTTCTAAAGATGAGACCGGGCAGAGGGGTTACGCAGCGCCAAGAAGAGGTCTTGGTCGAGTAGCTCTGCCTGTGTCGGTTAAGGACCGATGCGTGTGCCGCGTCCAGGGGCAAGTATTGAGTTGTGTACCGGATGCTTACTGATATATGGGAACCAGGAAACCGATGTACCAGGTTCACTGGATTGTAGAGGCATACCACATCGTCTCGTTAGACCTATGAGCCCGAGACGGCGCGACCGGTTCTACAGTTTAGTGTCCTGAGAAAGGTTGCCACATACGACGTAATGAAGGACGCCAGAGTTGGGTCTTCAGAGGCGGGCGTATCTGTCGAGTTATCCGGGTAGTGTTTGATTCGAATCACAGTCCCTCGCGGTTATTGAGTACCGCTTGCTCCCATGTTGTGACGTAGTAATCAACTTGTGTGGAAACAGTTTGCAAAAGTATAATTGCTGATATGATTATGTTAAGTTGCATGAAAACCCTGTTTGAAGTAGAGATAGAGCAAATTAAAGTTATTTTTCCACCTTGGGACAAGTAACATTGGAATGAAGCGTTTCTTATTTGATTGTGGAGTTCCAATGTTGCTAGGCGCAAGGTCACTACTATTATGGCTAAAATCTGAAAGCTAAGGATGAATTCGTAGGCGAGTCTTTTCACAAATGACAGGCTTAAGTCTTAGGTTACTTTCATGTAGAGTTTCACGTCTTAGGAAAGACGGTTAAGTATTGCTGAGCCTTTGTGCTCACTCTTGCTATATAAGTGGTTTTGTAGGTAAACCTCGACGCTATAAAGAGGGTTGTCCGGTGAGACTCGGGAACTTCTGAGTCTTGTCACACTCGGAGAACCTAGCCGCTGCCATGTCTTCGTGTTGCTAGCGAGAGGAGTCCACGGGCTGGACCTCTTCTCGGTGCTTCTTAGATATTCGACGTGAGATGTTACTGACTTCCTCTGTAGCTACTTTATGTAAAGTATTTATAAAGAACAGTTGTAAGCTTCCGCTTTGATTTATGTAATACAGGGTTCCTTATATGCGTGCTGTTCAGTGCTGCATAACACGGCACCACCCAATGCGATCCCCGGGCGAGGCGGCACGACCCCGTGATCGGGACCGGGCCCTCTCAGGTACCGGGTATTCCCGCGCGCACCGAAAAAACCACTTAAGGATCTCGTCACCTCCGCAGGGGTGAGCTCTGCAGACTCCACATGTTCAGGGGGGCCCGGGCCTCCTTTTTCTTCAGAGGCGGGCTCCGGTTGTGCCGCGTGTCTGGCGGGCGGGACCTCCCCTCTCCTCAGTGGCGAGCTCCGTGTGCGCCACGTGTCTGGCGGACGGGACCTCCCCTCTCCTCAGAGGCGAGCTCCGCGTGCGCCACGTGTCTGGCGGGCGGGACCTCCCCTCTTCTCAGAGGCGAGCTCCGTGTGCGCCATGTGTCTGTGCCGGACCTCCCCTCTCCTCAGAGGCGAGCTCCGAGAGTGCCACGTGTCTAGCAGCGCCGTTCCTCTTTTCTCCTTAGAGATGAGCTCCGAGGTCGCCACGTGTCCAACAGCGTCGGACCTCCCTTCTCCTTAGAGATGAGCTCCAAGGATGACACGTGTCCAGCAGTGTCGGATCTCCCTTCTCCTCGGAGGTGAGCTCTGAGGACGACACGTGTCCAGCAATGTTGGACCTCCCTTCTCCTCGGAGGTGAGCTCCGAGGACTACACGTGTCCAGCGGTGTCAGACCTCCCTTCTCCTCGGAGGTGAGCTCCGAGGATGACACGTGTCCAGCGGTGTCGGACCTCTCGGAGGCGAGCTCCGAGGGTGACACGTGTCCGTGGGATCGCACCTCGCCTCTCCTCTGAGGCGAGCTCCAAAGGCGACACGTGTCCCGCAGTGCTGGGCCTCGCTCCTCCGCAGAGACTAGCTCCGAGCCTGCCACGTAGCCAGTGGTGCCGGACCTCACCCCCCTCCGCAGGGATGAGCTCCGAAAGCGCCACGTGGCCAGCAGGCCGCGTGAAGTGTTGACGGCGCTCCTCGGTGAATTGGATTTGGCTCTTTTCGGCTATCTTTCTGATTCTTTCTGCATTTCTGCTTCTTTTATAATGTTTCTCTATATGAAATGCATGGATATGAAATTGAGGGTGTTACAAACCTACCCCTCTTAAACTGAATCTCGCCCTCAAGATTTGATAGAGTAGAGAAAAGATGAGGGAATTCTGCCTTGAGGTCTTCCTCACGCTGCCATGTAGCCTCGGCTTCCGTATGATGGCTCCACTGTACCTTACACCAACGGATCACTTTGTTCCTCGTGACCCTTTCCTTTACGTCCAAAATTTGGACTGGGTGCTCCACATAGGTCAGATCCTCTTGAAGCTCGAGCTCATCCATTGGTACTTGTTCTTCCGGTACTCTCAAGCACTTCTTGAGTTGGGATACGTAAAACACGTCATGCACGTCGGAGAGGTGCGTTGGGAGCTCTAGTTGATAGGCTACCTCTCCTCGCTTACCCAAATCTTGAATGGCTCGATGTAGCGAGGTGCTAACTTGCCTTTTACGTTGAAACATCGTTGGCCTCGGATCGGCGATACCTTAAGGTACACAAAGTCTCCTTCTTTGAAAGTCAGCTTTCTTCGCCTATTGTCCACATAACCTTTTTGTCGTGACTGAGCAGCCTTCAAGTTCTCCCGTATCGTTTGAACTTGCTTCTCAGCTTCTTGCAGCACTTCAGGTCCAAACACTTGGTTCTCCCCGGTCTCATTCCAGAACAGCGGTGTTCTACACCATCTACCATACAATGCTTCGAAAGGTGACATCTTCATGCTGGCTTGATAGCTGTTATTGTATGAGAACTCAGCATATGTCAATCTCCTATCCCAACTATGCCCATGTTTCAAGGCGCAGGCTTTCAACATGTCCTCCAAAATTTGGTTCGTCCTCTCAGTTTGCCTGTCGGTTTGCGGGTGGTAAGCAGAGCTGAAATCCAGTCATGTACCCATATCTTCATGCAGCTTCTTCCAGAACCTAGAGGTAAATTGGGTACCCCAATCTCAAACTATCTTCTTTGGAACTCCATGGCGACACACGATTTGCTCCATGTACAGCTCGGCTAGTTCTGCGACGCGGTACGTGGTTCTAACGGGAAGGAAATGAGCTGTTTTTGTCAATCGGTCCATGATAACCCAAATGGAATCATAACCTGACCGAGTATGTGGTAATCCGACGATGAAATCCATCCTGATGTCTTCACACTTCCACTTGGGTACTTTCAATGGTTGCAACAGTCCAGCGGGTTTTTGATGTTCGGCCTTCACCCGTTGGCACGTGTCGCATAAGGCAACATATTCAGCTATGTACCTTTTCATACCATCCCACCAATAACATGTTTTCAGGTCCTTGTACATCTTTGTACTGCCGGGATGTATGGAATAAGATGAGTCATGTGCCTCCTTTAATATCGTGTCGCGGATGTGCTTCACGTTAGGCACACAAATCCTTTTCCCTAGCCATAGTGTACCCATCTCGTCTTCCTTGAAGTCCTTTTCTATGCCTTGTCGGATTCTTTCCTTGATTTCCCTGATTTCCTCATCCGTTGCTTGGCCATCTCGTATCTCTTGTTCCAGCGAAGAGTGGAGTTCCATCACTTCCATCTCGTTCAAGAACCCGAGATGTAACCGTTTGAACTCCTTGCGCAGCTCGGGTGGTAGCTCCCGAACCGTGAGTTGGTGACATGCTCCCTTTCGGCTCAATGCATCAGTTACTACATTGTCCTTTCCGGGGTGATAATTGATTCCAACATCATAATTCTCGATGTGTTCCAACCATCGACGTTGCCTCAAATATAAATCCGTTTGGGTGAATATGTACTTGAGGCTTTTGTGATCCGTATAGATCTCACATTGGTGGCCAAGGATATAATGCCTCCAAATCTTCAAGGCATGTACCACGGCTGCAAGTTTCAATTCGTGTGTGGGGTAATTCAGCTAGTGTTTCTTTAGTTGTCTCGGCGCATAGGCTACCACTTGTCCTTCTTGCATGAGCACACATCCAAGCCCTTGTCTTGATGCGTCACAATATATGTCGAAACTATTGCTTATGTCCGGCAATACAAAAACCGGTGTTGTGGTTAGCCTTTCCTTGAGCTCCTCAAAGCTTTCTTGGCATGCTATTGTCCACTGAAATGCTCTTCCTTTCATTAGCAATTCCGTCATAGGCTTCGCTATTTTGGAGAAATCCTTGATAAACCGGCGGTAGTATCCAGCCATCCCAAGGAAACTCTGAATATCTCTCATGTTTTGCGGTTGGTTCCACTTCAGAACATCTCCCACTTTTTCGGAATCAACCGAGACTCCTCTCTCGGAGATGATGTGGCCTAGGAACGATATCTCCTTGAGCAAAAAGTGACACTTTCTGTACTTGGCATATAGTTGATGCTCTCGCAGTTTCTGCAATGTCAATCTCAAATGTTCTTCATATTCTTCCTCAATTTTTGAACACACCATGATATCATCGATGAAAACCACAACGAACTTGTCCAAGTACTCCATGAAGACCTTATTCATGAGGTACATGAAATATGCAGGTGCATTCGTTAACCCAAAAGACATAACGGTATATTCATACGAACAATACCGTGTTCGAAAGGCAGTCTTGGGTATGTCGGAGGGCTTAATCTTCAGCTGGAAGTATCCTGACCGAAGATCAATCTTGGAGAAAACTCGTGCTCCCTTCATTTGGTCGAACAAGTCCTCTATACGGGGCAGCGGGTATTTATTCTTGATTGTCACCTCATTGAGAGACCTATAATCCACACACATCCTTTGGGTCCCATCCTTCTTGTCTACGAAGAGCACGGGGGCTCCCCATGGTGACGAGCTTGGGCGTATAAAACCCTTTTCTAGCTGCTCCTGAATTTGCTTCTTGAGTTCCACTAGTTCATTAACGGGCATCCTATATGGCCTCTTCGCTATAGGTGCAGTTCCAGGTACCAAGTCAATGGAAAACTCAATGTCCCGGTCAGGTGGCATATCTGGAAGTTCTTCCGGCAACACGTCCGAAAATTCTTGAACCACCGGAATGCTTTCCAATGTTGCTTGTTCGACGTGGTTCAACGTTGCCTTCTCGGTTGCCGGTTGGACGGACTCGAACTCAATACGAGTTCTGTGCTCATTTGTCAACTGCACGCTCCTCTTAGAACATTGTATTACTCCGTTGTGCTTGCTTAACCAATCCATTCCAAGTATTATATCAAGTCCTTGGGAATCAAAGACAATAAGGTTTGCAAGGAAGTCTACCCCCTTATTTTAAGGTTTACTTTTGGACATACTATATTAATCCTCATGTCTCCACTGGGAGAATTAAACAACATAGTATATTTCATGTGTGATATGGGCAGATTGTACTTGGCAACATACTTGGATGATATGAATGAATGCGATGCTCCGGAATCAAATAAAACAAAGGCTGGGTTGGAGTTGGCGAGGATCATACCAATCACGACGTCCTTAGCCTGTTGCGCTTCCTCAGCGGAGACATGATTCACGTTGCCACAAGCGTAGTTCTGCTGCCCATGGTTACCTTGCTTAGCTCCTCCGTTCGGCCGTGGGTTCTGCTTGGGCGCGTTGCTTGGCTGTCCAAGTCCTTTCCTCGGGCACTGACTTGCAAAGTGTCCCGTTTCTCCACATGAAAAGCATGCCTTGTTGCCCAAGACAGCAGGAACGTTGGGGCGAGGGTGGTTTTGAGCATAAGCGCCCATGTTGGGACGGGGCGCAGGATGCAAAGGCATACTTGGTGCGTGCATAACAGGACTTTGCTGTGGTGGTTGATTAGGGCGAAAAGTAGAAGCGGATGAGCCATACTGCGGTGCAGCTGGGGGCATGAAACGGGGACGTACATTGCTCCCTTATGGCTGATATGGCATCTTTCTCTTGCCCTCTTGCTCGATCTCATGGATCTTGCTCAAAACCACTATATCTTTGTCAACTAGCTTCTGGAAGTTTGCATAGTCATTGAGAATCTGAACTTGGATTTCATTGTTCAAGCCTCTCATGAACAAGTATTGCTTCCGTTGATCCGAGTTGACATCTTCAGGGGCATACCTTGACAGCAGCGTGAACTTGTTGAGGTACTCATTCACGCTCTTCATGCCTTCGCGGAAACCATCGAACTCTTGCCTTTTAAGCATCATGACTCCAGCAGGGACGTAATGAGAGCGGAAACTCTCCTTGAACTCAGCCCAAGTGATAGCCACCTGGTTGTCATGAGCATTGCAAAGAGTGTCCCACCAGTCAGCGGCTGCTCCCGTAAGTTGGTGCGATGCAAAGAGAACTTTCTCCAGCAGTGTCAGAACTCCCTTCTCCTCGGAGGTGAGCTCCGAGTACGACACTTGTCCAGCAGTGTCAGACCTCCCTTCTCCTCGGAGATGAGCTCCGAGGATGACACGTGTCCAGCGGTGTCGGACCTCCCTTTTTCTCGGAGGTGAGCTCCGAGGACGACACGTGCCCAGCGGTGCGGACCTCTCGGAGGCGAACGCCGAGGGTGACACGTGTCCTGCGGGGTCCGTCCCCGCCTCTCCTCCGAGGTGAGCTCCGAAGGTGACACATGTCCCGTGGGGCTGGGCTTCGCTCCTCCGCAGAGACTAGCTCCGAGCCTGTCACGTAGCAAGCGGTGCCGGACCTCACCCCCCTCCGCAGGGATAAGCTCCGAAAGCGCCACATGGCCAGCAGGCCGCGGAAAGTGTTGACGGCGCTCCTCAGTGAATTGGATTTGGCTCTTTTCGGCTATCTTTCTGATTCTTTCTCCGTTTCTGCTTCTTTTATAATGTTTCTCTATATGAAATGCATGGATATGAAATTGAGGGTGTTACAGTGTTAATTTATTCAGGCGCCACGCATAGTTTCATTAGCCAAGCTTTTATTGCTAAATACAACTCGCAAATACTACCCACCAAAAGTCCATACGTGATTTGTTCACCGGGTGGGAAAATTTCAGCAAGCATGATGGTTTCGAAAGCGCCATATGCTTAGGGGGTAGAGTATACCCTGCGTATCTCATACTTTTAGAGGGACAAAAGGTCAATGTCATTCTAGTGATGTCGTGGTTAAACCGCCACGGCGCTATTTTAGACACCGTCCTCCGAGTCGTGCATTTGCACTCAGAAATGCACGAGTCTCACTCATTATTTCTGGACAGTTCAGAAATAAACTTCCATGTGTATACCAATCCACCACCTTCAGATTGAAAGACATTCCAGTAGTCCGTGAGTTCCCTGACATGTTCCCTGATGATTTGTCGTGGATGCCGCCCGACCAAGAGGTGGAGTTCAAGATTGAACTTGCACCGAGAACTATGCCAACATCCCGAAGGCCGTACAAGATGGCACCAAAGGAGTTGGCGGAATTAAAAACGGAGTTGACGGACCTGCTGAGAAGGGTTTTATTAGGCCGAGCTCCTCACCATGGGGCTGTTCGGCATTATTTGTGAAGAATAAGGATGAAACATTACGGCTTTATGTGGACTATCGTCCACTAAACGCCGTAACTATCAAGAACAAGTACCGATTGCCACGGATCAACATGTTGTTTCATCAGTTGGTCGAAGCAAAGATCTTTTCCATGATGGACTTAAGATCCGGGTACCATCAGATTAAGATACGGGCTGAGGATATTCCGAAGACGGCTTTCTCGACGAGGTACGGACTTTATGAGTACCTGGTCATGTCCTTCAGCCTCACCAACGCTCCAGCTCATTTCATGTACTTGATGAACTCGGTATTCATACCGGAGCTGGACAAGTTTGTCGTGGTCTTTGTTGATGACATATTGGTATATTCCAAGTCAGAGGAAGGACATGCGAAGCATCTGTGTACAGTTCTTGTAAAGGCTGTGGGATCACAAGCTATACATGAAATTCAGCAAGTGCGAATTCTGGATATCGCAAGTGCCTTTTTTCGGGCATATTATCTTAGCGGAGGGCATCGCTGTGGACCCAAGTATGATCACACAAGTGCTTAATTGGAAGTCCACGAGGTCCGTTCACGAGGTACGGAGTTTCCTTGGACTCACGGGATATTATCAGAGGTTCATTCTGAACTTCTCGAAGATTGCCAAGCCTATGACAGAGCTGCTGAAGAAGGCTACCAAATATGTTTGGAGTCCAGAATTTGAAGCAGCATTCGAGGCATTAGTAAAGCACCAGTTTTGGCGCAGCCAGACACAACAAAACCGTTAGATGTGTACTGCGATGCATCCGGCATTGGGCTCGGATGTGTGCTGATGCAAGACCGAAGGGTGGCCACGTATGGATTACGGCAGCTCAGGAACCATGAGCAAAATCATCCAACTCATGACATAGAGCTCGCCTCCGTGGTACTCGCACTCAAAATATGGAGGCACTACCTACTCGGTAACCTTGTGCATTTATATATCGACCAAAAGAGCCTCAAGTACATATTCACTTATAAGGAGTTCAACATGAGGCAGAGAAGATAGTTGGACATGATAAAGGATTACGAAATATAATCTCGGCAAGGCAAACGTAGTGGCAGATGTGCTGAGTCGCAAGTCGCACGTTCATAATCTGACCATCACACCGTTGGAAGAGAGCGAGCCACCATTACATATGATTCCACATGGAGCCCACTACAACTTTGCTCTTATCCCCACCATCCGTGAAGAGATAGCGGCAGATCAGAAACATGACAATGGCATGTCGCATTTGCGGAGAGATGTAGACAGTAGGGAATTGAAGTGTTTCCGGAAAGATGGAGACGACATCCTATGGTTCAAGGACCGGATCGTCGTACCCCGTCACCTGGAGTTACGGAAGAAAATCTTTGATGAGGCTCACTTGTCAAAGTTTTCTATTCACCCCGGCAGCAACAAAATGTATCAAGAACTCCAAATCAAATTTTGGTGGACATGGATGAAGCGGGAGATTGCAAAATACGTGTTCGAGTGGGATACATGCCGAAGGGTGAAGGCTGACCACATGAGGAAACCGGGATTATTACAACAGCTGGGCATTCCTGCCTGGAAGTGGGAGGATGTAAGCATGGACTTCATCGTTGGTTTACCCACCACATTTCAGAAACATGATTCCGCGTGGGTGATCATCGACCGGCTCACCCAAGTTGCCCATTTAATCCTGGTCAACACCAATTACGACACCAAGAAGTATGCTGAATTGTCCATCTCACGGATCTTGTGCTTATACGGCGTACCCCACACTATTATCTCAGATCGGGGCACTTTATTTGTGTCCCGTTTTTGGGAGCAGTTGCATGATGCTTTGGGGACGAAGCTGATCCGTAGTTCAGCGTACCACCCGCAGATGGATGGGCAAACCGAGCAGGTAAATCAAATTTTAGAAGATATGTTACGAGCTTGTGCTATCAACCACGGTAAGAATTGGGATGGTCACTTACCATAAGATGAATTCTCGTATAGCAATGGGTACCAAGCCAGCATCAAGATGGCGCCTTACGAGGCGCTATATGGGACAAAATGCCGCACACCGCTGAATTGGTGTGAGTCTGGCGAAAGGGTCACGTTCGGGATTGATATTGTCAACAATGCGGAAGAAAAGGTTTGGCTGATTCGAGCGAACTTAAAAGCCGCCCACTCCCGACAAAAACAGTATGCGGACCAGAGAATACGTCCTTTGCAATTTGAAGTAGGGGATCATGTGTATCTACGTGTGTCTCCAGTGAAGGGTGTGAACAGATTCGGGGTAAGAGGAAAGTTGGCACCACGATTCATCGGTCCATTCCAGATTGTAGAAAGATGTGGATCAGTTGCATACCAGCTGAAATTACCAGCAACACTCTCTGGTGTGCATGACGTCTTTCACATTTTTCAGCTGAGGAAGTGCCTGAATGTGACGCCCTCAGTTCTGTGGAAAATCACGGAACCGAGAACTAATGCATATGTGTGCCCAGGATGTTCATCACACATACACATATGTTCCACGAACTGAATTCAGATTATATATTACCACGAATAACAGAGTTTATTACAATGTCTCATGAGTCTTGGACTCATGCTCACAGCGGAAGTCTTTATTTCTATGCAGCGGAAGTCTTCTAACTAATGCGGAAGCGATTTAACTAATGCGGAAGCAATTCTAGGCAGCAATGGCTCCATCTCTATTCCATCCCCACAGGCAAGGTTGAGAACAGATCACACGCCTAATGCTCCACTTGGTCTTCATAGAAATCCTCTCCTGCTGCTGATGATGAAATAATAATGCAAGTTTGAGTACAATGATGTACTCAGCAAGTGCGGGAAAAATATGATATGAAGCTCACAACAAGGTAGGTATAAAAAGGCTCATTTGCAGAAAGCAAAGTTTATTTATCAAAAGAACGATAAAACAGCAACTCATCTTTAAGTGAATGAAATCCCAACACGTATTAAAATACCAATCATACCTCCATTATGTTCATTACCTTTCCATGTCACAACCAGTCATCAATCAACCTCATTCTCACGAATACCTCCTCGTATTCGCTACCATCTCACGAATACCATCCTGTATTCGCTACCATTTCATCTCATAAAACAACTTCGTCTCCCACCGAGACCAAACTTGTTGCCAAAACTCAACAGTCATGCAACCATCTTATCACCCGGACTCAACAGTCTTAAAAACCAAAACCAAAACCAAACCATCCAAACCATAACCAGTAACCATCCCAACTAATCATGGCAGTTGGCCAGGCGCTCGTGACCGTAAGCTTGGCTACCATGATAGTTTTAAGAACTCTGTTGACTTTGCACCACTTTACCCACAAGTTTGTACTTTCGTCACCCGTCGGCGACTGCAGAACCTCCATTATACCAGTATACAACCGTCGGTGTATGGCCAAGAGATCACAAAATAGCCTTTACAAAGGGGCTACTAGATGTATGGACTCACTAAGGTTTCACTGGCAGGCTAGAATCTCCAATTCTCCCACCCACGGGCCCCCTCTTGTGCCATGCAGTTCCCAGGGCAGTCCTCACTCGACTCCCATTCCCTGCGCCTTCCACAGTCCATAACACTCTAGCAACTTACCTAATTACTCAGCTAAGCCGCACCCATACTTGGCCTTGTGGTGGCACTGTTATCCTGGCATGTGCATGCATGAACCGGTCCTTAGATCTACAGCAAGTAAACCACCATCTCATGCTACCTCATTCACAAAGCAAGTCTTGCCTAGATCTCCCTCCGATCAACAAGTGATCTGTCCATGAGAAAGCTTCTTTACGAAGGAATCAAAGAAAAAGATGCGAAGAGATCACAATGATGTCGTAAGGTGATATTGGAGACCTACCTTAAGTTCTTCTCGGTCTCGAGTCCTTCTCAGATCGTTGGGCTCTCTTCCGACGATCTTCCTTGCTGAACTCCGGCGATGGCTTTCTCGGCGAGTTGGGGCTAGGGCTCTAAGTCGTCGGCTTAGGAGTTGGAATAGAAGTTCGTGGTTTCGGCCAAAAGTTCTGGGTTCTATTTATAATCGGGAAGAGAAGAGTCCTAATCTGATGGGACTTCGAATAAGAGTCCTATTCAGATCGTCGTTGAATCCTAACATCTTATCTTTAGTTGATTTGGTGCGGTAACGTTGTGAAATTCAGGTCGGTTTCTTCTCCGTACCGGTATTTCTATGCATACAGAATCTAAAACCGCTCCAGAACTCGTTACCTCCGTGGTGATGAGCTTCGGAAGCTCCACGTGTCCATCGGGGCCTGGTCTCTCCTTTTCCGCAGAGACGAGCTCCAGTGGTGCCGCGTGTCAAGCGGGTGAGACCTCCCTTCTCCTTTGGAGGTGAGCTCCGCGTGCGCCATGTATCCTGGCGGTCGGGACCTCCTCTCTTATTTGGACGTGACTCCGCACACACCACGTGTCAGTGCCGGACCTTTCCTCTCTCCGGAGGTAGCTCCAGCGCCACACTTCCTTTCTTCTCAGAGACGAGCTCCGAGGTTAACACGTGTCCAACAATGACGGACCTCCCGGAGATAAGCTCCGGTGACGGCGCGTGTCCAATAGAACCGGACCACTCGGAGGTGAGCTCCGAGATCGACACGTATCCCGCACGACTGGTCCTCTGATTTCCATGGTGACTAGCTCCGAAGGTGAGATGTGTCCTGTGAAAATGCCTTTGCTTCTTCCGCAGAGGCTAGCTCCGGGGCAACACGTGTCCCACAGGGTTGGACCTTTCCCCCTTTGTGGAGATGAGCCCCGAGCCTGCCACGTAGCCAGTTTAGCGGCGGACCTCTTCCCACTTCGCAGGAATGAGCTCCGAACATGACACGTGTCAACGGGCTGTGGAAGTTGTCTTCGGCGCTCTCTGTGAACTGGATTCGGCTCTTATTGGCTATCCTTTTGATATTTTTCTCAGTTCCTACTTTTTTTAAATTTTTTATCTTCATAAAACATGAATATATGCTGACACCAGAAATGAGGGTGTCACAAATCTACCCCCCTTAAATTGAATCTCGCCCTCGAGATTCGTTGGTAGAGAATAGATGAGGAAATTCTGTCTTGATGTCTTCTTCACGCTCCCATGTGGCTTCAGCTTCGGTGTGATGGCTCCATTGTACCTTGCACCATCGGATCACTTTGTTCCTGGTGACCTTTTCCTCTACGTCCAAAATTCAGACAGGGTGTTCCGCATAAGTCAGGACATCTTGAAGTTCAAGCTCTTCCATTGGTGCTTGCTCCTCCGGTACTCTCAAGCACTTCTTGAGCTGGGATACATGAAACACGTCATGTACGTCGAAGAGATATGTTGGGAGCTCTAATTGATAGGCTACTTCTCGCTTGTCCAAAATCTTAAATGGTCCGATGTAGGAGGTGCTAGCTTGCCTTTGACGTTGAAACGTCGTTGGCCTCGGATAGGCGATACCTTAAGGTATACGAAGTCTCCTACTTCGAAGGTCAACTTTCTTCGCCTATTGTCCGCATAGCCTTTCTGTCATGACTGAGCAGCCTTTAAATTCTCCTGTATCGTTTGGACTTGCTTTTCAGCTTCTTGTAGTACTTCGGATCCAAACACCTGGTTCTCTCCGGTTTCATTCCAAAACAGCGGCGTTCTACACCGTCTACCATATAATGCTTCGAAAGGCAACATCTTCAAGCTAGCTTGATAGCTGTTGTTATAGGAGAATTCGGCGTACGGTAAACTCCTATCCCAACTACGCCCACGTTTCAAGGCGCAAGCTCTCAACATGTCCTCCAGAATTTGGTTTGTCCTTTCGGTTTGCCCATCGGTTTGTGGGTGATAGGCGGAGCTAAAATCCAGTCATGTACCCATAACTTTCTGCAGCTTCCTCCAGAATCTAGAGGTAAACTGAGAACCTCGATCTGAGACTATCCTCCTCGGGACTCCATGACGGCACACGATCTGTTCTATGTACAACTCGGCTAATTGTGCAATGTTGTACTTGGCCCTTACAGGAAGAAATTGGGCTGTTTTCGTCAATCGGTCCACGATAACCCAGATGGAGTCATAACCCGACTGAGTACGTGGCAATCCGACGATGAAATCCATACTGATGTCCTCCCACTTCCACTCTAGTACCTTCAAAGGTTGCAACAATCCAGCGGGTCTTTGATGTTCGGCCTTCACCCGTTGGCATGTGTCGCATAGGGCAACGTATTCGGCTATGTCCCTTTTCATACCATACCACCAATAACAAGTTTTCAAGTCCTTGTACATTTTGGTACTTCCGGGATGTATGGAATAGGGTGAATCATGTGCCTCCTTCAATATCATGTCGCGGAGGTGCTTCACGTTAGGCACACAAATCCTTTTTCCTAGCCAAAGCGTACCCTTCTCATCTTCTTTGAAATCCTTCTCTATTCCTTGTCGGATACTTTCCTTGATCTCCTTGATCTCCTCATCCGTTGCTTGGCCATCTCTTATCTCTTGCTCCAATGAAGAGTAGATTTCCATAATTTCCATGTTGTTCAAGAATCTGAGGTGTAACCGTTCGAACTCCTTACGTAGTTCGGGTGGTAGATCCCGAACCGTGAGTTGGTGACATGCTCCCTTTCGGCTCAATGCATCAGCTACTACATTGGCCTTCCCAGGGTGATAGTTGATTCCAACATCGTAATCCTTGATAAGTTCCAACCATCGACGTTGCCTCAAATTCAAGTCCGTTTGTGTAAATATGTACTTGAGGCTTTTATGATCCGTATAGATCTCACATCAATGACCAAGGATATAATGTCTCCAAATCTTCAATGCATGCACTACTGCTGCTAGCTCCAAGTCATGTGTAGGATAATTAAGCGCGTGCTTCTTTAATTGTCATGAGGCATAGGCTACCATTTGTCCTTCTTGAATGAGCACACATCGGAGCCCCTGTCTGGATGCGTCACAATATATGTCAAAGCTCTTGCTTACGTCTGGCAATACCAAAACCGGCGTTGTGGTTAGCCTTTTCTTGAGTTCCTCAAAACTTTCTTGGCCTGCTGGTGTCCACTGAAAGGCTTTTCCCTTCATTAGCAACTCCGTCATGGGATTTTCTATCTTATAGAAGTCCTTAATAAAACGTCGGTAGTATCCAGCCATCCCAAGAAAACTTCGAATATCCCTTACATTTTGCGGTTGGTCCCACTTTAGAACATCTCTCACTTTACCGGGATCAACCGATACCCCTTCTTCGGAGATAATGTGGCCTAGGAACGATAATTCCTTTAGCCAAAATTGACACTTGTTAAGCTTGGCATACAATTGATGCTTACGCATTTTCTGCAAGGTCTATTTCAATTGTTCTTCATGCTCCTCCTCACTTTTTGAATACACCATAATGTCGTCGATGAAAACCACGACGAATTTATCCAAGTACTCCATGAAAACCTTGTTCATGAGGTACATGAAGTATGCAGGCGCATTTGTTAACCAAAAAGACATGACGGTATATTCATACGAACCATACCGTGTTCGGAAGGCAGTCTTGGGTATATCGGAGGGCTTAATCTTCAGCTGGAAATATCCCGACCGAAGATCAATCTTGGAGAACACTCGGGCTCCTTTCATTTGGTCGAACAGGTCCTCTATACGGGGCAGAGGGTATTTGTTCTTGATTGTTACCTCATTGAGAGACCTATAGTCCACGCACATCCTTTGGGTCCCATCCTTCTTGTCTACGAAGAGCACAGGAGCTCCCCATGGTGACGAGCTTGGACGTATAAAACCCTTCTCCAACTGCTCTTGAATTTGCTTCTTGAGTTCTACCAGTTCATTGACGGGCATCCCATAGGGTCTATTGGCTATGGGTGCAGTTCCAGGTACCAAATCAATGGCAAGCTCAATGTCCCGATCAGGGGGCATACCTGGAAGCTCCTCTGGAAACACGTCCGAGAATTCTTGAACCACTGGAATGCTGTCCAATGTTGCTCCTTCAACGTGGTTCAGGATTGCCTTTCCAGTTGTTTGTTGGGCTGACTCAAACTCAACACGAATACCGTGCTCATTTGTCAACTGCACGCTCCTTTCAGCACATTGGATTACCCCGTTGTGCTTGCTTAACCAATCCATTCCGAGTATTATGTCAATCCCTTGGGAATCCAAGACAATAAGGTTGGCAAGGAAGTCTACCCCCTTATTTTAAGGCTTACTTTCGGACATACTATATTAGTCCCCATTTCTCCTCCGGGATAATTAACTAACATAGCACATTTTAGGTGTGATATGGGTAGATTATACTTGGCAACGTACTTGGATGATATGAAGGAATGCGATGCTCCAGAATCAAATAAGATGGTGGCTGGGTTGGAGTTGGCAAGGAACATACCAATTACGACGTCCTCAGCCTGTTGTGCTTCCTCAGCAGAGACATGGTTCACGTTGCCGCGAGCATAGTTCTGCTGTCCCCGGTTTCCTTGATTGTCCCCGCCGTTCGGTCGCGGGTTCTGTTTGGGCACGTTGCCTTGCTGTCTAGGGCCTCTCCTTGGGCACTGGTTCACGAAGTGTCCTATTTCCCTGCATGCAAAGCATGCCCTGTTGCCTACGGCAGCAGGTACGTTGGGCGAGGATTTTGAACAGGGGCGCCCATGTTGGGACAGGGCGCAGGAGGAATGGGCACACGAGGTGATGGTGCAAAGGGTCGTTGCTGTGGTGGCTGACTAGGGCGGTATGCAGGAGTGGTCGATCCATACTGCGGTGCAGCTGGGGGCATGTACCGAGGTCGTACGTTGCTCCCTTGAGGCTGATATGGCATAATCCTCTTGCACTCTCGCTCGATCTCTCGGATCTTGTTTTCAACCACTATAGCCTTGTCAACCAGCTTCTGAAAGCTTGCGTAGTCATTGTTGAGGAGCTGAACCTGGATCTCATTGTTCAACCCTCTCATGAACAGATATTGCTTCCTCTGGTCTGAGTTGACATCTTTGGGGGCATACCGGGACAGTTGTGTGAACTTGTTGAGATACTCATTCACACTTCTCTGTCCATGGCAGAGACATTCGAACTCCTGCCTCTTGAGCATCATTACACCAGCAGGGATGTAATGAGAGCGGAAACTTTCCTTGAACTCAGTCCAAGTGATCGTCTCCGGGTCGACATGAGCGTTGCTTAGGGCATCCCACCAGTCAGCGGCAGCTCCCATGAGTTGGTGCGACGCAAAGAGAACCTTCTCTCAATCATTGCACTGCACTATGGCAAGCTTCTTCTCCATGGATTTTAACCAGTCGTCGGCTTCCGTGGGGTCGTTGGCTTGAGCAAAGGTGGGTGGTCGAGTCCTCATGAACTCTCCCAACATGTTATGAGCCGGTGGTGGTGGTGGCGGTGGTGTCGGAACAGGGTTGTTGTTGTTGGCCTGCAATTGACCCAAAGTTTGGATCATGGTTTGCATAAGTTGGTTTTGTATGGCCATGAACCATTCCAGGTGATTCTCGCCAGCTCTGGGGTTAACAGGAACTTCATCGTGACCATCCTCTTGGTTGTCACGGACGTTCCTTCAGTCGACATTTCCTCTCACCATCTGTGGGAGAGAACGAAATAGAATAGAAGGTTAGAAGGTTAGGTAGATTCCCTCAACTATATGCATCAAGATGAGTTGGACTATATATATTAGCCCATATGAGGATGTGAACAAGCGCCGAAACATCTCACACCTCCTACTTATGTGTGGATATGGACAACGTTTTGAGATGTCCCATAACTCACACTAAGCACACAATCACAAACAATCATTAAAAGGGCTCACACAACTCCTATTCAAGGCTGGCTTCCTATGTCAAGGTAGTTTAAAGGCCAATTTAAGCATCCTAGGGTACATCCTTTGGTCAGCATGGCTTAGCTACCAATCTGTGTCTGATACCAATCTGTGATTGTACCTAGGTGTGTAACCTACCATCTTCCGTGGCTTTTGATACCAATCTGTATTTCCTATTTAGGC
Source organism: Neostapfia colusana (assembly GCA_030760725.1). Classification (NCBI taxonomy): domain Eukaryota; kingdom Viridiplantae; phylum Streptophyta; class Magnoliopsida; order Poales; family Poaceae; genus Neostapfia; species Neostapfia colusana. The sequence continues at coordinate 46,181,087 of JASWHV010000008.1, read as the reverse complement.
GTGTAACCCACTGTCAACCGTGGCTCTGATACCAATCTGTATTTCCTATTTAGGCGTGTAACCCATTGTCAACCGTGGCTTTGATACCAATCTGTGACGCCCTCAGTTCTGTGGAAAACCACGCAACCGAGAACTAATGCATATGTGTGCCCAAGATGTTCATCACACATACACATATGTTCCACAAACTAAACTCAGATTATATATTACCACGAATAACAGAGTTTATTACAATGTCTCATGAGTCTTGGACTCATGCTCACAGCGGAAGTCTTTATTTCTATGCAGCGGAAGTCTTCTAACTAATGCGGAAGCGATTTAACTAATGCTGAAGCAATTCTAGGCAGCAATGGCTCCATCTCTATTCCATCCCCACAGGCAAGGTTGAGAACAGATCATACGCCTAATGCTCCACTTGGTCTTCATAGAAATCCTCTCCTGCTGCTGATGATGAAATAATAATGCAAGTTTGAGTACAATAATGTACTCAGCAAGTGCGGGAAAAATATGATATGAAGCTCACAACAAGGTAGGTATAAAAAGGCTCATTTGCAGAAAGCAAAGTTTATTTATCAAAAGCACGATAAAACAGCAACTCATCTTTAAGTGAATGAAATCCCAACATGTATTAAAATACCAATCATACCTCCATTATGTTCATTACCTTTCCATGTCACAAGCAGTCATCAATCAACCTCATTCTCACGAATATCTCCTCGTATTCGCTACCATCTCACGAATACCATCCTGTATTCGCTACCATTTCATCTCATAAAATAACTTCATCTCCCACCGAGACCAACCTTGTTGCCATGACTCAATAGTCATGCAGCCATCTTATCACCCGGACTCAACAGTCCCAAAAACCAAAACCAAAACCAAACCATAACCAGTAACCATCAAAACTAATCATGGCAGTTGGCCAGGCGCTCGTGACCGTAAGCTCGGCTATCATGATAGTTTTAAGAACTCTGTAGAGTTTGCACCACTTTACCCACAAGTTTGTACTTTCGTCACCCGTCGGCGACTGCAGAACCTCCATTATACCAGTACACAACCGTCAGTGTATGGCCAAGAGATCACAAAATAGCCTTTACAAAGGGGCTACTAGATGTATGGACTCACTAAGGTTTCACCGGCAGGCTAGAATCTCCAATTCTCCCACCCACAGGCCCCCTCTTGTGCCATGCAGTTCCTAGGGCAGTCCTCACTCGACTCCCATTCCCCGCGCCTTCCACAGTCCATAACACTCTAGCAACTTACCTAATTACTCAGCTAAGCCGCGCCCATACTTGGCCTTGTGGTGGCACTGTTATCCTGGCATGTGCATGCATGAACCGGTCCTTAGATCTACGGCAAGTAAACCACCATCTCATGCTACATCATTCACAAACCCAGTCTTGCCTAGATCTCCCTCCGATCCATGTCCATTATTAACATCAGTTTGTCATTATTATTACGAGTGCAGTTAGCTAGACACATCTATCTCGCTTCCCAATCCCATGGAGTCAGCGAAGCATGAAAGTAATAACCATATCCGACTCATAAACATCCCTGGCAACAAGGGTGGTTTAATCAAAGCTAGTAAACTCCTATAAAAGGGTTTCCCATCATGTTTGACTCAGCACACACACCTTTTCGCAAAATAAAACAGTTTTACCCAAAACATAGGATCAATATGGTCAAGGAGCACTTGCCTTGTTCTTGCGGTTCCGGTTGCTCTTGGATTTCGAAACCTTCTTGTTGCAGCTCGTCGTAGACAGCTCTCTGAGCTTGTCCTTCTATACAGGATCACGCACATACAAGATTCATAACAATCAATACCATGCACAATCTTTAAACTAGATGCGATGATGCGTATGCATGCTATCCTATAATGCAGTTTAGTTTTTATTAGGTCGGTTTGTACCTGTTCTTGCATGGTTTTATGATGAACAGAGGTGTTCGGATCAAATGTGGACGGGGCGATGACCTAGTCTTTAGATCAACCCGACCAACAAGTGATCTGTCCACGAGAAAGCTTCTATCCGAAAGGAATCGAAGAACAGATGCGAAGAGATCACAATGATGTCGTAAGGTGATATTGGAGACCTACCTTACGTTCTTCTCGGTCTCGAGTCCTTCTCAGATCGTTGGGCTCTCTTCCGACGATCTTCCTTGCTGAACTCCGGCGATGGCTTTCTCGGCGAGTTGGGGCTCGGGCTCTAAGTCATCGGCTTAGGAGTTGGAAAAGAAGTTCGTGGTTTCGGCCAAAAGTTATGGGTTCTATTTATAATCGGGAAGAGAATTGTCCTAATCTGATGGGACTTCAAATAAGAGTCTATTCAGATCGTTGTTGAATCCTAACATCTTATCTTTAGTTGATTTGGTGCGGTAACGTTATGGAATTCAGGTCGGTTTCTTCTCCGTACCGATATTTCTATGCGTACAGAATCCAAAACTGCTCCAGAATTCGTTACCTCCGTGGTGATGAGCTCCGGAAGCTCCACGTGTCCATCGGGGCCTGGTCTCTCCTTTTCTGCAGAGACGAGCTCCGGTGGTGCCGCGTGTCAAGCAGGTGAGACCTCCCTTCTCCTTTGGAGGTGAGCTCCGCGTGCGCCACATATCCTGGCAGTCGGGACCTCCTCTCTTATTCAGAGGTGGCTCTGCACACGCCATGTGTCAGTGCCGGACCTTTCCTCTCTGCGGAGGTAGCTCCAGCGCGAGACTTCCTTTCTTCTCAGAGATGAGCTCCGAGGTTAACACGTGTCCAACAGTGATGGACCTCCCGGAGATAAGCTCCAGTGACGGTGCGTGTCCAATAGAACCTGACCTCTCGGAGGTGAGCTCCGAGATCGACACGTATCCCGCGCGACTGGTCCTCTAATTTCCTTGGTGACTAGCTCCGAAGGTGACATGTGTCCAGCGGAAATGCCTTTGCTTCTTCCGCAGAGGCTAGCTCCGGGGCAACACGTGTCCCACAGGGTCGGACCTTTCCCCCTTTGCGGAGATGAGCCCCGAGCCTGCCACGTAGCCAGTTTAGCGGCGGACCTCTTCCCACTTCGCAGGAATGAGCTCCGAACACGCCACGTGTCAACAGGCCGCGGAAGTTGTCTTCGGCGCTCTCTGTGAACTGGATTTTGCTCTTATTGGCTATCCTTTTGATATTTTCCTCTGTTCCTACTTTTCTTAAAATGTTTTATCTTCATAAAACATGAATATATGCTGACACCAGAAATGAGGGTGTCACACTGAAGCTTCCAACCACCGTTCAGCTGGGAGATATTGAAGAACTGAAACCAGATCTCAGCTATCAGGAAGAGACGGTTCAGATTATTGATGAAAAGGCCCGAATGCACGCAACCGTATGTTGTGATTTTACAAAGTTCTATGGAGTAATCACTGCATAGATGAAGCGACATGGGAGAGCAAGACATTCTTCGCGCTAACTACCCCGACTTTTTAACGTCGCACATACGGTAATTTTCTATTGTCCTCTCTCTTATTTTCACCATATAATCTCAGGACGAAATTCTTTTAAGGGGTGGGAATGTAAGGGCCAAAGTTTTGCATATACTAAAAGTGTTCATCACACCACACTCACGTCATTTGGGGAGATCTTATGAACACATTTGAAGAGCATGTAAACACCATCAATAAACTCATTAGGAGATAAACTCAAAAAGGCAAAAGTGGGATTTCTCACATGAATTATGTAGGGGCTGAGCATATGGAAAACTTCTAGACCTTGTTAGGAATACTCATGCCAAATCTCACCGAAATCCAAAACATTTTCAGGTATTTTTGGGTACAAATATTAAAAAGGCTAGTTTGAACTTAAATTAAAATTCAAACTCCTTTCATCCCATGAATTAAAATGTGGGATTCATACTCACACTCAGCACATTTTTTTTGGCTCCCAAACAAATTTTCACTCCATTTGGAGTTGATCTTGACATGAGCTAATTTAAGCAAATACAAATCCAATTTGAATTCCAAACTGCATATTTGCTGTAAATACATTTCAAACATTCCACAGTTGGAATCATTCAAATCCAAATGGACATTTGGTGAATTATTTAAATGTACAGGAGTATTAGGGTCACCAATAATTAAGAGCAGTAGGAGTTTAATTTGTGAGATTAAAAACTGAGGAGTGGGACCCTCCTATCAGTCACTCGAGTGATCAACCGACTGAAGAGCCGGCACTCGGTTTATCGGGCTGTTGCAGCGCGCGCCACTGAGCCACAGCACCGTCCAGCACCTGCTTCGATCGCGCCCCGCTGGAGCTGCCGCTCGGTGCCCTTATCACTCCACGAGCAGCCCAAAGTCCAGTTCGTCACCGCTCTCACGCGCTTACTCGTCCTCTGTTTTGCTCCCGCGAGGAACATCACCACCGCCCGCTCTCGGTGTCGCCGATCGCACGCCGCAACCAAACTTTGGTTGAGCGAGCTCTCCACAGCAAAAACAATCGCCACCGCATGCTCTTGCATGCTAACTCATCCACTCCAGCGTTGTGCGCTGCTGTTGGCCACCAATTGAAGAACAGCGCCACACGTTCGAAGTACCCCGGCGGAACTGGAAGCGGCTCACCGTGGACAGCACGCTACGGCCAACCTCACTTCCACGTCCCTACACAAGAAAGGTGTGTCACCATGTGTAGAAGATGTTGCCGAATGCTATTGGGCAAATGATCAACCATAGAACTTGAATTTCCATGTATACCGAAAGCTAGTTCATTGAGCCCGAGCTCACTTTAAACTGAAATTTGGATTCCACGTATCTTGTCGGTCGAGCTCGTTGGTCAGTAGGTTCTACACATGCTAGCGCACACTCTCGAGGAAGAAGCAACGGAAATCATCAAGAATCGGCAAGGATATGGCCGTTTTCCTTGCCGCCGACGGAAAACACCTCGGCTTACCGCCGAGAGTATGATTGCCACCATTTCTAGCTTCCAAGAGGTGTTGTTTCATGTTCATCGTGCTCCACTGATGCTCTCTGAACAATTCCTGATCAATTTGGTGCCGTGTAGCGTGAGACCGACCTCACTGGAACCCTAGGTTCCGCTGTTGCCGGTGCGCACGTGTTTCCGGCCATCGCCGGTGGCTGGCGAGCCCACAGATGAGTTCAGAAAGTCGGAAAATGGAGGGGCGGCGAGTTTGGCCCCTGAGGTTGCAGGGAACTCGGTTTCGGCGATCCTCTCCAGAGACCGCCACCGTCGGGTGCGTTTGGCGCAAGGAAGAAGATGCCGGACACGTGGGACCCACCAGCAGAGATTTACAGTTTTCCTGATTTTAAGTTTCTAGTTCAAACTTCAAACCCACGTAACTTTGGCTAGGAAACTCCAAATCGAGTGAACCAAATTTTGTTGGATTCAGCTCTCTGATTAATTTCCAATAAATTCTTTGGGGGGGGATTCTTCATTAATTTCCATCAAATCCTCATTTCTCCATCATTAATTCTTCAAAATTTGAACTGTTTAGAATTTTAACTGGAGAACCCTTTGTGGGGGAATTCTGAAATTTGGCCAGGAAGTTCATCATAATATCCCTGAGTGATGTAGAAAGAACAGGCTAGAGTCATGTTAAAAGTTGCTGATTGAAAGATATACCTTGGTTGCTAATGATCTGTTGTAGTTTAGAGCTAATTAAAGTTACTTTTAACCTTGGTCAGAGCACATGAGAGAAATGTGTTTCTTGTTTGATTGCGGCTCTCTTATGTGCCTTAGCACGAGGTTCTTCCACAAACTTGTGCTAAATTTGGATGTAAGGTACAAGTATTTAGGCGTGTGCTTTGCAACATTCATTCCATTACACAATGCAAACCCAGCATGTAGAGTTTCATGTATAGGAAAGACGTCTGAGTCTTGCTGAGCCATCGTGCTCACTGCTTGTGTTTGAAGCTTTTGCAGGATTCTATGAGGAGGAGACTCCCAAGGAAGAGACGGACCACCCGGAGGGCAACCCCGTCGAGTGGGAGTCGTCCACGCTGTCGTGTTAGTGTGTGTGCGTGCTAGTGGGAACATGTTCACGGGCTGAGCGTGAACTCTTTTGATTAGTCTATGCCCGTGATGTAGACTTGACTTATTTTGTTGTAAACATGTTCAGAACAGTTTATTGTAATAAAACATTAGCTTCCGCTTTATACCTTTTACGTGTGTTATCCGGTGCTGTGCAACACAGCACCCCTCAGCGTGATCCGTGCTAGTCGAGACCGTGTGGTCCTCGCAGCGTGTCTTGACCTCAAGAAACACCTGCACATGAATAAACATCCACTTTTTTAGAGCACATGTCCGCGACTTGGCTCATGTTAGTTTGAAAACCACAACATCTTACATGAGCACCTCACATAAGCATGTTGCAAACCATAGCAATGTATTAACCATTATAATCAGCCATAACGCATAAAAAACTTAGTAAGAGAATACTAAGCAAACATTCCATAAGCTAAGAAGCAAGTTGGAAACTTTGTGAGTAAAAAACAGAGTGGATGAAAATTAAACACTATGAAAACAGTTGCTCTACAGTGACAGTTACTCCTGAAATGCAATGAGAAAGTTCGGATAATCTGAAGCGGGTATTTCAGCAATATTCAAAACTTTGAATATAAATCCTCACTTTTATTCTAATTGCTAATGTATTCAGCACACATAGGTCTCACAATCTCCCCTTGATGAATGCATTGGCAACACCACTTAGAATTCGAACATTGGCTCATTTACATGAAAAAGTTTTGAAAGCAAATCCCCCCTTTTTTGAAATCAAAAATCAAATGAGAAAGAAATTAAATAACATATTCCCCGCTGAGAAGAACGTGTAAAAACTCTTGAATGTGCAATATGTGACATATTTCTCCCCCTTTGACAATGTATTCAACAAGGTTCAAAAGAGAAATTTAAATTTATTATGAGCATAATATGATGTATACATATAAAACAAAGCTCATAAAAGTCATACTTTCAGGTAACTTACACCATCACATCAATGTGATACATAATGTAGTGTAAGCCATGCTAGAGATCAAGTGTTAATTTTCAATTTAAGCAAGTCATGATCTCACAAACTGAACTATTTCAAAACCTGAAAGCATGACACATGTTGCTGCATTTTTCATTATCTTTTAAAGCACAAGTTCAGATCATATGACATTTGCAAGAGATTATATGCCGCATCAGCCTTATTGTGACACCCGGTTCCAAAAATGAACCAAGTGAATGCATATGTGTGCCCAGGATGTTCATCACACATACAGATGTATTCCAAAAACTGAATTTAAAATATAACCACAAAAGAATAATGTTTAAGTACTTTATTACATTGACTCAATGTCTCACTCATGTATATCTAACTTATTCTTGCAGCGGAAGACTCTAAATGACAGGGGAAATTACTAAAGACAGCAGGCTCCAATCTTCAACTCCACAGGCATGTTGACGGTAGTGCGCACGCCTAGTACTCCGCTTGTTCCTCGAAGTACTCTTCTCCTGTAGCTGATTTTTATGTGGTAATGCAAGGGTGAGTACATGTCGTACTCAGCAAGTGCGGGAAAAGTATGACATGTAGTTCACAACAAGGAAGGGAATAAAAAGGCTCGTTGCAGCAAGACTATTTTATTTCACAAACAGGGTAAAAGCAGCAACTATTTCTAAGTGAGTTCAATCCCATCATAACCAAATTAATGATCAACATTCCTTCATCATAATCCACCATCTATCATGTCTCATCCAGCCAATAATGTCTCTCAAGTTCATCTCATACTCATAATTATTCATAGCCATCTCATATTCATATAACCGAAACCAAACTCATTGTCATGACTCAAAACAGTCCCAAAACCAATCCCAATGACCATACCACAACCATACCAAATATCCATGCCATGTTTTGCCTCTAATAATGGACATTGGCCAGGTGCTTGTGACCGGAAGCACGGCTATCATGATAGTTTTGCACTCTGCAGAGGTGGCACCACTTTACCCACAATTTCGTGATTCCGTCACCCATCGGCGATTACAGAGAACCTCCATTATACCAGTACACAACCATCGGTGTATGACCAAGAGATCACAAAATAGCCTTTACAAAGGGGGCTACTAGGATGTACGGACCCACTGAGGTTTCACCGGCAGGCTCGAATCTCCATTCTCGCACCCATGGGCCCCCTCTTGTGCCACGCAGTTCCTACGGCAGTCCCTCTCGACTCCAATTCCCCGCGCCATCCAATGGTCCATAACAAGCTAGCAACACACCTAATTAGTCAGCTAAGCCGCACCCATATTTGGCCTTGTGGTGGCACTATTTTCCTGGCATGTGCTTGCATGAACCGGTCCTTAGATCTACGGCAAGCAAACCACCATCTCATTCAGAAACATCCACGAACCAATATTTACTAGATCTCCCCGATTCCATGCTCATCAACATTATCATGCTTTCATCATCATTATTCATATGAGTGCAGTAGCTAACCATGTTTTATTTTAGCTTCCCGTATCCCGTAAGTTAAGCGAAGCAAAAAGGAAAAACGACCATACCCAACTCATCAACTTTCCTGGCGACAAGGATGGTTAATCAAAACTAGTAAACTCCTATAAAAGGGTGTCCCATAAAGTTGACACAAGCATACGAGTTTTCACAAACAAAACAGTTTCAAAAGATGGGATCAATATGGTCAAGTGTCACTTGCCTTGCTCCCGTGGTTTGTGTTGCTCAAGTGTCTCAAAGTCTTGGTGCTGTAGCTCCTCGTAGACGGCCTCTTGAGCATGTCCTTCTACTCACGACCACGCACATACAAAATTTACAGCAATCAATCACAATGCACAAACTTTACTCAAGATGCAACGGGGTAGATGAATGCAAATCCTATAGTGCAGTTTTATAAAACCAGTTTGTACGTGTTCTTGCATGTTTTAATGGGTTTTCATGGGGTTTTATGATGAAAAAGGGTGTAGGGATCAAGTGTGGACGTGGTGATGATCTTGACACAAGATGTAGATCAATTCCACAGTCAAAAATTGATCAAAACATGATCTGTCTAAATATAAAAGTTTCTGCTCGAAGGGGGCGAAGAAAACGGGTGCGTAGAAACAGCGGCGACGTTGTAAGATGGCTAATAAAGACCTACTTCACTTTTTCCTTGCGGCAGGGCCTCTCTCCTAGCAAGGGAAGCAGCGGGGGATTTTTCTGCGGGGAATTATGGTAGGGCAGAACGTCGGGCTTCTTCTCCAGCGACGGCGAGGCGTGATGGGGCTTGACGGCGGGGCTCGCCGACGGCCAAACTCCGGCAAGGGTGTGGGGTGGGGAGGACTCGGCGACTTGGGCAGAGGGGGGGGGCAAGTCGGCGACTTGGGTAGAGGGGGGGCAAGTCGGCGACTTGGGCAGAGGGGGCTGGCAGCCAAAAGGAATAGGTGGGGCGGCTAGGGGTTATATTTATAAGGGAGAAAAAGATAGTCCCCGGGGTGGAAACAAAGAGTCCTAGCAAGATGGGACTCAACCAAAGAGTCCTAAAGGTGGAAACAAAGAGTCCTAAAGGTGGGAGATTTAACCAAAGAGTCCTAATGGTGTGGGACTTAACCAAAGAGTCCTAAAGGTGGGGGATAGAGTTCCCCCCCCCTCAAGGGCTGCTGCCAAGTGGTCCCCCCCCCTAATTGGTGAGGCCAATTTGGGGGAAAATCCCCCCCAAATGTGGGGAAAATTCCTCCTAGGGGAATTTTGGGGAATTTGGAGAAATTTTGGAATGGCTCAATTTAGCTATTTTGTTTTCATTACTCTTCATTTCTACATTCCTTTCTCCAGTTCTACTTCTTTTTAAATGCTTCTCTACATGAAAAATGTATGTAATGCATGGTAGTGAAATTTAGGGTGTTACAAACCTACCCCCTTAAAATGAATCTCGCCCTCGAGATTCGATAGAGTGGAAAAAAGATGGGGAAATTCCGCCTTGAGATCTTCCTCACGTTCCCATGTAGTTTCGACTTCGTGTGATGGCTCCATTGTACCTTGCACCAACGGATCACATTGTTTCTCGTGACCCTTTCCTTTACGTCCAAGATTTTGACGGGGTGTTCTGCATAGGTCAGGTCCTCTTGAAGCTCTAGCTCATCCATCGGTACTTGTTCTTCCAGTACTCTTAGGCATTTCTTGATCTGAGATACATGAAACACGCCATGCACGTCGGAGAGGTGCGTTGGCAGCTCTAGTTGATTGGCTACCTCTTATCGCTTGCCCAAAATCTTTAATGGCCCGATGTAGCGAGGTGCTAACTTGCCTTTGACGTTGAACCGTCGTTGGCCTCGGATAGTCGACACCTTAAGATACACGAAGTCTCCAACTTCGAAGGTCAATCTTCTTCGCCTATTATCCGCATAACCCTTCTGTCGTGACTGGGCGGCCTTTAAAATTTCACGTATCATTTGGACTTGCTTTTCGGCGTCTTGCAGCACTTCGGCTCTGAATACTTTCTCCAGTTGCATTCCAGAACAGCGGTGTGCTACATCGTCTACCATACAATGCTTCGAAGGGTGACATCTTCAAGCTGGCTTGATAACTATTGTTGTACGAGAATTCAGCATATGGCAAGCTCTTTTCCCAACTACGCCCATGTTTCAAGGCGCAAGATCTCAACATGTCTTCTGAAATTTAATTTGTCCTCTCAGTTTGCCCGTCGGTTTGCGGGTGATATGCGGAGCTGAAGTTCAACCGTGTACCCATGGCTTCATGCAGCTTCTTCCAGAACCTAGAGGTAAATTGAGAACCTCGATCTGCAACTATCCTCTCCGGAACTCCATGATGACATACGATTTGTGTGACAGACCGGAATCCGCACGTCCAGGATCTCAGAGGGTGGTGCCTCACGATGCGACACCTGACAGCACACATCATAAGGAAACATTGCATTACATGGAAAACCAACTGAATATGTACAAACTAGTACAAGACTTCAGTTACAAACTAAGTATTTGGATTACAACAGCGGAAGCTATGTTTATACAACTCATACCAATCTATCTAGCAAAAGTCGGTTGCCCAGCCCTATGGGCAACACACACTAGCTGCACTCCTCAGCTCAGCGCGGCGTGTACGGCTCCCACTCAACCGTAGTCCCCGACGGAGGGTAGCCCTCGCCGGTGGACTCATAACACGAGTCCGTGGGATACTCCTAACCTGAAAAACACTTATAGAAGCAACAGTGAGCACGATGGCTCAACAAGACTTAACCGACTCACCTATGCATGAAACTCTACATGCAGTTCACAACGAACATGGGATGGTTATTTGCAGCAAACGGACACGCCTATAAGTTCATCCTTATTTTATCTTTTAGCCACAAGTTAACAGTTCATGAATCTGAAGCTTAGTAAGCAATATATGGAGGCACACATGTAGCAATATAATTTAGGCATATCAGCAGAATTGAATCATAACATTCCATAATTTATCTACGGCACGATGCAGTGAACAAGCGATACTCATAACCACGAGGGAGGGCGAATCGACTCGATATACACCTGCAGGGATACCTGAAGAGCACGTCACGTACACCCATAATCGGAGCTGCACACAGCACGCTCCACTGATGTCGTACGGAACAACCTTTCACCCAACAGCCCAAACGTCGAACCGGTCGCACCGAAACGACAAGGAGGTTCCCTATACGGAGCATCTCTATATGCATGTTAGCAGATTTCCACCTTGCTGCCCTCAACCTACACCTATAAAACGGTGTGCTATGCCTCGACGCCCGGAGGTTTAGGCTACATCGTCTTATCGGGGCCCATATATCTGATTTTCCTTCGGTACGTTCAATACTTGTTCAGCAGGGCCGCACACGGATCGGTCCTCAATCGACACTTAAAGGGCTGCACCCACAAGACTTCCTCTTGCTGCACCCTAGCCCCTGCCTAGTCTCATTTTCTTACTAGAGTGATCTCGCAACATCGAACCAATCCCGTGTATCCCGACTCCTAAACTCATGAGTAGATTCCAACTACTCAACTTGTACCAAAGTTCTATGAACATTAAGCACACCGTATACTACTCGAGGACTTATACACTACCCTCACTCTTGTGGGAATAATCTGGCTATGCACTTGGGTTTCATCCATCCTACACCTAATGCACATACATACCACATACTAATTATACATAAAGCAAAACTTTGTAAAATTGGTTAATGCAAACCGGGGCTTGCCCTGTTGCTGCTGTTCAGTGGTTAGTGCTTTGTCTGGGAGGAGAAAATCCAGCACTTCCGGGGTTTCCTCGCCTTCAGCGACTAAACGTAAGCAATATACTATATGTCATTTTAAATTTCAATGTTTGGAACTAAATATGTAAATACCATAACTCTAGATAGCCCCCCTTTGGCTCTGAAATTTTTATGGTGGCTTGGTAGGGTCCAAGCCAGAAACTTGACCAAGTTTCATTTGAAACAAAGTTCATTGATCTCTGTACAAATAAAAGCCTATTTGGTCATTATTAGAGTCTCTAAGGATTTCCATGGATTTTCATGGTTCAACCCATTACATTATGGAAACTAGAATTTGAAATGGATCTAATGGAATTGGTTCCATGTCATTTGAATAAACCTAGATGAAGTTATGCCCTAAACAAGATTTGTCAAATCTGAAAAATATTTCTGTACATTTTTCCATTTTCTCAGGGCAGTTCACTTAATCACACCATTAGGGGGAATAAATTAACTTGAATGGATCTGAAATTTTTATTGTGACTCAAGGATTTTCAAATAAACATCATAGCCAAATTTCAGAATTTTCTATAAAAGAATTCTCCAGATAAAATTCCCAACACTTTAAAATTTAGGGAATTAATTTTGGAAAAGGAATAGGTTTAATAAAATGAAACTTGTTTTTGGTTAGTATTCAAAAAGATGAATCCAACAAAATTTGGTTCACTGAATTTTGAGCTTCCTAGCAAAAGTTATATGCATTTGAAGTTTGGACCAAATCTGAAAATCATAGAAATGTTTAAACTCTGGTTGTGGGCCCCACTCCTTAAACCGGCCATCTGAGATCATGGCCACACCGCAGCCCACGGGGTTTTACTCGTGCTGCCGCACCGGATCCTGGCCGCAAAAGTGGATTCCCGCTGAGAAACAGGGACTGACCGGTGTACCCGGCCCCCCCTTCGTCTACCTCGTGACAACCCACGACCCCTGCGTCGGCGCTTCGCCGGAGGGCTCGCCGCAGGCCATTTTACCGCACGACCTTCGACGGATATCGCCACCTGTGCCCAACTTTTCTTGGGGAACATGTTGGTGCACTCACCGAAGCTCGGCGATGGCCGGAACCACGCTCGCGACGGTGACAGCGGCGATCCCCACTACGGCGATGTCGCCCGAGCTACTCAGGGCCTTATTTTGGAACAGTTTGCTCCTACAGCTCTGCTGTAGCATGCTGAGCATGAAAATGAACTCGGTTTGCCATGGAAACGGCCGGAGCTAGGACCTCACCGTCGACCTAGGGCTAAAACGGCAGATACTCAAAAAATTCGAATAGCAGCACCAAAACTCGACGGTTTCTAATGGTCTTTGATCCTAGGTGGTCGTCGGGACATGTAGAACAAGTGTTTAGCTTGGTATACGCGGTGGTGGACCGATCACCACAAATTTTGGATTCTTGGCTAGCTCGGTTCTTTGAACACCGAGGAATAAACGCGGAAATTCTCTCCCGAAAGGGCACGAAAATGGGTAGAGTTTTCACTGTGAGTTCAAGCAGCCCCTGGCACGTCTAGTTGCTGTTGATCGTCGGTCACGAGGACGCTTAGATTGGCGGCGCACCGAGGACCCGAGGAGAGCGACCGACGAGGTGTTTTGCTTTGGTTGTGTGCGAGGCTGAATGGAGAGGGTGAGGGGGGATTCACGTGGACTGGCGTGTCAATCAAGTGCCGCACACGGCGTCCTCAGCCCCGAGCAGGAGATGGCACAGAGGCGAGGCGGTTGGGCGCCGGCACTCGAGAGCTGGTGTAACATCCCAAAATCTGCTAAAGAGGAGAATTTAAAATTTTTTGGATGTATTGCATGTGGAGTAGCAATTCAAATTCAAACTGGAATTTCGATTTGAATCAAACCAGAAAAAGAAAAACGAAAAAGGAAAAATAAAAAGGAAAAACTGGCCAGTGGGCCGAAAGTCCACCCAGCTGGCCCAGATCCCGCGCGCGCCCCGCTCCCTCTCTCTGACACGCGGGGCCCGCCCGTCATCATCTTCCCCCGCGCGCCCCAACCGACCCCGGCCCTCTCTCTCGCACCTGAATCAAAACCAACCTCTGGAACCCGCGCCCCCAGCCCGATCTTCGGTGCTGGGCGCTGCTACATATCCAAACCGATCCTCCGCCGCCTCTCCTCGTGCATTCCACGCAAGGAAACTCGCCGAATTCCCCAGCGCCGCTCCCTTTTTTCTCTCCGTTGAGAACCGAAGCTTCTACCGCCGATTTCCTTCGATCCTCACTCGAATTTCCTGATCTAACATGCTGATCATATTCCACCGCCTCCGGGGAGTCTCGCAGGTGAAGGAAACCCGGTGTTTTGCGCTCTGGACACAGCTCCGGCGAGCACCGCCGTGTTTTCACCTCGGACCTCGTCGCCGACCGCGTTGCAGGGCCTAGAAATCCAAGTTTTAGGAAGCAGAAGCCACATGGGAAGCAGAAATCCAAGTTTTAGGAAGTATAGACGAAAACCCGAAGATCTCCGGTGAGATCGCCGCCTCCCGCCGCCGCGCGCCACCGGGCAGCGCCACCTGCGCACGGCCAGGGCGACGTGGCCCCCTGAGGCCCGTCCATTTTAAATCGTTCGGTTCCTATTAGATCTAACCCGTACCGCTTCGCGTTGTAATCTCAGCCGTCTGTTTTAAATCGGGCGGTCCACGTCGGCCCCGCATTATAAAGGCCGGGAATCTTATGCGCTACCCCCTGGGGATCTCGGAAAACACGAGCTAGCCCCGGAAACTTCTGATCTAGCCCCTGGACCTTCAAAAATTTATGTAAATTCATTTAAAACTCAGTTTTAGCCCCTGGACTTAATAAAAATTAGGAAAACCCCCTCTGTTATGTGTAATTAGGCCTCTGAAAATTTAGGAAATAGTAAATTAAACCCTGTAGTAGGGTGGATTTGCCTTTTAGACCCAATAGGATATTAAATTCAGAAATTTGAATATGTGACTAGGATTTAAGTTAAAAGGTGAGGCAAACACATGTGCAAATGCAAATTTAAACTCTCCTAGCACTTGGAAAACTTTAGAATGAGTTGAAAATAGATTTTAGGCTGAAATGAAATCTGCCTATGTATTGCTCATTTTATTATTATCTCTAGAGACACATTTTAGGCTAGGAAATAATTCTAAAAACTAGTAAAATAAATTTAAATTTGTTTCACATCAGAGAGGAAGTTCAAAAATATTTTATTGAACATTTTAGATCAGAACCTATTCTGTTTAGATGATATGCCTTACTATTTTAATACTAAAATTTACTTTTAGGCATAGAAAATAAATCTGAAAATATAGGAAAATAAGTATGCATAATTAGGTAATGATAAATGAGGTCTCCAAATCCAAAAACTTTAGTTTAGGATTTTGTAGAAGATCTGAAAAACTATTTGGAGTATAAAATTCATATATAGTGTGCAAATAGACATCTGAATATAAAAGTTAGAAATGATATATATATATATATATATGCTTAAAAGTGCATGTAGGTCAAAAATCAACACATCTAGGGTAACCACAACACCTAAACTTGTGAATAACTTTAGTATGTATGTATGTGTGGTTTGCATGAGTGAAAGTGTGAACTATGGCTTATGGATTGTTGTTTTCTTTTGCTATGTGTATTGGCATGAGTAGAACCTGCCCCAGAGCAAGTTCTCCCCTTCCAAGACCAAGACTTTCCATTCCCAAAGCAGCAGGAAGAAGGCAAGTGTCCTTGAACACTTTGATCCTAAACTAGGATGTGTAGTTAGAATTTAATTGCATGGTCAATTTGGAATATGATACCCATGCTAGGAAGTTTCCCTAGAATTGCATTATCTTGTTTCCTTGTAGCTTGGGTTGGGATTTATTTTATCATGTCATCTATTCATATGCTTATGCTTAGCCATGCTTAGAATGGGATATGTGGGATATGAGATCATCAACTTATTTACCTTACTCTTGAATGAGATATTATGAGCTATGTAGAGATAGGGATCAAGGCAAGTTGGATGATTTGGTTGGTGCTATGTGCACGAGACTCGGGTTTGTGTTTAGTGCTTGCCTGGATCCTAAGGACCGGTTCATGGAGCATGTAACCTGTCTTTACCGTGCCAACCACATGCTGAGATGGGGCAGCTTGGCCAATTAATTAGGTGTATCTACGGCGTAGTATGAGTGTTTTGGATGGTGCGGGGAATAGGTGTCAGCTGGACTACCATATGAACCGCAAGGCTCAAGAGGGGGCCACTGCAGCGGGGTTGGAGCCTTTTGTATGCTGTTAGGGGTGAAACCTCAGTGGGCCCATGCTCGTCGGGAATCCCTTTGTAAAGGCCTCATAGTGATCTCCTGGTTACAAACCTGGGAAGTGTGAATGTGGTTCGCGACCACTAGCATAATGGAGGTTCTTTTAGTCCACCCGACAACGGGGGATGAAATCACTACATGTGGGTACAGTGGTGCAACTCTGCAGAGTCAAAACTGTCATGACAGCCGTGCTCACGGTCAAGAGCGGCTTGGACTTATTCATGATTAGAGGATGATGAATTGGGAAGTTGAGGATGTTAAGCGGGAAGCTTAACATTGAAGATGAGACTTTGTTTACTTGATATTGATGATGGGTTCAGGGATTGGGACCATTTCACCTGTGTAGTAATGTAGGTGCTTAATAAGCTAAGGTGATAGGTATTAATTGCATAGTGCTTAAACCATGAGTTTCAACCTCTCCTTGCTCTAGCCATGCATGACATAACTTTCCCACACTTGCTGAGTACCAACGGTACTCAAACTTGCATTTCTGTTGGTTTAAATTGCTGCTCAGGTCAAGAGGATGATGTGGTCTTCAATGACCAAGACTTCGGACCCGAAGAAGGATTCTAGGTTCACGGAGTCCCCCGGGCAACGCCTGTGACGAAGCCCACATGATTTATATTCCGCTGCTGCTTTATTTACATGTTATGAACATATTATCGTCCCTTGAGACGTATGCGATGTAAGACTTATTTATATTCGAATACTTGGCTTGTAATAAATGATGCTTCACTATTTGTCATCACATGTATGAGAAAATGATCCTGGCATACATGTGATATTCACTCGGTTGTTCTTCGGAGAAACCGGGTGTGACAGCTGGCGCGCATGCGCCCTATGCACGAGTGAAAGAAACAGAAGACTTCAATGGAAAGTCATCTGATCAGTGTGCCCCTCCCCTCTAAATCCTTTTTCCATTTTTGCTGGAAATATCCCATCTACTCCCTCTTAAATAGTAAGCTTAGCCACCAAGTCAGTGAGTAAATTTGAATTCCCCAAAATGAAATTGGTTTGGCTGAATTTGCTTCACAATTTCAATTTCAAGTTCAAATTCAGTTTTTAATTAATGCAAATTTAGCTCCCTTCAAGATGAACTCCAATGGGGATGAAAATTGGTGGACTAACTCAGAAAAATGTGCTGAGTTTGAATATGAAGTCAACTTTTGAATTCATGTGATGAAAGTGGCTGCAATTTGAATTTGCATTCAAATTGGCCCCCTTTTTCAAATGTATCCAAAAGTGCCTCAAAAAGGCTTCGATTTGCATGAAACTTGGCCTGAGCCTTCCCCAGAATATTTAAGGTCTAGGGGTGAGCTCAACCTCTCATGTTTATGTGTATGACTCCTACTTTTTGAAATTATGGCTTTCCCCTCTAATCACCCTTATGATGGTGTTTACTTGCTCTTCGCAAGTGTTCGTAAGCTATCCACCAAATGAGCTGTGGTGTTGTGAGGTGATGAAATGAACACTTTTGCAAGTCCATTCTTGGGCTTTTACATCCCTCCCCCCTTAAAAGAATCTCGTCCCAAGATTATAAAAGAAGAGACAACGATGTAAGAGGAGATTACCCATGATGAGACGCCATGAAATCCGGGTAGTTTGAGCAAAGGAATTCCTCTCTCGCCCACGTTGCTTCTTCGGCGGTGTGGTTACTCCAAAGTATATTGTAGAACCACAGCGTTCGGCTACATGTGGTCCGAGCCTTCTCATCAATAATTGCCACCGGATATTCAGCATATGTCAATTCCGGTTGCAGCTCACCAATGTCTTCGGTGGGCACAGCAGCCGTATATTCTAGACATTTCCGTAGTTATGAAACATGGAAAACATCGTGAACACCAGTGAGAGATGCCGGTAGCTCCATTCTATACGCCACTGGTCCACACTTCTCGGTGATAGCATAGGGTCCAATAAATCTAGGGCGAGCTTCCCCTTCACGCTGAATCGGTGCACGCCTTTCATCGGAGATACACGGAGGTACACGTGTTCCCCGACATCGAAGTGCAGCGGCCTATGCCTTGAAGTTGGCTTGAATCATCTGAACGCGCTCTTCGGCGTCGTTCACCACATCATCCCCGAACGTGACCCTTTCACCAGACTCGCACCAGTTCAATGGGTGTGGCATTTGCGACCGTAGAGAGCCTCATATGGTGCCATCTTGATACTCGCTTGATAGCCGTTGTTGTACGAGAATTCCGCCAATGGTAGATGATCATCCCAGTTTCTACCGTGGTGGATGGCGCACACTCTCAACATGTCTTCTAATACTTTTTTCACCTTCTCAGATTGCCCATCTGTCTGAGGGTTATAGGCGGAGCTTCTAATCAGCTTAGTACCCAATGCAGCGTGCAACTGCTCCCAGAAACGAGATACAAATAGTGCACCTCGATCTGAGACTATGGTCTTGGGTACCCCATGTAAGCATAGAATCCTTGCAATGTACAACTCCGGATATTTGCTGGCATTGTAACGAGTATGCACGGGAATGAAGTGAGCCGACTTGGTCAATCGGTCAACTATTACCCAAATGGAATCATGCTTGTTGGAAGTCAGTGGTAATCCCACAATGAAATCCGTGCTCACATCTTCCCACTTCCATGCTGGGATTTTCAGGGGTTGCAGCGGCCCTGATTTCCTCATGTGATCCGCTTTCTCGTCTACATGTATCACACTCGGATACGTATTTAGCCACTTCCCGCTTCATCCGTGTCAACCAAAATTTTCTCTTCAAATCTTGGTACATTTTGTTGCTACCCGGATGAATGGAGAATTTAGACAAGTTAGCTTTATCAAGTATCTTCTTCCTCAGCTCCATAATCCGGGTTACGACTATGCGGTCATTGAACCACAGCGTCCCCTCATCATCTTTCCGGAAACATTTGATTTCCTTGTTGTCTATCCGTCTCCGGAGATGTGCCATACCCTTGTCAACTTTTTGAGCTGCAATGATATCCTCCCTAATGGTAGGGATGAGGACAAGGTTGTAGAGTTACCCATAACAAACCAAGTATAAACTCGGCTCTCCCTCCTCCACCGGTGTAATGGTGAGGTTATGGATATGTGATTTCCGACTGAGCGCGTCGGCAACCACGTTCGCCTTGCCGAGGTGGTAATTAATCTCAATCTCGTAATCTTTGATTAGTTCTAACCACCTCCTTTGTCTCATATTCGGCTCCTTCTGGGTGAAGATATACTTCAAGATCTTGTGGTCAGTGTAGAGATGCACCAAATTCCGCAGGAGATAGTGCCTCCACATCTTCAGCGCCAAAACCACAGCAGCGAGCTCAAGATCATTAGTTGGATAGTGCTGCTCATGGTTTAGAAGTTGGCATGAGACATATGTGACCACACGTCCATCTTGCATCAACATGCAGCTGAGCCCGATACCAGACGCATCACAATACACATCGAAGGGCTTGGTCGTATCCGGTTGAGCTAAGATCTGGGCTGTTGTGAGATGCTTCAACAATGCTTGGAACGCTGCTTCACATGCTGAGTTCCAAACATACTTTGTTCCGTTTTTCAGTAACTCTGTCATCGGCTTAGCAAGTTTGGAGAAGCTTGGAATGAGTCTCCGGTAATATCCTGCTAAACCGAGGAAGCTTCTGACTTCATGGACAGAAGTAGGGGCTTTTCATTTCAGCACTTGCTCAATTGTGCTTGGGTCAACCGCAATGCCTTCCACTGAGATGATATGTTCCAAAAAGGGCACTTGGCTGATCCAAAACTCACATTTGCTGAACTTGGCATAGAGCTTATGGTCCCATAGTCGTTGAAGAACGATTCTTATGTGTTCGGCGCGTTCTGCTTCTGTCTTGGAGTAAACCAAGATATCATCAATGAACACCACAACAAACTTATCCAGCTCCAGCATGAACACCGAGTTCATGAGATACATAAAATGTGCCGGATCATTGGTGAGACCAAAAGACATGACGAGATATTTATATAAGACATATCTCGTCGAGAAGGCCTTCTTTGGGATATCCTCCGCCTGGATTTTTATTTGATGATACCCAGAGCGAAGGTCCATCATTGAGAGCACACTTGCACCCACAAGCTGATCAAACAGGATGTCAATACGGGGCAGTGGGTATATGTTCTTGATGGTGACGGTGTTGAGCGGCCGGTAATCCACACACAGCCTCAAGGTTTCATCCTTTTTCTTTACGAACAGCGCCGAGCATCCCAAAAGCGAGGAACTCGGTCTAATGAAACCCTTGCTCAACAGATCATTGAGCTGTTCTTTCAATTCAGCCAGCTCGTTCGGAGCCATTTTGTATGGTCTCCGTGAGATAGGAGTAGTCCCGGGTGCAAGCTGAATCTTGAACTCTACATCCCGCTCAGGTGGCATGCCCGGAAGATCATCCGGAAACACATCGGGGTATTCCCGGACTACGGGGATGTCCTCTTACTTGAGAGCTTCAGTATTATAATTTTCTGAAACTTCTGAGACAGGGTTGTCTAATATCATTGAATGCGGACGGTGGAATGGAGAATTCAAATGGACCGTCCGTGACAGAGTGTCCAGGACAGCGCCATGGTAGCGTAACCATGACATCCCTAAGATTGCATCAATCTTCTGTCCCGTAAGGATTATCAAGGTAGTGGGATATATCTTCCCACCTAAGCACAGAGGTGCTTTTGGAATCATCATATTTGCTGAAATCTTCCCTCCCGGTGAGCAGATCATATATGAGCAGTCGGTTGGGAAGACTTGCATTTAATGCATAGCCACATAGGATGCACTTATGAAACTGTGGGTTGCACCTGAATCGAATAAAATGATGATTGCTTGGTTGTTTAGAGTGAACGTACCCGCCAGCACATTTTCTCACTCCGGGGCATCCTCATTGTCAAGGTTGCGAACGCCACCGGTTCACTGACCAATCTTCTTGACACGAGGTAGGCCTCGAGCACCGCCCTGATATTGGGCTTGCCCGCTGCTCTGCTTCCCCTGGGGACAGTCCTTCAAGAAATGGCCCGCCTGGCCACACGTGTAGCAGTTGTAGCGAGGCGGTCCTCCGTTGATCGGCGGATGGAAACCCAGGGCGCGTTGTGGTGGTGGAAATGCCCGGGGTACCATCTGCTGCTGCTGTTGCAGTCTCGGCGGTGGCATCGGCGATCGGAACGGGGGATGCTGGAAAGAACAACCCCCGAACTGCTGAGGTCGCACCGGTGGATGCCACTGCTGACCGGATGGTGTCCGATACACCATGCGATATTTTTGAGGAGCTCCACCCCCACTGCTGGGTGGAGCGCTGCGCTTTCGCTGCTCAGCCGCCAATTCCCGTTGAGTATCTTCTTGCATGATCGAGGCGTTGACGAGATCGTTGAACATGCCGCGATTGCATTGGACGAGATGCGTCTTCATATCGGGATTCAAACCCCGATAGAAATGCTCTCGCTTCTTCTCCTCAGTGGCGACATAATCCGACGCATACTGCGCCAGATGGTTGAAGGCACGGGAGTAGTCGTGGGCACTCCTCCCGCCCTGTTTTAGCTCCAAGAACTCTTGGAACTTCCGCTTCATTATCCCGGGAGGGATATGGTAGGCGCGGAACGCCTCCCGGAATTCTTCCAATTCCACGACGTGGCCAGCCGGCAGTGAGGCGACATAGTTCACCCATCACGCCCCAGCGGCACAGTGAAGCTGCTGCGCTGCAAACAGAGTATTCTGCCGCTACGTGCATCGGAGCAGCCCGAACTTGGACTCGATCGTCCGCAGCCAGTTGTCGGCCTCCAGGGGTTCTGCTGCTTCAGTGAACACCGGAGGGTGCGTACTCATGAAGTCCGAGTACGTCACAACATGGGGCTCATGAGGCCCCCTCTCTTGACGCCCCCCCACCTGGGACTTATTTTGTACGATCGTGCGGAGCAGATCAGTCTTCTCCTCAGGATTGCCCACTAGGGCCGCGATCACATCCACTAATGTAAGCGGAGGCGGTGGTGGTGGTTGTTGCTGTGGGGTGCTGTCGTAGGCAGGTGGCTGGGAGTCATCGCCCCCCTGCTAGCTAGAGCCTCCGACCTCATGGATGGCCCGAGTGCGAACCATCTGCAACCATACGACAATAAAAATCAGTCCCGCAACATACTTCATGCAGGCCAATAAAATAGGCGTAAAACATAATGACAGTAACATATGCGATACATCTCGTATATAGATAATGTAATAACTTTGCACAAGCTACACCATTACCAGACCAAATACAGTCTAGTTTAATCCAAATTGACGGACTTCCTCTTTGGAAGTTCATCCCAACTAGGTTTGGTCACTACAAGATGTTAATATCGCTTTGTCATCACGTATACTATCCTTTGATCTTCAATACTACACAAACATGGTCTCTAGCAAAACAAACTTGAGTAGGACATATACTCAAATCTTTCACTAGTTGAAGATAACCACTCACGAGTATGTTCTACCCCATTGGACGTACTTAAACCCCCTAGGGTACAACAATCTCTCAAATGAGTTCAACTGTCATCCCTCTGCCAGAATGACCAGTTTCTACATATTCCAGATTTTCATCTGGTGCTGGGCATTTTCATGACTCAAACTGAATACCAAAGTTAAGGTTAACTTCAGTATCTTTCCAACTAGTATTTATTTGCCCTCATATCAGCTCTGGTTAAAATGTTACGATAATTCAAAATCAACAGATTTTCTGGAAGAATTTCAACAGCACCTCCTTTGGAAGTTGCTGTTTTCAACTCTAATTTCCACTGAATTCCGTGCTGAAATTGTAGAAACTTTGAATTAGAAAGATGTAACACATCTCCTACCATTTCCAAAAAGGTGTCATGTGAAAATTTTATATTTTTCTACTGGAAGTTATGCTTGAAAAACAGAACAGTCCCGAGAGTATTTTAAATCTGTCCTGGTTCTGGACAGTTTACATTCCTCTGGACTTTAAACCATCTTAATGTGTGATTCTGCTCTGGAAGTCTACAACAAAGTTCTAGAGTACTTAAACACCTTTTCATAACTATATCCCACACCTCCATTGGCTAAATAATCTGTGAGTTATGCTCTGTTAAACTTCAGCAGACTTGCTGCCAAAACAGAGCACTCTGTTTTTCAGTCCCTTTGAGCTAAACTGATCAACTATTGAAGTTTTCTACCCAACCAGGGTCCTAAATATTGTAACTTGGTTATTTTAGTTCATTGTTACCATTATCTTTCATGCAAATGCCTAGTATATGTCGGTACTGCGTTCCTCACAAAAAGAAAATCCTAATCGGATTATACCAGAATATACGTCTCAATTGTGGCACTAAACAGTCCCTCGGACACGTGTACTACATGGTTTACAAGCATGGTATGTACCTGCAGAAGAACACCCAATAATGATGCACTCAAGGGTTTTTTTCATTTCAGGCAGGTACATATTTGAAAGTAAATACATATGCCCGTATCATTGCCATACGTCTGTCCTTGAGTTATGCCACGTCTCAAGGTACATGATCGTGTTTTCACAACACACGACGGGGAACCCGAGTAGAGCGTGAACGGGTCGTCACGGTTGGGAATTCTGTCAACCCAACAGATACCACCTAATGCCCTGCAGGGCACGCCGATGGCAAGCACTGCGTATGTCCTCCTGGGCTATTTCCAGACGAACACACTATCTCGTTACTGACCACACGATGGGGTCTCCACTTGCTTGCCTAATGCACGATAGGGATCAGCGTTTCATATGAACTCAGGAACATGAAGAGTCCAAGAGTTTCATATTAACGTCTCACACCAAGCTGTGAGACCTATCCCTGAACCACATTCCTCGTCACGGGAGCTAACCGAAATTGAACCGCTTTCGGTGGCGTTCCTTACCATTCTAACCTAAGCGTAGGTGTGTCGTTACATAATCAAAATTCAGAATTATAACACATATGTTAGTCTTGCCACTCTAAGTAACTATGCTAATATAGTCCTTACTTGGGCAAACTAGCGAATCCTCACTATAAATCTAAGTTTTCCCGTAATACAGTCCTTAATTAGTTTGCTATCCCCAATGCGGCTCTGATACCAGCCTGTGACGGACCAGAATCCGCACGTCCAGGATCTCAGGGGGTGGTGCCGCACGATGCCACAGCCGACAGCACACATTATAAGGAAACATTGCATTACATGGAAAACCAACTGAATATGTATAAACTAGTACAAGACTTCAGTTGCAAACTAAGTATTTGTATTACAACAGCGGAAGCTATGTTTATACATCTCACACCCACCTATCTAGCAAAAGTCGGTTGCCCAGCCCTATGGGAACCCACACTAGCTGCACTCCTCAGCTCAGCGCGGCGTGTACGGCTCCTACTCAACCGTGGTCCCCGACGGAGGGTAGCCCTCGCCGGTGGACTCGTAACCCGAGTCAGTGGGATACTCCTCATCTGAAAAACACTTATAGCAGCAACAGTGAGCACGATGGCTCAACAGGACTTAACCGACTCACCTTTGCATGAAACTCTACATGCAGTTCACAACGAACATGGGATGGTAATTTGCAGCAAATGGACACGCCTATAATTTCATCCTTATTTCATCTTTTAGCCACAAGTTAACAGTTCATGAATCTGAAGTTTAGTAAGCAATATTTGGTGGCAAACATGCAGCAATACAATTATGCATGTCAGCAGAATTGAATCATAACATTCCATAATTTATCTACGTCACGACGCAGTGAACAAGCGGTACTCATCACCGCGAGGGACGGCGAATCGACTCGATATACACCTGCAGGGATACCCGAAGAGCACATCACGTACGCCCATACTCGGAGCTGCACACAGCACGCTCCACTGATGTCGTACGGAACAACCTTTCACCCAACAGCCCAAACGTCGAACCGGTCGCACTCAAACGGACAGGAGGTTCTCTACACGGAGCATCTCTCTATGTCCGTTAGCAGATTTCCACCTTGCTGCCCTCAACCTACACCTATAAATCGGTGTGCTATGCCTTGACGCCCGGAGGTTTAGGTTACATCAGTTTATCGGGGCCCATATATCCGATACGCCTTCGGCACGTTCAATACTTGTTCAGCAGGGCCGCACACGGATCGGTCCTCAATCGACACAAACAGGGCTGCACCCACAAGACTTCCTCTTGCTGCACCCTAGCCCCTGTCTAGTCTCATTTTCTTACTAGAGTGATCTCGCAACACTCGAACCAATCCCGTGTGTCCCGACTCCTAAACTCCCGAGTAGATTCCAACTACTCAACTTGTACCGAAGTTCTATGAACATTAAGCACAGCGTATACTACTCGAGGACTTATACACTACCCTCACTCTTGAGGGAATAATATGGCTATGCACTTGGGTTTCATCCATCCTACACCTAATGCACATACATACCACATACTAATTATACATAAAGCAAAACTTTGTAAAATTGGTTAATGCAAATCGGGGCTTGCCTTGTTGCTGCTGGTCAGTGGTTAGTGCTTCGTCTGGGAGGAGAAAGTCCAGCACTTCCGGGGTTTCCTCGCCTTCAGTGACTAAACGTAAGCAATATACTATATGTCAATTTAAATGCAATGTTTGGAACTAAATATGTAAATATCATAACTCTAGCTAGCCCTCCCCTTTGGCTCTCAAATTTTTATATTGGCTTGGTCGGGTCCTAGCCAGAAACTTGACCAAGTTTCATTTGAAACAAAGTTCATTTGATCTATGTACAAATAAAAGCCTATTTGGTCATTATTAGAGTCTCTAAGGATTTCCAGGGATTTTCATGGTTTAACCCATTACTTTCTGGAAACTAGAATTTTAAATGTCTCTAATGGAATTGGTTTCATGTCATTTGAATAATCCAATATGAAGTTATGCCCTAAACAAGATTTGAGAAAATCTGAAAAATGTTTATGTACATTTTTCCATTTTCTCAGGGCAGTTCACTTAATCACACCATTAGGTGGATTAAATGAACTTGAATGGATCAAAATTTTTACTGTGACTCAAGGATTTTCAAGTGAACATCCTAGCCTAATTTCAGAATTTTCTATAAAAGAATTCTCCAGATAAAATTCCCAATAGATTAAATTTTAGGGAACTAATTCTGGAAAAGAAATAGGTTTAATAAGCTGAAACATATTTTGTTGGTTAGTATTCAAAAAGATGAATCCAACAAAATTTGTTTCACTGAATTTGGAGCTTCCTAGCAAAAGTTATATGCATTTGAAGTTTGGACCAAATCTGAAAATCATAGAAATGTTTAAACTCTGGTTGTGGGTCCCATTCTTTAAACCGGCCATCTGAGATCGCGGCCACACTGCAGCCCATGGGGTTTTACCCGCGCTGCTGCACCGGATCCCGGCCGCAAAAGCGGATCCGCGCTGGAAAACAGGGACTGACCGGTGGACCCGCCCGCCCCTTCGTCTACCTCGCGACAACCCATGACCCCTGCGTCGGCGCTTCGCCGGAGGGCTCGCCGCCAGCCATTTTACCGCACGACCTTCGATGGATTTCGCTACCTGTACCCAACTTTTCTTGGGGAACACGTTGGTGCACTCACCGAAGCTCGGCGATGGACGGAACCACGCTCGCGATGGTGACAGCGGCGATCCCCACTCCGGCGATGTCGCCCGAGCTACTCAGGGCCTTATTTTTGGAATGGTTTGCTCCTACAGCTCCGCTGTAGCATGCTGAGCATGAAAATGAACTCAGTTTGCCATGGAAACGGCCGGAGCTAGGACCTCACCGTCGACCTAGGGCTAAAATGGCGGATACTCGAAAAACTCGAATAGCAGCGCCAAAACTCGACGGTTTCTAATGGTCTTTGATCCTAGGTGGCCATGGGGACATGTAGAACATGTGTTTAGCTTGATATACGCGGTGGTGGACCGATCACCACGAATTTTGGATTCTTGGATAGCTCGGTTCTTTGAACACCGAGGAATAAACGCGGAAATTCTCTCCCGACAGGGAACGAAAAAGGGTAGGGTTTTCACTCTGAGTTCGAGCAGCCCCTGGCGCGTCTAGTTGCTGTTGATCGTCGGTCACGAGGACACTTGAATCGGCGGCGCACCGAGGACCCGAGGAGAGCGGCCGACGAGGTATTTTGCTTTGGTTGTGTGTGAGGCCGAATGGAGAGGGTGAGGGAGGATTCACGTGGACTGGCATGTCAATGAAGTGCCGCACACGGCGTCCTCAGCCCCGAGCAGGAGGTGGCACAAAGGCGAGGCGGTTGGGCGCCGGCACTCGAGAGCTGGCGCGCATGCGCCCTGTTCGCGAGTGAAAGAAAAAGAAGACTTCAGTGGAAAGTCTTCTGACCAGTGGGTCCCCCTCCCCTCTAAATCCTTTTTCCATTTTTGCTGGAAATATCCCATCTACTCCCTCTTAAATGGTAAGCTTAGCCACCAAGTTAGTGAGTAAATTTGAATTCACAAAAATGAAATTGGTTTGAATGAATTTGCTTCACAATTTGAATTTGAAGTTCAAATTCAGTTTTGAATTATTGCAAATTTAGCTCCCAATAAGATGAACTCCAATGGGGATGAAAATTGGTGGACTAACTCAGAAAAAATATGCTGAGTTTGAATATGAAGTCAACTTTTGAATTCAAGTGATGAAAGTGGCTGCAATTTGAATTTGCATTCAAATTGGCCCCCTTTTTCAAATGTCTCCAAAAGTGCCTCAAAAAGGCTTGGATTTGCATGAAACGTGGCCTGAGCCTTCCCCAGAATATTTATGGTCTAGGGGTGAGCTCAACCTCTCATGTTTATTTGTATGACTCCTACTTTTTGAAATTATGGCTTTCCCCTCTAATCACCCTCTTGATGGTGTTTACTTGATCTTCGCAAGTGTTCATAAGCTATCCACCAAATGAGCTGTGTTGTTGTGAGGTGTTGAAACAAACACTTTTGCAAGTCCATTCTTGGGCTTTTACAATTTGCTCCATATATAGCTCGGCTAGTTGTGCGACGGTGTACTTGGTTCTCACAGGAAGTGGGCTGTTTTCGTCAATCGGTCCACGATAACCCAAATAGAGTTGTAGCCGTACTGAGTGTGCGGCAATGCGACTATGGAATCGATGCTGATATCTTCCCACTTCTACTCGGGTACTTTTAATGGCTGCAACAATCCAACGGGTTTTTGATGTTCGTCCTTCACTCGTTGGCACGTGTCACATAGGGCAACATATTCAGCTATGTCCCTTTTCATACCATCCCACCAATAGAAAGTTTTTAGGTCCTTGTACATCTTTGTACAGCCGGGGTGTATGGAATAAGGCGAGTCATATGCCTCCTTTAGTATCGTGTCGCGGATGTGCTTCACGTTAGGCACACAAATCCTTTTCCCTAACCAAAGCGTGCCTTTCTCGTCTTCCTTGACATCCTTTTCTATGCCTTGTCGGATTGTGTCCTTGATTTCCTTTATTTCCTCATCCGTTGCTTGGCCATCTCGTATCTCTTGTTCCAGCATTGAGTTCATTTCTATCACCTCCATCTCATTCAAGAACCCGAGACATAACCGTTCAAACTCCTTACGCAGCTCTGGTGGCAGCTCCCAAACCGTGAGTTGGTGACGTGCTCCCTTTCAGCTCAACGGATCAGCTACTATGTCGGCCTTTCCGCTGTGATAGTTGATTCCAACATCATAATACTTCATGAGTTCCAACCATCGATGTTGCCTCAAATTCAGATCCCTTTGCGTGAATATATACTTGAGGCTTTTGTGATCCGTATAGATCTCACATTGGTGACCAAGGATATAATGCCTCCAAATCATCAAGGCATGTACCACGGCTGCAAGTTCCAAGTCATGTGTGGGGTAATTCAGCTCGTGTTTCTTGAGTTGTCTCAATGCATAGGCTACCACTTCGCCTCCTTGCATGAGAACACATCCGAGCCCTTATCTTGATGCGTCACAATATATATCAAAACTCTTGCTCACATCCGGCAATACCAAAACTCATGATGTTGTTAATCTCTTCTTGAGCTCCTCAAAGCTGACTTGACATGTTGGTGTCCACTGAAATGCTTTCCCTTTCATGAGCAATTCAGTCATGGGCTTTGCTATTTTGGAGAAATCCTTGATGAACCGGCGGTAGTATCCATCCATCCCGAGGAAACTCCGAGTATCCTTCACATTATGCAGTTGGTTCCACTTCAAAACATCTCCCACTTTTACCGGATCAACCGATACTCCTCCCTCGGAGATGATGTGGCCTAGGAACAATATCTCCTTTAGCCAAAACTGACACTTGCTGAACTTGGCATACAATTGATGCTCTCGCAGTTTCTGTAACATCAACCTCAAGTGTTCTTCATGTTCTTCCTCGGTCTTTGAATACACCATGATATCGTCGATGAAAACCACGATGAACTTGTCGAAGTACTTCATGAAGACTTTATTCGTGAGGTACATAAAGTAGGCGGGTGCATTCGTTAACCCAAAAGACATAATGGTATACTCATAGGATCCATACCGTGTTCGAAATGCAGTCTTGGGTATGTCGGAGGGCTTAATCTTCAGCTGGAAGTATCCCGACCAAAGATCAATCTTGGAGAAAATCCGGGCACCTTTCATTTGATGGAATAAGTCCTCTATACAGGGCAGTGAACATAGCCTAGAGGAGGGGTGAATAGGCTCTTTGAATTTTTAGGCGATTTCCTGAAACACTTTGCAGACTGGTTAATTCCAGGTGGGTCGGACTAGTCTGGTATGATCGTAATTAATAGATCAAAGTGAGACTGTTCCTACATCAGGTATTTGTGCAGCGAAAAATAAATGCTTATTTAAGTATAGTGAAGTAAGATACAATAACTCTCAATTTGAACGCTAGGTGTCGATGTAAACCAAATGATGACTAATACCCGTAATTAGCAATTGAAGGATGATCAAGAAGACACAAGACAAGGTTTTATCCCGAGGTTCGATTCCACCCAGGAATCTACGTCCCCGTTGAGGAGTCCACCAAGGATCGGGTCTTCACCAAACCTTCCCTCGTTGAATCGCCACAAGGCCGATTCAATTCCACTATCCACACACAGGGGTAAACAATTGTATGTGGGGCGTTCTCACAATCTGAGAGCTCCCACAAGATTACAGCAAGTAATTCTTCCTCCCACACACATAAACAAAGAACAACAATCAGCTATTGTGCGAGAGAAGACAAACCAAGAGCTCAATGTCGAGAAGAACTACTCTCTCTTTGATCCAATCTCTAATCCTCAAAGACTTAATCTTTCTGGGCTTAGAATGAGTGGAGAGTGGTGCTTTTTGTGCTCTTGGGGCGTGCGGCAATGCTGGGAGTCGAGTGCTCTTCTTGTGTGGTCGTGCACCTCTATTTATGTATGTGGGGACCACCCCATGGTTCACCCACTCCAGGATCGCATAGTGTGGTGCCGTGCAATGCGGCACCCAACAGCACACAAGAAAAGATTAAAGAACAACATACAAACTTTTATTTGATATAAAACATCGGAAGTCTTTTTACAAAACTTATTTATACAACAGAAGTAATATACATAAGTAGCATCTCATCCTAACTATGTAAAAGTGCAGCCGTCCAGCCCGCTGACGCTACACACTAGCAGCATGGAACCGGAGAATCACGGCGGCGTGCAGGGCTCCAGCTCGGCCGTGTACCCCGACGGGGGCATCGCCTCATCATCGGACCCCTCCTCATAGCTGTCACCTGCATACAGCTCAAATATTTGCAACCGTGAGCACAATGGCTCAGCAAGGCTTAACCGACTAGCCTAGGCATGGAACTCTACATGCAGGGATGTGTAAAATAGGAGAATGGACTTCAACAAAGACACGCCTATAAGTTGATCCTTACTTTCAGTTTTATAGCAGCAAATTCATGTACCTTAGGCAGCCCTCACATCGGAAGTCCACAATCAAACAAGAAACACTTTCCTCCGATGTGATGATGCCCAAAGCGGAAAGTAAACTTAGTTAGCTCTACATCTACAGCAGACATGGTTTCCAAAACATTACTCTATCATCACAGCATATTATCATTCAACTGGCTTACATCACTTCTTACTACGTCACAGAACAGTGAACAAGCGGTACTCAAATAACCGCGAGGGACGGTGATTGCAATTAGGAGACACCCGGACAACACGTTGCATACACCCACTTTCAGAACCGTGATTCCACACCCCTTCCTACTCTGTTGTATGCAACAACCTTTCAAAGGCAACCCAAACACCGAACCGGTCCATCCGTAATGGGCAGGAGGTCCCCACGTGGAGCGTGACTGTGCCCACCGGCAGATTTACACCTTGCTACCCTCAACCCACTCCTATTTACGGTTGGGTAAGCCTCAGCACCCAGGTTAACCAATTACATCGGTTTCCTGCTTATGTCAGTATGCCATCCGGTACTGTTCGATACTTGTTCATCAGGCCCGCACACGACTCGGTCCTCAATCGACACCAACAGGGCTACACACGTGAGACCTCCGATCACTGCTTCCTATCCCCCCCCTGCTGGGTCTCATTTTCCCCACTTTTAAGCCATTTTCTTTTCTGACCAAACCGTGTGATAAAACCTTACTTCGCGAGTAGATTCCAACTACTTGACTTCTACCGAGATCGTAAGCATATTAGCATGCCATTCTGTACTCGTCGAGTCTGTAATCTACCCAACCCTCCACAGGATTTAAAAGGTTATGCAAGTGGGGTTTCAATCACCCTTACTCTAATGCAAACATTCACCCTAGACATAAGTGATACAAATAAAGAATTTTATAAAAGGTACTTAAGTGCAAACCGGGGCTTGCCTGGTTGCGAGTCAAACAGGAAGTTAGCTTCAGGTGGGAGGACGTCCAAGGGTTCCGGTGCGTCCTCAACTTCGGTCAATATTATGAAATGTAACAAAATATATGTATAAGTATGAAGGATTTATAAGAATTGAACTTCTATTCATAGCTACTGCTACTTAGGTTCCTTAATTCGCCTTGGAATTTTTACAGTGGATACTAGACTCTGTAAGGATGATTTGAGCAAAATTTGGAGAATTGTCATTGCACAATGTAGTCTCCAAAATTCCTACAAGTACAATGCTTCCCTGAAATTTTTGAGCCCAAATCAGGAGCTTTGACATAGCTAATAGTGTAAGATCTTATTAGGGTAGGTCTGCATGGTTCTAACAAAATTTGTTTCACCATTTTTTAATCTACCAACAGAGAGATATGAATTTTTGAAGTTGAACAGAAGTTCTGAAAAGCTTCTGTTTAAATTTGAATTTTCAAATAAAGGCTGAACTTGGGAAGGCAATTTGACCTAGCAAATGAACTCCAGTGAATCTCAAATTGTTACTGGAGATCAGTAACTATGAAAAGGATTAGCTTCCCAAATTTGGGATTATTTCATAAAGAATTGATTCTGTAATAAATCCCTAAATTATTTACTAAAACACAATTCTACAGAAATTCCTGTGCATTTTCATAGCAAGCAATTTGTTCCTCTGTGAAGTACTCCTCCTAAGGATTCAAACAAAATTTGTCTCACGAATTTTGGAGCTTTCTACCCAAAGTTATGTATTTTTCAAGTTTCACTAACTTTCTGTTTGAATTGTACAGAGCATTCAACGTGGGGTCCACCAGTCAGGTCTTTCTTCAACCTCCCGCCACAGAACGCGCGTGCACACCAGCTCAGATCATTCCATGGCTCGTTCTCCCTCATTTCTCCACCAAATTAGCTCCGGTTTCGCCCTACATGCTCCAGGGAATATGGCGCGGCTGCCGGGCAAGGTTTTCGCGCATGAAAACGTCCGAAAACAGGCCGGCACCGATGGGGCGGCTCGGGAGCTCGGCATCAACGCGTTCTGGCGTGTCTGAAGCTTCTCTCTGCCAGCTACCTTGCCCTAAAGCATCACCAATGATCGGGGAACATGGAATGCATGCTAAACCTTGCAGCAAACGGCCGGAAAATAGAGTTCACCAGAGGACCGACCCTTTTTTGCCGCCGCCGGCGATTTCTCGTCGCTCGGAGCTTGGGATGGCTGGTTTAACCTGTGCTTTGGCGTGAGAGGGCGCTAGGGTCACTAGTTTCTGTGGCTTGAATTGTAGAACCGATGATCAACCACATTGGACGAATTTCCAGTTTTGGTGTGGGTCGGTTCTTCACGTGTACCGGTGCCAAAACCCAAATTCCGGCGAGCCGGCGACGGGGAAGGGCAAGGGGACTGCAGTAGCATGATCTACACACCTTGGCGCACCTTAGGGAGGTGCTGGACGTGTGGGAGAGGCGTTGGAGCGGCCTGAACGCGAGGAGCAGTGAGGGGCGACGGTGCTCAGCCTCCTTCCGGCGAAGAACGGCTCGGACACAGCGAGGGGAGGCCGGGGACGAGCTGAGGAGTGGTGGAACACGTCGAGGGGTCGCTGGCGCAGCTCCTGGGGCTATCAACCGGTGCTGGGGGTGGCTGGAGGGTGCTGAACGTCGATCACAGCGGCGTCCAACGTATTCTTCGGTGAGTGCTCGAGCAGCTGAGGCTGAGGAGGCTTCGGTTGAAGGTAGAGAAGAGATAGGAGACTGTGCTGCTGTTTTATCACCTAGGTACGAGTTTCTTTGGGAGCACGTCAAGGCAAGCAGCTCGGTGGAGCAAGCGCAGCTCGGTGGCGCGCTGATAATCATCCGAGGGGAAAAACAGAGGAAAAAGGAAATTGTGTGGCTGACATGTGGGTCCCACCCCCTCTCAGTTTTATTAACTTTTCTACTGATATTTTCACCACAGCTACTCCATATTAAATGCTTTACTTCACCTCAAAGTCATGGTTTGGAATGTTGAATTCAAATGATTTGAATTCTGGTGTGGAGTTTGAATTAAGTATGGTCATTTGAATTTGAAATGGAATTTGAATTCTTTCTTTTGCATTGTTCCAAAAACATAGCAAACCAACTCCAAAGTTTCTGATTTTTAGCATGGCTGCTAATTCAAATGTGGAGAACACATTTGTGGAACCAAATTTGCAAATTGAGGAAATTGGAATTTGAAACCGAATTTGAAATTCAGATTAGAGGGCTTCTCCTTTTAATCCCAAACAAATATTGAAACTCCTCCAAATGAGCTGAAATTTGGAAGGGTGAATATTTGGACTATGAAGATCCAAGCTATGAATTTAGATCTCCATGTTTGGAAGTTTTTGGAAAGTCTAAATCCTTACTTTGAACTTACACCGTTATAATTCAAAGTTTTAATTCCCCTCATTTTTCCTAAGTGTACATGAGCTGAATTTTTCTTGCTACCACTTTTTGGGGATTTTACATCCCTCCCCCCTTAAAAAGAATCTCGTCCCGAGATTCCAAAGGAAAAGCAAAATGGGGAAACTTTACCAGGTATATGATGATAGCAAGTCCGGATAATTCGTTCGTAGATATTCCTCGCTTTCCCATGTCGCCTCATCAGCGGTATGGTTACTCCACAAGACCTTGTGGAACCATAAAGTATGGTTTCTTGTGGCGCGAGTCTTTTCATCGATAATCTGGATTGGATACTCCGTGTACGTGAGGTCCAGTTGAAGAACTTCTATGTCTTCAGTGAGGATTTCAGCTGAGGGTTTGAGGCACTTCCTTAGCTGAGAGATGTGGAAGACGTTGTGAATGCCCACGAGCAACTCCGGTAATTTCAGGCGATAGGCCACGGGTCCGCATTTTTCAATGATGGCGAACGGACCAAGGAACCGCGGCGCAAGTTTACCCTTCACTCCGAAATGATGGAATCCCTTTGTCGGAGACACACGGATATAAACATGGACCCCGATGTCGAAGTGGAGAGGACGGCATCTTTTATCCGCATAGCTTTTCTGACGAGACTGAGCAGCCTTAATATTGGCTTGTATTACTCGCACTCGTTCTTCAGCTTCATTCACAAGTTCAATGCCGTAGATGACTCGCTCGCCGGACTCGCACCAGTTAAGGGGTGTGCGACATCTCCGGCCGTAGAGAGCTTCATACGGCGCTATCTTAATGCTAGCTTGATAGCCATTGTTGTAAGAAAATTCTGCCAATTGCAAATGATTGTCCCAATTCTTGCCGTGGTGGATGGCACAAGCGCGTAGCATGTCTTCCAACACTTGGTTCACCCGTTCGGTTTGACCATCCGTCTGCGGGTGATATGCGGAGCTTCGGATCAGTTTGGTCCCCAATGACGCGTGCAGCTGTTCCCAAAACCGAGCGACGAACAGCGCACCGTCATCTGAAATAATGGAGCGGGGAACACCATGCAAGCACAACATCCTTGCAATGTACAGCTCCGCATATTTCTTGGCCACGTAGCCCGTATGTACGGGAATAAAATGTGCCGACTTGGTTAGTCGATCTAAAATCATGGTTGTGAGGCGTGAGAGGTAAACCAACAATGAAGTCCATGCTGATATCCTCCTACTTCCACGCCAGAATGTTCAAGGGTTGCAGCTGTCCTGCTTTTCGCATATGGTCAGCTTTCACCCGCCGACACGTATCACATTCGGATACGTACTTTGCGATTTCTCTTTTCATCCGTGTCCACCAAAATCTGGTCTTCAGATCCTGGTACATCTTGTTGCTGCCCGGATGAATGGAATACTTGGACAAATGAGCCTCGTCCACGATCTTCTTCCGAAGATTCATGTCACGGGGTACCACTATACGGTCTTTAAACCATAGAGTACCGTTATCATCTCTTCGGAAGCATTTCATTTCACCATTCTTCATACTTCTCCGAATGTGCGACATTCCCACGTCTTTCTTCTGCGCTTCCATAATCTCCTCTCGTATTGTAGGGACGATAGCAAGATTATACAATGCCCCATATGGAACCAAGTACAGACTCGGCTCCTCCTCTTCAAGTGGGGTGGTGGACAGATTGTTGACATTGGATTTGCGGCTTAATGCATCGGCAACCACGTTTGCCTTACTGGGATGGTAGTGAATCTCGATCTCATAGTCTTTGATCAGTTCTAGCCATCTCCGATGCTGCATATTCAACTCCTTTTGAGTGAATATATACTTCAGACTCTTGTGGTCGGTGTAGAGGTGCACTAAGTTCCCAAGCAAATAGTGCCTCCACATTTTCAATGCCAACACCACAGCAGCGAGATCAAGATCATGAGTCGTATAGTGCTTCTCATGGTTACGAAGTTGACGTGAGCCATAGGCGACCACTCTTCCTCCCTGCATCAATACACAGCCAAGCCCGATGCCAGACGCATTACAATATACGTCGAAGGGCTCGGTTGTATCCGGTTGAGCTAACACCGGGGCTGTTGTAAGATGCTTCACTAATGCTTGGAAAGCTTCTTCACAAGCTGAGATCCAAACATATTTGATCCCCTTCTTCAACAGTTCAGTCATCGGCTTAGCAAGCTTGGAGAAGTTGGGTATGAATCTCCGATAATATCCTGCTAACCCAAGGAAACTTCTGACTTCATGGACTGATGTGGGGGACTTCCATTTCAGCACTTGTTCGATTTTGCTTGGATCAACTGCAATGCCTTCTGCAGAAATAATATGACAAAGAAATGGCACTTGGCTGATCCAAAACTCGCACTTGTTGAACTTGGCATAAAGCTTATGGTCTCGCAATCGTTGAAGCACGATATGCAAGTGCTTGGTGTGTTCTTCTTCAGACTTGGAGTAAACCAAGATGTCATCTATGAACACCACCACGAACTTGTCCAACTCCGGCATGAACACTGATTTCATGATATACATGAAATGTGCCGGAGCGTTGGTGAGACCAAAGGACATGACGAGGTATTCATACAACCCATATCTCATCGAGAAGGCCGTCTTCGGAATATCTTCCGCTCGGATCTTGATTTGATGATATCCAGAGCGAAGATCCATCTTTGAAAACGCACTCGCACCCACAAGTTGATCGAATAAGATATCGATACGGGGCAGTGGATATTTATTCTTGATGGTGATGGCGTTGAGAAGTCGGTAGTCTACACACAACCTCAAGGTTTCATCCTTCTTCTTCACAAACAGCGCCGAGCATCCCCATGGCGAGGAACTCGGTCGAATGAAACCTTTCTTCATTAAATCATTGATCTGCTCCTTTAATTCAGCTAGCTCATTCGGAGCCATCTTGTATGGTCTCCGTGATATCGGCGTCGTCTCTGGTACAAGTTCAATCTTGAACTCAACATCTCTTTCGGGTGGCATGCAGGGAAGATCATATAGAAAGACATCCGGGTATTCATGGACCACACGAATATCCTCAAGTTTTGTGGCTTCCGTGTTATATGTGGCTGGAGCTTCTTGAACTGAACGGTCAAGAATAAGAACATGTGGTTCATAGAGTGGAGAATTTAAACGAACCACATGTGGAATGATGTCAAGAACAGCACCATGGCGATGTAGCCATGACATTCCTAAAATGACATCAAGTTTCTGACTCTCTAACATGATTAGAGAAGTCAGATATAGATTCCCACCCATTTGTAATGGTGCTCTATAGACCATTCTATCAGCTGTTATTTTCCCACCCGGAGAGCATATCAAGTATGAACTATTTGTGGGAATGATAGGCAGTTGATATTTAATAACATAAGACTGACTTATGAAATTATGGGTGGCACCGGAGTCAAACAGTATGACTACGGGATGATCTAAGTAAGAAAACGTACCCGCGAGGACGGGTTCGCCTTCCGGCACGTCTTCGATGGCTAAGTGGTGGACGTTTTCGGGTTTTGGTGCTGGTTTCTGGGGCTGGTTGCGGGGCTGATTAGCACCCTGATATGGTGCTGCACCCCTGCCCTGTCGCGGCTCAGGGCAGTCCCTCGAAATGTGCCCGACACGGCCACACATGTAGCACGTGTAAGGTGTCAGGGTCCCGCCGACTTGAGGACGGAATCCCGGTGCACGCTGTTGAAACTGAGGCACACGCGGGACCATCCTTTACTGCTGCTGTTGCTGTGGTGGATACGTCGGTCGAAAGCCCGGCGCATTATATTGCCGACCGCGAAACTGAGGCGGTCGCGCCGGTGGCTGCCATCTCTTACCGGATGGTGAGTGATACACCACGCGGTATTTTTTGTGGCATCCCACCACTGCTGCTCGTCAGCGTGCTACGTTTCCTCTTATCAGAACCGCCCTCGTGCTGAGCATTCTCTTGTAGGACCGCGGCATTAATGAGATCGTTGAAGGTGCCGCGATTGCTTTGGGCGAGATGGACCTTCATCTTTGAATTCAGGCCCTGGAAGAACGCGTTGCGCTTGTTGTCTTCCGTCCCCACAAATCCTGGTGCATACTGCGCCAGCTTGTTGAATAACCTGGAGTACTCATGAGCACTCCTCTCGCCCTATCGTAGCGCCAGGAACTCCTGGAGCTTCATTTCCATCACACCGGGAGGTATGTGATAGGCGTGGAATGCCTCCCGGAACTCCGTCTATGTGACGGCATGGCCAGCCGGTAAGGAGGCGGTGTAGTTCGCCCACCAGGTACCGGCTTCTCCTTGAAGCTGTTGCGCTGCATACAGCGCCCTCTGATGTTCGGTGCATCCTAGCAGCCCGAACTTCGCCTCCAGAGTGTGGATAAAGCTGTCCGCCTCCAAAGGTTCTTCGGCCTCCGTGAAGACCGGTGGATGGGTCGCCATGAATTCTGTCACACCCGGTTTCTCCGAAGAACAACCGAGTGAATATCACATGTATGCCAGGATCATTTTCTCATACATGTGATGACAAATAGTGAAGAATCATTTATTACAAGCCAGGTGTCGAATATAAATAAGTCTTACATAGCATACGTCTCGATGAACGATAATAAGTTCATGACATATAAATAAAATAGCAGCGGAATATAAATCTTGTAGGGCTCCGTCACAGGCGTTGTCCGGGGGACTCCATGAACCTAAAATCCTTCTTCGGGACTAAAGTCTTGGTCATTAAACACCACATCATCTACTTGACCTAAGCAGCAATTTAAACCAACAAATATGCAAGTTTGAGTACCGTTGGTACTCAGCAAGTTTGGGAAAGTTATGTCATGCATGGCCAGAACAAGGAGAGGTTGAACTCATGGTTAAAGCACTACGCAATTAATACCTATCATCTTAGCTTATTAAGCACCAACATTACTACAAAGGTGAAATGGTCCCAAATCTCCCAACCCATCATCAGAATCAATAACCATAACATCAATTCCAATGTTAAGCTCCCCGCTTAACATCCTCAACTTCCAAAGTCATCATCCTCTAATCATGAATAAGTCCAAGCCGCTCTTGAACGTGAGCACGACTGTCATGACAGTGTTGACTCTGCAGAGTTTGCACCACTGTACCCACATGTAGTGATTTCATCCCCCGTTGCCGGGTGGACTAAAAGAACTTCCATTATGCCAGTGGCCGCGAACCACATTCACACATCCCAGGTGTGGGAGATCACTACGAAGCCTTTACAAAGGGATTCCCAACGAGCGTGAGCCCACTGAGGTTTCACCCCTAACAGCATACAAGAGGCTCCAACCCCGCTGCAGTGGCCCCCTCTTGAGCCTTGCGGTTCATATGGTAGTCCAGCTGACACCTACTCCCCGCACCATCCAACACACCCATACCACGCCGGGGATACACCTAATTAATTGGCCAAGCTGCCCCATCTCAACATGTGGTTGGCACGGTAAAGCCAGGTTACATGCTCCATGAACCGGTCCTTAGGATCCAGACAAGTACTAAACACAAACCCGTGTCTCGTGCACCCAGCACCAACCAAATCATCCAACTTGCCTCGATCCCTACCTCTACATAACTCATAATATCTCATTCAAGAGTAAGGTAAATAAATTGATGATCTCATATCCCACTTATCCCATTCTAAGCATGGCTAAGCATAAGCATATAAAAAAATGACATGATAAATCCCAACCCAAGCTACAAGGAAACAAGGTAATGCAATTCTAGGGAAACTTCCTAGCATGGGTTTCATATTTCAATTGACAATGCAAATAATTCTATCTACACCTCCTAGTATAGGATCAAAGTGGTCAAGAACACTTGCCTTCTTCCTGCTGCTCTAAGAATGGAAAGTCATGGTCTTGGAAGGGGAGAACTTGCTCTAGGGCAGGTTCTACTCATGCCAATACACATAGCAAAAGAAAACAACAATCCATAAGACATAGTTCACACTTTCACCTCATGCAAACCACACATACATACCTATAAAAGTCATTCACATCTCTAAGTGTTGTGGTTACTCTACATGTGTTGATTTTTGGCCTACATGCACTTTTAAACATATGTATATGATTTCTAACTTTTGTATTCAGATTTCTGTTTGCACACTATATATGAATTTCCAATTTCAACAAATTCTTTATATTCAATTAATACACTTCTTAGCTACCAAGTTTGCATGAAAGGTAATTTCCTACTCCAAATAGGTTTTCAGATCTTCTACCAAATCCTAAAATGATGTTTTTTTGATTTAGAGACTTCATTTATCATTTTCTAATTATGCATACCCATTTTCCTATAT
The DNA here is from genome assembly GCA_030760725.1 of Neostapfia colusana. Classification (NCBI taxonomy): domain Eukaryota; kingdom Viridiplantae; phylum Streptophyta; class Magnoliopsida; order Poales; family Poaceae; genus Neostapfia; species Neostapfia colusana. The sequence goes on along the minus strand of JASWHV010000008.1, from coordinate 46,140,187 downwards.
TTTTCAGATTTATTTTCTATGCCTAAAAGTGAGTTTTAATATTCAATAGTAGGGCACATCATCTAAACAGAATAGGTTCTGATCTAAAATATTAAATAATATATTTTTGAACTTCTCCTCTGATGTGAACTAATTTAAATTTATTTTGCCAATTTTAATAATTATTTCCTAACCTAAAAATGTGTCCCTATAACTAATAAATGTGAACAATCAATTAGACCGATTCATTTCAGCCTAAAAATCTATTTTTAACTCATTCTAAAGTTTTCCAAGTGCTAGGAGAGTTTAAATTTTAATTCACAATGTGTTTGCCTCACCTTTTAAATTTAAATCCTTATCACATATTCAAATTTCTGAATTTAATATCATATAGGGTCAAAAAGGTAAATCCACCCTACTACAGGGTCTAATTTATTATTTCATAAATTTCCAGGGGTCTAACTACACATAAAAGAGGGGTTTTCCTAATTTTTATTAAGTCCAGGGGCTAAAACTGATTTTTAAATGGATTTACACGAATTTCTGAAGTTCCAGGGGCTAGATCAGAAGTTTCCGGGGCTAGCTCGTGTTTTCCGAGATCCCCAGGGGGTAGCGCGTAACATCCCGACTTTTATAACGCGGGGCTGATGTGGACCGTCCGATTTAAAATAGACGGCTGAGATTATAACGCGAAGCGGTACGGGTTAGATCTTATAGGAACTGCACAATTTAAAATGGACGGGCCTCTGGGGGCCACGTCGCCCTGGCCGTGCGCGGGCGGCGCTGCCCGGCGGCACACGGCGGCGGGAGGCGCCGATCTCGCCAGAGATCTTCGGATTTTCATCTATACTTCCTAAAACTTGGATTTTATGGCATAGAACGGTAGAGGGGAGGTCGGGGATCTCACCTCGGGGTTTTTAATGAGCTCGGAGGCCCTGGAAGGCGGTCGGCGGTGAGGTCCGAGATGAAATAGCGGCGGAGCTCGCCGGTGCTGCGTCTAGGGTGCAAAACACCGGGTTTTCTTCACCTGCGTGACTCCCCGGAGGCAGTGGAACATGATCGGCGCGTTAGATCAGAAAACCCGAGCAAGGATCGAAGGAAAACGGTGATCGAAGGTTCGGTTCTCACCGGAGAGAAAAGTGGAGCGCGCGGGGGGATTCGGCGAGTTTCTTTGCGTGAATTTCACAAGGGGAGGCGGCGGAGGATTGTCTTGGTTAAATAGCAGCGTCCGGGGCCGAAGATCGGGTTGTTCGCGCGGTTTTTGGGAGATGGTTTGGATTCGGGTGCGAGAAGAGTCCCGGGGTCGGCCGGGTGCGCGGGAGGTGAGGGATGAAACGCGGGCCCCCCGTGTCAGTGAGAGGAAGAGAGGGGCGCGGGTTTGCGGCTGGCGCGGGGAGATTGGGCCGGCTGGTGGGTTTCGGCCCACTGGCCGGTGGGGTTTTTCTTTTTCTTTTTCTTTTTCCTTTTCTTTTCTGTTTTGATTTGAATTTGAATTCCAATTTGAATTTGAGTTTCTGCACCCCATGCAATACGTCCAAAAATTTTTAAATTCCCCTCTTAACAGGTTTTGGGGTGTTACAGCTCTACCCACCTTAAAAGAAATCTCGTCCTCGAGAGTGGTGGTTCTAGGAAAACAATTCCGGAAACTGTGCCTTAAGCTCGTCTTCTCGCTCCCATGTGGCTCCCTCTTCCGAGTGATGCTTCCACTGCACCTTGCACATCCGGATTCTTTTATTTCTTGTGAGGCGTTCCATTGTCTCCAAAATCTTGACCGGTTGCTTGGCATAAGACAGATCCTCTCCTACGTCAACCTCATTCATGGGTAACATCTTTTTAGACGTCCTCAGACATTTCTTGAGCTGTGACACATGGAATACATCGTGCACATCCGATAGGCGAGCCGGTAGTTCCAGTTGATATGACACTTCGCCTTTCCTCTCCAGAATCTGAAATGGTCCGATGTATCGAGGTGATAACTTCCCTTTTACCTTGAACCGACGAAGTCCTCGGATAGGGGACACCTTGAGGTAGACATAGTCCCCCACGTTGAAAACAAGCTCTCTTCTCCGTACATCGGCATAGCTCTTTTGTCGTGTCTGTGCTATCCTCAAGTTGTTGAGGATTTCCCTCACTTTCACCTCGGCTTCTTGTAATACTTCGGGCCCAAACACTTTACTTTCCCCCGTTTGGTTCCAAAATAGGGGAGTTCTGCACTTCCTCCCATACAAAGCCTCAAATGGTGACATCTTCATACTAGCCTGATAGCTGTTGTTCTAGGAGAACTCCGCATACGGTAAGTTCTTATCCCAACTCCTATTGTTCTTGAGCGCACACGCTCTCAACATATCCTCAAGGATCTGATTGGTTCTTTCCGTCTGTCCGTCAGTCTGGGGATGATAGGCAGAACTAAAATTCAGATGAGTTCCCATGGTTTCATGTAACTTCTGCCAGAACCTTGAGGTGAACTGTGTTCCTCGATCTGACATTATCTTCTTTGGCACTCCATGGAAACACACGATCCTTGACATGTATAATTCTGCCAATTTGGATCTGCTGTAGCTTTCTTTCACGGGGATGACATGAGCTACCTTGGTTAGCCTGTCGATGATGACCCATATTGAATCATATCCTGATTGGGTCCTAGGTAGTCCCACTATGAAATCCATACCGATTTCTTCCCATTTCCATTCAGGCATTTTTAGTGGTTGCAATAATCCCGTGGGTCGTTGATGTTCTGCTTTCACCAACTGACATGTGTCACATAGGGCAACATGTTCCGTGACATCTCGCTTCATTCCATACCACCAATATCTTCTCTTGAGGTCATGATACATCTTCGTACTTCCAGGATGAATTGAATAGTCGGAATCATGAGCCTCCTTCAAAATCAATTCACGGATCTCCTTCACTTCAGGCACACAGATTCTTTTCCCGTGCCACACCGTACCTTTGTTCATCCTCTCTTAAATTAGGGGCTTTATTATCGTTGATGAGTTCTCTGATTTCTTGTATCTTCTCATCAGTCTTTTGACCGTTGCGTATATCTTGCTCTAATGTGGAGTCCACTTCCATGGCGATGGCTTCACCACTATTCACCGGACATAGATTGAGTTTAATAACCTCTTCCTTCAATTCTGTAGGCATGTCCTTCAAGCTCAACCCATTGACCTGCACCTTCCGACTTAAAGCATCTGCCACGACGTTCACTTTCCCAGGATGATAATTGATGCCCACATCAAAGTCGTGGATTAGCTCTAACCATCTCCTTTGTCTGAGGTTGAGATCTGGCTGTGTGAAAATATAATTTAAGCTCTTATGATCCGTATATATCTCTGTCCTCTTCCCCATCAAGTAATGCTGCCAAATCTTCAACGCGTGTTCCAATACGGCTAGCTCTAGGTCATGCGTAGGATAGTTCTTCTCGTGTTTCTGGAGCTGCCGGGACGCATAAGCCACGACATGCCCCTCTTGCATGAGAACACATCCCAACCCGTTTCCAGAGGCATCGCAGTACACCGAAAAGTTCTTCTGCATATCTGGCATAACTAGCACTGGGGCTGTTGTCGTTCTTTTCTTCAGCTCTTGAAAACTCGTCTCGCACTGCGGTGTCCATGTGAATGTGATTCCCTTCTCCAACAATTTGGTGAGGGGTCTCGAAATCTTGGAGAAACCCTCGATAAACCGTCGATAATACCCAGCCAATCCTAAGAAGCTTCGAACTTCCCCGACATTCTCAGGGGTCTTCCACTTCTGTACATCCTCGATCTTGGCGGGATCTACGGAGATTCCTCCCTCCGAGATTATATGTCCTAAGAAGGGAACTCTCTTCAGACAGAACTCACACTTGCTCAACCTGGCATGTAGTTGGTGTTCTCTCAGCTTTTGCAACACCAACCTTAGATGTTCCTCATGTTCTTCTTCATCTTTGGAGAAGACGAGAATGTCATCAATGAAAACCACCACAAATTTGTCCAGATATTCCATGAATACCTTGTTCATGAGATACATGAAGTATGCCGGGGCATTAGTTAGCCCGAAAGGCATGACGGTGTATTCATACAGTCCGTACCGAGATACGAAAGCTGTCTTTGGAATATCTGTTTGCCTTATCTTAAGTTGGTGGTATCCCGACCTGAGATCAATTTTCGAGAACACACAAGCTCCCCTCAACTGATCAAACAAGTCTTCAATGCGGGGTAATGGGTACATGTTCTTGATGGTTACTTCATTCAACGCACGGTAGTCTATGCACAACCTTAGGGTTCCGTCCTTCTTGGGCACAAATATCACTGGAGCTCCCCATGGTGAGGAACTAGGACGAATATACCCCTTCTCTGTCAATTCTCATAAATGTTCCATGAGTTCTTCCAGCTGTTTGGAGTCCATCCGATAGGGTCTCTTGTATATCGGAGTTGTTCCAGGCACTAGCTCAATCGCGAATTCCACTTCACGATCGGGGGGCATACTTGGTAACTCCTCCGGAAAAACATCTGGGTATTCCCTGATGATGCTGATCTCCTCCACTTCCACCTCAACTTGATTGAGTTTAATGTCCCTCCTAGGTTCTTGTATGGTTATGAACATTACTCTTGTGCCACTAGGGTGAGTTAGTTCCACCATTCTTGTCGAACAATGGATGATTCCTTTATGTTTGGTCAACCAATCCATACCCAAATTAATATCTATCCCTTGTGAATCTATCACTATGAGGTTGGCAGTAAATACTACCCCATTAATGTCTAGATTCACCTTGGGACACACTTGTCTTGTCCTTATCTCTCCCCCTGGAGAGTTTACTTCTAGCATATGGTCCATTTGAGTTGTTGGTAGATCATGCTTCTTAACAAACCCTTGAGCAATGAATGAGTGGGTAGCACTAGAATCAAACAACAGGGTTGCAATGTGTAAATTGGCAGGAAAGTTACCAATTACCACGTCAGGTGCCTCTTGCGCTTCCTCCATGGTCACATGGTTCACCCGTCCTTGCATCACATTCTGCTGTGGTGGCGGCATGGGCTTCTTCTTTGGGCACTTATGGGCGTAGTGCCCCACTTCACCACAGTTGAAGCATTGCACCCCAACCTTAGGTGCCTGGCCTTTGTTGTCTTGTGGTTGGTTCTGTGGTCCTTGCACTGCTGGTCGAGGTTGATATGTGGGACGAGGCTGCTGTACAAACTGACGTTGTGGCTGTGCTGGTGCTGACGGAGGCCTGAAATTCGGGTTGTACCCTCTCGGTGCTGAGTAGGGTACCACAGTACGGCTCGTCTGCCCTGCGGGTGGCTGCATCAGTCGTGGGCGTGTGTTGCTACCCGAGGCTTGGTGTGACCATCCCGCCTTCCTCTTGTTTTCATTTTCCAAGGCCTTCAGCTTCTTCTCCACAACAAATGCTCTGTCTAATATCTTTTCGAAGCTTTCATACTCGTTGGAGGACATTGCACACTGCATCTCCGCAGTAAGCCCTTCCACAAAGCAGTCTTGTTTCTGCTCATCAGTTTCGATGTCCCGTGGTGCATAACGGGATAGTTGGGTGAACTTAGTGAGGTATTCCCTCACAGTCATGTTTCCTTGCTGCAGTCCCAAGAACTCCTTCCTCTTGTTTTTGAGTTCACCCCTTGGTATATAATGGTTGCGGAAACTGCGCTTGAACTCTTCCCAAGTGATGTTCTCGGGGTCATGATGGGCTGCTACGTAAGCGGTCCACCAATCAGCAGCAGGTCCATCCAATTGGTGAGAGGCAAACAGCACCCTCTCATACCCTTGGCATTGTATGATCCTCATCTTGCTCTCAATGGTCTTTAGCCAGTCATCTGCCTCCAGAGGTTCAGCAGCACTTGCAAACTTTGGAGGTTGAGTCCCTAGAAACTCACTCAACCTTGGTTGGCGTGGTGCAGCTTGTGGAGGTGGAACTTGGTGCAAGTTGGCCACCACTTGAGTTAAACTCTGGATGAGCTGATTCTGATTTTCAAGCATTTGGTGAATGGGATCAGCTCCTTCAACCTGAAGACGAGGTTGTGGACAAATGCCCATGGCTTCCACAACTCACGTCACACACCAAACATTAACACACCATTAACTAAGGTATTGACTCGACTACTCGATAACCTGCTGAACTATGGGAAAGGACTCTACACGACTCGTATCACTGAGCTGGCTCCTCGAGGTCTTCCTCATTATTGTGGCTGCCCTCTGACTCCGCTTTGGGTGGGGAAGCTGCTGGTGGAGAAGTGTGGTGACGCTGCTCGCCCGGTGATCTGGGGTCAGGAGTCCATGTGTCATTCACGGCGACACACAGTTCATTCCCATCTCCTCTTTCTCTCGCCCTCAAGCTGGCTCGAAGCAACACCTCAGTCTCACTCAGGGTGTCACGAACATCATGAAGCTCCTGCTGACACTCTTGAGTGTTGAGCATAGCAGCATCCTCTAAGCACAGGTCCATGTGCTCATGGGAAGTCCCCTGCTGTACTGGCGGGTACTTGTACTCCGCTGTACCACTCTAACGCTCGAGGACATACATGTACTCAGTCCTGTCCAGGTGGCGACGGTAGATGTAACTCTGGCAGGTGATGGCCTCCTAGGTGACATCCTTCTCGGCATCGACCTGTGTTGCTCGACAAGCTGGAGAGCGGTGGATCTTGAGCAGCTGATTTTCATGGAAAATCCTCATTTCTAAACTCCATTCTTCCCGCTTCTCACGGATAGTCCGGGTGGAGCTGTAGTGTATGATTAGCTTGCCCGTATTGCCAGCAGCGTGGAGCATACGCCGTAGATGGCGCAACAAGCCTCCTACTGCCAATCCGTAGGAGTGGTGTGTCACCGGACGATTCTCCTCTCTCAGGGCAAGGGCAACTACAGGAACTCACCCTCCGGTGGACTTGCGGGCGGTGCGGATCATGCGAACCATCTAAAACATAAAGCATTTAAAACTAAGTTAGATAAGAGTTAAACAAAATTGTATTTTGAATGAAAGTTGGGACAAGGTGAATAAAGTGACCCTGTTAAATAACACTTTTCAACCCACACCTTTGTAAAATAGTTTTTAATAGGGTCCTTAAATACGTCCATTTCTACCTAGGTCCACGTTCCTACGAGCAACCTTGGCTCTGATACCACTTCTGTCACACCCGGTTTCTCCAAAGAACAACCGAGTGAATATCACATGTATGCCAAGATCATTTTCTCATACATGTGATGACAAATAGTGAAGCATCATTTATTACAAGCCAGGTGTCGAATATAAATAAGTCTTACATAGCATACGTCTCGATGGACGATAATAAGTTCATGACATATAAATAAAACAGCAGCGGAATATAAATCTTGTAGGGCTCCGTCACAGGCGTTGCCCGGGGGACTCCATGAACCTAAAATCCTTCTTCGGGTCCGAAGTCTTGGTCATTAAACACCACATCATCCCCTTGACCTGAGCAGCAATTTAAACCAACAAATATGCAAGTTTGAGTACCGTTGGTACTCAGCAAGTGTGGGAAAGATATGTCATGCATGGCCAGAACAAGGAGAGGTTGAACTCATGGTTAAATCACTACGCAATTAATACCTATCACCTTAGCTTATTAAGCACCTACATTACTACACAGGTGAAATGGTCCCAAATCTCCCAACCCATCATCAGAATCAAATAACCATAACATCAATTCCAATGTTAAGCTCCCCGCTTAACATCCTCAACTACCAAAGTCATCATCCTCTAATCATGAATAAGTTCAAGCCGCTCTTGACCATGAGCATGGCTGTCATGACAGTTTTGACTCTGCAGAGTTTGCACCTCTGTACCCACATGTAGTGATTTCATCCCCCGTTGCCGGGTGGACTAAAAGAACCTCCATTATGCCAGTGGTCGCGAACCACATTCACACTTCCCAGGTGTGTAGCCAGGAGATCACTACGAAGCCTTTACAAACGGATTCCTGATGAGCATGGGCCCACTGAGGTTTCACCCCTAATAGCATACAAGAGGCTCCAACCCCGCTGCAGTGGCCCCCTCTTGAGCCTTGCGGTTCATATGGTAGTCCAGCTGACACCTACTCCCCGCACCATCCAACACACCCATACTACGCCGGGGATACACCTAATTAATTGGCCAAGCTGCCCATTCTCAGCATGTGGTTGGCACGGTAAAGCCAGGTTACATGCTCCATGAACCGGTCCTTAGGATCCAGGCAAGTACTAAACACAAACCCGAGTCTCGTGCACCCAGCACCAACCAAATCATCCAACTTGCCTCGATCCTTACCTCTACATAACTCATAATATCTCATTCAAGAGTAAGGTAAATAAATTGATGATCTCATATCCCACTTATCCCATTCTAATCATCGCTAAGCTAAGCATAAGCATATAAATAAATGACATGATAAATCCCAACTTAAGCTACAAGGAAACAAGGTAATGCAATTCTAGGGAAACTTCCTAACATGGGTTTCATATTTCAATTGACAATGCAAATAATTCTATCTACACCTCCTAGTATAGGATCAAAGTGGTCAAGAACACTTGCTTTCTTCCTGCTGCTCTGAGAATGGAAAGTCTTGGTCTTGGAGGGGAGAACTTGCTCTGGGGCAGGTTGTACTCATGCCAATACACATAGCAAAACAAAACAACAATCCATAAGACATAGTTCACACTTTCACCTCATGCAAACCACACATACATACCTATGAAAGTCATTCACATCTCTAAGTGTTGTGGTTACTCTACATGTGTTGATTTTTGGCCTGCATGCACTTTTAAACATATGTATATGATTTCTAACTTTTGTATTCAGATTTCTGTTTGCACACTATATATGAATTTCCAATTTGAACAAATTCTTTATATTCAATGAATACACATCTTAGCTACCAAGTTTGCATGAAAGGTAATTTCCTACTCCAAATAGGTTTTCAGATCTTCTACCAAATCCTAAAATGAAGTTTTTGGATTTAGAGACTTCATTTATCATTTTCAAATTATGCATACCCATTTTCCTATATTTTTTAGATTTATTTTCTATGCCTAAAAGTGAGTTTTAATATTCAATAGTAGGGCATATCATCTAAACAGAATAGATTCTGATCTAAAATATTAAACAATATATTTTTGAACTTCTCCTCTGATGTGAACTAATTTAAATTTATTTTGCCATTTTTCAGAATTATTTCCTAACCTAAAAATGTGTCCCTATGACTAATAAATGTGAACAATCAATTAGACAGATTCATTTCAGCCTAAAAATCTATTTTTAACTCATTCTAAAGTTTTCCAAGTGCTAGGAGAGTTTAAATTTGAATTTACAATGTGTTTGCCTCACCTTTTAAATTTAAATCCTAATCACATATTCAAATTTCTGAATTTAATATCATATAGCGTCAAAAAGGTAAATCCACCCTACTACACGGTCTAATTTATTATTTCATAAATTTCCAGGGGTCTAACTACACATAACAGAGGGGTTTTCCTAATTTTTATTAAGTCCAGGAGCTAAAACTGATTTTTAAATGGATTTACACGAATTTCTGAAGTTCCAGTGGCTAGATCAGAAGTTTCCGGGGCTAGCTCATGTTTTCCGAGATCCCCAGGGGGTAGCACGTAAGAATCCCAGCTTTTATAACGCGGGGCTGATGTGGACCGTCCGATTTAAAATAGACGGCTGAGATTATAACACGAAGCGGTACGGGTTAGATCTTATAGGAATCGCACGATTTAAAATGGACGGGCCTCAGGGGGCCACGTCACCCCGTGCGCGGGCGGCGCTGCCCGGCGGCACGCGGCGGCGGGAGGCGGCGATCTCGCCGGAGATCTTCGGATTTTCGTCTATACTTCCTAAAACATGGATTTCATGGCATAGAACAGTAGAGGGGAGGTCGGGGATCTCACCTCGGGGTTTTTCTTGAGCTCGGAGGCCCTGGAAGGCGGTCGGCGGCGAGGTCCGAGATGAAATAGCGGCGGTGCTCGCCAGTGCTGCGTTTGAGGTGCAAAACACCGGGTTTTCTTCACCTGTGTGACTCCCCGGAGGCGGTGGAACATGATCGGGGTGTTAGATCAGAAAACTCGAGCAAGGATCGAAAGAAAACGGTGATCGAAGCTTTGGTTCTCACCGGAGAGAAAAGTGGAGCGCGCGGGGGGATTCGGCGAGTTTCTTTCCGGGAATTTCACAAGGGGAGGCGGCGGAGGATCGGCTTGGTCAAATAGCAGCGTCCGGGGCCGAAGATCGGGCTGTTGGCGCGGTTTTTCGGAGGTGGTTTGGATTCGGGTGCGAGAAGAGTCCCGGGGTCGGCCGGGTGTGCGGGAGGTGAGGGATGACATGCGGGCCCCGTTTGTCAGTGAGAGGAAGAGAGGGACGCGGGTTTGGGGCTGGCGCGGGGAGATTGGGCCGGCTGGTGGGTTTCGGCCCACTGGCCGGTGGGGTTTTTCTTTTTCTTTTTCTTTTTCCTTTTCTTTTCTGTTTTGATTTGAATTTGAATTCCAATTTGAATTTGAATTTCTGCACCCCATGCAATACGTCCAAAAAATTTGAAGTTCCCCTCTTAACAGGTTTTGGGGTGTTACAAATTCTGAATACGTACTTTGTTGGTGCTAGCGTTGCCCATTGTCTTGGCGTCCTCCCTGATGGGACGCATTCTGCTGGACTAGCATCCGCAGCAACTCGATTTGCTCGTCGCGCGAGCCGAGCACTGCAGCGAGTACCTCCGCAAGATTCCTTGGAATTTCTGGCGGTGGAGGAGGTGGTTGCTGCTGCGTCGTGGTCTGCTCCGGAGGTGGAGACTCATCACCACGAACTTGACTCGGACCTCCCTCCTCTTGCGTTAAACGTGTCCGCACCATTCTGCATTCAGATCATTCAAATGATCAGCACATGTTGGTTTACTTCATCCAGTCTATACAATAGTAATGCGAGAATGGAATAAACAGTACGCACAACAGTCACACATATGGATAATGTATAAACTTTATGCAACATATACATCCCTGGAACGTGTCACCCGATCGAGTTCTAAAGTATTGAACTTTAGGGGTTAAAAGTTCATTTCGACCATCGTGGGTTGCCACTGGATGTTAAGTGTGTTAGTATGCATAATTTCTCGCTATTGCACTGGACCCAAACATGTACCCGCTCAAATGATATGTTGCATGCATAAACTTTTCGACTCCAACTCGCTGTTTTACAACAGCCACTGGGCGTCGAGTTGTGAAACTAAGTGTTTTGGTTGAAACACTTCAACATGGTGCTTACTGTCCAGCTTATGGTCCAGCTGACCAGTCCGTATAATTCAACAGTTTTTACCACATTAGAAGCAAAATCTAGACTAGAGTTCAACAACAAAGTTGTAGAAAATTTCCTGTACTTTCCAACGGTGTCTTGCTTGACCCTTGGAGATTTTTCTGCAGGAAGTTGTGGTTGAAATACAGAAAATTCCAGAGAGCCTTTTGGTCTGTCCTGTTTCTGGGCAGTACCTACTCTTCTGAGATTTTCATCCATTTGGAGGGAGATTTTGTTCTGGATCTGTACAGAAAAGTTGTAGAGGACTTCAAAACCTTTCCAGAATGGTATCACACACCTCCATTGGTTCAACCAATCTTAAGTTATGCCCTGTTCAAATTCAGAAATTTTTTTGCCGAAAACAGGGGAGGTTGTTCCTAAGTTTTTGAGATTGAACTTATACTTCCAATTGACTCTTAGTTCAATATGGAAGTTCAATACCCCCTAAATGGAATCCTAAACTTCACTTCCACTCTTTTCTTTGAAAATAAACTTTTATGCAGTCTCTGTACTACGTTTCCTCACCAAAGAAAAATCTTAAACCGGTATCCCGGCATATACGTGTCAAATGGTGGAACTAAAGACGTCACTCACAAACGGTTTCTACACGTCATGCGCTAACGTGGTTAATGTACCTTCAGAAGAACACACAACAATGGTGCACACAAAGGTTTTTGACATTTCAGGCAGTTCCATATCATAGTAAAAACATACGGTCAGTATCATTGCCATACGGTTCGTTCTTGAGTCAAGCCACGTCTCAAGGTACATGGTCGTGTTTTCACACCACACGACGGGGAACCCGAGTAGAGCGCGAACGGGTCGTCACGGTTGGGAATTTTATCAACCCAACGGATACCACCTACTGCCTCATGACCGTTGAGGCACGCCGATGGCGAGCGCTGTGTATGGCCCTTTGAACATTGAACGTTCAAGAGTTGAATACTATCATGTTGCTTACCACACGATGGGGTATTCTCACTTTTGCCTAAAGCACGCTGGAGATCATCGTTTTCATATGCTCTCAGAACCATGGAGAGGTTCAGAGACTCATATTAACTACCATGCCAAGCCACGGTATACCATTCCATACTATTGCTCGTATGGCGAGTTACCGCAATTGATCCGCTTGCGGTGGAGTACCTTACCTCTTACCTGACGTGGGAGCAGCGTTACAGAATGTATAACAAATATGTTAGCTTTCCACCATCATAACTAGTACTATCATAGACCTTTTGTGGGCTTAATGACTAATTCTCACTGGACTACTTAGTTTTCAAAATAAGCTCTTTTCGAGCGTGCAATTCCCAATGCGGCTCCGATACCACGTCTGTGGGGACCACCCCAAGGTTCACCCACTACAGGATTGCATAGGGTGGTGCCGTGCGATGCGTCACCCAACAGCACACATGAAAAGATTAAAGAACAACATACAAACTTTTATTTGATATAAAACAGTGGAAGTCTTTTTACAAAACTTATTTATACAGCGGAAGTAATATACATAAGTAGCATCTCATCCTAACTATGTAAAAGTGCAGCCGTCCAGCCCGGAGATGCTACACACTAGCAGCATGGAACCGGAGAATCACGGCGGCGTGCAGGGCTCCAGCTCGGCCGTGTACCCCGACGGGGGCATCGCCTCATCATCGGACCCCTCCTCATAGCTCTCACCTGCATACAGCTCAAATACTTGCAACCGTGAGCATGATGGCTCAGCAATGCTTAACCGACTAGCCTAGGCATGGAACTCTACATGCAGGGATGTGTAAAATAGGAGAATGGACTTCAACAAAGACACGCCTATAAGTTGATCCTTACTTTCAGTTTTATAGCAGAAAATTCATGTGCCTTAGGCAGCCCTCACATCGGAAGTCCACAATCAAACAAGAACCGCTTTCCTCCGATGTGATGATGCCCAAAGCGGAAAGTAAACTTAGTTAGCTCTACATCTACAGCAGACATGGTTTCCAAAACATTACTCTATCATCACAGCATATTATCATTCAACTGGCTTACATCACTTCTTACTACGTCACAGAACAGTGAACAAGCGGTACTCAAATAACCGCGAGGGACGGTGATTGCAATCAGGAGACACCCGGACAACACGTTGCATACACCCACTTTCAGAAGCGTGATTCCACACCCCTTCCTACTCTGTTGTATGCAACAACCTTTCAAAGGCAACCCAAACACCGAACCGGTCCATCCGTAATTGGCAGGAGGTCCCCGCGTGGAGCGTGACTGTGCCCACCGGCAGATTTACACCTTGCTACCCTCAACCCACTCCTATTTACGGTTGGGTAAGCCTCGGCACCCAGGTTAACCAATTACATCGGTTTCCTGCTTATGTCAGTATGCCATCCGGTACTGTTCGATACTTGTTCATCAGGCCCGCACACGACTCGGTCCTCAATCGACACCAACAGGGCTACCAACAGAGAGATATGAATTTTTGAAGTTGAACAGAAGTTCTGAAAAGTTTCTGTTTATATTTGAATTTTCAAATAAAGGCTGAACATGGTAAGGCAATTTGACCTAGCAAATGAACTCCAGTGAAGCTCAGTAACTATGAAAAGAATTAGCTGCCCAAATTTGGGAATATTTCGTAAAGAATTGCTTCTGTAATAAATCCCTAAAGGATTTAATAAAAACAATTCTACAGAAATTCCTGAGCATTTTCATAGCAAGCAATTTGTTCCTCTGTGAAGTACTCCTCCTAAGGATTTAAACAAATTTGTCTCACTAATTTTGGAGCTTTCTACCCAAAGTAATGTATTTTTCAAGTTTCACTAACTTTCTGTTTGAATTGTACAGAGCACTCAATGTGGGGCCCACCCGTCAGGTCTTTCTTCAACCTCCCGCCAGAGAACGCGCGTGCACACCAGCTCAGATCGTGCCATGGCTCGTTCTCCCTCATTTCTCCACCAAATTAGCTCCGGTTTCGCCCTACATGCTCCTGGGGACATGGCGCGGCTGCCGGGCAAGGTTTTCGCGCATGAAAACGTCCGAAAACAGGCCGGCACCGACGGGGCGGCTCTGGAGCTCGGCATCAACACGTTCTGGCGTGTCTGAAGCTTCTCTCTGCGAGATACCTTGCCCTAAAGCATCACCAATTATCGGGGAACATGGAACGCATGCTAAACCTTGCAGAAAACGGCCGGAGAATAGAGTTCACCAGAGGACCGACCCGTTTTTCCCGCCGCCGGCGATTTCTCATCGCCCGGGGCGTAGGATGGCTGGTTTAACCCGTGCTTTGGCGTGAGAGGGCGCTAGTGTCACTAGTTTCTGTGGCTTGAATTGTAGAACCGATGATCAACCACATTGGACGAATTTCCAGTTTTGGTGTGGGTCGGTTCTTCACGTGTACCGGCGCCAAAACCCAAATTCCGGCCAGCCGGCGACAGGGAAGGGCAAGGGGACTGCGGTAGCAATATCTACACACCTTGGCACACCTTAGAGAGGTGCTGGACGTGCGGGAGAGGCGTTGGAGCGACTGGAACGCGGGGAGCAGTGAGGGGCGACGGTGCTCTGCTTCCTTCCGGCGAAGAACAGCTCGGGCACAGCGAGGGGAGGCCGGGGATGAGCTGAGGAGTGGTGGAACACATCGAGGGGTCGCTGGCGCAGCTCCTGGGGTGATCAACCGGTGCTGGGGGTGGCTGGAGGGTGCTGAACGTCGATCACAGCGGCGTCCAATGTTTTCTTCGGTGAGTGCTCGAGCAGCTGAGGCTGAGGAGGCTTCGGTTAAAGGCAGAGAAGAGAAAGGAGACTGTGCTGCTGTTTTATCACCCACGTACGAGTTGCTTCGGGAGCACGTCGAGGCAAGCAGCTCGGTGGAGCAAGCGCAGCTCGGTGGCGCGCTGATAATCAACCGAGGGGAAAAACAGAGAGGAAAAAGGAAATTGTGTGGCTGGCATGTGGGTCCCACCCCCTCTCTGTTTTATTAACTTTTCTACTGATATTTTCACCACAGCTACTCCAAATTAAATGCTTTACTTCACCTCAAAGTCATGGTTTGGAATGTTGAATTCAAATGATTTGAATTCTGGTTGGAGTTTGAATTAAGTATGGTCATTTGAATTTGAAATGGAATTTGAATTCTTTCTTTTGCATTGTTCCAAAAACATAGCAAACCAACTCCAAAGTTTCTTATTTTTGGCATGGCTGCTAATTCAAATGTGGAGAACGCATTTGTGGAACCAAATTTGCAAATTGAGGAAATTGGAATTCGAAACGGAATTTGAAATTTAGATTAGAGGGCTTCTCCTTTTAATCCCAAACAAATATTGAAACTCCTCCAGATGAGCTGAAATTTGGAATGGGGAATATTTGGACTATGAAGATCCAAGCTATGAATTTAGATCTCCATGTTTGGAAGTTTTTGGAAAGTCTAAATCCTCACTTTGAACTTACACCGTTATAACTCAAAGTTTTAATTCCCCTCATTTTTCCTAAGTGTACATGAGCTGAATTTTTCTTGCTAGAACTTTTTGGGGATTTCACAATATAAGGTTTCCAAAAACCCTGGTGGCCAGACTAGTCCTCTATGTTCACCGGACTAGTCCGGTGTGCCGTGTACAATTTTCGTGTTGCATGTGGCACAGTGGAAACCCTAATTTGATGTGTTTACAGAAAGTTGAATGGACTAGTCCGGTCCAAGAGCGGACTAGTCCGGTGTATGATGAATGTCGGTTCCAGAGAGTTGAACGGACTAGTCCAGTTTTGGAGCGGACTAGCCCGGTGCAAGGTGAATGCTGGTTCCAGAGAGTTGATCGGACTAGTCCGGTTTCTGAGCAGACTAGTCTGATGCAAGGTGAATGTTGGTTCCAGAGAGTTGATCGGACTAGTTCGGTTTCCAAGCGGACTAGTCCGGTGCACGTGTTGTGAGGCAACAAAAAGTTGAACGGACTAGTCCGGTTTCTGAGCCGACTAGTCTGGTGCACCGTGTTGTGAGTGATTGCGATATGTTTTAATCTCTTACCCCTACATAAAGGTTTTGAGCTCTTGAAATATGTCTCTCACACACATCCTATACAAGTATGTCTACACTGCTCTTGGCTCATGAATCTGTTCTTTTCCTTTTTTTCTTCATCACTTGATTTTTCACCTTTTTGAGTGCACCACTTCTACCTTACACGAGTTAATCTGCATTCATATCAACAAGTTCATTAGGATCTCAATTCATTTGTCATCAATCGTACAAAACCCACAAGGGAATGCCTAGATGCACTTTCAATCTCCCCCTTTTTGGTGATTGATGACAACCAACTTAGATTGCATACTTAATGATAAAATTTGATTTTGATAAAGTGTGCATATATGAGAATGACAAATGAGTAACAAGAACTTCTCAAATATATGCAGCCTTTATGGTGGGATGGCTAAAAGGATGTGAACCAGAGTGTGACGTGCCACAAAATGATAAGGTCATATTAAAAGTAAAAGTAGTCATCACATAGATATCGAATAGGCATCACACATCCATGAGACTTCAAAATAAAAATTACATGAAACTTCAAAATACATGTCCATGTCCACCACATATCCTTAAGGTTTACAATAAGATAACTTAACATAATCTCAATCTCTCCCCCTTTGGCATCAAGGCACCAAAAAGGGAAAAATTGAGTGAAATCACTCATCGCCGCTCTCTCGCTCACTCTCGGTCCTATCTTCATCGTCATCTTCATCATCGTCTTCATGATCATGCTGAGGAGGAGGAGCAGAGACACCTGCAAGTCCAAAAGACCTAAATTCTTGTTCGGTGAGGGGAGCCATTTTAGTGAAGTCTTCCTCAGAGTCCTCAGAGATCTTTGGTGATCCATCTGGCTCAATCTCCAGCTTCTCACATATGGCTTTGATGTTGGCCTTCATGTATCTTTGATGTCTTTTTCTGGCCAAACTCTCCTTGTGTTGCCTAACTTCAATTTTGCGACAACAGCCAAAAATAGAAGAGAGTATTTTGAGCAGACCACTGGAGGACTCTCTAGCAGGTGGAGGGATAGGAGTAGATGTAGGCTCAAGGGATGTAGGCTCCGATGCCCTTGAGCCTTCTTAAGCAGAGGGCACAATGTGGACTGTAGGCTTCTGGGGCTTGAGACCAGTGTGAGATACATCTTTGACAAACTCCAGTCCTTTCACCTTCTCAATCATATACATGACATAAGGTGCATAGCCAGAAGACCTGTTTGGGGTGATGGAGATATTCACTATGTCATTGTAGATGTACTCAAAGACATTGAAAGTCCTCTTCTTGCTTATCACTTTCATCAATGTCCTCAGAGTCCCTTGGATTGCATCACCATCCTTTGGAGCTATGGTCTTTCTCAAGATCCAATTGAGCACGGCATAAACAGCTTCAAGTACTTGGTAGTGGCGGGTACATATGGCATTCTTGTATCATACAAGAATTCCAGTTCATTCTTTTCCAAGGTCTTCAGGTTGTGAATGACAAGCTCATTGTCCAGGGTGTGCTCAAGATGAAGAATCATTGCAAATTCCTCATAGGTGACACTGTATCTGGATCCATGTGTCATCCAGATCATCTCATCCCCATCATCACGGGCAAAGTAGAGAGTAGAGTAGAACTGGGTGATTACCTCATTGTTCCAGTCATATTAAAAAGAAAGGAGGTCCTTCAACCCATGCCTCTCTAATGCCTCTAGTACCACATGATAGGCTTGGCATTTATTGGACTTCAAGTAGTCAATGTTGAGCCACTGACTCTCAACCACAGGATTCTTCATCTTCATGTTGACATGTTCATAGTAGTCAGCATGGAAGTTGCTCCAGAATCCGGGGTCTGCATATTGCTTTTGCTGCCCATAGACTTGAATTTTCCTGAAGTCGTTCGCCAGTTTGCTCCCCTTTCCAACAAAGTCATCACTTGATGGCTGCCTGTTGCGGTGAGTGGGGGCTTTCTTCTTCAAGTGACCAATAGGACCACTAGCAAGTCCTTTGCCCTTCCCAACACTTCTGCTGGTGGCCGCAGAGCTTCCAACGATGTATTTGCTCTGTGTCGTCTTACCAACCACTCTCCTCCTTTTAGGAAGTGAGTCGTCGGGAGGAGACGGTTGGGCAACATTGTCATGCTTCTTCTTCATGGTCTAGGAGTGGGATGACATCATGCCTGACAGAAAAATGAAGAATTGTTTGGCACGATGGATTGTAGATTATGTGAAGATAAGAAGTTAGATGTTCAATTGACGGGTAACCGGACTTGTCCATTTTCAGAGTGCGGACTTATCTGACGGGACCCCACGCCGCCCGCTCAGTCACGGGGACGGGGCACCTCGCCCGGGACTCGAATTGGGTGCTGCCGTGTTATGCGGCGCCCAACAACACACATATGAGGAAAACTGTATTACATAAATCAAAAGCAGAAGCTTACAAGGTTCTTTGCAAATAATTTACATAAAATAGCTACAGCGGAAGTCTATAAACAGCTCACGTCGAATAACTAAGGAGCACCCGAGAAGAGGTCCCGCCCGCGGACTCCTCTCGCTAGCAACACGAAGACATGGCAGCGGCTAGGTTCTTCGTGTGTAACATGACTCGGAAGTTTCCGAGTCTTTCCGGACAACCTTCTTTATATGCGTCGATATTAACATGCAAAACCACTCATATAGCAAGAGTGAGCACAAAAGCCTCAGCAAGACATAACCAAGCATGCAACTCTACATGAGAGTAACTTAAGACCTAAACATGTAATTTTCAAAAAGACTTGCCTACGAGTTGATCCTTAACTATCAGATTATAGCCATCATAGTAGTGACCTTGCGCCCAGCAACATTGGAACTCCACAATCAAACAAGAAACACTTCATTCCAATGTTACTTGTCCCAAGGTGGAAAATAACTTTAGTTTGCTCTATCTCTATTTAAAACAGGGTTTTTCATGCAATTTACAATAATCATAGCAGCAATTAAAACTTTGCTAACTGTTTCCACACAACTTGATTACTACTTCACAACATGGGAGCAAGCGGTACTCAATAACCGCGAGGGAAGGTGATTCAAATCAAACACTGCATGGATAGCTCGACACATACGCCCACCCATGAAGACCCAAATCTGGTGTCCTTCATTACGTCGTATGTGGCAACCTTTCACAGGACACTCGACTGTAGAACCGGTCGCGCCGTCTCGGGCTCATAGGTCTAACGATGTCACACCTGATTTTTCCGAAGAACAACCAAGTGAATATAACATGTATGCCAGGATCATTTTCTCATACATGTGATGACAAATAGTGAAGCATCATTTATTACAAGCTAGGTGTCGAATATAAATAAGTCTTACATAGCAAATGTCTCAATGGACAATAATAAGTTCATCACAAGTAAATAAACTAGCAGCAGAATAATTATTCTTGAGGGCTCCGTCACAGGCGTTGCCCGGTGGTCTCCATGAACCTAGAAACCTTCTTCGGGTCCGAAGTCTTGGTCATTATACACCATCTCATTATCTTGACCTGAGCAGCAATATAAACCAACAAAATATGCAAGGTTGAGTACCGATGGTACTCAGCAAGTGTGGAAAGTTATGTCATGCATGGCTAGAACAAGGAGAGGTTGAACTCATGGTTAAAGCACTACGCAATTAATACCTATCACCTTAGCTTATTAAGCACCAACATTACTACACAGGTGAAATGGTCCCAAACTCCCCACCCATCATCATAATCCCATAACCATAACATCATTTCCAATGTTAAGCTCCCCGCTTAACATCCACCACTTCCAAAACCATCAATCCTCTAATCATGAATAAGTCCAAGCCGCTCTTGACCGTGAGCACGGCTGTCATGACAGTTTTGACTCTGCAGAGTTTGTACCACTGTACCCACATGTAGTGATTTCATACCCCGTTGCCGGGTGGACTAAAAGGACCTCCATTATGCCAGTGGCTACAAACCACATTCACACTTCCCAGGTGTGTAGCCAGGAGATCACTACGAAGCCTTTACAAAGGGATTCCCGACGAGCGTGGGCCCACTGAGGTTTCACCCCTAACAGCATACAAGAGGCTCCAACCACGCTGCAGTGGCCCCCCTTGAGCCTTGCGGTTCATATGGTAGTCCAGCTGACACCTACTCCCCGCACCATCCAACACACCCATACTACGCCGGGGATACACCTAATTAATTGGCCAAGCTGCCCCATCTCAGCATGTGGTTGGCACTGTAAAGCCAGGTTACATGCTCCATGAACCGGTCCTTAGTATCCAGGCAAGTACTAAACACAAACCCGAGTCTCGTGCACCCAGCACACAACCAAAACATCCAACTTGCCTTGATCCCTACCTCTACACAACTCACAATATCTCATTCAAGAGTATGGTAATATAAACCGATGATCTCATATCCCAAATATCCCATTCTAAGCATGGCTAAGCATATGCATAATAGTAAATGACATGATAAAATAAATCCCAACCCAAGCTACAAGGAAACAAGGTGATGCAACTCTAGGGAAACTTCCTAGCATGGGTTTCATATTTAACTTGACAATGCAAATAATTCTATCTACACATCCTAGCATAGGATCAAAGTGGTCAAGGACACTTGCCTCCTTCCTGCTGCTCTTGAAATGGGTAGTCCTGATCATGGAAAGGAATAACTTGCTCTTGAGCAGGTTCTACATCATACCATCACACATAGCAAAAGAAAAACAACAATCCATAAGACATAGTTCACACTTCCACTTCATACAAACCACACATTCATATTTATGAAAGTCATTCACCATTATATGTGTTGTGGTTACTCTAGGTGTGTTGATTTGTGGCTTGCATGCACTTTTAATCATGTGTATATGATTCCTACTTTTGTGTTCACATTTATACTTACATACAATATATATGAGTTTCCAATTTAAATAAATTCCTTATATTCAAGTACTACACCTTTTAGCTACCAAGTATGCATGAAAGTTATTTTCCTTCTCCATATGTGTCTTCAGAATTTCTACCAACCCTAAACTGAATTCTTTGGATTTTAGAACTCCATTTATCATTTACTAGTTGCTATATTTTCAGATTTATTTCCTATGCCTAAATGTGAACTTTATTATGAAAATAATAAGACACATCATCTAAACAGAATAGGTTCTGATCTAAAATATTTACTAATATATTTTTGACCTTTTCCTCTGATGTAAACTATTTTACAATTATTTTCCCTATTTTCCAGAACTATTCTTTACTTAAAAATGTGTCCCTAAATATGAATAATAAATTAAACAGATTCACTTCAGCCCAAAATATATTTTTATCTCACTCCAAAGTTTTCTAAATACTGAGAAAGTTTTTAATTTAATTTTGACAATATGTTTGTCCCACTTTTTAAATTTTAAACACTAGCCACATATTCAATTTCCTAAATTAAATATTAAACAGGGCTAAAATGGTAAACTCACCCCACTACAGGGTCTATACTATTATTTTAAGAATTCTCAGGGGTCTAGCTACTCATAACAGAGGAGTTTTTCCTAATTTTTATTAAGTCCAGGGGCTAAAACTGATTTTTAAATGAATTTACATGATTTTCTGAAGTTCCAGGGGCTAGATCAGAAGTTTCTGGGGCTAGCTCTTATTTCCCGAGAACCCCAGGGGGTAGCACGTAAGATTTCCAGTCTTTATAACGCGGGGCTGACGTGGACCGTCCGATTTTAAACCGACGGCCGAGATTATAACATCGAACCGGTACGCGGGGATTTAAAGTCTATCGTGCGATTTTAAATAGACGGCGCACAAGCGGCCACGTCGCTCTGATCGAGCGCGGGCGGCGCTGCCGGCGGCGCACGGCGGCGGGAAGCGGCGATCTCGCCGGAGACTTTCCGATCTTCGAGAATTCTTCCTAGAACTGTCATCTTATGGCATAGATCGGTGGAGGAGAGGTCGGGGATCTCACCTCGGTGGTTTTCTTGAGCTCGGAGGTCCTGGAAGGTGATCGGCGACGAGGTCCGAGGTGAATTCACGGCGAGGCTCGTCGGCGCTGTGTTTACACCGCAAGTCACCGAGTTTTCTGCACCTGCAAGGTTCCCCGGAGGCAGTGGATCAAGACCAGCAAGTTAGATCGGAATTTCCGAGCTTAGATCGGCCAAACTTCGCCGGAGAAAGCTCGGGTTCTCACCGGAGGAAAAACAGCAGATCGCGTGGGAAAAACAGAACGAGGCCGGGGTTTTTATAGACGGGGGAGGGCGGCGGGGTGGTTTAGATCGAGTTTGCGTCGCCCCCGAACGGAATTCGGCTGGGATACGCGAGAATTCCCGATCGGTTTTGATTCGGGTGAGAGAGTCCGGCGCTGGCGCGAGGTAGACGAAGAACTGGCGGCCCCGCCTGTCAGTGGGAGGAAAGGGCGCGCGCGGCTGCGGGCTGGCGCGGGCGCTGGTTGGGCCGGCTGGTGGGTTTCGGCCCACTGGCCGGTTTTTTCTGTTTTCTTTTTTTCTTTTTCTATTTCTTTTCTGTTTTGAGTTTAATTTGAATTCCAGTTTGAATTTGAATTTTTGCAAAACATGCAACACGTCCAAAAAATTTTAAATTCCCCTCTTAAAATGATTTAGGTTCTTAACAAGATTTTTGGGGTGTTACAGCTCTACCCCCCTTAAAAGAAATCTCGTCCTCGAGATTGGTGGTTCTAAGAAAACAATTCCGGAAATTGTGCCTTGAGCTCATCTTCCCGCTCCCAAGTGGCTTCCTCTTCTGAATGATGCTTCCACTGCACCTTGCACATCCGAATTCTTTTATTTCTGGTGATGCGTTCCATTGTCTCCAAAATCTTGTGTGGTTGCTCGGCATAAGACAAATCCTCAGCTACGTCCACTTCATTCATGGGTAACACCTCTTCAGGCGTTCTCAGGCATTTCTTGAGTTGTGACACATGGAATACATCGTGCACATCCGATAGACGAGCCGGTAACTCTAGTTGATACGCCACTTCGCCTTTCCTTTTCAGAACTTGAAAGGGTCCGATGTATCGAGGTGACAACTTCCCCTTCACCTTGAACCGACGAAGTCGTCTGATAGGGGACACCTTGAGATAGACATAGTCTCCCACGTTGAAAACGAGCTCTCTTCTTCTTACATCGGCGTAGCTCTTTTGGCGTGTCTGTGCTATCCTCAAGTTGTTGCGAATTTCCCTCACCTTCGCCTTGGCTTCTTGTAGTACTTCTGGACCAAATACTTTACTTTCCCCGTTTGGTTCCAAAATAGGGGAGTTCTGCACTTCCTCCCGTACAAGGCTTCAAACGGTGACATCTTCATACTAGCTTGATAGCTGTTGTTATAGGAAAACTCCGCATACGGTAAGTTCTTGTCCCAACTCCGATTGTTTTTGAGTGCACATGCCCTCAGCATATCTTCAAGAATCTGATTGGTTCTTTCCGTCTGCCCATCAGTTTGGGGATGATAGGCAGAACTAAAGTTCAGATGGGTTCCCATGGTTTCGTGCAACTTCTGCCAGAACCTTGAGGTGAACTGTGTCCCTCGATCTGACACAATCTTCTTTGGCACTCCATGGTAACACACGATCCTTGACATGTACAACTCTGCCAATTTAGATCCGCTGTAGCTTTCCTTCACGGGGATGAAGTGAGCTACCTTGGTTAGCCTATCAATGATGACCCATATTGAATCATATCCTGATTGGGTCCTAGGCAATCCCATGATGAAATCCATGCTGATTTCTTCCCATTTCCATTCAGGCACTTTGAGTGGTTGCAATAATCCCGCGGGTCGTTGATGTTCTGCTTTCACCAACTGACATGTGTCACATAGGGCAACATGTTCCGCGACATCTCGCTTCATGCCATACCACCAATACCTACTCTTTAGGTCCTGGTACATTTTCGTACTCCCAGGATGAATGGAATAGTCAGAATCATGAGCCTCCTTCAAAATCAATTCACGGATCTCCTTTACTTCTGGCACACATATTCTTTTCCCGTGCCACACCGTTCCTTGTTCATCCTCTCTAAAACCTGGAGCTTTATTTTCCTTGATAAGTTGTCTGATATCTTGTATCTTCTCATCATTCTTTTGACCCTCGCGTATGTCTCGCTCTAGTGTGGAGTCCACTTCCATGGCAATGGCTTCACCACTATTTACTAGACATAGATTGAGCCTTATAACTTCGTCCTTCAATTCTGCAGGCATGTCCTTCAAGCTCAACTTATTGACCTGCACTTTCCGACTCAAAGCATCGACCACGACGTTTGCTTTCCCGGGATGATAGTTGATGCCCTCATTAAAATCATTGATTAGCTCTAACCATCCCCTTTGTCTGAGGTTGAGGTCTGGCTGTGTGAAAATGTACTTCAAACTCTTATGATCCGTATATATCTCGGTCCTCTTCCCCATCAAATAGTGCCGCCAAATTTTCAACGCGTGTACCGCTGCGGCTAGTTCTAGGTCATGTGTAGGATAGTTCTTCTCGTGCTTCCGAAGCTGCCGGGATGCATAAGCCACGACATGCCCTTCTTGCATGAGAACACATCCCAACCCGTTTCCAGAGGCATCGCAGTACACCGTGAAATTCTTCTGCATATCTGGCATAACCAACACTGGGGCTGTTGTCAATCTTTTCTTTAGCTCCTGAAAACTCGTCTCGCACTGTGGCATCCATGTGAACGTGATTCCCTTCTCCAACAGTTTGGTGAGGGGTCTCGAGATCTTAGAGAATCCCTCAATAAACCGTCGATAGTATCCAGCCAATCTCAAAAAGCTTCGAACTTCCCCGACATTTTCAGGGGTCTTCCACTTCTGTATATCCTCGTTTTTGGCAGGATCCATGGAGATTCCTCCCTCCGAGATTATATGTCCTATGAAGGGAACTCTCTTCAGCCAAAACTCACAGTTGCTCAACTTGGCATATAGTTGGTGTTCTCTCAGCCTCTGCAACACGAACCTTAGATGTTCCTCATGTTCTTCTTCATCTTTGGAGAAGACGAGAATGTCATCTATGAAAACCACCACAAATTTGTCCAGATATTCCATGAATACCTTGTTCATGAGATACATGAAGTATGCCGGAGCATTAGTTAGCCCGAAAGGCATGACAGTGTATTCATACAGTCCGTACCGAGATACGAAAGCTGTCTTGGGAATATCAGATTGCCTTATCTTGAGTTGGTGGTACCCCGACCGGAGATCAATTTTCGAGAACAAACAAGCTCCCCTCAACTGATCAAACAAGTCTTCAATGTGAGGTAATGGGTACTTGTTCTTGATGGTTACCTCATTCAAGGCACGGTAATCCACGCATAACCTTTGGGTTCTGTCCTTCTTGGGCACAAATATCACCGGAGCTCCCCATGGTGAGGAACTAGGACTATTATACCCCTTCTCCGTCAATTCTCTTAAATGATCCTTGAGCTCTTCTAGCTGCTTGGAGTCCATACGATAAGGTCTCTTGTATATCGGGGCTGTTCCAGGTACTAGCTCAATTGCGAATTCCACTTCACGATCGGGAGGCATACCTGGCAACTCCTCTGGAAAAACATCTGGATATTCCTTGATGGTCCTGATTTCCTCAACTTTCACCTTAACTTGATTTAATTTAATGTCCCTCCTAGGCTCGTGTATTGTTATGAACTTTACTCTTGTGCCACTAGGGTGAGTTAGTTCCACCGTTCTGGTTGAACAATGGATGATTCCTTTATGTTTTGTCAACCAATCCATACCCAAGATAATATCTATCCCTTGTGAATCTATAACTATGAGGTTAGCAGTAAATACCACCCCATTAATGTCTAGGTTCACTTTGGGACACACTTGTCTTGTCCTTATTTCTCCACCTGGAGAGTTTACGGCTGACATATGGTTCATTTGTGTGGTTGCTAGGTCATGCTTCTTAACAAACCCTTGAGCAATGAACGAGTGGGTAGCACCAGAATCAAACAGCAGGGTTGCAAGGTGTAAATTGGCAGGAAACTTACCAACTACCACGTCGGGGGCCTCTTGCGCTTCCTCCATAGTGACGTGGTTCACCCGTCCTCGCATCACATTCTGCTGTTGTGGCTGTGCGGGCTTCTTCTTTGGGCATTTATGGGCGTAGTGCCCCACTTCTCCGCAGCTAAAACATGGCACCCCAACCTTAGGCGCCTGGCCTTTGCTGTCTTGGGGTTGGTTTGGGGGTCCTTGTACTGCTGGTCGAGGTGGATATGCGGGGCGAGGCTGCTGTACGAACTGACGTTGTGGCTGTATTGGTCCTGCCGGAGGCCTGAAGTTCGGGTTGTACCCTCTCGGTGCCGAGTAGGGTACCGCAGCACAGTTCGTCTGCCCTGCAGGTTGCTGCATCAGACGTGGGCGGGTGTTGCTCCCTGAGGCTTGATGTGACCATCCGGCCTTCCTCTTATTCTCATTTTCAAAGGCCTTTAGCTTCCTTTCTATCACAAATGCTCTGTCCACCATCTTTTGGAAGCTTTCATACTCATTTGAGGACATTGCACACTGCATCTCTGCGGTAAGTCCCTCCACGAAACAATCTTGTTTCTGCTCATCAGTCTCTATGTCCCGTGGGGCATAGCGGGATAGTTGAGTAAATTTAGTGAGGTATTCCCTCACCGTCATGTTTCCCTGCTGCAGTCCCAAGAACTCCTTCCTCTTGTTTTTGAGTTCACCTCAAGGGATGTAATGGTTGCGGAAGCTACGCTTGAACTCTTCCCAAGTGATGTTCTCAGGGTCATGATGGGCAGCCACGTAGGCTGTCCACCAATCAGCAGCAGGTCCATGCAATTGATGAGAGGCAAACAGCACCCTCTCATACCCTTGGCACTGTATGATCCTCATATTGCTCTCAATGGTCTTAAGCCAATCATCTGCCTCCAGAGGTTCAGCAGCACTTGCAAATTTCGGAGGTTGAGTTCCTAGAAACTCACTCAACCTTGGTTGGCGTGGTGCAGCTTGTGGAGGTGGAACTTGATGCAAGTTGGCCACCACTTGAGTCAAGTTCTGGATGAGCTGATTCTGATTCTCCAGCATTTGGTGGAGGGGATCAACTCCTTCACGGCGACCACCCCGGTCCTGGCCTCCAGAAAGATGAGGGTTGCATGCCTCATCGTTGTTGTTGGCGGGGTTGGCAGCACGTCCTTTTCCTCTTCCGGCCATCTGGCAGAATCAACCAATGTTAATTTGAAAGCATTTAGTATCATCTTACTACTTTCATTTGTTTGTACTTTGAAGTGTTGAGGCTTTGTTATACTTCTCTAAGGGTTCACTTCTCACACAAAAATAAATGCAATATTACTTCATGTGAGTTCATACACCAAAGCAAAACATTCTAAAGACGAGGCTGTGGACAATTCCTCATGGCTTCCACAACTCACGTCACACACCAAGCATTAACACACCATTAACTTAACGTAACGACTTGACTATTCGACATCATGCTAACTAAGGGAAGGAATCTACACTACTCGTTTTCTTGAGCTGGCTCCTCGGGATCTTCCTCATCATTTCGGCTGCCTTCTGACTCTGCTTTGGGTGGGGAGGCTGCTGGTGGAGAAGTGCAACGACACCTGATCGCTCGACGATCTGGGGAGTCAGGAGTCCATGTATCATTCACGGTGACACACAGTTCATTCCCATCTCCTCTTTCTCTCGCCCTCAAGCAGGCTCGCAGCAATGCCTCCGTTTCCTTCAGGGTGTCCCGAACATCCTGAAGCTCTTGCTGACACTCCTGCAGTCGAGTGCTGAGCATAGCAGCATCCTCCAAGCACAAGTCCATGTGCTCATGGGAAGTCCCTTGCTGCACCGGCGGGTACTTGTACTCCGTGGTACCACTCTCACGCTGGAGGACATACATGTACTCAGTCCTGTCCAGGTGGCGACGATAGATGTGACTCTGGCAGGTGATGGCCTCCCAGGTGACATCCTTCTCCGCATCGACCTGTGTCGCTCAACAAGCTGGAGAGTGGTGGATCTTAAGCAGCTGATTTTCGTGTATAATCCTCATCTCTGAACTCCATTCCTCCCTCTTCTCACGGATGGTCCTGGTGGAGTTATAGTGGATGATTAGCTTGCCCGTATTGCCGGCGGCTTCGAGCATACATCGAAGACGGCGCAACAAGTCTCCTACTACCAATCCGTAGGAAAGGTACGTCACAGGACGGCTCTCATCTCTTTGGGCAAGGGCAACTACGGGAACTCTCCCTCCTGTGGACTTGCGAGCGGTGCGAATCATGCAAACCATCTAAAACAAAAAGAATTTAAACTTAGGTTAGATAAACTCTAAAAAAAATCCTATTTTGAATGAAAATTGGGGTAAGATGAAGAAAGTGACTCATTAAATAACACTTTTCAACACACACCTTGTAAAAATAGTTTTTAAGAAAATAAAGCCCTTAAATACATCCATTTCTACCTAGGTCCACGTTCCTACGGGCAACCTTGGCTCTGATACCACTTCTGTCACACCCGGTTTTTCCGAAGAACAACCAAGTGAATATCACATGTATGCCAGGATCATTTTCTCATACATGTGATGACAAATAGTGAAGCATCATTTATTACAAGCCAGGTGTCGAATATAAATAAGTCTTACATAGCAAATGTCTCGATGGACAATAATAAGTTCATCACAAGTAAATAAACTAGCAGCGGAATAATTATTCTTGAGGGCTCCGTCACAGGCGTTGCCCGGGGGTCTCCATGAACCTAGAAACCTTCTTCGGGTCCGAAGTCTTGGTCATTATTCACCATCTCATTATCTTGACCTGAGCAGCAATATAAACCAACAAAATATGCAAGGTTGAGTACCGATGGTACTCAACAAGTGTGGAAAGTTATGTCATGCATGGCTAGAAGAAGGAGAGGTTGAACTCATGGTTAAAACACAACGCAATTAATACCTATCACCTTAGCTTATTAAGCACCTACATTAGTACACAGGTGAAATGGTCCCAAACTCCCATCCCATCATCATAATCCCATAACCATAACATCATTTCCAATGTTAAGCTCCCCGCTTAACATCCACAACTTCCAAAACCATCACTCCTCTAATCATGAATAAGTCCAAGCCGCTCTTGACCGTGAGCACGGCTGTCATGACAGTTTTGACTCTGCAGAGTTTGTACTACTGTACCAACATGTAGTGATTTCATACCCCGTTGCCGGGTGGACTAAAAGAACCTCCATTATGCCAGTGGCTACAAACCACATTCACACTTCCCAGGTGGGTAGCCAGGAGATCACTATGAAGCCTTTACAAAGGGATTCCCGACGAGCGTGGGCCTGCTGAGGTTTCACCCCTAACAGCATACAAGAGGCTCCAACCACGCTGCAGTGGCCCCCCTTGATCCTTGCGGTTCATATGGTAGTCCATCTGACACCTACTCCCCGCACCATCCAACACACCCATACTATGCCGGGGATACACCTAATTAATTGGCCAAGCTGCCCCATCTCAGCATGTGGTTGGCACTGTCAAGCCAGGTTACATGCTCCATGAACCGGTCCTTAGTATCCAGGCAAGTACTAAACACAAACCCGAGTCTCGTGCACCCAGCACACAACCAAAACATCCAACTTGCCTTGATCCCTACCTCTACACAACTCACAATATCTCATTCAAGAGTATGGTAATATAAACAGATGATCTCATATCCCAAATATCCCATTCTAAGCATGGCTAAGCATATGCATAATAGTAAATGACATGATAAAATAAATCCCAACCCAAGCTACAAGGAAACAAGGTGATGCAACTCTAGGGAAACTTCCTAGCATGGGTTTCATATTTAACTTGACAATGCAAATAATTCTATCTACACATCCTAGCATAGGATCAAAGTGGTCAAGGACACTTGCCTCCTTCCTGCTGCTCTTGAAATGGGTAGTCCTGATCTTGGAATAGAATAACTTGCTCTTGAGCAGGTTCTACATCATTCCATCACACATAGCAAAAGAAAAACAACAATCCATAAGACATAGTTCACACTTCCACTTCATACAAACCACACATTCATATTTATGAAAGTCATTCACCATTATATGTGTTGTGGTTACTCTAGGTGTGTTGATTTGTGGCTTGCATGCACTTTTAATCATGTGTATATGATTCCTACTTTTGTGTTCACATTTATACTTACATACTATATATATAAGTTTCCAATTTAAATAAATTCCTTATATTCAATTACTACACGTTTTAGCTACCAAGTATGCATGAAAGTTATTTTCCTTCTCCATATGTGTCTTCAGAATTTCTACCAACCCTAAACTGAATTCTTTGGATTTTAGAACTCCATTTATCATTTACTAGTTGCTATATTTTCAGATTTATTTCCTATGCCTAAATGTGAACTTTATTATGAAAATAATAAGACACATCATCTAAACAGAATAGGTTCTGATCTAAAATATTTACTAATATATTTTTGACCTTTTCCTCTGATGTAAACTATTTTACAATTATTTTCCCTATTTTTCAGAACTATTCTTTACTTAAAAATGTGTCCCTAAATATGAATAATAAATTAAACAGATTCACTTCAGCCCAAAATATATTTTTATCTTACTCCAAAGTTTTCTAAATACTGAGAAAGTTTTTAATTTAATTTTGAAAATATGTTTGTCCCACTTTTTAAATTTTAAACACTAGCCACATATTCAATTTCCTAAATTAAATATTAAACAGGGCTAAAAAGGTAAACTCACCCCACTACAAGGTCTATACTATTATTTTAAGAATTCTCAGTGGTCTAGCTACTCATAACAGAGGAGTTTTTCCTAACTTTTATTAAGTCCAGGGGCTAAAACTGATTTTAAATGAATTTACATGATTTTCTGAAGTTCCAGGGGCTAGATCAGAAGTTTCCGGGGCTAGCTCTTATTTCCCGAGAACCCCAGGGGGTAGCACGTAAGATTTCCAGTCTTTATAACGCGGGGCTGACGTGGACCATCCGATTTTAAACCGACGGCCGAGATTATAACATCGAACCGGTACGCGGGGATTTAAAGTCTACCGTGCGATTTTAAATAGACGGCACACAAGCGGCCATGTCGCTCTGATCGAGCGCGGGCGGCGCTGCCGGCGGCGCACGGCGGCGGGAAGCGGCGATCTCGCCAGAGACTTTCGGATCTTCGAGAATTCTTCCTAGAACTGTGATCTTATGGCATAGATCGGTGGAGGAGAGGTCGGGGATCTCACCTCGGGGGTTTTCTTGAGCTCGGAGGTCCTGGAAGGTGATCGGCGACGAGGTCCGAGGTGAATTCACGGCGAGGCTCGTCGGCGCTGTGTTTACACCGCAAGTCACCGAGTTTTCTGCACCTGCAAGGTTCCCCGGAGGCGGTGGATCAAGACCAGCAAGTTAGATCGGAATTTCTGAGCTTAGATCGGCCAGAATTCGCCGGAGAAAGCTCGGGTTCTCACCGGAGGAAAAACAGCAGATCGCGTGGGAAAAACAGAACGAGGCCGGGGTTTTTATAGACGGGGGATGGCGGCGGGGTGGTTTAGATCGAGTTTGCGTCGCCCCCGAACGGAATTCGGCTGGGATACGCGAGAATTCCCGATCGGTTTCGATTCGGGTGAGAGAGTCCGGCGCTGGCGCGAGGTAGACGAAGAACTGGCGGGCTCCGCCTGTCAGTGGGAGGAAAGGGCGCGCGCGGCTGCGGGCTGGCGCGGGCGCTGGTTGGGCCGGCTGGTGGGTTTCGGCCCACTGGCCGGTTTTTTTCTGTTTTCTTTTTTTTTCTATTTCTTTTCTGTTTTGAGTTTAATTTGAATTCCAGTTTGAATTTGAATTTTTGCAAAACATGCAACACGTCCAAAAATTTTTAAATTCCCCTCTTAACATGATTTAGGTTCTTAACAAGATTTTTGGGGTGTTACAAACGAGACGATGTGGTATGCCTCTACAATCCAGTTAACCTGGTACATCGGTTTCCTGGGTCCCATATACCAGTAAGCCTCCGGTACACAACTCAATACTTGCTCCTGGATGCGGCACACACATCGGTCCTTAACCGACACAGGCCGAGCTACTCGACCAAGACCTCGTCTTGTCGATACCTAACCCTCCTGCCCGGTCTCATCTTTAGAAATGTAAACTCTAGTTTGCCTCGTTTCCACCCACACTTATGTAATCCTGAACTATAGCTCGTGAGTAGATTCCAACTACTCGTCTTCTATCGAATGTCCTAGCCTATTTAGCACGGCCTTATTCTACAGCGATGACACCTTTCTACCCTTGACTCCAGGGTTCATTTTGGTTATGCAAGTGGAGTATAAAACATACTTGACCTAACGCACATACAAACTCTAACCATCATAGTGAACAAAGTAAAAACTTTATAAAATAGCTAAAATGCAACTGGAGCTTGCCTTGGTTTCGCAGGTGACTAAAGTCAGATAATTGTGAAGTTAGTTGCTGGTGACTTGAAGCTTAATCCCTGCCCTTCTTGCTCCTTGATCCAAGCTTCCTTCTCCTCCACTTTTCCACATTTAATCACTACATGTTATGAAAATGCATATATGTTTAATTGTAAAGCTTTTGCTAACAAGTTTTAAAGACAAATTTTAAAACTGGAACCCTGTTTAAGAATTTAAAATGACACTGGTGCTAGTGGTTTGGGTTTGGGTTGAAGTACTATGATCAAGTGATAAGTGGGGTTCATCACTTGGGTGGTGATCACCTAATCAGGTTGAACACAACAGTACCGATCCAGGGCTCCAATGGAGCTGCAAATTTTCTTGTGAGTTCCTTGTTACAAGAAAGTCATATGGACCAAAAACAGAATTTTTCAATGAGTAGATCACTCAGAACAATTCTCTAAGCATTTAGGCAAAAAGGAATTAATTCTGAATAAATTTGCACTTTCATGCAAATTCAAGAGAACCACAATTTTGAACATAGCTCAGGGAGCATGTATGAATTTTCCTAGGATTTTGGAGCTAAGGATTGTCCAGAACTGAATTTCCAAGTTTTGGAAATTTTCTGAAATTGTTTCTGTATTCATTTGAACACAGAAACTTGAAATCAGAATTATCCTAACTAAATCAAATCCAAATGAGTTTAAACATTTACAAGAGTTCACTAATATCCTAAAGAATACTCTGGCCAAATTTTAGAATTTTTGGATGAACCAAACTCCCTCAAAAATTCTTTGGCTGAAATGCTTTAAAGAATTTTCCAGAATGAAATAATGACTTTCATGATAATTGGGTTGCATATTTAGATAGAGTTTTTCAATCTGAATCCAACCCAATTTGAATCACTAAATTTGAAGCTCCCTAGCAAAAGTAATGAGGTTCTAAAGTTTGAAGAATTTCTGGAATTCAAATTAACCGGGGAAAAGTTTAAATCCTGTGCGTGTGTCCAGGGGGACCACGTGTCACTTGCTGGATCAAGCCACACGGGGCCGCTGAATTCTTCCCGCACCGTCGCAAAGGATCCCAGAGCCGCAGCAGATCAGCACTTTTAATTTCTGTCGCTGACATGCGGGACCCGTCCGGTCTTCTTCAACCTTCAGCCTGTTTCCGCTCCTGCGCTACCCCCTCGCTGGAATCCCACTGGAGCTCGCCGGAATCGGCTTCCCGGCCACCTCTCAGCTCGGTACTCGCCGCCTGGGGGTTTCCAGCTACGAGAAAACCATTGGTGCGGAGCTCTCGGGCTGCCGGTGGCCGGAAGTAGTCCGGCGACGTGCGGCGGCATTCGGTGAAGCTCGGCACCGTCACCTGGCCCTTATAGCCCGCCAAAAGCTCGACCAAACCGCTCAAACGCACCAGTGGAGAATGGGCTAGCTCAGCATGGCCTCAACATGGCTCGGAAACAGCGGCAATCCGGTTGTCACAGTGCGCCTGTGGAGTACCGCCATAGACATGCTCGGCAAAACTAGAAATTGTATTGTCTACGTGTGTTTCCGAACTAGGGTTCTGAAGAGAAAATGATCGCCGGCTAATCCAGCATCTGTGTGCAGGAATTGGTGATATAAGAATGAAGAACGAGTGAGAATTTCGGATTTTCATACCGGAACATTGGTTGGTGGGCGCCTCCACAATTTTCCCGAATTCTCGCTCGGTAGTCCACGTCTTTGCCTGAGGTTAAGGGGTGAGCAGCACGGTTCAACAGCGCGTCCGGGGGTGTCCTTGCTAGGTTGTGAAAGTCCCCGGTGTGGGCTGTCCACGTGCACACCGGTTCGCGGTTGTTTTAGGTCGCCGCTGGGGGCAGCTGTCCTAGTGTGGAGAATGCCGGGCACTGTGGTTTTTGCGCTGAGAAGACTAGAGGACGGTCGTTCCTTGCTGTTTGCAGCTCAGGGCGACGTGCCACGTGGGTTTTGTGGTTTTCCGGTAGCAACCGAGGCGGCGGCGTGCTGGGCTGTTATCGCGTGCGAGGAGACGAAACAGGAACAGCTCGGTTCAGAGGTGGGAAGGATCACGCCGAGGTGCAGAAGACCCACGAGCAGCTCTCCAGCGCTACTCAATTCAGTTAGGAGGTGGCAGCGATTTTCTTCTCGGTGGCGCTTGGAGCACGCTCAGCTGCTCGAGTCTGAACAGAAAAATTTGCTTCGAGTGTAAGTTTAGATGGCACTATGACATGTGGGGTCCACCCCTGCTCCTCCCAAAAGATCTTCCAATTTTTGGCACAGTGCAAACTTCACTCATGTAGAGCTCAAATTTGAAATCCATTTGGCAAATTGACAAGTTTTACTTCAGTTTCAAATTTGAATTCAAATTTCAATGAAAATCACAAGTATCTTTGATATACCTATCAAAGCACCTCCAAATTTTCTGAAAATTTGTCTCCCTCATAATTTGGACCTGAAGAATTCAAATATGGATTCAAACTTTTAATCTGGTGGCTGCATAGTGAAGGTTTACAACCACAGTTTGCATCCTCCATTTCAAATGACCACCTTTACACTTAAATGATCATTTGAATTCAAGGTGGACTTGAATGCATGTGCTTGCTCATGACCATATTCATGTGCATCCCAATTCTTGGATTTAAATCCAACTTTATTCACCACTAAAGTTTTCCATTTACAAGTTTTTGGACTTTTACATTCCTTCCCCCTTAAAAGAATCTTTTCTTGAGATTCATGATTAAGAACAATGTGGGGAGGACGACTACTGAACGTAAGCCTCTAATAACTCCGGATGATTGCGTTGTAAATACTCCTCGCTTTCCCAGGTAGCGTCATCGGACGTGTGATTTTCCCATAGCACTTTGAAAAATCGCGGCGTCCGGTTTCTTGTCTCGCGAGTCTTCTCATCAATTATCCGAGTTGGACGCTCAACATAAGTAAGGTCCGGCTTTAATTCTGCTGCTCCCGTGAGAATCTCCGTTGGAACTTTCAAACACTTTCGCAACTGAGATATGTGGAAGACGTTATGAACTCTGGGTAATGCTGCTGGTAACTCCAAATGGTATGCCACGGGTCCACAGCTTTCGATGATGGCCTAGGGACTGATAAAACGTGGAGCTAATTTTCCTTTCACTCCGAATCGGTGAATGCCCTTCATAGGAGATACGCGGAGATATATGTGGTCTCCAACTTGAAAGTTCATAGGACGACGTCTCTTATCCGCATAGCTCTTTTATATGGACTGGGCGGCTTTATGATTTGCTTGAATAATCCTGACCCGCTCTTCTACGTCATTTACGAGATCAATCCCATAAATAACTCTCCCACCGTATTCACACCAGTTCAAGGGTGTGCGGCACTTCCGGCCGTAGAGAGCTTCATAAGGTGCCATTTTTTATGCTCGTTTGATAACCGTTGGTATACGAGAACTCCGCCAACGGTAAGTGATCATCCCAGCTCTTACTGTGGTGGATGGCACACGCTCTTAGCATATCTTCAAGGATTTGATTCACCCTCTCAGTTTGCCCATCGGTTTGAGGGTGATACGCGGAGCTTCGAATCAATTTGGCTCCCAAGGATGCGTGTAGCTGCTCCCAGAAACGGGCTACAAACAGCGGTCCTCTGTCGGACACAATGGTACGGGGAACTCCATGTAAGCATAATATTCGTGCTATGTATAACTCCGCATACTGCTTGGCACTGTATTTGGTATGCACTGGAATGAAACGTGCTGATTTGGTTAATCGGTCAACAATTACCCAAATTGAATCATGGTGGTGCGAGGTCATCGGCAACCCGATGATGAAACCCATACTCAAGTCTTCCCACTTCCATGCCGGTATTTGTAGCGGTTGCAACAGGCCCGACTTATTCACATGATCGGCCTTAACTCTTCGACACGTATCACATTCTGAAATGTACTTGGCAACTTCACGTTTCATACGTGTCCACCAAAACTTCTTCCGGAGGTCTTCGTACATTTTATTGCTGCCCGGATGAATAGAAAATCTGGATAAGTGAGCCTCATCCAAAATTTCCTTCTGCAGCCTCAAATCACGGGGTATGACTATCCAGTCCTTGAACCATAAGGTATCTTCATCATCTAACGGGAAAAATTTCATCTCCCCGTTCTTCAACCTCCTTTTGATATGAGCCATGCCCTTGTCTCGTTTTGGAGCTTCCATAACATCCTTTTTTAATGTGGGTATGATAGCTAGATTATGTAGAGCTCCATATGGAACCAAGTAGAGACTTGGTTCTTCCTCTTCTATCGGCGTTATGGTCATATTATGAATATGAGATTTCCGGCTGAGTGCATCGGCAACCACATTTTCCATGCCCGGATGATAATGAATTTCAATCTCATAGTCCTTGATCAGCTCCAACCATCGCCATTGTTGCATATTCAACTCTTTTTGAGTGAATATGTACTTCAAACTTTTGCGGTCGGTGTAGAGATGAACTAGGTTTCCCAATAGGTAATGTCTCCACATCTTCAAAGCTAACACCATGGCAGCAAGCTCGAGATCATGAGTTGGATAATCTTGTTCATGATTCCGTAATTGCCGTGATCCATATGCGACCACACGTCCTCCTTGCATGAGTACACAACCAAGCCCGATGCCGGACGCATCACAATAAACATCAAAAGGCTTGGTTGTATCCGGTTGAGCTAGAACCGGGGCTGTTGTGAGGTGTTTCACCAACGCTTGAAAAGCTTACAAACATGGCTTGCTCCAATCATATTTGATGCCCTTTTTCAGTAGCTCCATCATAGGTTTGGAGATTTTTGAGAAGCCCGGGATGAACCTCCGATAATATCCCGCCAAAACCAAGAAGGTACGAACTTCATGGACTGATGTTGAAGACTTAGATTTCAGCACTTGTTCAATCTTGCTTGGATCAACAGCAATGCCTTCCGCTGAAATAATATGTCCAAGAAACGGCACTTGGTTGATCCAGAATTCACATTTACTAAACTTTGCATAGAGCTTGTGATCTCTCAAGCGTTGGAGCACAATATGCAAATGTTTAGCGTGTTCCTCTTCTGATTTGGAATAGACTAAGATGTCGTCAATGAATACAACGACGAACTGTGACACGGCCCCACTGCCTTGTCAAGCCAGGATCACGCTGAGGGGTACTGTGTTGCACAGCACCGAATAACGCACACCACAGATACAAAGCGGAAGCAAAGTTTTATTACATAAACCAGTTTATGAACAATTTTACAACAAAATAGTTCAGTCTACACTCACGGGCATAGACTACGCATCGAGTTCACGTTCAGCCCGTGAACGTGTCCCCGCTAGCACGCACACACACTAACACGGCGGCGTGCACGACTCCCACTCGACGGGGTTCCCCTCCTGGGGTTCCGTCTCCTCCTCGGGAATCCCTTACTCATAAACCCCTGCAAAAGCTTCAAACACAATCAGTGAGCACGATGGCTCAGCAAGACTGACCAGTCTCTCCTACATATGAAACTTCTACATGGATGGTTTTTAGGGTACATGATGTAAAATAAGTTGCAAATGACTCTCCTAATTAGTGGAACCTTACTTTCAAGTTTTAGCAGCGGGTTGTAAAGAACCTTACGCTAAGGCACATGAGAGAGCCGCAATCAAACAAGAAACGCATTTCTCTCGTGTATTTTGCTCAAAGTTGAAAAGAACTTTAATTCACTCTGAACTACAACAAGACTAACAAGCAAAGTATGTCTTTCAAATCAGCAAACTTTTAACATGTATCTAGCCTGTTCTTTCTATGTTACGGTACAGTGAACAAGTGGTACTCACTGACCGCGAGGGACGACGATTATAATCAATTTACACCTGCAGGGTTACCCGAATAACCTGTCACGTACGCCCGTACTCGATGTTGCCTACAGTAACCACCACGGACGTCGTACGCAACCACCTTTCAACCTTCAGCCAAATGTTGAACCAGTCCTATCGTCCCGAGCAAGAGGTCTCTGCGCGTGCATCCGCAGTGCCACCAGCCGATTTACACCTCAAGCTCTCATCCTACCCTCTGGACGACACGCAATGCCTCAATACCCAGCTACCCGAGTTACATCGGTTTCCCGGTTCCCATATAGCCGGTAGGTCTTCGGTACTATTCTAGCTTGTTCAACAGGCCCGCACACGGCTCGGTCCTCAATCGACACAAGCGGAGCTATAGCATCCAGGCCCCAAAGTCCTGCTGCCCTTACTCTCCGCTCGGTCTCATTTTTATTGCCATGTGTTTCATTTGCTACCTTTACCCGAGCGATGTGCCTCTAGCCTATTCTCGCGAGCAGTTCCAACTACTCGACTTGTACCGAATCCTACACTATCTTAGCATTGCAGTAGCTAACAGGGTTTTCAATCCTAATCCCAACCCATGGTTTTCTTGGCTATGCATTTGGGTTTCAATCAAGACTCTAATGCAAAAATTGAATGGGTGCTCAAAGTAAGTTCTCAAAACAGTAAAAATTTGTAAAAGGGTTAATGCAAACCGGAGCTTGCCTTGCTGCTCTTGGTTGTAGGCTAGCTGCTCTTCCGGAGTGGCGAAGTCTAGGATTCGGGTTCCTCCTCAACCTTAGCGACTACATGAGATAACATGTATATGTATCAATTTAACTGCATTTGAATTGAATTTAAACTTGTGAAGACTATAAGTCTTATTAGACAGACCTAATGACTCTGAAATATTTACTGTGGTTTGGTTACAACCAAAACAGAGACTTGGCCAAGTTTTATTTGCAGCAAAGCTCATTTGAGCTCTCTACAAATAATTATGTACTTGACCTTAATTGGAGCTCCTAGGGTTTTCTAGGGATTTTCATTGAGCAAGCCATGACTTTCTGAAAACTAGATTTGCATAGGGTTCTAATGGAGTTGGTTTCACTTAATTTGAAGGTTCCTAGCTAAAGATATGAGCTAAACAATTTCAGAGAAATTCGGAAAATGCTTCTGGACATTTTTCATATTCTCTGGACATAATCACACCATTAGGTGGATAAAATGAGCTCAAATGGATCCGAAATTTTATGGTAGCTCAGGGATATTTTGGTGAACATCCCAGCAAAGTTTCATAATTTTCCTCCAAAGGGTTCTCTAGTTAAAATTCTAACCAGTTTGAATTTGAAGAATTAATTCTGGAGAAATAAGGATTTTCATGAAGTGAAACTTGATTTGCTGGAAAGTACTCAGAGAGCTGAAGCCAACAAATTTTGGTTCACTCGATTTGGAGCTTTCTAGCCAAAGTTATGTGGGTTTGAAGTTTGAACTAAAACTGGAAATCGAAAAAAAGTTTAAAACACTGCACGTGGGTCCCAGCACAGTGTCATTGTTGGGTGTTTTCCTCACTGAACTCTCACTGATTTGTGATGCAAATCATGTTGGAAGTTTATAGGTGTGGTGTAGATCCAAACACAAGTGGAGAACCGAATGAAAAATGGCTCGGATGAGTTGTGGCGGCGCTCAACAAACACCAGCGCATTCCCCTCCTTTTATTAGCCGGAAGCCACAAGTTTTCAACAACATCAGCCCGGGTTTTGCACCATATAAATTTGAAAAAAATGCAGCACATGCATGTGCCATGCACGTATGGCCCCAAAACCCCCCGGGTTGTGTTTGAAACAAATCAAAAACACCCTCACGCACACTAGGACTTGGTGCAACACATGTGACTCAGGACACAACCCTGGTTCTTGTCATGTGTGCTTTATTTCCTTGAAACATAAGGAAACTAAACTCTGATAAACCTTCAGAAGTACTCAACAATCTCCCCCCACTTCTGAGGTTTGATCTCCTGAACTCCAATCTTCTCATGAAGTTCCTGAAAATGTGTACGTCCCAGTGGCTTTGTGAGGATATCAGCAAGCTCATCTTTTATCCCAACATGCTCCAAGATGACTTCTCTTCTATCAACACATTCTCTGACACAGTGAAACTTGATGTCAATGTGTTTACTTCTATCATGCAAAACTGGATTCTTTGCCAAAGCAATTGCTGCTGTGTTATCCGTCTTAATCTCTGGTGGAGGTACTTGAATTCTTGTTACTTCTTGTAACACATGCCTGAGCCAAACAGCCTGACTTGCTGCAGCTGATCCAGCCACATACTCAGCTTCACATGTGGACTTTGCCACAGCCTTTTGCTTATGGGATAACCAGCTGATAGGATTTTCACTCAGGAAGAATATGACTCCTGTTGTGCTTCTCCTGTCATCCACATCTCCCCCAAAATCACTATCACTATAGCCTCTTAACTCAAGACTTCCTTCACCTCGGTTGTAAGACAAGCCATACCTCATTGTAGCTGTCACATACCGAAGTAAATGTTTCAAAGCCACCATGTGTTCTTCTTGAGGTTCTGACATGAACCTACTTAAGTACCCAACACCAAAACTAAGATCAGGCCGAGTATGTAAAAGATACCTGAGTCCACCGATTATGCTGCGATAAGTGGTTGGATCAGTGAGTGGAGCTGTACTTCTCTTGGTAAGCTTCAACCAAGATTCCATGGGAGTGGCACACCCATTACAATTTATCATCCCACTTCTTTCCAGCAACTTTGCAGCATAGGCTCCTTGACACAAGTCAATACCATGTCTTCCTTGCTTTACTTCAATACCAAGATAGTAAGACAAGCTTCCTAAGTCACTCATGCAAAACTTCTCCTTCATTTTCTCCTTGAACCGACTGATTTTCTCCATGTTTTCTCCCACAATCAGTAAGTCATCAACATACACACCCACAATGAGCCTTGCCTCACCTCCAAACTTAGTGTGCAAGCCATGTTCTGATTTGCACCGTGTGAAACCGAGTTGCTTGAGACTTTCATCAAGTTTGCAGTTCCATGCTCGAGGAGCTTGTCTCAAGCCATACAATGCCTTGTGAAGTCTTAAAACCCACTTCTCCTTGCCTTCAGCTATGAAACCCGGAGGTTGAGTGACATAGATCTCCTCTTCTAGACTCCCATTCAAGAAGGCTGACTTCACATCCATGTGATGAACATGCCACCCAAAATGAGCTGCAACAGCTAACACAATCCTCACAGACTCCATCTTGGCAACTGGTGCAAAAACTTCTTCAAAATCAACTCCTTGCTTCTGCACATACCCCTTTGCAACTAGCCTTACTTTGTGACGTATGACATTCCCATGTTCATCTTTCTTCAACTTGAAAACCCATTTCAAGCCAATGGCACGATAACCCTCCGGAAGTTGTACCAATGACCATGTTTTGTTCTCTTCAATGTATGTGAGCTCCTCAATCATGGCAATGCGCCACTCCATGACCCTCAAGGCCTCTTCTGCTGTGCATGGCTCTTCACCTATGACAACAAGAAGTTCATCTACTCCTCCTTATTCTGGTTCACAATTTGGCACCTCCTCAAGAATATTTCTCATGGAACGATAACGAAGTGGTGCTTGTTTTAGCTCACTATCCATTTCTGGTGACATGGAAGGAGGTGACACAAACTCCACATCCTTGGATGCTTGTTGCTTCAGTTGTGTCATAGAAGACACTCCCTCAGCTGGGGTTTTGTAACCTTGA
This sequence comes from Neostapfia colusana, assembly GCA_030760725.1. Lineage (NCBI taxonomy): Eukaryota > Viridiplantae > Streptophyta > Magnoliopsida > Poales > Poaceae > Neostapfia > Neostapfia colusana. The sequence continues at coordinate 46,098,096 of JASWHV010000008.1, read as the reverse complement.
CCTGTGTCACAAGAAGAAGAACTCACTCCACCAGGGTTCTCATCACGAAAGATGTAGTCTACCCGAAAGATGTCTTCATCATTCACCATTTCACTTGACTCGGCTGCATCCCACTTCCACGGGTGGTTTTCTTCAAACACAGCATCACGTGACACGTGAACACTCTCATTGTTTGGATTGTAAAACCTCCATGCCTTGCTTCCTTGCTCATATCCAATGAAGACCATTGGTATACTTCGATCTTCAAGTTTGCTAAGGCGTTTGTTTCCCTGTTTCACGTGTGCCACACAACCGAAAGTGCGCAAATGATGTACACTAGGTTTCTTGTCATGCCATACCTCATATGGAGTCTTTCTCTCAACACTCCGAGTAGGAGATCGGTTCAACACATATACTGCTGTGGTTACTGCCTCCCCCCAGAACCAACCGGGCATATTCATTGCTTTCAACATGCTTCTTGCCATTCCCATAACAGTTTGGTTCCTTCTATCAACCACACCATTCTGCTCAGGAGAATATGGAGCTGTCAAGTGACGTTGAACACCCTCCTTGGTGCAATAGTCAACAAAAGTCCGAGCTGTGAACTCTCCACCATGATCTGTGGGAAAAGTTCCAATCTTCCTCCCTGCGTCAGCTTCAACACTTGATTGAAAACCCATGAAAGTACTCATAGCTTGATCCTTTGTGCTGATCAAAAACACCCACATGTATCTACTGAGATCATCCACAAGAAGAAAGAAAAACCTGCTGCCTCTTGGAGTTGCTGGCATCACTGGTCCACAGAGGTCTCCATGCACAAGTTCAAGTTTCTTCTCAGCTCGGTACTTTGCCATGCATGGGAACGGTTGACGTCTTTGTTTCCCAGCCAAACAGCTATCACACTTCTCCTAAGTTTGAGTGATGGTTGGCAATCCATACACAAGTTGCTCTTCGGCAAGTCTTCTGAGACTCCAAAAGTTTAAGTGCCCCATCCTTGCATGCCACATCCATGTTGCATTGCACCCTTGTGCCATGAGACACCTTGGTTGCATGTCACACCCGGTTTTTCCGAAGAACAACCAATTGAATATCACATGTATGCCAGGATCATTTTCTCATACGTGTGATGACAAATAGTGAAGCATCATTTATTACAAGCCAGGTGTCGAATATAAATAAGTCTTACATAGCAAATGTCTCGATGGACAATAATAAGTTCATCACAAGTAAATAAACTAGCAGCGGAATATTATTCTTGAGGGCTCCGTCACAGGCGTTGCCCGGGGGTCTCCATGAACCTAGAAACCTTCTTCGGGTCCAAAATCTTGGTCATTATACACCACCTCATTATCTTGACCTGAGCAGCAATATAAACCAACAAATATGCAAGGTTGAGTACCGATGGTACTCAGCAAGTGTGGGAAAGTTATGTCATGCAAGGCTAGAACAAGAGAAGGTTGAACTCATGGTTAAAGCACTATACCATTAATACCTATCACCTTAGCTTATTAAGCACCTACATTGCTACACAGGTGAAATGGTCCCAATCTCCCATCCCATCATCATAATCAAATAACCATAACATCATTTCCAATGTTAAGCTCCCCGCTTAACATTCTCAACTTCCAAAACCATCACTCCTCCAATCATGAATAAGTCCAAGCCGCTCTTGACCGTGAGCACGGCTGTCATGACAGTTTTGACTCTGCAGAGTTTGCACCACTGTACCCACATGTAGTGATTTCATCCCCCGTTTCCGGGTGGACTAAAAGAACCTCCATTATGCCAGTGGCCACAAACCACATTCACACTTCCCAGGTGTGTAGCCAGGAGATCACTACGAAGCCTTTACAAAGGGATTCCCGACGAGCGTGGGCCCACTGAGGTTTCACCCCTAACAGCATACAAGAGGCTCCAACCCCGCTGCAGTGGCCCTCTCTTGAGCCTTGCGGTTCATATGGTAGTCCAGCTGACACCTACTCCCCGCACCATCCAACACACCCATACTACGCCGGGGATACACCTAATTAATTGGCCAAGCTGCCCCATCTCAGCATGTGGTTGGTACGGTAAAGCCAGGTTACATGCTCCATGAACCGGTCCATAGGATCCAGGCAAGTACTAAACACAAACCCGAGTCTCGGGCACCCAGCACCAACCAAATCATCCAACTTGCCTTGATCCCTACCTCTACATAACTCACAATATCTCATTCAAGAGTATGGTAAGATAAACTGATGATCTCATATCCCAAATATCCCATTCTAAGCATGGCTAAGCATATGCATAATAATAAATGACATGATAAAATAAATCCCAACCCAAGCTACAAGGAAACAAGGTAATGCAATTCTAGGGAAACTTCCTAGCATGTGTTTCATATTTAACTTTACAATGCAATAATTCTATCTAAACATCCTAGTATAGGATCAAAGTGGTCAAGGACACTTGCCTCCTTCCTGCTGCTCTTGAAATGGGTAGTCCTGATCTTGGAAAGGGAGAACTTGCTCTGGAGCAGATTCTACATCATACCATCACACATAGCAAAAGAAAAACAACAATCCATAAGGCATAGTTCACACTTCCACTTCATACAAACCACACATTCACATGTATAAAAGCCATTCACAAATTCTATGTGTGGTGGTTACTCTATGTGTGTTGATCTTTGGCTTGCATGTACTTTTAATCATGTGTATATGATTCCTACTTTTGTATTCACATTTATGCTTACATACTATATATATGAGTTTCCAATTTAAATAAATTCCATATATTTAATTACTACACCTTTTTGCTACCAAGTATGCATGAAAGATATTTTCCTACTCCATATGTGTCTTCAGAATTTTTACCAACCCTAAACTGAATTCTTTGGATTTTAGAAACTTCATTTATCATTTACTAGTTGCTATATTTTCAGATTTATTTCCTATGCCTAAATGTGAACTTTATTATGAAAATAACAAGACACATCATCTAAACAGAATAGGTTCTGATCTAAAATATTTACTAATATATTTTTGACCTTTTCCTTTGATGTAAACTATTTTACATTTATTTTCCCTATTTTCCGAACTATTCTTTACTTAAAAATTTGTCCCTATACTAATAAATGTGAATTAATAAATTAAACAGATTCATTTCAGCCCAAAATATATTTTTATCTCACTCCAAAATTTTCTAAGTACTGAGAAAGTTTTTAATGTAATTTTGACAATATGTTTGTCCCACTTTTTAAATTTTAACTACTAGCCACATATTCAATTTCATAAATTAAATATCAAACAGGGTTAAAAAGGTAAACTCACCGCACTACAGGGTCTATAATATTATTGTAACAATTTTCAGGGGTCAAGCTACTCATAACAGAGGAGTTTTTCCTAATTTTTATTAAGTCCAGGGGCTAAAACTGATTTTTAAATGAATTTACATGATTTTCTGAAGTTCCAGGGGCTAGATCAGAAGTTTCCGGGGCTAGCTCTCATTTCCCGAGAACCCCAGGGTGTAGCGCGTAAGATTTCTAGTGTTTATAACGCGGGGCTGACGTGGACCGTCTGATTTAAAACAGACGGCTGAGATTATAACGTCGAACCGGTACGCGGGGATTTAAAGTCTACCATGCGATTTAAAATAGACGGCGCACAAGCGGCCACGTCACTCTGATCGAGCGCGGGCGGCGCTGCCCGGTGGCGCACGGCGGCGGGAAGCGGCGATCTCGCCGGAGATTTTCAGATCTTCGAGAATTCTTTCTAGAACTGTGATTTTATGGCATAGATCGGTGGAGGGGAGGTCGGGGATCTCACCTCAGGGGTTTTCTTGAGCTCGGAGGTCCTGGAAGGCGATCGGCGACGAAGTCCGAAGTGAAACCACGGCGAGGCTCGTCGGCGGTGTGTTTATAGACGGGGGAGGGCGGCGGGTTGGTTTAGATCGAGCTGGAGTCTTCGGGGTCCGGAAATCGGCTGGGATACGTGAGAATTCCCGATCAGCTTTGATTCGGGTGAGAGAGTCCCGGCCGATCGCGGCGCGGGCGCGAGGAAGAAGAAGGCTGGCGGGCCCCGCCTGTTAGTGGGAGGAAGGGGGCGCGCGCGGCTGCGGGCTGGCGCGGAGCAGAGTGGGCCGGCTGGTGGGTTTCGGCCCACTGGCCGGTTTTTTTTTCTGTTTTCCTTTTTCTTTTTCTATTTCTTTTCTGTTTTGAGTTTAATTTGAATTCTAGTTTGAATTTAAATTGTTGCAAAACATGCAACACGTCCAAAAATTTTTAAATTCCCCTCAACAATATTTAGGGGTGTTACAGCTCTACCCCCCTTAAAAGAAATCTCGTCCTCGAGATTGGTGGTTCTAAGAAAACAATTCCGGAAATTGGACCTTGAGTTCATCTTCCCGTTCCCAGGTGGCTTCTTCTTCTGAGTGATGCTTCCATTGCACCTTGCACATCCGGATTCTTTTATTTCTGGTGAGGCGTTCCATTGTCTCCAAAATCTTGTATGGTTGCTCAGCATAAGACAAATCCCTAGCTACGTCCACTTCATTCATGGGTAACACCTCTTCAGGCGTTCTCAGGCATTTCTTGAGTTGTGACACATGGAACATATCGTGCACATCCGATAGACGAGCCGGTAAATTAGTTGATATGCCACTTCGCCTTTCCTTTCCAGAACTTGAAAGGGTCTGATGTATTGAGGTGACAACTTCCTTTTCACCTTGAACCGACGAAGTCCTCTGATAGGGGACACCTTGAGATAGACATAGTCTCCCACGTTGAAAACGAGCTCTCCTCTTCGTACATCGGCATAGCTCTTTTGGCGTGTATGTGCTATCCTCAAATTGTTGCGAATTTCCCTCACCTTCGCCTCGGCTTCTTGTAGTACTTCTGGACCAAACACTTTACTTTCCCCCGTTTGGTTCCAAAATAGGGGAGTTCTGCACTTCCTCCCGTACAAGGCTTCAAACGGTGACATCTTCATACTAGCTTGATAGCTGTTGTTATAGGAAAACTCCGCATAAGGTAAGTTCTTGTCCCAGCTCCTATTGTTTTTGAGTGCACATGCCCTCAGCATATCTTCAAGGATCTGATTGGTTCTCTCCCTCTGCCCGTCAGTTTGGGGATAATAGGCAGAGCTGAAATTCAGATGGGTTCCCATGGTTTCATGCAACTTTTGCCAGAACCTTGAGGTGAACTGTTTCCCTCGATCCGACACAATCTTCTTGGGCACTCCATGGTAACACACGATCCTTGACATGTACAATTCTGCCAATTTGGATCCGCTGTAGCTTTCTTTCACGGGGATGAAATGAGCTACCTTGGTTAGCCTGTCGATGATGACTCATATTGAATCATATCCTGATTGGGTCCTAGGCAATCTCACTATGAAATCCATGCCGATTTCTTCCCATTTCCATTCAGGCACTTTGAGTGGTTGCAATAATCCCGTGGGTCGTTGATGTTCTGCTTTCACCAACTTACATGTGTCACATAGGGCAACATGTTCCGCGACATCTCGCTTCATGCCATACCACCAATACCTGCTTTTGAGGTCCTGGTACATCTTCGTACTCCCAGGATGAATGGAATAGTCAGAATCATGAGCCTCCTTCAAAATCAATTCACGGATCTCCTTCACTTCTGGCACACAGATTCTTTTCCCGTGCCACACCGTTCCTTGTTCATCCTCTCTAAAACCAGGAGCTTTATTTTTCTTGATGAGTTGCCTGATCTCTTGTATCTTCTCGTCTTTCTTTTGACCCTCGCGGATTTCTTGCTCGAGTGTGGAGTCCACTTCCATGGCGATGGCTTCCCCACTATTTACCAGGCATAGATTGAGCCTTATAACCTCGTCCTTCAATTCTGCAGGCATGTCCTTCAAGCTCAACTTATTGACCTACACTTTCCGACTTAAAGCATCGGCCACGACGTTTGCTTTCCCAGGATGATAGTTGATGCCCACATCAGAGTCATGGATTAGCTCTAACCATCTCCTTTGTCTGAGGTTGAGATCTGGCTGTGTGAAAATGTACTTCAAACTCTTATGATCCGTATATATCTCTGTCCTCTTCCCCATCAAGTAGTGTCACCAAATTTTCAACGCGTGGACCACTGCGGCTAGTTCTAAGTCGTGTGTAGGATAGTTTTTCTCGTGCTTCCGAAGCTGCCGGGATGCATATGCCACGACATGCCCTTCTTGCATGAGAACACATCCCAACCCGTTTCCAGAGGGATCGCAGTACACTGTGAAATTCTTCTGCATATCTAGCATAACCAACACTAGGGCTGTTGTCAATCTTTTCTTTAGCTCCTGAAAACTCGTCTCGCACTGTGGCGTCCATGTGAATGTGATTCCCTTCTCCAACAGTTTGGTGAGGGGTCTCAAGATCTTAGAGAATCCCTCAATAAACCGTCGATAGTATCCAGCCAATCCCAAAAAGCTTCGAACTTCTCCGATATTTTCAGGGGTCTTCCACTCCTGTATATCCTCGATTTTGGCAGGATCCACCGAGATTCCTCCCTCCGAGATTATATGTCCTAAGAAGAGAACTCTCTTCAGCCAAAACTCACACTTGCTCAACTTGGCATATAGTTGGTGTTCTCTCAGCCTCTGCAACACCAACCTTAGATGTTTCTCATGTTCTTCTTCATCTTTGGAGAAGACGAGAATGTCATCTATGAAAACCACCACAAATTTGTCCAGATATTCCATGAATACCTTGTTCATGAGATACATGAAGTATGCCGGGGCATTAGTTAGCCCGAAAGGCATGACAGTGTATTCATACAGTCCGTACCGAGATACGAAAGCTTTCTTGGGAATATCAGATTGCCTTATCTTGAGTTGGTGGTATCCCAACCTGAGATCAATTTTCCAGAACACACAAGCGCCCCACAACTGATCAAACAAGTCTTCAATGCGGGGTAATGGATACTTGTTCTTGATGGTTACTTCATTCAAGGCACGGTAATCCACGCATAACCTTTGGGTTCCGTCCTTTTTGGGCACAAATATCACTGGAGCTCCCCATGGGGAGGAACTAGGGCGAATATACCCCTTCTCCGTCAATTATCTCAAATGACCCTTGAGTTCTTCTAGCTGCTTGGAGTCCATCCGATAAGGTCTCTTCTATATCGGGGCTGTTCCAGGCACTAGCTCAATTGCGAATTCCACTTCACGATCGGGAGGCATACCTGGCAACTCCTCCAGAAAAACGTCTGGATATTCCCTGATAATTCGGATCTCCTCCACTTTCACCTCAACTTGATTTAATTGAACATCCCTCCTAGGCTCTTGTATTGTTATAAACTTTACCTTTGTGCCACTAGGGTGCGTTAGTTCCACCGTTCTGGTTGAACAATGGATGATTCCCTTATGTTTGGTCAACCAGTCCATGCCCAAAATAATATCGATCCCTTGGGAATCTATCACTATGAGGTTAGCAGTAAACACTACCCCATTAATGTCTAGATTCACCTTGGGACACACTTGTCTTGTCCTTATTTCTCCACCTGGAGAGTTTACTGCTAGCATATAGTTCATTTGTGTTGTTGTTAGATCATGCTTCTTAACAAACCCCTTAGCAATGAACGAGTGGGTAGCACCAGAATCAAACAGCAGGGTTGCAATGTGTAAATTGGCAGGAAACTTACCAACTACCACGTCGGGTGCCTCTTGTGCTTCCTCCATAGTGATGTGGTTCACCCGTCCTCTCATTACATTCTGCTGTTGAGGCTGCGTGGTCTTCTTCTTTGGGCACTTATGGGCGTAGTGCCCCACTTCACCACAATTAAAACATTGCACCCCAACCTTAGGTGCTTGGCCTTTATTGTCTTGGGGTTGGTGTGGGGGTCCTTGCACTGCTGGTCGAGGTGGATATGCGGGGCGAGGCTGCTGTACAAACTGTCGTTGTGGCTGTGCTGGTGCTGCCGGAGGCCTGTGGTTCGGGTTGTACCCTCTTGGTGCTGAGTAGGGTACTGCAGCACGGTTCGTCTGCCCTGCAGGTTGCTGCATCAGACGGGGGCAGGTGTTGCTCCCTGAGGCTTGATGTGACCACCCGGCCTTCCTCTTATTCTCATTTTGCAAGGCCTTTAGCTTCCTTTCTACCACAAACGCTCCGTCCACCATCTTTTGGAAGCTTTCATACTCATTTGAGGACATTGCACACTGCATTTCTGCGGTAAGTCCCTCCATGAAACAATCTTGTTTCTGCTCATCAGTCTCCATGTCCCGTGGGGCATAACGGGATAGTTGAGTAAATTTAGTGAGGTATTCTCTCACCGTCATGTTTCCCTGCTGCAGTCCCAAAAACTCCTTCCTCTTGTTTTTGAGTTCACCTCTTGGGATGTAATGGTTGCGGAAGCTACGCTTGAACTCTTCCCAAGTGATGTTCTCAGGGTCATGATGGGCAGCCACGTAGGCGGTCCACCAATCAGCAGCAGGTCCATGCAATTGATGAGAGGCAAACAGCACCCTCTCATACCCTTGGCACTGTATGATCCTCATCTTGCTTTCAATGGTCTTTAGCCAATCATCTGCATCCAGAGGTTCAGCAGCACTTGCAAACATTGGAGGTTCAGTTCCTAGAAACTCACTCAACCTTGGTTGGCGTGGTGCAGCTTGTGGAGGTGGAACTTGAGGCAAGTTGGCCACCACTTGAGTCAAGTTCTGGATGAGCTGATTTTGATTCTCCAGCATTTGGTGGAGGGGATCAACTCCTTCACGGCGACCACCGCTGTCCTGGCCTCCAGAAAGATGAGGGTTGCAATGCCTCATCGTTGTTGTTGGCGGTGTTGGCGGCACGTCCTTTTCCTCTTCTGGCCATCTGGCAGAATCAACCAATGTTAATTTGAAAGCATTTAGTATCATCTTACTACTTTCACTTGTTTGTACTTTGAAGTGTTGAGGCTTTGTTATACTTTTCTGAGGGTTCATTTCTCACACAAAAATAAATGCAATATTATTTCATGTGGGTTCACACACCAAAGCAAAACAATCTAAAGACGAGGTTGTGGACAATTGCTCATGGCTTCCACAACTCACGTCACACACCAAGCATTAACACACCATTAACTAACGTAACGACACGACTACTCGACATCCTTCTGATTTAAGGGAAAGACTCTACGCTACTCGTTTTCTTGAGCTGGCTCCTCGGGATCTTCCTCATCACTTCGGCTGCCTTCTGACTCTGCTTTGGGTGGGGAGGCTGCTGGTGGAGAAGTGCGACGACGCCTGATCGCTCGGCGATCTGGGGAGTCAGGAGTCCATGTATCATTCACGGTGACACACAGTTCATTCCCATCTCCTCTTTCTCTCGCCCTCAAGCAGGCTCGCAGCAATGACTCCGTTTCCTTTAGGGTGTCCCGAACATCCTGAAGCTCTTGCTGACACTCCTGCAGTCGAGTGCTGAGCATAGCAACATCCTCCAAGCACGAGTCCATGTGCTCATGGGAAGTTCCTTGCTGCACTGGTGGGTACTTGCACTCCGTGGTACCACTCTCACGCTGGAGGACATACATGTACTCAGTCCTGTCCAGGTGTCGACGATAGATGTGACTCTGGCAGGTGATGGCCTCCCAGGTGACATCCTTCTCCGCATCGACCTGTGTAGCTCTGCAAGCTGGAGAGCGGTGGATCTTAAGCAGCTGATTTTCGTGTATAATCCTCATCTCTGAACTCCATTCTTCCCTTTTCTCACGGATGGTCCTGGTGGAGTTATAGTGGACGATTAGCTTGCCCGTATTGCTGGCGGCTTCGAGCATACGTCGAAGACGGCGCAACAAGCCTCCTACTGCCAATCCGTAGGAAAGGTACGTCACCGGACGGCTCTCCTCTCTTTAAGCAAGGGCAACTACGGGAACTCTCCCTCCTGTGGACTTGCGAGCGGTGCGAATCATGCGAACCATCTAAAACAAAAAGCATTTAAACTTAGGTTAGATAAACTTTTTAAACAAAAATCCTTATTTGAATGAAAATTGGGGTAAGATGATGAAAGTGACTCATTCAATAACACTTTTCAACACACACCTTGTAAAATAGTTTTTAAGAAAATAGGGCCCTTAAATACGTCCATTTCTACCTAGGTCCACGTTCCTACCGACATCCTTGGCTCTGATACCACTTCTGCCACACCCGGTTTTTCCGAAGAACAACCAAGTGAATATCACATGTATGCCAGGATCATTTTCTCATACATGTGATGACAAATAGTGAAGCATCATTTATTACAAGCCAGGTGTCGAATATAAATAAGTCTTACATAGCAAATGTCTCGATGGACAATAATAAGTTCATCACAAGTAAATAAACTAGCAGCGGAATATTATTATTGAGCGCTCCGTCACAGGCGTTGCCCGGGGGTCTCCATGAACCTTGAAACCTTCTTCGGGTCCAAAAGCTTGGTCATTATACACCACCTCATTATCTTGACCTGAGCAGCAATATAAACCAACAAATATGCAAGGTTGAGTACCGATGGTACTCAGCAAGTGTGGGAAAGTTATGTCATGCAAGGCTAGAACAAGAGAAGGTTGAACTCATGGTTAAAGCACTATACCATTAATACCTATCACCTTAGCTTATTAAGCACCTACATTACTACACAGGTGAAATGATCCCAATCTCCCATCCCATCATCATAATCAAATAACCATAACATCATTTCCAATGTTAAGCTCCCCGCTTAACATTCTCAACTTCCAAAACCATCACTCCCTAATCATGAATAAGTCCAAGCCGCTCTTGACCGTGAGCACGGCTGTCATGACAGTTTTGACTCTGCAGAGTTTGCACCACTGTACCCACATGTAGTGATTTCATCCCCCGTTGCCGGGTGGACTAAAAGAACCTCCATTATGCCAGTGGCCACAAACCACATTCACACTTCCTAGGTGTGTAGCCAGGAGATCACTACGAAGCCTTTACAAAGGGATTCCCGACGAGCGTGGGCCCACTGAGGTTTCACCCCTAACAGCATACAAGAGGCTCCAACCCCGCTGCAGTGGCCCTCTCTTGAGCCTTGCGGTTCATATGGTAGTCCAGATGATACCTACTCCCCGCACCATCCAACACACCCATACTACGCCGGGGATACACCTAATTAATTGGCCAAGCTGCCCCATCTCAGCATGTGGTTGGCACGGTAAAGCCAGGTTACATGCTACATGAACCGGTCCTTAGGATCCAGGCAAGTACTAAACACAAACCCGAGTCTCGGGCACCCAGCACCAACCAAATCATCCAACTTGCCTTGATCCCTACCTCTACATAACTCACAATATCTCATTCAAGAGTATGGTAAGATAAACTGATGATCTCATATCCCAAATATCCCATTCTAAGCATGGCTAAGCATATGCATAATAATAAATGACATGATAAAATAAATCCCAACCCAAGCTACAAGGAAACAAGGTAATGCAATTCTAGGGAAACTTCCTAGCATGGGTTTCATACGTAACTTGACAATGCAATAATTCTATCTAAACATCCTAGTATAGGATCAAAGTGGTCAAGGACACTTACCTCCTTCCTGCTGCTCTTGAAATGGGTAGTCCTGATCTTGGAAAGAGAGAACTTGCTCTGGAGCAGCTTCTACATCATACCATCACACATAGCAAAAGAAAAACAACAATCCATAAGGCATAGTTCACACTTCCACTTCATACAAACCACACATTCACATGTATAAAAGCCATTCACAAATTCTATGTGTGGTGGTTACTCTATGTGTGTTGATCTTTGGCTTGCATGTACTTTTAATCATGTGTATATGATTCCTACTTTTGTATTCACATTTATGCTTACATACTATATATATGAGTTTCCAATTTAAATAAATTCCTTATATTTAATTACTACACCTTTTTGCTACCAAGTATGCATGAAAGATATTTTCCTACTCCATATGTGTCTTCAGAATTTCTACCAACCCTAAACTGAATTCTTTGGATTTTAGAAACTTCATTTACCATTTACTAGTTGCTATATTTTCAGATTTATTTCCTATGCCTAAATGTGAACTTTATTATGAAAATAACAAGACACATCATCTAAACAGAATAGGTTCTGATCTAAAATATTTACTAATATATTTTTGACCTTTTCCTTTGATGTAAACTATTTTACATTTATTTTACCTATTTTCAGAACTATTCTTTACTTAAAAATGTGTGCCTATACTAATAAATGTGAATTAATAAACTAAACAGATTCATTTCAGCCCAAAATATATTTTTATCTCACTCCAAAATTTTCTAAGTACTGAGAAAGTTTTTAATGTAATTTTGACAATATGTTTGTCCCACTTTTTAAATTTTAACTACTAGCCACATATTCAATTTCATAAATTAAATATCAAACAGGGTTAAAAAGGTAAACTCACCCCACTACAGGGTCTATAATATTATTGTAACAATTTTCAGGGGTCTATCTACTCATAACAGAGGAGTTTTTCCTAATTTTTATTAAGTCCAGGGGCTAAAACTGATTTTTTAAATGAATTTACATGATTTTCTGAAGTTCCAGGGGCTAGATCAGAAGTTTCCGGGGCTAGCTCTCATTTCCCGAGAACCCCAGGGGGTAGCACGTAAGATTTCCAGTGTTTATAACGCGGGGCTGATGTGGACCGTCCGATTTAAAACAGAACGCTGAGATTATAACGTCGAACCGGTACGCGGGGATTTAAAGTCTACCGTGCGATTTAAAATAGACGGCGCACAAGCGGCCACGTCACTCTGATCGAGCGCGGGCGGCGCTGCCCGGCGGCGCACGGCGGTGATCTCGCCGGAGATTTTTGGATCTTCGAGAATTCTTCCTAGAACTGTGATTTTATGGCATAGATCGGGGGAGGGGAGGTCAGGGATCTCACCTCGGTGGTTTTCTTGAGCTCGGAGGTCCTGGAAGGCGATCGGCGACGAGGTCCGAAGTGAAACCATGGCGAGGATCGTCGGCGCTGTGTTTAAACCGCAAGTCACCGAGTTTTCTGCACCTGCAGGGTTCCCCGGAGGCGGTGGATCAAGACCAGCGAGTTAGATCGGAATTTCCGAGCGTAGATCGGCCAGACTTCGCCGGAGAAGGCTCGGGTTCTCACCGTAGTAAACGGCGGATCGCGTGGGAAAAACAGAACGAGGCCGGGGTTTTTATAGACGGGGAGGGCGGCGGGTTGGTTTAGATCGAGCTGGAGTCTTCGGGGTCCGGAAATCGGCTGGGATACGCGAGAATTCCCGATCAGTTTTGATTCGGGTGAGAGAGTACCGGCCGATCGCGGCGCGGGCGCGAGGAAGAAGAAGGCTGGCGGGCCCCGCCTGTCAGTGGGAGGAAGGGGGCGCACGCGGCTGCGGGCTGGCGCGGAGCAGAGTGGGCCGGCTGGTGGGTTTCGGCCCACTGGCCGGTTTTTTTCTGTTTTCCTTTTTCTTTTTCTATTTCTTTTCTGTTTTGAGTTTAATTTGAATTCCATTTTGAATTTAAATTGTTGCAAAACATGCAACACATCCAAAAATTTTTAAATTCCCCTCAACAAGATTTTGGGGTGTTACATTGCACTACCTTAAGATCAATGGTGTACAACCGGTTCACTCCCCGTTTCACCATTGCCACAGGGGTTCCATCTTTATCCCAAATCTTGACATAATCATTCACCATCAAGATTCGGTGTCCCTCCTCCTCAAGCTGTCCAAGACTGATGATGTTTGCCTTGAGCTGAGGAATAAGGTAGACCCCAGCCAACTGCTTTCGACCACCTTTCTTACCTTGGAACACCACAGTTCCTTGGCCATCAATCTCTGTCAATGAGCCATCTCCCAAACGCATAGTACCATGCGCCATGTTATCAAGTTTTGTGATCACATCCCGTTTCCCGGTCATGTGATTTGTTGCACCGGAGTCCAGGATCCACCGGGTACTGCCTCCTCCCTCCAAGTCTCCAACTTGAACGTGTAACATATCATTGTTGAAGCATACCTCCTCCAGGGTGTCTTGATCAGCCTTGGTGTTGGTACACGCCACCAAGAGGCTGGATTCAAACTCATGATCAACTTGAGCTGTGTTCACCTCTTCATCCTTCTTTTTCTTCCTGCACTCTCTAGCCCAATGACCTTTGTTACCACAGTAGCGGCACTCATCTTTGGCCACTCCACGGCCTGAGTTTCCACCACCACGGTTACCTCGACCACGGCCACGTCCTCGACCATGATCTTTCCTCGGTGCAAATGAGTCTTTGTGCCGTTCCTGTCCAGTTCCCCCGGACATCTTGAGACGTGTCGACAACCTTGCAAGCAACTCTTCTTCACTCAGATGCAACTTCTCATGTGTGTTGCCCTCCCAAGTGCTTGCACCAAGCCTTTCTTCTGCAGCCTTGAGTCTACCAATCAACTAATCAACGGACATATCACTTAAGTCAAGCAATGTCTCGATGGAGGCCGCAATCTGCTCAAACTTTTGTGGTACCGCCTGAAGGAACTTCTGGACAATCTCCTCCTCCGAACGTTCACTCCCAAGTGCCGCAAGTTGAGATGTGATCCGGCTCATACGCACACCAAACTGATCAACCGTTTCACCATCGTGGAATCTGAGTGCATCAAACTCCCGACCCAATGTGCTTGCCCTGGCCTTGCGCACACGTTCGGCTCCAACGTTGCGCAACTTGATCGCATCCCATGCAATCTTGGCCGACTCCTTCCCGGCAATGATCCCTATCATTTCTGGTGACACAGCCTTGGTGAGAGCCTCCAAAGCCATCCGATCTTCAATGTAATCATCGGTGCCAAGGCTCACAGCAGTCCACAAGCCTCTCGCTTGCAACATCACCCGCATAAGTGCCGACCAATCATGATAGTTTGTCTTTGTGAGCATCGGATACGTACCACCACTGCTTACTTCCTTCGTGATGCGATGAATCACCAATGCGCCTGATCCTCCTCCTGCCCTGCTGGTGCCTCCCGGCGGTGTGACGTCTCTCCATGAACGTCGGGCTGGCGATGAAGATATCCTCCGCGACATCAGCGCCCACTCAATGGCCGTGTCATGGTTCCAGGCAACGTAATCAGTTCTGATGCCAATTGTTGGGTGTTTTCCTCACTGAACTCTCACTGATTTGTGATGCAAATCGTGTTGGAAGTCTAGAGGTGTGGTGTAGATCCAACAACAAGTGTAGAACCGAATGAAAAATGGCTCGGATGAGTTGTGGCGGCGCTCAAGAAACACCAGCGCATTCCCCTCCTTTTATTAGCCGGAAGCCACAAGTTTTCAACAACCACAGCCCGGGTTTTGCACCATACAAATTTGAAAAACATGCAGCACATGCATGTGCCATGCACGTATGATCCCAAAACACCCAGGGTTGTGTTTGAGACAAATCAAAAACACCCTCACACACACTAGGACTTGGTGCAACACATGTGACTCAGGACACACCCCTGGTTCTTGTCATGTGTGCTTTATTTCCTTGAAACATAAGGAAACTAAACTCTGATAAACCTTCAGAAGTACTCAACAGTCATCGTCTACCTCCTGCCAGCGCCCGAGCGCGCGACGTCCAGCGCCAGTTGCACGGTTCTTTCTCGGCCGCTACTGCCTAATTTTTTATGCGGTTTCTTCCTACGTGATCCTTGGAGCACGGCACACACGCCGGGCACCTTCTCGGACCTCGATATCGCCGGAAACCTTGTCGGCGACGGCGGAGGCGGAAGATGAGCTCGGGTCCGATAGCCCTAGCTCATCTCAGCGGTGAACACGATCAGCCAATGGGTTGCAAAGCACCACTGGCGCACGGGGAAGCTAACCCTGCCCTGCTCTTGGCCGGAGATCGCCGGGAAAGTACACTTCACCGATGACCCGAGCCATTTTCACCGGCGATAGCCAAACTCTGGTGCTCGGCTCACTGGATTGATCATCACCGCTAGGATTTGGCTGAGGTGACCATGAGGTGCTACTCTAGCTTCAGCTCGACCATGATTTCCGGTGATCAAGTGATCAAGGTGAATTTCGAGTTTTGGTTCTCAGTGTCCTTTCCGGCGATCATTGGGAAAGTTGAAATTCTGGCTAACCAGTACTAAGTGGGACCTAGGGAGTTCGGGGAGAGCTACTAGACATGGATGCTAACCTATGAGACACGTTGGTCGCGCTGGAGAAGCTTTGCGCTGCTCAGGCGACGGCGTCGAGTCGGAGGAGCTCTCGGGTTGACGGAGCACTGGACGATCGGCTCGGACAAGCTACACCAAAGCTGATCACGAGCAGCTGAGGGCTGTAACACGTCGAGCAAGGATCGGCAGTGCCGTTTGTGGCCTCAGCTCGTCGTGGAAAGCACTTCTTTGGCCGGTCGATAGCGAGGTGAGGCGGTGGGCTGTGCGGCGACCAGCTCGGTGTTTTCAGCGCTGGAAAGGTCGAAGCAGTGGGAGAATGGGCTGCTGCCGGCGGCAGCTCGCAGCTAAATAGCTGGGGACGTCGGTTTGGGCGCTGATCAGCGACCAGGAGGTGGCAGCTGTCGGCAATCACCGTGGCGCCCGCGTGGTCGCGCGCAGGAACCGAGCTGCGGTGACTTCAGTCGATTTGAACACTGGTTAGGCTGACAGGTGGGTCCCACACCGGTTTTAACCTCTGAAATTGAATTTTCCCCACTGCTCTAAACAGTAGAGACCCAATTAACCTTGGTCATTTGAATTATCTACCACTTGGCCATTTGAATTCGATAGAATTCAAATTGGGGTTTGTTTGAATATATTTTCATCACATATGCAGTTTGAAATTCAAATAGAGTTCGAATTTGCTAAACTTAGCTCATGTCAAGATCAACTCCAAATGGAGTGAAAATTGGTGTGTGAGCTCACAAAAATGTGCTGAGTAAGAATATGCCTCCCACTTTTGAATTCATGGGATGAAAATAGTTTGAATTTGAGTTCAAACCACCCTATTTTTAGTTATACCCAAAAGGACTTCAAAGAGGTCTTAAATTGGGTAAAATTTGGCATGGACATTCCTAGCAAGATGTAGGACTTTTTCATATGTCCAGCCCCTATATGATGCATGTGGGAAATGCCACATTTGCATTTTGTGAGTTCATTCTCTAATGATCATGTTGATGGTGTTTACTTGCTCTTCAAACGTATTCATCAAGTTTCTTCAAATGAAGTGTGTGTGTGGTGATGAACACTTTGAATATATGGCAAAAACTTAGGCCCTTACATTCCTCCCTCCTTAAAAGAATCTCGGCCCGAGATTATAAGGTGAAAATGAGAGAGAGGACGGTGGAAAAATAACCGTATATGCGATGTGAAAAAGTCGGGGTAGTTCGCGCGAAGAAATCCTTAGCTCTCCCATGTCGCTTCGTCCACAGAGTGATTACTGCATAGAACTTTAAAGAACCACAACATACGGTTGCATGTGGTTCGGGCCTTTTCATCAATAATCTGAACCGGTTCCTCCCGATACATGAGATCCGGTTTCAGTTCTTCTATATCCTCCAGCTGAATGGTAGTTGATAGCTTAAGACACTTCCTCAGCTGGGAGATGTGAAAGACGTCGTGCACACTGGAGACTGCTTCTGGTAAATTCAGCCAGTATGCTACTGATCCACACCTTTTGGTAATCTGAAATGGACCGATGAATCAGGGTGCCAACTTTCCCCTCACCCCGAATCTGTTCACGCCCTTCATTGGAGACACACGTAGGTATACGTGATCCCCGACTTCGAACTGTAATGGGTGTCTTCTCCGGTCCGCATATTGTTTCTGTCGGGATTGAGCGGCTTTTACGTTCGCTTGAATCAGCCGAACCTTTTCCTCCGCGTTGTTTACAGTATCAATCCCGAATGTAACCCTTTCGCCAGACTCACACCAATTCAGTGGTGTGCGGCATTTTCTCCTGTATAGCGCCTCGTAAGGCGCCATCTTGATGCTGGCTTGGTACCCATTGTTGTACGAGAACTCGGCCAACGGTAAGTGATCATCCCAATTCTTACTGTGGTTGATAGCGCAAGCTCGTAGCATATCTTCTAAAATTTGATTTACCCGCTCGGTTTGCCCATCCATCTGCGGGTGGTATGCTGAACTACAGATCAGCTTCGTCCCCAACGCAGCGTGTAGCTGCTCCCAAAAACGGGACACAAATAAAGTGCCCCGATCCGATATGACGGTACGGGGTACGCCGTACAAGCATAGGATCTGTGAGATGTACAATTCAGCATATTTCTTGGCGTTGTAGTTTGCGTTGACCGGGATGAAATGGGCAACTTTGGTGAGCCGGTCAACGATCACCCACACCGAATCATGTTTCTGATGAGTGGTGGGTAAACCGACGATGAAGTCCATGCTCACATCCTCCCACTTTCAGGCAGGAATGCCCAGTGGTTGTAACAGTCCCAGCTTCCTCATGTGGTCTGCCTTCACCCTTCGACATGTATCACACTCGGACATGTACTTTGCAATCTCCCGCTTCATCCGTGTCCACCAAAACTTGCTCCTGTGTTCTTGATACATTTTGTTGCTACTGGGGTGAATAGAAAACTTTGACAAGTGAGCCTCATCAATGATTTTCTTCTGTAACTCCAGGTTACGGGGTACGACGAGCCGGTCCTTGAACCATAGGACGCCATCTCTGTCTTTCCGGAAACATTTCAACTCCCCACTGTCTATACGTCTCAGCAAATGCGACATGCCCTTGTCATGTTTCTGAGCTGCCGCTATCACTTCACGGATGGTGGGGATCAAAGCTAAGTTGTAGAGAGCTCCATGTGGAATCACATGTAATGGTGGCTCGCTCTCTTCCAACGGTGCGATGTTCAGATTGTTGACGTGTGACTTGCGACTCAGCGCATCAGCCACAATGTTTGCCTTTCCGGGGTGATAATGGATCTCTATATCGTAATCCTTTATCAACTCTAACCATCTTCGCTGCCTCATGTTCAGCTCTTTCTGAGTGAATATGTACTTGAGGCTTTTGTGGTCGGTATATAAATGCACGAGGTTACCGAGTAGGTAGTGCCTCCACATTTTAAGTGCGAGTACCACGGCAGCGAGCTCCAAGTCATGAGTTGGATAATTCTGCTCATGGTTTCTAAGCTGCCGTGATCCATACGCGACCACTCTTCGGTCTTGCATCAGCACACATCCGAGCCCAATGCCAGATGCATAGCAGTACACATCAAACGGTTTTGTTGTGTCTGGCTGCGCCAAAACCGGTGCTGATGTTAAGTGTCTCACTAATGCCTTGAACGCTGCTTCACATGCTGGACTCCAAACATATTTGGTAGCCTTCTTCAGCAGCTCCTCATAGGCTTGGCAATCTTTGAGAAGTTCGGAATGAACCTCCGATACTATCCCGCGAGTACGAGGAAACTTCGTACCTCATGAACAGTTCTCGGAGACTTCCAATTCAGCACTTGGGTGACCTTACTCGGGTCTACAGCGATGCCCTCCGCTGAGATAATATGCCCTAGAAAAGGCACTCGCGATATCCAGAATTCGCACTTGCTGAATTTCGCGTATATATTGTGATCCCGCAGCCGTTGCAAGACTATACGCAGATGCTTCTTGTGTTCTTCCTCCGACTTGGAATATACCAATATGTCGTCGATGAAGACCACGACAAACTTGTCAAGCTCTGGCATGAATACCGAGTTCATCAAATACATGAAGTGAACTGGAGCGTTGGTGAGGCCGAAGGACATGACCAGGTACTCATAAAGTCCATACCTCATCGAGAAAGCCGTCTTCGTTATATCCTCAGCTCGTATTTTAATCTGGTGGTACCCGGATCTTAAGTCCATCTTGGAAAAGATCTTTGCTTTGACCAACTGATCAAACAACATGTCGATCCGTGGCAACGGGTACTTGTTCTTGATGGTTACGGCATTTAGTGGACAATAGTCCACGCAAAGCCGCAACGTCTCATCTTTCCTTTTCACAAAGAATGCCGAACAGCCCCATGGCGAGGACCTCGGCCTAATAAAACCCTTCTCTAGCAGGTCCGTTAACTGAGTCTTCAGTTCAGCCAACTCCTTGGGCGCCATCTTGTACGGCCTTTGGGATATTGGCATGGTTCCCGGTGCAAGTTCAATCTTGAACTCCACCTCTCGGTCGGACGGCATCCCTGGTAAATCATCTGGGAACACGTCAGGGAACTCGCGGACTACTGGAATATCTTCCAATCTGATAGTTGTGGACTGATAAACACTTGGAAGTTTTATTTCTGGACTGTCCAGAAATAAAGAGCGTGACTCGTGCATTTCTGAGTGTAGATGCACCACTCGGAGGACGGTGTCTAAAATAGCACCGTGGCGGGTTAACCACAACATCCCTAAGATGACATCGACCTTCTGTCCCTCTAAAATTATGAGAGACGTAGGGTATACTCTAGCCGCTAAGCATAACGGTATTTTGGAAACTATCATGCTTGCTGAAATCTTACCACCCGGTGAACAAATTAAGTATGGACTTTCGGTGGGTTGTATTTGCAAGCTGTGTTAGCAATGAAAGCTTGGCTAACAAAATTGTGCATGGCGCCTTAATCAAATAATACTATGGAGGGATGCTGGTGGAGTTGGAACATACCCGCAAGGATTGACTCTCCCTCCGGCACGTCCTCTATGGCAAGTTGGTGGACAGTGCCGGGCCTAGGGTTTGCCCGCCGCGCATTAGTAGGGTTCCGGGGCTGATTCCTCCCCGGAAGCTGTGGTGCAACTCCGCCGCCTTGCCTCTCAGGACAATTGTTGGCGAAGTGTCCTGGACGACCACATTTGTAGCATGTGGCTGCTGCTTGACCAGTGCTCAGGGGACGAAAGCCCGGCATGCGCTGCTGAGGTGCATACGCACGCGGCATCGCCCGCTGTTTCTGTTGTTGCTGCAGAGGTGGTACTGGCAGTGCCGGCCTGAATGCCGGTGGAGAATATGGCCGACTAGGGAATGGCATCGGCCTCTGTGGTGGCTGCCAGCGTGGACCCGATGGTGGGCGATTCACCATCCGGTATTTTTGAGAAGGACCACCTCCTTCTCCACTGCTTTGCGGCGTGCTTCGCTTCCTTTCCGCCGCCGCTAACTCCTTGCCGGAGTCCTCCTGAACAATTGCAGCATCAATAATGTCATTGAGGCTGCCGCGATTGAACATCGCCAGCTTATCCTTCAGGAGCAGGTTAAGCACCTGGTAGAAATGATCCCGCCGCTTCTCGTCAATATTGGCGTGATACGAAGCGTAGAGCGCAAGATCATTGAACGCCCTGGAATATTCCAGCGCGTTCCGGCTACCTTGCTGCAGGCGTAAGAACTCCTGCGCCTTCCTCTTCATGAGACCTGGCGGTATGTGATAGGCCCTGAAGGCTGTCCGGAATTCCGCCCAGGTCATAACTCGCTCGGTGGGCTGCGAAGCACAGTAGTTCGCCCACCACGCGCTCGCGGATCCCTGGAGCTGTTGGACCGCGAACTGAGTCTTGCGCTGCTCACTCACTTGGAGCAGCCCGAACTTCATCTCCATTGTGCGGAGCCAATTGTCCGCATCAAGGGGTTCATCCGCCCTTGAGAATACCGGGGGATGAGTAGCCAGAAAATCTGAGTAGGAGCTTTGTTGACGCTCCTCACGATCTTGACGCCTCTCTGATCGAGACGTATTTGTAATGAGGGTTTGCAGCAACTCCATGTGCTGCTGATGAGAGCCCGCCATCGCTGCCACAATGTGAGCCAAAGTAACCGTTGGCGGTGGCGGCTGTTGCTGTTGCTGTTGCTGCTGTTGCTGTCCCGAGGAGTCCTCGGGAGGCTGTTGGGAGGTCTCTCCCCCCTGACTGGAACCCCCAACGTCCAGGTTGGCACGAGTATGAGTCATTCTGAAATTCAACACAGCAGGGATCAGCACATGTCATACTTAAAATTCCATATGAAACAGTAGCTATTGAAGTGAGGCATGAATAATTTGCACAACATTCACATATATTGATAAAGCATAAACTTTATACAAGATACATTAGTCTCGGGTCTCCGAGATGTCGTGCTCATGTCGTCACTACCTATACATACACTACTGTCTACACGACATGTCACCGATTACAAAAGTTTGGGTTATATCACCCTAGCTGCCCTACTTGGCAACGGTAACCTCCTACTCAGAGTAGAACTCGACCTCCTGCGGGTCGTCATCCTCCGGTACCTCTGCTGGTGGCTCTGGGTCCACGACCTCCTCTTCCGGCTTGAGTTCTCTCATTGCCGGAAGACCCAAAACCACAGGTACAGCACCTACCACCGGTATACACATGACCGGAGGTACGAGGTCCTGCAACACGTGTACCTCGTCCATGGCTTGGTTGTAGTCCTCTTCCCAGCCTTGCCCCTTCTCAATAGCGTCGTCCCGCTCTTGAGTAAGGAACTCGTTCTGCTGGGTCAAAGTCTGCACCTGTTCTTGCAAAGCCGTGATGTCGACACGGCTCTTCCTCTTTGCCTTTTTCATACGATGCAACTGATTATATTGTTCGTTCAGTCGCTTGATCGTCGGAAGGAGAACATTGCGGAGTGTGCTGTGAGCTCTCTCGAAATGAGCTCCACGGCTGTTGCTCTCCTTGAGCTTCAAGCGAAACATTCCGTATGAACAGATTGGCTGTCCATCACGGCCTTTCCTGCCTTCAATTGGAGGCTGAGGTTCGCCTCCGCGGGATTGTACCTTGGGCAACCCGGATCTGTTGCCTCCATGTACCTCCCTTCCCACACATGATTAGCCTGTCCCTCCACCGGAATGAGCGCGTATGGAGTGCCCTCCATAGCACTCACGTGTAGTTGGCAGAAACACGACATGGTGTCGCGGGCTGCAACTTGCCACAATTCTTCCGGCTGTCTACCTCTCACTGTTACGGTGAACGGCGCCCAACCGGGTGGCGTAGGGCCTGCAGGAACTTCGACATGGATCGTCCACGTCTTGTTCCCCTCCTCGCCTTCTTCCTTGGCGAAGTACTGTGGCATCTCGCTGTACCCGAAATATTGAAGCATTTGCCTCAACACGTCCGGATAACCGCTGCGGTGAGAACAGTGGGACACCACCCACCCGTTCTCCAACTGTCTATCCGCTGTCATCTGTAGAAACATATTTGAGAAATGTCAAATATTTATTTGAACAGTAAACCATTGAGTTATAACATAAAACATGTCATTGAACTCATAAAATTTGAAAACATAGTTCAAACTTAAACAAACTTGACTGCTGATCTGCTGTTCAATATGATAGCCCTGACCAGTTTCCATTTCAATCTGACTTAGACCATGCTAGAGGCAAAACCAATTCTGGAGTTCAACATCAAAGTTAAAGCTAACTTCAATAGCTTTCCAGAAAGTATTTGCTTGGCCTAATATCTGTCTGTTTCAAAAGTTATGAGATGTCATATTTAACAGAGTTTCTGGAGAAAATTAGACAGCACCTCCCTGCTTGAGGTACTGGTTGATCCAAGAATTCCAGTTAATTCTACACTAAATCTGACAAAACTTTCTGTTACAAAGTTGTCACCCATATCATGAACATTTCAGAACTACCTCATTTTCTATTTTTTGGATTTTTATGCAGGAAGTTATGCTCAATTTACAGAGAGTTACAGATACTGTTTGCTCTGCCCCGTTTTCTGGACAGTTTCAACTCTACTGCATTTTTCGATTGGTTAGGGGATGAAACATCTCTGGACATCAACAGATAAGTTGTAGAGCTCTTCCAAAGATTTCCATAAATGTATCATATGACCCCAACCTCGAAATAACTGAACCTCTAACCTTTGATTAACTTCAGCCTTAATTCAGCTGAAAACAGGGTACTCTGTCCTTAGTATCCTATAAGTTGAAAACTTGTTAACTTTGAATATCCTGATTAAGGGAAGGAGTTACATCAAGTTTTAGTGCTCTGAATTAAAACTTTCAAGTTTTACAATGAAGTTTCTCATTTAGTGGGGTGTGACGTCGATGCGTCACCAGATCATGTCGGTACTACGTCCTCACAAAGAAAAACCTATACCGGAAGTAGCCGGCTTCGTTAGTTCAGTGGCACTAAATGTCACTCGCACACAGATGCTACACGTCTACCATTTCGTGGCTAGACTACCTGCAGATAACTCAAATAATCGTCAGACTCGGCTGCACACCGAGCCCGGTATCCATACAGTTCGTACACCCGGCCGTCATCACCCGCCCGGATGTTCTCAAGCCAAACATGCCTTGAGCTACGTGTTCACGTTACTGACCACGTGACGGGGTCTCCTAAATTGTCCAAAGCACGCCAGGGAATGGCGTTGCTCGAATACCCCGAACGACATGAAGAGTCATAGAGGATATTAAAGCGGGTCGGGTTACCTGCCACCCGTGGGCCTCCACCCTTCAGCTTGTGCGCACTGGTGAACAGCGCTTACGTGCACCCCCTATGACATAAAGCGTCCCAAGATGCACGATTTTCTGACATAAGCAAATAGGTTAGTATGCTACTTTCTATACACTAATAACATCCTTATATGGGCTACTAACTCGTTCCTCACCGAATTTTGGAAAAAGATGACCTTTGTAGTGTGTTAAGCCTCAAGGGAGCTCTGATACCATGCTGACACGGCCCCACGGCCTTGTCGAGCCAGGATCACGCTGAGGGGTACTGTGTTGCACAGCACCGGATAACGCACAGCAAAGATACAAAGCGGAAGTAAAGTTTTATTACATAAACCAGTTTATTAACATTTTTACAACAAAATAGTTCAGTCTACACTCACGGGCATAGACTACACATCGAGTTCACGTTCAACCCGGGAACTTGTCCCCACTAGCACGCACACACACTAACACGGCGGGGTGCACGACCCCCACTCGACGGGGTTCCCCTCCAGGGGTTCCGTCTCCTCCTCGGGAGTCACTTCCTCATAAACCCCTGCAAAAGCTTCAAACACAAGCAGTGAGCACATTGGCTCAGCAAGACTGACCTGTCTCTCCTATATATGAAACTTCTACATGGATGGTTTTTAGCGTACATGATGTAAAATAAGTTGCAAAGGACTCGCCTAATTAGTGGAACATTACTTTCAAGTTTTAGCAGCAGGTTGTGAAGAACCTTAAGCTAAGGCACATGAGAGAGCCGCAATCAAACAAGAAACGCATTTCCCTCATGTACTTTGCCCAAAGTTGAAAAGAACTTTAATTCGCTCTAAACTACAACAAGACATTAACAAGCAAAGTATGGCTTTTCAAATCAGCAAACTTTTAACATGTATCTAGCCTGTTCTTTCTACGTCACGGTAGAGTGAACAAGTGGTACTCACTGACCGTGAGGGACGGCGATTATAATCGATTTACACCTGCAGGGTTACCCGAATAACCCGTCACGTACGCCCATACTCGATGTTGCCTACAGCAACCACCACGGACGTTGTACGCAACCACCTTTCACCCGTCAGCCAAATATTAAACCGGTCCTATCGTCCCGAGCAAGAGGTCTCTGCGTGCACATCTGCAGTGCTGCCAGCCGATTTACACCTCAAGCTCTCAACCTATCCTCTGGACGACAAGCAATGCCTCAATACCCAGCTACCCGAGTTAGATCGGTTTCCCGGATCCCATATAGACGGTAGGTCTTCGGTACTGTTCTAGCTTGTTCAACAGGCCCGCACACGGCTCGGTCCTCAATCGACACAAGCGGAGCTATAGCACCCAGGCCCCAAAGTCATGCTGCCCTTACTCTCCGCTCGGTGTCATTTTTATTGCCATGTGTTTAATTTGCTATCTTTACCAGAGTGATGTGCCTCTAGCCTATTCTCACGAGCAGTTCCAACTACTCGACTTGTACCGAATCCTACACTATCTTAGCATTGCATTAGCTAACGGGGTTTTCAATCCTAATCCCAACCCATGGTTTTCTTGGCTATGCATTTGGGTTTCAATCAAGACTCTAATGCAAGAATTGAATGGGTGCTCAAAGTAAGTTCTCAAAACAGTAAAAATTTGTAAAAGGGTTAATGCAAACCGGAACTTGCCTTGCTGCTCTTGGTCGTAGGCTAGCTGCTCTTCCGGAGTGTCAAAGTCTAGGACTTCGGGTTCCTCCTCAACCTTAGCGACTACATGAGATAACATGTATATGTATCAATTTAAATGCATTTGAATTGAATTTAAACTTGTGAAGACCATAAGTCTTATTAGACAGACCCAATGACTCTTAAATTTTTACTGTGGTTTGGTTACAACCTAAACAGAGACTTGGCCAAGTTTTATTTGCAGCAAAGCTCATTTGAGCTCGCCACAAATAATTATGTACTTTACATTAATTGGAGCTCCTAGGGTGTTCTAGCGATTTTCAAGGAGCAAGCCATGACTTTCGGAAAACTAGATTTTCAGAGGATTCTAATGGAGTTGGTTTCACTTAATTTGAAAGTTCCTAGCTAAAGATATGAGCTAAACAATTTCAGAGAAATTCTGAAAATGTTTCTGGACATTTTCTATTTTCTCTGGACAGTTTTATTAATCACACTATTAGGTAGACCAAATTAGCTCAAATGGATCTGAAATTTTTATGGTTGCTCAGGGATATTTTGGTGAACATCCCAGCAAAATTTCAGAATTTTCCTCCAAAGGGTTCTCTAGTTAAAATTCTAACCAGTTTGAATTTGAAGAATTAATTCTCGAGAAATAAAGATTTTCATGAAGTGAAACTTGATTTGCTGGAAAGTACTCAGAGAGCTGAATCCAACAAAATTTGGTTCACTCAATTTGTTGCTTTCTAGCCAAAGTTATGTGGGTTTGAAGTTTGAACTAAAACTGAAAATCGAAGAAAAGTTTAAAACACTGCACGTGGGTCCCATGCACACTGTCATCGTCTACCTCCCGCCAGCGCCCGAGCGCGTGACGTCCAGCACCGGTGGCGCGGTTTGTTCTCGGCCGCTACTGCCTAATTTTCGACGCGGTTTCTTCCTACGTGATCCTTGGAGCATGGCGCACAAGCTGGGCACCTTCTCGGACCTCGACATCGCTAGAAACCTAGTCGGCGACGGCGGAGGCGGAAGATGAGCTTGGGTCCGATGGAGCACTGGACGATCGGCTCGGACAAGCTACACTGAAGCTGATCAAGAGCAGCTGAGGGCTGTAACACGTCGAGCAAGGATCGGCGGTGCCGTTTGTGGCCTCAGCTCGCGGTGGAAGGCACAGCTTTGGCTGGTCGACGGTGAGGTGATGCGGTTGGCTGTGCGGCGACCAGCTCGGTGTTTTCAGCGCTTGAAAGGTCGAGGCAGTGGGAAAATGGGCTGCTGCCAGCGGCAGCTCGCAGCTAAATAGCTGGGGACGTCGGTTTGGGCGCTGATCGGCGACCAGGAGGTGGCAGCGGTTGGCAATCGCCGTGGCGCCCGCGTGGTCGCGCGCAGGAACCGAGCTGCGGTGACTTCAGTCGGTTTGAACATTGGTGAGACTGACAGGTGGGTCCCACCCCGGTTTTAACCTCTGAAATTGAATTTTCCCCATTGCTCTAAACAGTAGAGACCCAATTAACCTTGGTTATTTGAATTATATACCTCTTGGCCATTTGAATTGGATAGAATTCAAATTGCGGTTTGTTTGAATATATTTTCAGCACATATGCAGTTTGAAATTCAAATAAAGTTTGAATTTGCTAAACTTAGCCCATGTCAAGATCAACTCCAAATGGAGTGAAAATTGGTGTGTGAGCTCACAAAAATGTGCTGAGTAAGAATATGCCTCCCACTTTTGAATTCATGGGATGGAAATAATTTGAATTTGAGGTCAAACCACCCTCTTTTTAGTTATACCCAAAAGGACTTCAAAGAGGTCTTGAATTTGGGTAAAATTTGGCATGGATATTCCTAGCAATATGTAGGACTTTTTCATATGTCCAGCCCCTATATGATGCATGTGGGAAATGCCACTTTTGCATTTTGTTAGTTTATTCTCTAATGATCATGTTGATGGTGTTTACTTACTCTTCAAATGTATTCATCAAGTTTCTTCAAATGAAGTGTGAGTGTGGTGATGAACACTTTGAATATGTGCCAAAAACTTAGGCCCTTGCAAACTGATCCAGCTCCGGCATGAACACCGAGTTCATAAGATACATAAAGTGAGCCGGATCATTGGTCAACCCAAATGACATGACAAGATACTCATAGAGTCCATATCTTGTCGAGAATGCTGTTTTCGGGATATCTTCCGCTAGAATATTGATTTGATGATATCCCATCCTTAAGTCCATCTTGGAGAAGACTTTAGCGCCCACTAGCTGATCGAAGAGAATATCAATTCTTGGTAGTGGATACTTGTTCTTTATCGTCACAACATTTAATGGACTATAATCGACGCATAGCCTCAGCGTCTCATCCTTCTTCTTCACAAATAAAGCCGAGCAACCCCATGGTGATAAACTTGGACGAATGAACCCCTTGTTCATCAGATCTTTGAGTTGCTCCTCCAGTTTAGCTAATTCATTCGGAGCCATTTTGTATGGTCTCTGAGAGATCGGCGTGGTTTCCGGTACCAATTCTATTTTGAATTCCACCTTGCGCTCAGGTGGTAAGCCTGGAAGATCTTTGGGAAACACGTCCGGATATTCACGGACTAACGGAATGTCTTTTAACTTGCAAGCTTCGGCATTACATACTTCCGGGTCTTTGGAACCCGCTTTGCCGAGATGCAATGTCTGACGCCCGTGAAGTGGAGAGTCCAAATGAACACTCCTGTTCTTGATATCCAGAACAGCCTTATGGAAGGTCAACCATGATATTCCCAATATGTCATTGATTCCTTGATCTTCGAGAATAATGAGGGTGGTAGGATAAATGTTTCCACCCAAACAAAGTGGTGCTCTAGAAACGACTTCATTAGTCCATATGTATCCACTCGGCGAATGAATAAGGTAAGAACCTTTTGTGGTAGTTGTGGAGATTTGATCCCGGATCACCGTCGCCTTGCTAATGAAATTATGTGTTGCCCCAAAGTGGAATAAAATTACAACCGGCTTGTCATTTAATGTGAACCTGCCCGCAAGAACTGGACCTCCTTCGAGCAGATCATCGACTGACACATAATTAACAGTTCCCACTTTGGACATGGCTTGCCTTTGCTGTCCAAGATCATTCTTTGGTACTGAACCCACAGACATAATGTTGCTTCTCGGTTCAGTTGCTTCATTGACGTTGAGTTCATTGTCAATATGAAGTGGGACACCACTCGGTTCAGCTGAGAAATCACCATGATTATTTTCAGCATCTTGAGGGAAATAACATTCTGGTGCACCTTGTTGATACTGAGGTGCATGCGAAATAAGTTGCTGCTGTGGTGGAGGTGAATAAAACCTCTTTGGAGTATACGAGTCATCATACTCCAAGAATGATTGCACCTCTTGTGGAACCTCTCGACCGGAAGGTGAACGGATTACCCACCGATACTTCTGAAGCAGATAATTGCATTCATCTTGTTGTGAGTCCCTCTCCCTCTTTTCTTTAAGGTAGAGATTGGAATAATATTCCTGAGTGATAGCACAGCTAACAAACTCATCAAAATTTTCTTTGCTAACTTGAGCCAACTCACATTGCAGCCTAGCAGTCAGCCCTCGGTAAAAATGGTAACCCTTCAAGGATCGTGATTTCACATAATCAGGGACATATTGAGCTAAGTGATTGAATTCCTTTGCATACTCAATAACACTCATTTCTCCTTGTTTTAGATTCCAGAATTCGTCAAGACTTGTTTGCATTATGCCCGCCGGAACGAATCGAGCACGAAATGTTCCATGTGATATGATGCCCTTGTTGTTGGACAGCAAGGTATTCTGCCCACCAGGCTCCAGCAAAGCCGTGAAGCTGCTGAGTGGCATATAGAGTCTTCGAGATGTCATCACACTGAATCAACCCAAATTTGGACTCAATGACATGTATCCAGTGATTTGCTTCACAATGGTCAGCCGCTTCGGAGAATACCGGTGGTTGTGTCGCCAAGAAATCCAGATAAGTTCTCGGGGTTGGCATGTGATGTTGAGCTTCTATATTTATTCCTTGCTGAACTAGAGTTTGGAGCATTTCATTCATCTTCTCCATAATCTCCGCCAACCCGGTTGGCGATGGCTCTTGTGATGAAGTCGAGTCATTCCCACCTCGACTTGAACCTCCAAGCTCCATTTGACAATGTGTGCGTGCCATACTGCACGAAACAAAATTTTGAGTCAATCAAAATTCTATTTCAGTAGTAAGTAAAGATAAGTAAAACATGAACATGTCATTAACTTTATGAAAGCATAACCAAATTCACGTTTAAACAAATCTTAAGTACGCTAAACTAATTAGCTGAGCTACCCTGACCAGTTCACACAAACTCCAAAATTTACTCAAGTTAACTACAGATTCTTGACTTGAGTTCCATACCAAAGTTTTATTAAACTTCAGTATATTTCCAACGAGTACTTATATTCCTCTAGATCATCTATGTATCAAAAGTTATGATTGCTCAAAGTTGACAGAGTTCCTGGATAAAATTTGCCCGCATCTCCTTTGTATGTGGCTACCTTTATCACAGTTGTATATGCAAATACAATAAAAATCTGAACAAACTTTGAACTACAACAAGGTTGCACATTTCATAAACTTTCCAACGGTGTATCATAGGCTCCTTAAGGATTTTTCTACAGGAAGTTATGGTTTAAAAACAGAAAGGTCCAGAGTGGTTTTGCTGCTGTCCTGGTTCTGAACAGTTTGCCTTCAACTGGACTTTTCACCAACTTAACGTGTGGTTTTGCTCTCGAGATCTACAAAGAAGTTATAGAGCACTTGAAAATCTTTCCAGAACTGTATCATACACCTTAATTGGTTAAAGCTACTCAGAGTTATGATCTGTTAAATCCAGCAAGGTTTCCTACCAGAAAGAGAGCACTCTGTTTTTGAAAACTTTGACGCCTAGTCATGCTCTCATTTGAATCTTAGCTCAAAATAAAAGTTCAGTAACTAATATTTGTTACAAACTTCCATTTTTAGTTGAATGTTAATTCCTGAATCATTCCTTCATAGGTAAGAGGTTATTAAGTGTAGTACGGTGTCAATGCACCGTAAGAACATGTCGGTACTACGTAGCCTCACCAAAGAAAATCCTAAACTGGATTATACCGGCATAGAAATTTTATCAGTTGCACTAAGAGGGTCTCTCGCACACGTGTACTACTCGCAATACGTACGTGGTTAGCACCAGCAGAAAAACACTCAATAGTGGTGCACTCAAGGGTTGTTGTCATTTTTGGCAGGTCCATATTTGAAAGTAAATACATACACCCGTATCATTTCCATACGGCCGTCCTTGAGTTAAGCCACGTCTTAAGGTACGTGATCGTGTTTTCACATCACACGATGGGGAACCCGAGTAGAGCGCGAACGGGTCGTCACGGTTGGGAATTTTATCACCCAAACAGATAC
The DNA here is from genome assembly GCA_030760725.1 of Neostapfia colusana. Classification (NCBI taxonomy): domain Eukaryota; kingdom Viridiplantae; phylum Streptophyta; class Magnoliopsida; order Poales; family Poaceae; genus Neostapfia; species Neostapfia colusana. Next base: position 46,066,752 of record JASWHV010000008.1, on the reverse strand, counting down.
CACCTACTGCCCTGCAGGGCACGCCGATGGCAAGCGCTGCGTATGTTCTCCTATTCTATTTCCAGAAGAACACATTATCACGTTACTGACCTCACGATGGGGTCTCCACTTTATTGCCTAATGCACACTAGGGAGCAGCATTTCACATGAACTCAGGAATATGAAGAGTCCAAGAGTTTAATATTAATGTCTCACACCAAGCTGTGAGACCTATCCCTGAACCACTTTCCTCGTCAGCGGAGCTAACCAAAATTGAACCGCTTTCGGTGGCGTTCCTTACCATGCTTACCTGAGCGTAGGTGCGTCGTTACATAAGCAAAGTTCAGAATTATAACAAGTATGTTTGTCATGCCACTTATGTAACTATACTACTATAGTCCTTATGTGGGCCTAATACCGTTTCCTCACCGTATCGTAAGTTTTTGTCGTAATACAATCCTTATTCCGTGCGCTATTACCAATGCGGCTCTGATACCACGCTGACAGGACCCCACGCCGCCCGCTCAGTCACGGGGACGGGGCACCTCGCCCCAGACTCGCATTGGGTGGTGCCGTGTTATGCGGCACCCAACAGCACACATATAAGGAAAACTGTATTACATAAATCAAAAGCGGAAGCTTACAAGGTTCTTTGCAAATAATTTACATAAAATAGCTACAGCGGAAGTGTATAAACAGCTCACGTCAAATAACTAAGGAGCACCCGAGAAGAGGTCCTGAACCGCGGACTCCTCTCGCTAGCAACACGAAGACATGGCAGCGGCTAGGTTCTCCGTGTGTAACATGACTCGGAAGTTTCTGAGTTTCACCGGACAACCTTCTTTATATGCGTTGATATTAACCTGCAAAACCACTCATATAGCAAGAGTGAGCACAAAGGCTCAGCAAGACTTAACCGTCTCTCCTAAAGCATGCAGCTCTACATGAGGGTAACTTAACACCTAAACATGTAATTTGCGAAAAGACTCGTCTACGAGTTCATCCTTAACTTTCAGATTATATCCATAATAGTAGTGACCTTGCGCCCAGCAACATTGGAACTCCACAATCAAACAAGAAACGCTTCATTCCAATGGTACTTGTCCCAAGGTGAAATAACTTTAGTTTGCTCTATCTCTACTTCAAACAGGGTTTTTCATGCAATTTACAATAACCATATAAGCAATTAAAACTTTGCAATCTGTTTCCACACAACTTGATTACTACGTCACAACATGGGAGCAAGCGGTACTCAATATCTGCGAGGGACGGTGATTCGAATCAAACACTGCCCGGATAGCTCGACACATATGGCCACCAATGAAGACCCAAATCTGGCGTCCTTCATTACGTCGTATGTGGCAACCTTTCGCAGGACACTCGACTGTAGAACCGGTCGCGCTGTCTCAGGCTCATAGGTCTAATGAGACGATGTGGTACGCCTCTACAATCCAGTTAACCTGGTACATCAGTTTCCTGGGTCCCATATACCAGTAAGCCTCCGGTACACAACTCAATACTTGCTCCAGGATGCGGCACACGCATCGGTCCTTAACCGACACAGGCAGAGCTACTCGACCAAGACCTCGTCTTGTCGCTACCTAACCCTCCTGCCCGGTCTCATCTTTAGAAATGTAAACTTTAGTTTGTCTCGTTTCCACCCACACTTATGTAATCCTGAACTATAGCTCGCGAGTAGATTCCAACTACTCGTCTTCTACCGGATGTCCTAGCCTATTTAGCACGGCCTTATTCTACAGCGATGACACCTTTCTACCCTTGACTCCAGGGTTCATTTTGGTTATGCAAGTGTAGTATAAAACATAGTTGACCTAACACACATGCAAACTCTAACCATCATAGTGAACAAAGTATAAACTTTATAAAATAGCTTAAATGCAAACCAGAGCTTTCCTTGTTTTTGCAGGTGACTAATGTCAAATAATTGTGAAGTTAGTTGCTGATGACTTGAACCTTAATCCCTGTCCTTCTTGCTCCATGATCCAAACTTCCCTTCTCCTCCACTTTTCCACATTTAATCACTACACGTTATGAATATGCATATATGTTTAATTGTAAAGCTTTTGCTAACAAGTTTTAAAGGCAAGTTTTAAAACTGGAACTCTGTTTAAGAATTTAAAATGATACTTGTGCTAGTGGTTTGGGTTTGGTTGAAGTACTATGATCAAGTTATAAGTGGGGTTTATCACTTGGGTGGTGATCACCTAATGAGGTTGAACAGAAAAGTACTGATACAGGGCTCTAATGGAGCTGGAAATTTTCTTGTGAGTTCCTTGTCACCAGAAAGTCATCTGGACTAAATTCAGATTTTTTCAATGAGTAGATCACTCAGAAAAATTCTCTAAGCATTTAGGCAAAAAGGAATTAATTCTGAATAAATTTGCACTTTCATGCAAATTCAAGAGAACCACAATTTCAAACATAACTCAGGGAGCATGTATGAATTTTCCTTGGATTGTTGGAGCTAAGGACTGTCCAGAACTGAATTTCCACGTTTTGGAAATTTTCTGAAATTGTTTCTGTATTCATTTGAACACAGAAACTTCAAGTCAGAATTATCCTAACTAAATCAAATCCAAATGAGTTGAAACTTTTACAAGAGTTCACTAATATCCTAAAGAATATTCTGGCAAAATTTGAGAATTTTTGGATGAAACAAACTCCCTCAAAAAGTCTTTGGCTGAAAAGTTTAAAGAATTTTGCAGAATGAAATAATGACTTTCATGCAAATTAGGTTGCATATTTGGATAGAGTTTTTCAATCTGAATCCAACCCAATTTGATTCACTAAATTTGAAGCTTCCTAGCAAAAGTTATGAGGTTCTAAAGTTTGAAGAATTTCTGGAATTCAAATTAACCGGGGAAAAGTTTAAATCCTGCGCGTAGGTCCAGGGGGACCACGTGTCACTTGCTGGATCAAGTCACACGGGGCCGCTGAATTCTTCCAACACCATCGCAAAGGATCCCAGAGACGCAGCAGATCAGCACTTTTAAATTTCTGTCGCTGACATGCGGGACCCGTCCGGTCTTCTTCAACCTTCGGCCTGTTTCTGCTCCCGCGATATGCCCTCGCCGGAATCCCACCGGAGCTCGCTGGAATCGGCTTCTCAGCCACCTCTCGGCTCGGTACTCGCCGCCTGGGGGTTTCCAGCTATGAGAAAACCATTGGTGCGGAGCTATCAGGCTGCCGGTGGCCGGAAGTAGGCCGGCGACGTGCGGCAGCATTCAGTGAAGCTCGGCACCGTCGCCCGGCCCTTATAGCCCACCAAAAGCTCGACCGAACCGCTCAAACACACCAGTGGAGGATGAGCTAGCTCGGCATGGCCTCAACATGGCTCGGAAATGGTGGCAATCCGGTTTTCACCGTGCGCCCATGGAGTACCACCATAGACATGCTCGGGAGAACTAGAAATTGTATTGTCTACGTGTGTTTCTGAACTAGGGATGTGAAGAGAAAATGATCGCCGGCTAATCCAGCATATGTGTGCAAGAATTGGTGATCTAAGAATGAAGAACGAGTGAGAATTTCGAGGTTTCATACCGGAACATCGGTTGGTGGCCGCCGGCACAATTTTCCCCAATTCTCGCTCGGTAGTCCACGTATTTGCTTGAGGTTTGGGGGTGAGCAGCATGGTTCAACAGCGCGTCCGGGGGTGTCCTTGCCCGGGCGTGAAAGTCCCCGGTGTGGGCTGTCCACGTGCACACCGGTTCGCGGTTGTTTTAGGTTGCCGCTTGGGGAAGCTGTCCTAGTGTGGAGAACGCCGGGAACTATGGTTTTTGCGCTAAGGCGTTTAGAGGACGGCCGATCCTTCTGTTAGCAGCTCAGGGCAACGTGCCACGCGCGTTTTTGTGGTTTTCCGGTATCAACCGAGGCGGCGGCGTGATGGGCTGTTATCGTGTGCGAGGAGGAGATGAAACAGGAACAGCTCGGTTCAGAGGTGGGAAGGATCACACCGAGGTGCAGAAGACCCACGAGCAGCTCTCCAGCGCTGCTCAATTCAGTGAGGAGGTGGCAGCAATTTTCTTCTCGGTGGCGCTCGGAGCACGCTCGGCTGCTCGAGTCTGAATAGAGAAATTTGCTTCGAGTGTAAGTTTAGATGGCACTATGACATGTGGGGTCCACCCCTGCTCCGCCCAAAAGATCTTCCAATTTTTGGAACAGTGCAAACTTCAATCATGTGGAGCTCAAATTTGAAATCCATTTGGCAAATTGACAAGTTTTACTTCAGTTTCAAATTTGAATTCAAATTTCATTGAAATTCACAAGTATCTTTGATATACCTATCAAAGCACCTCCAAATTTTCTCAAAATTTGTCTCCCTCGTAATTTGGACCTGAAGAATTCAAATATGGATTCAAACTTTTAATTTGATGGCTGCAAAGTGAAGGTTTCCAACTACAGTTTGCATCCTCCATTTCAAATGACCATCTTTACACTTAAATGATCATTTGAATTCAAGGTGGACTTGAATGCATGTGCTTGCTCATGACCATCTTCACCTATTTAGAAAAGTTTTTGCATGTCCCATTTCTTGGATTTAAATTCAACTTTATTCACCACTAATGTTTTCATTTACATGTTTTGGGACTTTTACATTATCCGGAATACCAGACTTGTCCGCACCAGAGACCTGTGGGAACCACCCCGTGGTTCACCCACTCCGGGATCGCAGAGGGTGGTGCCGTGCGATGCGGCACCCAACAACACACAAGAAAAGAATAAGAGCAACATACAAACTTTTATTAATATAAAACAGTGGAAGTGTTTTACAAAACTTAATTAACAGCGGAAGTATTATACATAGATAGCCTCTCATCCTAACTAAGCAAAAGTGCAGCCGTCCAGCCCGGGGACGCTACACACTAGCAGCACTCAAACGGAGATCACGGCGGCGTGCAGGGCTCCAGTTCGGCCGTGTACCCCGACGGGGGCATCGCCTCGTCCTCGGAACCTTCCTCATAGCTGTCACATCCACACAGCTAAAATATTGCAACCTTGAGCATGATGGCTCAGCAAGGCTTAACCGACAACCCTAGTCATGGAACTCTACATGCAGGGATGTGTAATATAGGACAAAGACTTTGCAATAAAGACACACCTACAAGTTTATCCTTACTTTCAGTTTTATAGCAGCAATTTCATGTGCCTTAGGCAGCCCTCACATCGGAAGTCCACAATCAAATAAGAAACGCTTTCCTCCGATGTGGTGATGCCCAATGTGGAAAATAAACTTAATTAGCTCTACATCTACAGCAGACATGGTTTCCAAACATTAATAGTTCATCACAGCATATTATCAATCATCTGGCTTATTTCACTTCTTACTACGTCACAGAACAGTGAACAAGCGGTACTCAAATGACCGCGAGGGACGGTGATTGCAATCAGGAGACACCCGGACAACACGTCACATATACCCACTTCCAGAACCGTGATTCCTCACCCCTTCCTACTCTGTTGTAAGCAAAAACCTTTCAAAAGGAAACCCAAACGCCGAACCGGTCCATCCGTAACGGGCAGGAGGTCCCGCATGGAGCGTGACTGTGCCCACTGGCAGATTTACACCTTGCTACCCTAAACCCACTCCTATAACATGGTTGGGTAAGCCTCGGCACACAGGTTAACCAATTACATCGGTTTCCTTCTTATGTTAGTATGCCATCCGGTACTGTTCGATACTTGTTCAGCAGGCCTGCACACGACTCAGTCCTCAATCAACACCAACAGGGCTACACACGTGAGACCTCCGCTAACTGCATCCTATCCCCCCTGCTGGGTCTCATTTTCACCACTCTTAAGCCATTCTCTGCTCTATTCTATACCATGTGATAAAACCTTAACTCGCGAGTAGATTCCAACTACTCGACTTCTACCGAGATCCTAAGCATATTAGCATGGAATTCTCTACTCATCGAGTCTGTAAACTACCCAACCCTTCATAGGATTTAAAGTCATGCAAGTGGGGTTTCAAACACCTTAACTCTAATGCAACCATTTCAACCTAGACATAAGTGATACAAATGAAAAACTTTGTAAAAAGTACTTAAATGCAAACCGGGGCTTGCCTGGTTGCGAGCAAATAGAAAGTTAGCTTCAGGTGGCAGGACGTCCAAGGGCTCCTGCATATCCTCAACCTCGGTCACTAAATGAAATGTAGCAAAATATATGTATAAGTGTTAATGACTTATAAGAGGCAAACTTCTATTCATAGCTACTGCTATTAAGGATCCTTAATTAGCTTTGGGATTTTTCCAGTGGATACTAGACTCTCTAAGGATGATCTGAGCAAAATTTGGAGAATTTTCATTGCACCTTGTGGTCTCCAAAATTCCCACAAGCACAAGGCTTCTCTGAAATTTAAGCCCAAATCAGGAGCTTTGACATGACTAACAGTTGAAGATCTTATTAGGGTAGGTCTCCCTGGTTCTAAAAAAATTTGTTTCACCATTTTTGGAGCTACCAACAGAGACATATGAATTTTTGAAGTTGGACAGGAGTTCTGAAAAGTTTCTGTTTAAATTTGAATTTTCAAATAAGGGCTGAACTTTGGAAGGCAATTTAACCTAGCAAATGAACTACAATGAAGCTCAAATTTTTACTGGAGATTAGTTACTATGAAAAGGATTAGCAACCCAAATTTGGGAATGTTTCATTAAGAATTGCTCCTGGAATAAATCTCTAAATATTTACTAGAAATAATTCTACAGAAATAACTGGGCATTTTCATAGCAAGCAATTTGTTCTTCTGTGAAGTACTCCTTATCAGGATTCCAACAAAATTGGTCTTACTCTTTTTGGAGTTTTCTACAAAAAGTTATGTGCTTGCAAAGATTAGCTAATTCCTGGAATTATTATCCTAACAGAAACTTCAAATAATTGTGCCCGGGCCCACTGTTTTAAACCGGATCAGTGGAATTGCGGCAACACCGGGGGCTACGGAGTTAACCCGTGCAGCCACAGCCGATCCCATGCCACACCCCGATCCCGCGCCTTGGTCGTGCCACTGACAGGTGGGACAGGCCTCCACCATCATCTTCCTCGCGCCCGGACGGCCCCCTCGCTGGAGCAACGGCGGTGCCTCGCCGGAACGGCTGCCCAGTGCCCTAGACGGCCCAAAACTCACCGCCTGTGCCCAAAAGTCGATGAGAAACAAGCTGGGAGGCTCGGTGGCGGTGCTACATGGCCGGAAATACCTCCCCGACGGCGGCAGCGGCAAATTCCACTACGGCGCCATCGTTCTCGCATGGGAGACGAGTATTCTGATTGGGGAGAGCACCACAAGCACCAGGGTGATGTGAGGAGCACGTTTTTGCATCCAAAGATGGGTAAAAACTCGTGCAAAGTGTAGCTCGACGGTGCAGCTAGGGTTGTGCGTCGGCAGCCGGAAAAACTCAGCCTACAGCTTCATTTCTCGACGGTTTCCGATGATTCTTCGTCGAGGAGCTGCACTAGGTTGTGTAGAAGCATCGGGCCAGAGCAATTAAACTATGATTTCACCTTGGAGCCGAATTTCAGGGTAGACGGTCGGCCGTTCTTTCAGTAATTTGGAGCAAACGGGCGGCGATCACAGCTGGAGAGGAACCGCAGTTGCCCCTAGCTTGGACAGTAGCACCCTGCAACGCCGGCGACCTTGCTCAACCGAAGAAACCCCAGCCTAATGCAACGAGAGCAGAGGAAACAGCGAGGGCTCGGTTCGGCAGCGAAAACAGAGGAACTCGTAGACGTGCGCGGTTTCTTCACCGAGTGAGTGGAGACCCTGACAGCTGCTTTGACGCTCGGCTCGAGCACTACTGCACCGAGTGAAACGGTGTCTTCGGCGCCAAGAAAACAGCGTCGCTGTGGCGCTCTGCATCGCCGTGGCGGCAGCGGTGGAAAACCGGGAAACCGACGTTGGCTCGGTAGATACTGATCAGCTGACTCCACATGTCATTCTCTCTTTTCCCCTCATAATATTTCTGATCTTCTATTTCTGCCACCAACTTTTGTCCAGAAACTCTAGATATTTGCAGGGAAGCCAAATTAAATATATAGAATTCAAATTTTGAGTTCAATGCAGCATTTGATCAAGTTTGGTTCAAGTTCCAAATTCAAATTTAAATTCTAAGGGTTTTTGGTCTCACCCTAGATTTAAATAGCAAACCAACTCCAAAGTCTCTCATTTTTGGCATGGCTGCTAATTCAAATGTGGAGAACACATTTGTGGAACCAAATTTGCAAATTGAGGAAATTGGAATTTGAAACTGAATGTGAAATTCAGATTAGAGGGCTTCCTCTTTTAATCCTAAACAAATATTAAAACCCCTCCAAATAAGCTGAAATTTGGAAGGTTGAATATTTGGAATATGAAGATCCAAGTTATGCATTTAGATCTCCATGTTTGGAAGTTTTGGGAAGTTTGAATCACTACTTTGAACTCACACCATTAATATTCAAAGTTTTAATTCCCCTCATTTTTTTCCTAGGTGTACATGAGCTGAATTTTTCTTGCTACCACTTTTTGGGGATTTTACATCCCTCCCGCCTTAAAAAGAATCTCATCCCGAGATTCCAAAATAAATGCAAAGTGGTGACACTTTACCTGGTATATGATGATAGCAAGTCCGGATAATTAGTTCGTAGATATTCCTCGCTTTTCCATGTCACCTCATCAGCGGTATGGTTACTCTACAAGACCTTGTAGAACCATAAGGTCCGGTTTCTTGTGGCGCGAGTCTTTTCATCGATAATCCGGATTGGATATTCTGCATATGTGAGGTCCGGTTGAAGAACTTCTATGTCTTCAGTACAGATTTCAGCCGAGGGTTTGAGGCACTTCCTCAGCTGAGATATATGAAAGACGTTGTGAATTCCTGCAAGCGACGCCGGTAACTCTAAGCGATAGGCCATGGGTCTGCATTTTCCAATGATGGCAAACGGACCAATGAATCACGACGCAAGTTTGCCCTTCACTCCGAAACGATGAACTCCCTTCATTGGAGACACACGGACATAAACATGGTCCCTGATGTCGAAGTGGAGAGGACGGCGTCTTTTATCCGCATAGCTCTTCTGACGAGATTGAGCAGCCTTGAGATTAGCTTGTATTACTCGCACTCGTTCTTCAGCCTCATTCACAAGTTCAATGCCATAGATAAATCGCTCGCCGGACTCGCACCAGTTGAGGAGTGTGCAACATTTCCGGCCGTAGAGAGCTTCATACGGTGCCATCTTGATGCTAGCTTGATAGCCATTTTTGTAAGAAAACTCCACCAGCGGCAAATGATCGTCCCAATTTTTGTCGTGGTGGATGGCACAAGCGCGTAGCATGTCTTCAAGACTTTTATTCACCTGTTCAGTTTGACCATCCGTCTGCTGGTGATACGCGGAACTTCGGATCAGTTTGGTCCCCAACGACGCATGCAGCTGTTCCCAAAATCGAGCAACGAACAGCGCACCGCGATCTGAAATACTGGAGCGTGGAACACCGTGCAAGCACAAGATCCTTGCAATATACAGCTCCGCATATTGCTTGGCCACGTAACTTGTATGTACTGGAATAAAATGAGCCGACTTGGTTAGTCGATCGACTATCACCCAGATCGAGTCATGCTTGTGAGACGTGAGAGGTAACCCGACTATGAAGTCCATGCTGATATCCTCCCACTTCCACGCCGGAATGTTCAATGGTTGCAGCTGTCCGGCTTTACACATATGGTCGGCTTTCACCCGCTGACACGTATCACATTCGGATACGTACTTTGTGATTTCTCTTTTCATCATTGTCCACCAAAACCTGGTTTTCAGATCCTGGTACATCTTATTGCTGCCTGGATGAATAGAATACTTGTACAAATGAGCTTCGTCCAAGATTTTCTTCCGAAGTTTCATGTCACGGGGTACCACTATACGGTCTTTAAACCATAGAGTACCATGTTCATCCCTTTGGAAGCATTTATTTCGCCACTCTTCGTTCTTCTCCAAATGTGTGACATTCCCATGTCTTCCTTCTGAGATTCCATAATCTCCTCTCGTATTGTAGGGACGAGAGCAAGATTATACAATGCCCCATATGGAACCAAGTACAGACTCGGCTCCTCCTCTTCATGTGGGGTGATGGGCAGATTGTTGGCATGAGATTTGCGGCTTAAGGCGTCGGCAACCACATTTGCCTTACTGGGATGGTAGTGAATCTCGATCTCATAGTCTTTGATCAGTTCTATCCATCTCCGTTGCCGCATATTCAACTCCTTTTGAGTGGATATATACTTCAGACTTTTGTGGTCGGTGTAGAGGTGCACTAAGTTTCCATGCAAATAGTGCCTCCACATTTTCAATGCCAACACCACAGCAGCGAGCTCAAGATCATGAGTCGGATAGTGCTGCTCGTGGTTACGGAGTTGACATGAGCCATAGGCGACCACTCTTCTGTAACACCCCAAAATTTTGATTCAAAACCCTAAATCATGTTAAGAGGAGGATTTAAAAATTTTTGGACGTGTTGCATGTTTTGCAAAAAATTCAAATTCAAACTAGAATTCAAATCAAACTCAAATCAGAAAAGAAATAGAAAAAGAAAAAGAAAAAACAGAAAAAAAAACCGGCCAGTGGGCCGAAACCCACCAGCCGGCCCAGCCAGCGCCCGCGCCAGCCCGCAGCCGCGCGCGCTGCTGCCTCACACTGACAGGCGGGGCCCACCCGATCGTCGTCTACCTCGCGCCAGCGCCGGACTCCCTCGCGCCCGAATCAAAACCGATCGGGATTTCGGCGTATCCCCGCTGAATTCTGTTCGTAGGCGACGCGGACATGATCTAAACCACCCCGCCGCCCTCCCCCGTCTATAAAAACCCCGGCCTCGTTCTGTTTTTCCCACGCGATCGCCGATTTTTCCTCCGGTGAGAACCGAGACTTCTCCGGCGAATTCTGGCTGATCTAAGCTCGGAAATTCCGATCTAACTCACTGGTCATGATCCACCGTCTCCGGGGAACCTTGCAGGTGCAGAAAACTTGGTGACTTGCGGTGTAAACACAGCGCCGACGAGCTTCGCCGTGGTTTCGCCTCGGACCTCGTCGCCGATCACCTTCCAGGACCTCCGAGCTCAAGAAAACCCCCTTGGTGAGATCCCCGACCTCCCCTCCACCGATCTATGCCATAAAATCACAGTTCTAGGAAGAATTCCCGAAGATCCGAAAGTTTCCGGCGAGATCGTCGCTTCCTGCCGCCGTGCGCCGCCGGCAGCGCCGCCCGCGCTCGATCAGAGTGACGTGGCCGCTTGTGCGCCGTTTATTTTAAATCGTACGGTAGGGTTTAAATCCCCGCGTACCGGTTCGACGTTATAATTTCAGCCGTCAGTTTAAAATCGGACGGTCCACGTCAGCCCCGCGTTATAAAGACTGGGAATCTTACGTGCTACCCCCTGGGGTTCTCAGGAAATAAGAGCTAGCCCCGGAAACTTCTGATCTAGCCCCTGGAACTCCAGAAAATCATGTAAATTCATTTAAAAATCAGTTTTAGCCCCTGGACTTAATGAAAATTAGGAAAAACACCTTTGATAAGTGTAGCTAGACCCCTGGAAATTCTGAAAATAATATTATAGACCCTGTAATGGGGTGAGTTTAACTTTTTAGCCCTGTTTAGTATTTAATTTAGGAAATTGAATAAGTGGCTAGTGTTTAAAAATTAAAAAGTGAGACAAACATATTGTCAGAATTTAATTAAAGACTTTCTCATTATTTAGGAAACTTTGGAGTGAGATAAAAAATTATTTTGGGCTGAATTGAATCTGTTTAATTTATTATTCACATTTAGGGACACATTTTTAAGTAAAGAATAGTTTTAGAAAATAGGGAAAATAATTGAGAAATAGTTTACATCTGAGGTAAAGGTCAAAATATGTTATTAAATTATTTAGGACCAGAACCTATTCTGTTTAGATGATGCGTATTACTATTTTCATAATAAAGTACACATTTATGCATAGGAAAATAAATCTGAAAATGTAGCAACTAATAAATGATAAATAGAGTTTCTAAAATCCAAAGAATTCAGTTTAGGGTTGGTAGAAATAATGAAGACACTTATGGAGAAGGAAAATACCTTTCATGCATACTTGGTAGCTAAAAGGTGTAGTAATTAAATATAAGGAATTTATTTAAATTGGAAACTCATATATGTATATATAGTAGGTAAGTATAAATGTGAACACCAAAGTAGGAATCATATACACATGATTAAAAGTGTATGCAAGCCACAAATCAACACACATAGAGTAACCACAACATATATAATTGTGAATGACTTTCATAAATGTGAATGTGTGGTTTGTATGAAGTGGAAGTGTGAACTATGTCTTATAGATTGTTGTTTTTCTTTTGCTATGTGTGATGGTATGAAGTAGAACCTGCTCAAGAGCAAGTTATTCCTTTCCAAGATCAGGACTACCCATTTCAAGAGCAGCAAGAAGGAGGCAAGTATCCTTGACCACTTTGATCCTATACTAGGATGTGTAGATAGAATTATTTGCATTGTCAAATGAAATATGAAACCCATGCTAGGAAGTTTCCCTAGAATTGCATTACCTTGTTTCCTTGTAGCTTGGGTTGGGATTTATTTTATCATGTCATTTATTATTATGCATATGCTTAGCCATGCTTAGAATGGGATATTTGGGATATGAGATCATCAGTTTATTTTACCATACTCTTGAATGAGATATTGTGAGTTATGTAGAGGTAGGGACCAAGGCAAGTTGGATGTTTTGGTTGTGTGCTGGGTGCACGAGACTCAGGTTTGTGCTTAGTACTTGCCTGGATCCTAAGGACCGGTTCATGGAGCATGTAACCTGGCTTTACAGTGCCAACCACATGCTGAGATGGGGCAGCTTGGCCAATTAATTAGGTGTATCCCCGGCGTAGTATGGGTGTGTTGGATGGTGCGGGGAGTAGGTGTCAGCTGGACTACCATATGAACCGCAAGGCTCAAGAGGGGGCCACTGCAGCGGGGTTGGAGCCTCTTGTATGCTATTAGGGGTGAAACCTCAGTGGGCCCACGCTCGTCGGGAATCCCTTTGTAAAGGCTTCGTAGTGATCTCCTGGCTACACACCTGGGAAGTGTGGATGTGGTTCGTAGCCACTAGCATAATGGAGGTTCTTTTAGTCCACCTGGCAACGGGGGATGAAATCACTACATGTGGGTACAGTGGTACAAACTCTGCAGAGTCAAAACTGTCATGACAGCCGTGCTCACGGTCAAGAGCGGCTTGGACTTATTCATGATTAGAGGAGTGATGGTTTTTGAAGTTGTGGATGTTAAGCGGGGAGCTTAACATTGAAAATGATGTTATGGTTATTTGGTTATGATGATGGGATGGGAGATTGGGACCATTTCACTTGTGTAGTAATGTAGGTGCTTAATAAGCTAAGGTGATAGGTATTAATTGCGTAGTGATTTAACCATGAGTTCAACCTCTCCTTGATCTAGCCATGCATGATATAATTTTCCTACACTTGCTGAGTACCATTGGTACTCAACCTTGCATATTTTGTTGGTTTATATTGCTGCTCAGGTCAAGATAATGAGGTGGTGTATAATGACCAAGACTTTGGACCCGAAGAAGGTTTCTATGTTCATGGAGACCCCCGGGCAACGCCTGTGACGGAGCCCTAAAGAATAATATTCCGCTGCTAGTTTATTTATTTGTGATGACTTATTATTGTCCATCGAGACATTTGCTATGTAAGACTTATTTATATTCGACACCTGGCTTGTAATAAATGATGCTTCACTATTTGTCATCACATGTATGAGAAAATGATCCTGGCATACATGTGATATTCACTTGGTTGTTCTTCGGAAAAAACGGGTGTGACAGAAGTGGTATCAGAGCCAAGGTTGCCCGTAGGAACATGGACCTAGGTAGAAATGGACGTATTTAAGGGTCCTATTTTCTTAAAAACTATTTTACATGGTGTGTGTTGAAAAGTGTTAATTAATGGAGTCACTTTCTTCATCTAACCCCAACTTTCATTCAAAATAGGATTTTTGTTTGAGAGTTTATCTAACCTAATTTTAAAATACTTTTTGTTTTAGATGGTTCGCACCGCCCGCAAGTCCACAGGAGGGAGAGTTCCCGTAGTTGCCCTTGCCGAGAGAGAGGAGAGCCGTCCGGTGACGTACCTTTCCTACGGATTGGCAGTAGGAGGCTTGTTGCGCCGTCTTCTACGTATGCTCGAAGCCGCCGGCAATACGGGCAAGCTAATCATCCACTATAACTCCACCCGAACCATCCGTGAGAAGAGGGAAGAGTGGAGTTCAGAGATGAGGATTATACACGAAAATCAGCTGCTTAAGATCCACCGCTCTCCAGCTTGTAGAGCGACACAGGTCGATGCGGAGAAGGATGTCACCTGGGAGGCCATCACCTGCCAGAGTCACATCTATCGTCGCCACCTGGACAGGACTGAGTACATGTATGTCCTCCAGCGTGAGAGTGGTACAACGGAGTATAAGTACCCGCCAGTGCAGCAAGGGACTTCCCATGAGCACATGGACTTGTGCTTGGAGGATGCTGCTATGCTCAGCACTCGACTGTAGGAGTGTCAACAAGAGCTTCAGGATGTTCGGGACACCCTGAAGGAAATGGAGGCATTGCTGCGAGCCTGCTTGAGGGCGAGAGAAAGAGGAGATGGGAATGAACTGTGTGTCACCGTGAATGATACATGGACCCCTGACTCCCCAGATCACCGAGCGATCAGGCATCGTCGCACTTCTCCACCAGCAGCCTCCCCACCCAAAGCAGAGTCAGAAGGCAGCTGAAATGATGAGGAAGATCCCGAAGAGCCAGCTCAAGGAAACAAGTAGTGTAGAGTCCTTCCCTTAGTTAGCAACATGTCGAATAGTCGAGTCGTTACGTTAAGTAAATGGTGTGTTAATGCTTGGTGTTTGACGTGAGTTGTGGAAGCCATGAGCAATTGTCCACAGCCTCGTCTTTAGATTGTTTTGCCTTGGTGTGTGAAACCACATGAAATAATATTGCATTTATTATTGTGTGAGAAATGAACCCTCAGAAAAGTATAACAAAGCCTCAACACTTCAAAGCACAAATAAATGAAAGTAGTAAGATAATACTAAATGCTTTCAAGTTAACATTGGTTGATTCTGCCAGATGGCCGGAAGAGGAAAAGGACGTGCTGCCAACCCCGCCAACAACAACGATGAGGCATGCAACCCTCATCTTTCTGGAGGCCAGGACCGGGGTGGTCGCCGTGAAGGAGTTGATCCCCTCCACCAAATGCTGGAGAATCAAAATCAGCTCATCCAGAACTTGACTCAAGTGGTGGCCAACTTGCATCAAGTTCCACCTCCACAAGCTGCACCGCGCCAACCAAGGTTGAGTGAGTTTCTAGGAACTCAACCTCCAAAGTTTGCAAGTGCTGCCGAACCTATGGAGGTAGATGATTGGCTGAAGACCATTGAAAGTAAGATGAGGATCATACAGTGCCAAGGGTATGAGAGGGTGCTGTTTGCCTCTCATCAATTGCATGGACCTGCTGCTGATTGGTGGACCGCCTATGTGGCCGCCCATCATGGCCCTGAGAACATCACTTAGGAAGAGTTCAAGCGTAGCTTCCGCAACCATTACATCCCAAGAGGTGAACTCAAAAACAAGAGGAAGGAGTTTTTGGGACTGCAGCAGGGAAACATGACGGTGAGGGAATACCTCACTAAATTTACCCAACTATCCCGCTATGCCCCACGGGACATAGAGACTGATGAGCAGAAACAAGATTGTTTCGTGGAAGGACTTACCGCAGAGATGCAGTGTGCAATGTCCTCTAATGAGTATGAAAGCTTCCAAAAGATGGTGGGCAAAGCCTTTGTGGTAGAAAGGAAGCTAAAGGCTTGGAAAATGAGAATAAGAGGAAGGCCGGTTGGTCACATCAAGCCTCGGGAAGCAACACTCACCCCCGTATGATGCAGCAACCTACGGGGCAGACGAGCCGTGCTGCGGTACCCTACTCAGCACCAAGAGGGTACAACCCGAACTACAGGCCTCCGGCAGCACCAGCACAGCCACCACGTCAGTTTGTACAGCAGCCTCGCCCTGCATATCCACCTCGACCAGCAGCGCAAGGACCCCCGAACCAACCCCAAGACAACAAAGGCCAAGCACCTAAGGTTGGGGTGCAATGTTTTAGCTGTGGTGAAGTGGGGCACTATGCCCATAAGTGCCCAAAGAAGAAGCTCGCGCAGCCACAACAGCAGAAAGTAATGAGAGGACGGGTGAACCACGTCACTATGGAGGAAGCACAAGATGCACCCGACGTGGTAGTTGGTAAGTTTCCTGCCAATTTACACCTTGCAACCCTGCTGTTTGATTCTAGTGCCACCCACTCGTTTATTGCTCAAGGGTTTGTTAAGAAGTATGACCTAGCAACAACACAAATGAACCATATGCTAGCCGTAAACTCTCCGGGTGGAGAAATAAGGACAAGACAAGTGTGTCCCAAGGTGAATCTAGACATTAATGGGGTAGTGTTTACTGCTAACCTCATAGTGATAGATTCCCAAGGGATCGATATTATTTTGGGCATGGATTGGTTGACCAAACATAAGAGAATCATTCATTGTTTGACCAGAACGGTGGAACTAACTCACCCTAGTGGCACAAGAGTAAAGTTCATAACAATACACGAGCCTAGGAGGGACATTAAATTAAATCAAGTTGAGGTGAAAGTGGAGGAGATCAGGATTATCCGGGAATATCCAGATGTTTTTCCGGAAGAATTGCCAGGTATGCCTCCCGATCGTGAAGTGGAATTTGCAATTGAGCTAGTGCCTGGAACAGCCCCGATATACAAGAGACCTTATCGGATGGACTCCAAGCAGCTAGAAGAACTTAAGGATCATTTGAGAGAATTGACGGAGAAGGGGTATATTCGCCCTAGTTCCTCACCATGGGGAGCTCCGGTGATATTTGTGCCCAAGAAAGACGGAACCCAAAGGTTATGCGTGGATTACCGTGCTTTGATGAGGTAACCATCAAAAACAAGTACCCATTACCCCGCATTGAAGACTTGTTTGATCAGTTGAGGGGAGCTTGTGTGTTCTCGAAAATTGATCTCAGGTCGGGATACCACCAACTCAAGATAAGGCAATCTGATATTCCCAAGACAGCTTTTGTATCTCGGTACGGACTGTATGAATACACTGTCATGCCTTTCGGGCTAACTAATGCCCCGGCATACTTTATGTATCTCATGAACAAGGTATTCATGGAATATCTGGACAAATTTGTGGTGGTTTTCATAGATGACATTCTCGTCTTCTCCATAGATGAAGAAGAACATGAGAAACATCTAAGGTTGGTGTTGCAGAGGCTAAGAGAACACCAACTATATGCCAAGTTGAGCAAGTGTGAGTTTTGGCTGAAGAGAGTTCCCTTCTTAGGACATATAATCTCGGAGGGAGGAATCTCCGTGGATCCTGCCAAAATCGAGGATATACAGAAGTGGAAGACCCCTGAAAATGTCGGGGAAGTTCGAAGCTTCTTGGGATTGGCTGGATACTATCGACGGTTTATTGAGGGATTCTCTAAGATCCCGAGACCTCTCACCAAACTGTTGGAGAAGGGAATCACCTTCACACGGACGCTGCAGTGCGAGAAGAGTTTTCAGGAGTTAAAGGAAAGATTGACAACAGCCCCAGTGCTGGTTATGCCAGATATGCATAAGAGCTTCACGGTGTACTGCGATGCCTCTGGAAACGGGTTGGGATGTGTTCTTATGCAAGAAGGGCATGGCGTGGCTTATGCATCCTGGCAGCTTCGGAAGCACGAGAAGAACTATCCTACACATGACCTAGAACTAGCCACAGTGGTACACGCGTTGAAAATTTGGCGACACTATTTGATGGGGAAGAGGACCGAGATATATACGGATCATAAGAGTTTGAAGTACATTTTCACACAGCCAGATCTCAACCTCAGACAAAGGAGATGGTTAGACCTAATCAATGACTTTGATGTGGGCATCAACTATCATCCTGGGAAAGCAAACGTCGTGGCCGATGCTTTGAGTCGGAAAGTGCAGGTCAATAAGTCGAGCTTGAAGGACATGCCTGCAGAATTGAAGGACGAGGTTATAAGGCTCAATCTATGCCTAGTAAATAGTGGTGAAGCCATCGCCATGGAAGTGGACTCCACACTCGAGCGAGACATATGCAAGGGCCAAAAGAATGATGAGAAGATACAAGAGATCAGACAACTCATCAAGGAAAATAAAGCTCAGGGTTTTAGAGAGGATGAACAAAGAACGGTGTGGCACGGGAAAAGAATCTGTGTGCCAGAAGTAAAGGAGATCCGTAAATTGATTTTGAAGGAGGCTCATGATTCTGACTATTCCATTCATCCTGGGAGTACGAAGATGTACCAGGACCTTAAAAGCAGGTATTGGTGGTATGGCATGAAGCGAGATGTCGCGGAACATGTTGCCCTATGTGACACATGTCAGTTGGTGAAAGCAGAACATCAACGACCCGCGGGATTATTGCAACCACTCAAAGTGCCTGAATGGAAATGGGAAGAAATCAGCATGGATTTCATCGCGGGATTGCCTAGGACTCAATCAAGATATGATTCGATATGGTTCATCATCGATAGCCTAACCAAGGTAGCTCATTTCATCCCCGTGAAAGAAAGCTACAGCGGATCCAAATTGGCAGAGTTGTACATGTCAAGGATCGTGTGTAACCATGGAGTGCCAAAGAAGATTGTGTCGGATCGAGGGACACAGTTCACCTCAAGGTTCTGGCAGAAGTTGCACGAAACCATGGGAACCCATCTGAACTTTAGTTCTGCCTATCATCCCCAAACTGATGGGCAGACGGAAAGAACCAATCAGATCCTTGAAGATATGCTAAGGGCATGTGCACTCAAAAACAATAGGAGTTGGGACAAGAACTTACCGTATGCGGAGTTTTCTTATAACAACAGCTATCAAGCTAGTATGAAGATGTCACCGTTTGAAGCTTTGTACGGGAGGAAGTGCAAAACTCCCCTATTTTGGAACCAAACGGGGGAAAGTAAAGTGTTTGGTCCAGAAGTACTACAAGAAGCCGAGGCAAAGGTAAGGGAAATTCGCAACAATTTGAGGATAGCACAGACATGCCAAAAGAGTTATGCTGATGTACGAAGAAGAGAGCTCGTTTTCAACGTGGGAGACTATGTTTATCTCAAGGTGTCCCCTATCAGAGGACTTCGTCGGTTCAAGATGAAAGGGAAGTTGTCACCTCGATACATCGGACCCTTTCAAGTTTTGGAGAGGAAAGGCGAAGTGGCGTATCAACTAGAATTACCGGCTCATCTATCGGATGTGCACGATGTATTCCATGTGTCACAACTCAAGAAATGCTTGAGGACGCCTAAGGAGGTGTTACCCATGAATGAAGTGAACGTAGCTGAGGATTTGTCTTATGCCGAGCAACCATACAAGATTTTGGAGACAATGGAACGCCTCATCAGAAATAAAAGAATCCGGATGTGCAAGGTGCAGTGGAAGCATCACTCAGAAGAGGAAGCCACCTGGGAGCGGGAAGATGAGCTCAAGGCACAATTTCCGGAATTGTTTTCTTAAGAACCACCAATCTCGAGGACGAGATTTCTTTTAAGGGGGGTAGAGCTGTAACACCCCAAAATTTTGATTCAAAACTCTAAATCATGTTAAGAGGAGGATTTAAAAATTTTTGGACGTGTTGCATGTTTTGCAAAAATTCAAATTCAAACTGGAATTCAAATCAAACTCAAATCAGAAAAGAAATAGAAAAAGAAAAAGAGAAAACAGAAAAAAACCGGCCAGTGGGCCGAAACCCACCAGCCGGCCCAGCCAGCGCCCGCGCCAGCCCGCAGCCGCGCGCGCTGCTGCCTCACACTGACAGGCGGGGCCCACCCGATCGTCGTCTACCTCGCGCCAGCGCCGGACTCCATCGCGCCCGAATCAAAACCGATCGGGATTTCGGCGTATCCCCGCTGAATTCTGTTCGTAGGTGACGCGGACATGATCTAAACCACCCCGCCGCCCTCCCCCGTCTATAAAAATCCCGGCCTCGTTCTGTTTTTCCCACGCGATCGCCGATTTTTCCTCCGGTGAGAACCGAGACTTCTCCGGCGAATTCTGGCTGATCTATGCTTGGAAATTCCGATCTAACTCGCTGGTCTTGATCCACCGTCTCCGGGGAACCTTGCAGGTGCAGAAAACTCGGTGACTTGCGGTGTAAACACAGCGCCGACGAGCTTCGCCGTGGTTTCGCCTCGGACCTCGTCGCCGATCACCTTCCAGGACCTCCGAGCTCAAGAAAACCCCCGAGGTGAGATCCCCGACCTCCCCTCCACCGATCTATGCCATAAAATCACAGTTCTAGGAAGAATTTCCGAAGATCCGAAAGTTTCCGGCGAGATCGCCGCTTCCCGCCGCCGTGCGCCGCCGGCAGCACCGCCCGCGCTCGATCAGAGCGACGTGGCCGCTTGTGCGCCGTTTATTTTAAATCGCACGGTAGGGTTTAAATCCCCGCGTACCGGTTCGACGTTATAATCTCAGCCGTCGAATTAAAATCGGACGGTCCACGTCAGCCCCGCGTTATAAAGACTGGGAATCTTACGTGCTACCCCCTAGGGTTCTCGGGAAATAAGAGCTAGCCCCGGAAACTTCTGATCTAGCCCCTGGAACTCCAGAAAATCATGTAAATTCATTTAAAAATCAGTTTTAGCCCCTGGACTTAATGAAAATTAGGAAAAACACCTTTGATAAGTGTAGCTAGACCCCTGGAAATTCTGAAAATAATATTATAGACCCTGTAATGGGGTGAGTTTAACTTTTTAGCCCTGTTTAGTATTTAATTTAGGAAATTGAATAAGTGGCTAGTGTTTAAAAATTAAAAAGTGAGACAAACATATTGTCAAAATTTAATTAAAGACTTTCTCAGTATTAAGGAAACTTTGGAGTGAGATAAAGACATATTTTGGGCTGAATTGAATCTGTTTAATTTATTATTCACATTTAGTGACACATTTTTAAGTAAAGAATAGTTTTAGAAAATAGGAAAAATAATTGAGAAATAGTTTACATCTGAGGTAAAGGTCAAAATATGTTATTAAATTATTTAGGACCAGAACCTATTCTGTTTAGATGATGCGTATTACTATTTTCATAATAAAGTACACATTTATGCATAGGAAAATAAATCTGAAAATGTAGCAACTAATAAATGATAAATAGAGTTTCTAAAATCCAAAGAATTCATTTTAGGGTTGGTAGAAATAATGAAGACACTTATGGAGAAAGAAAATACCTTTCATGCATACTTGGTAGCTAAAAGGTGTATTAATTAAATATAAGGAATTTATTTAAATTGGAAACTCATATATGTATATATAGTAGGTAAGTATAAATGTGAACACCAAAGTAGGAATCATATACACATGATTAAAAGTGTATGCAAGCCACAAATCAACACACATAGAGTAACCACGACACATATAATTGTGAATAACTTTCATAAATGTGAATGTGTGGTTTGTATGAAGTGGAAGTGTGAACTATGTCTTATAGATTGTTGTTTTTCTTTTGCTATGTGTGATGGTATGATGTAGAACCTGCTCAAGAGCAAGTTATTCCTTTCCAAGATCAGGACTACCCATTTCAAGAGCAGCAAGAAGGGGGCAGGTGTCCTTGACCACTTTGATCCTATACTAGGATGTGTAGATAGAATTATTTGCATTGTCAAATGAAATATGAAACCCATGCTAGGAAGTTTCCCTAGAATTGCATTACCTTGTTTCCTTGTAGCTTGGGTTGGGATTTATTTTATCATGTCATTTATTATTATGCATATGCTTAGCCATGCTTAGAATGGGATATTTGGGATATGAGATCATCAGTTTATTTTACCATACTCTTGAATGAGATATTGTGAGTTATGTAGAGGTAGGGATCAAGGCAAGTTGGATGTTTTAGTTGTGTGCTGGGTGCACGAGACTCGGGTTTGTGTTTAGTACTTGCCTGGATCCTAAGGACTGGTTCATGGAGCATGTAACCTGGCTTTACAGTGCCAACCACATGCTGAGATGGGGCAGCTTGGCCAATTAATTAGGTGTATCCCCGGCGTAGTATGGGTGTGTTGGATGGTGCGGGGAGTAGGTGTCAGCTGGACTACCATATGAACCGCAAGGGTCAAGAGGGGGCCACTGCAGCGGGGTTGGAGCCTCTTGTATGCTGTTAGGGGTGAAACCTCAGTGGGCCCACGCTCGTCGGGAATCCCTTTGTAAAGGCTTCATAGTGATCTCCTGGCTACACACCTGGGAAGTGTGAATGTGGTTCGTAGCCACTGGCATAATGGAGGTTCTTTTAGTCCACCTGGCAACGGGGGATGAAATCACTACATGTGGGTACAGTGGTACAAACTCTGCGGAGTCAAAACTGTCATGACAGTCGTGCTCACGGTCAAGAGCGGCTTGGACTTATTCATGATTAGAGGAGTGATGGTTTTGGAAGTTGTGGATGTTAAGCGGGGAGCTTAATATTGAAAATGATGTTATGGTTATTTGGTTATGATGATGGGATGGGAGATTGGGACCATTTCACTTGTGTAGTAATATAGGTGCTTAATAAGCTAAGGTGATAGGTATTAATTGCGTAGTGCTTTAACCATGAGTTCAACCTCTCCTTGATCTAGCCATGCATGATATAATTTTCCCACACTTGCAGAGTAGCATTGGTACTCAACCTTGCATATTTTGTTGGTTTATATTGCTGCTCAGGTCAAGATAATGAGGTGGTGTATAATGACCAAGACTTTGGACCCGAAGAAGGTTTCTAGGTTCATGGAGACCCCCGGGCAACGCCTGTGACGGAGCCCTAAAGAATAATATTCTGCTGCTAGTTTATTTATTTGTGATGACTTATTATTGTCCATCGAGACATTTGCTATGTAAGACTTATTTATATTTGACACCTGGCTTGTAATAAATGATGCTTCACTATTTGTCATCACATGTATGAGAAAATGATCCTGGCATACATGTGATATTCACTTGGTTGTTCTTTGGAAAAACCGGGTGTGACATCTTCCCCCTTGCATCAATACAAAGCCAAGCCCGATACCGGACGCATCACAATATACGTCAAAGGGCTTGGTTGTATCCGGTTGAGCTAACACCGGGGCTGTGGTAAGATGCTTCACTAATGCTTGGAAAGCTTCTTCACAAGCTGGGCTCCAAACATATTTGATCCCCTTCTTCAACAGTTCAGTCATCGGCTTAGCAAGCTTTGAGAAGTTCGGTATGAATCTCCGATAATATCCTGCTAACCCGAGGAAACTCCTGACTTCATGGACTGATGTGGGGGACTTCCATTTCAGCACTTGTTCGATTTTGTTTGGATCAACTGCAATGCCTTCTGCAGAAATAATATGCCCAAGAAATGGCACTTGGCTGATCCAAAACTCGCATTTGCTGAACATGGCATAAAGCTTATGGTCTCTCAATCGTTAAAGCACGATATGCAGGTGTTTGGCGTGTTCTTCTTCAGACTTGGAGTAAACCAAAATGTCATCTATCAACACCACCACGAACTTGTCCAACTCCGGCATGAACACTGAGTTCACGAGGTACATGAAATGTGCCGGGCGTTGGTGAGACCAAAAGACATGACGAGATATTCATACAACCCATATCTCATCGAGAAGGCCGTCTTTGGAATATCCTCCGCTCGGATCTTGATTTGATGATATCCGGAGCGAAGATCCATCTTTGAAAATACACTCGCACCCACAAGTTGATCGAAGAGAATATCGATGCGGGGCAGTGGATATTTATTCTTGATGGTGACGGCGTTGAGAGGTCGGTAGTCCACTCACAACCTCATGGTTTCATCCTTCTTCACAAACAGCGCTCAGCATCCCCATGGCGAGGAACTCGGTCGAATGAAACACTTCTTCATTAAATCATTGACCTGCTCCTTCAATTCAGCTAGCTCATTCGGAGCCATCTTATACGGTCTCCGTGATATCGGTGTCATCCCAGGTACAAGTTCAATCTTGAACTCAACATCTCGTTCGGGTGGCATTCCCGGGAGATCATCCGGAAAGACATCTAGGTATTCACGAACCACACGAATATCCTCAAGCTTTGTGGCTTCCGTGTTATATGTGGCTGGAGCTTCTCGGAACGAACGGTCAAGAATAAGAACATGTGGTTCATGAAGTGGAGAGTTTAAATGAACCACATGTGGAATGATGCCAAGAACAGCACCATGGCGATGTAGCCATGATATTCCTAAAATAAGATCAAGTTTTTGACTCTCTAACATGATTAGAGAAGTCGGGTATAGATTCCCACCCAATTGTAATGGTGCTCTATAGACCATCCTATCAGCTGTTATTTTCCCACCCGGAGAGCATATCAAGTATGAAATGTTTGTGGGAATGATAGGCAATTGATACTTAATAACATAAGATTGACTTATGAAATTATGGGTGGCATCGGAGTAAAAAAGTATGACTACGGGATGACCTGAGTAAGAAAACGTACCCGCGAGGACGGGTTCGCCTTCCGGCACGTCTTCGACAGCTAAATGGTGGACGTTGCCGGGTTTTGGTGCTGGTTTCATGGGCTGATTATGGGGCTGATTTGCACCCTGATACGGTGCTGCACCCCTGCCCTGTCGCGGCTCGGGGCAGTCCCTCGAAATATGCCTGACACGGCCACACGTGAAGCACGTGTAAGGTGTCAGGGTCCCTCTGACTTGAGGACGGAATCCCGGTGCACGCGGTTGAAACTGAGGCGCACGTGGGCCCATCCTTTGCTGCTGCTGTTGCTGTGGTGGATGTGACGGTCGGAAGCCTGGCGCATTATATTGTCGACCGCGAAACTGCGGCAGTCGTGCCGGTGGCTGCCATCTCTGACCGGATGGTGAGCGATACACCACGCGGTATTTTTGTGGCGCCCCACCACTGCTGCTCGTCAGCTTGCTGCATTTTCTCTTATCAGAACCACGCTCGTGCTGAGCATTTTCTTGTAAAATCACGGCATGAACAAGGTCGTTGAATGTGCTGTGATTGCTTTGGGAAAGATGGACCTTCATCTTGGAATTCAGGCCCCGGAAGAACGCGTTTCACTTATCGTATTCCGTTCCCACAAATCATGGCGCATACTGTAAAATCCCCAAAAAGTGGTAGCAAGAATTTCAACAAATGATTACATAGGAAAAATGAGGGGGGATTAAAACTTTGAATTATAACGGTGTAAGTTCAAAGTGGGGATTCAAACTTCCCAAAACTTCCAAACATGGAGATCTAAATACATAACTTGGATCTTCATATTCCAAATATTCAACCTTCCAAATTTCAGCTCATTTAGAGGGGTATTAATATTTGTTTGAGATTAAAAGAGGAAGCCCTCTAATCTGAATTTCAAATTCAGTTTCAAATTCCAATTTCCTCCATTTGCTAATTTGGTTCCACAAATGTGTTCTCCACATTTGAATTAGCAGCCATGCAAAAAATTGGAAGCTTTGGAGTGGGTTTGCTATTTAAATTTAGGGGGACACCAAAACCCTTAGAATTTAAATTTGAATTTGGAACTTGAACCAAGCTTGATCAAATACAGCACTGAAGTCAAAAATTAAATTCTACATATTTAATTTGCCTTCCCAGCAAATATCTAGAACTTTTGGACAAAAGTTGGTGGCAGAAATAGAAGATCAGAAATATTAAGAGGGGAAAAGAGAGAATGACATGTGGGGTCAGCTGCTCAGCCTCCACCGAGCCAACGTCGGTTTTCCCGGTTCCCTCTGCAGCCGCCACAGCGACGCAGCATGCTACGGCGATGCCGTTTGCTTGGCGCCGAAGACACTGCTTCACTCGGTGCAGTCGTGCTTGAGCCGAGCGTCGAAGCAGCTGTCATGGTCTCCACTCACTCGGTGAAGAAACCGTGCACGTCTACGGGTTCCTCTGTTTTCACTGCCGAACCGAGCCTCACCCGTTTCCTCTGCTCTCACTGCGTTAGCCCGGGGTTTCTTCGGTTGAGCATGGTCGCCGGCGGTGCGGGGTGCCACTGTCCAATCTAGGGGCAGCTGCGGTTCCTCTCCAGCTGCGATCATGGACCGTTTTCTCCGAGCTACCGAAAGAACGGCCGACCGTCTACCCTGAAATTTGTTTCCAAGGTGAATTCATAGTTTTATTGCTTTGGCCCGATGCTTCTACACGACCTATAGCAGCTCCTCGACGAAGAATCATCGGAAACCGTTGAGAAATGAAGCTGTAGGCTGAGTTTTTCCGGCCGCCGACGCACAACCCTAGCTGCACCATAGAGTGTAACACCCTCAATTTCATATCCATGCATACATGCATATTTCATATAGAGAAACATTTTAAAAGAAGTAGAACGGGAAAAAGATGGCTGAAAAGAGCCAATTCCAAGTCACCGAGGAGCGCCGTCGACACTTCACGCGGCCTGCTGGCCACGTGGCGCTTTCGGAGCTCATCCCTACGGAGGGGGTGAGGTCCGGCATCGCTGGCCACGTGGCAGGCTCGGAGCTCGCCTCTCTGGAAGGGGCGGGGTTCGGCCCGCTGGACACGTGTTGCCACCGGGGCTTCTCTCTGCGGAGAAGCGAGTTCCAGCCCTGCTGGACACGTGTCACCACCGGAGTTAGTCTCTGCAGGAAAGCGAGGCCCAGCCCCGCGGGACACGTGTTACCCGCAGAGCTCACCCCTGCGGAGGGAGCGAGGTCCGGCACCACGGGACACGTGGCATCCGCGGAGCTCACCCCTGCGGAAGGGATCAGGTTCGGCCCCATGGGACACGTGTCGTCCTCGGAGCTCGCCTCCGAGAGGTCAGGCCCCGCTAGACACGTGTCACCCTCGGAGCTCGCCTCCGAGAGGTCCGGCCCCGCTAGACACGTGTCACCCTCGGAGCTCGCTTCCGAGAGGTCCGTCCCCGCTAGACACGTGTCACCCTCGGAGCTCGCCTCCGAGAGGTCCGGCCCTGCTGGACACATGTCATCCTCGGAGCTCACCGCCGAGGAGAAAGGAGGTCCGAAACTGCTGGACACGTGTCGATCTCGGACCTCGCATCCGAGGAGAAGACACAATGGGACACATGTCGACATCGGAGCTCATCTCCGAGGAGAAGAGAGGTCCGACGCTGTTGAACACGTGGCACTCTCGGAGCTCGCCTCTAAAGAGAGGGGAGATCCGGTACTGACACATGGCGCCCCCCGGGCTCGCCTCTGAAGGAGAGGGAGGCCCGACCCTGCTAGACACGTGGCGCACGCGGAGCTCGTCTCTGAAGGAGAGGGAGGCCCGACCCCACCAGACATGTGGCGCATGCGGAGCTCGCCTCCGAGGAGAGGGGAGGTTCCGCCCGCCAGACACGTGGCACGACCGGAGCCCGCCTCTGCGAAAAAGGGAGGCCCCGCCCCCGCTGGACACGTGGAGGATCCGGAGCTCACCCCTGCGGAGGTGACGAGATCCTTAAGCGGTTTTTCTCCTTAACGCGCGGGAATACCCGGTACTGAGGAAACCGACACGATTTCTTCCACGTTGCTACCACACCCAAATTAATTGAAGATAAGTTGTTAAGATCCCAAAACAAATTCAATAGGACTCTTATTTGAAATCCAATCAGAGTAGGACTCTTGTTTATCCCCTTTATAAATAGAACCCGAAACACCCCCTTGACTGTAACACCTTTTCAAGTCGACAACTTAGAGGCCCTATCCCCCAACTCGCCGAGTTAAACCCCTTCGTTGGAGTTCAGCCACCGGTAAGACCGCCGACAAGCCCCGTCACGCTCGCCGTCGCCGGAAGAGAGCCGACGATCTGTCTTGCTGCCATTGCTAGGAGGAAGTCCCTGCCACCTAGGAGAAGTGAGGTAGGTCTTCGTTACCACCTTACGACATCATCGCGGTTTCGTCACATCTGTTTTCTTCAAACAGAATCTTTTTCGTGTGGACACATCACGTGTTGATCGGTTTTTGACGGTGGAATTGATCTAGATCTTGAGTCAAGATCATCACCCCGTCCACGCTTGATCCTTACACCCTTGTTCACCATAAAACCCCATGCAAGCCTATTAAAACATGCAAGAACACGTACAAACTGGTTTAATAAAACAGCACCATAGGATTTACATCCATCTACACCATTGCATCTTCAGTAAAGTTTGTGCATGATGTTGATTGCTATGAATTTTGTATGTGCGTGGTCGTAAGTAGAAGGACAAGCTCAGGAAGCCATCGATGAAGGACTACAGCACCAAGAATTTGAGACACATGAGCATCAAAAGCCACAGGAACAAGGCAAGTGCCCCTTGACCATATTGATCCCATGTTTTGAAACTGTTTGGTTTGCTAAAACTGTGTATGCTTGAGTCAACTTGATGGAACATCCTTTTATAGGAGTTCACTAGTTTTGTTAACCACCCTTGTTGCCAGGAAAGTTAATGAGTCGGGTATGGTCGTTTTTCCTTTTTGCTTCGCTAATCCACGGGATATGAGAAGCGAGATAGAACATGTCTAAGTACTGCACTCATATGAATAATGATGATAAGAACTTAATGATAATAATGAACATGAATCGGGGGAGATCTAGGTAAGCTTGGTTTGTGGATGTGGTAGAATGAGATGGTGGTTTACTTGCCGTAGATCTAAGGACCGGTTCATCGAGCACATGCCAGGAAAACAGTGCCACCACAAGGCCAAGTATGGGTGCGGCTTAGCTGACTAATTAGGTAAGTTGCTAGATTTTCATGGACAGTGGAAGGCGCGGGGAATGGGAGTCGAGAGAGGACTGCCCTGGGAATTGCATGGCACAAGAGGGGGCCCGTAGGTGGGAGAATGGTGATTCGAGCCTGCTGGTGAAACCTTAGTGAGTCCATACATCTAGTAGCCCCTTTGTAAAGGCTATTTTGTGATCTCTTGGCCATACACCGACGGTTGTGTACTGGTATAATGGAGGTTCTACAGTCGCTGACGGGTGACGAAATCACAAACTTGTGGGTAAAGTGGTGTCACCTTTGTAGAGTGTAAAACTATCATGATAGCCGTGCTTCCGGTCACAAGCACCTGGCCAACTTCCATGATTAGATGGGATGGTTATTGGGATGTTCATTGGTTTCGTGATTGGTATGGTTATGATTTGGTCATTGAGATTTGGTTTCGGGACTGTTGAGTCGTAACAATGGGTTTGGTTTCGGAATATATGAATATGAAATGGTATGAATATGAGATGGATACGATATCATGAATATGAGATGGTTATGGATATCATGAGCATGAGACGAAAGATGAGAAAGATTAATGTATGGAGGAGACATGATAGGTGGTAAACTATGATGGAGGTATGTTGCTAGTTTAATTGGATATATGTTGGGATTATATTCACTTAAAGATAGTTGATGTTTTTATCATGTTTGTGAAATAAACTTTGCTTTCTGCAATGAGCCTTTTTTTTCCTACCGTGTTGGAAGCTACATGTTATACTTTTCCTGCACTTGCTGAGTACAACATGTACTCACCCTTGCATTATCATACGAACATCAGTAACAGGAGAGGAGTACTTCGAAGACAATGTGGAGTACTAGGCGTGCGAACTACCGTCAACTTGCCTGTGGAGTTGGAGATGGAGCCGCTGCTGCTGTTTATTTTGCTTCCGCTATCGTTTAGAGACTTCCGCTGCTAGAATAAGTTAGAGACTTCCACTGCTAGAATAAGTTAGAGACTTCCGCTGCAAGAATAAGCTAGAGATTGATGTAATAAAGTACTTAAACCCTATTATTCATGGTTATATTCTGAATTCAGTTTGTGGATTACATGTGTATATGTGATGAACATCCCGGGCACACATATGCATCCGCTGGGTTCCGTGTTTTACGGGACCAGGCATCACAGATTGGTATCAGAGCCACGTTGACCATAGGACGCTGGCCTAGTCACAAAGTGGCATTAGAGCCACGTTGACCGTAGGACGCAAGCCTAGGTAGAATGCATAGATTGGCATCAGAACCACATTGACCATAGGATGCTAGCCTAGGTAGAATGGACACTCTAAAACACACAGGCACACCCCTCTAAACTTCTATTTCCGAAAATTGCTTGCTGCTGCACTTTTCTTGCACCGCAAGGTACTGTTTTCAACCCCTCCTTGTCTCTTCTTTTGGATAAGCCACACCTTTGCTTTCTTGCTCCATAACTTCCGAGGTTTTGAAGTTATTTCTTCTTTCTATAAAGGTCCTCATGTCCTATTATAGGTCCCTGTGATTAGGAGATTTATACATTCACCACCACGGGGGGAGTGCATTTAACCCCATTGAGGTGTCCAATGGACCACCCCCGTCACATGACGGGAACAGCACCGATTCACATGATTATGTTTAGGACCCCATTGAATAAGCTTGAATAGGAGTGGTGTGTGAATTTTTGTGATGATTCATGTGTTTGTGTGCTGGTGTGAGTTGTGGGACGCTTCAGCGTTGTCCATATCCATACATAAGTAGAGAGATGTGAGATGCTTCGGCATGTGTTCACATCCTCATAAAGACTAATATATTTAGTCCATCCACCTTGATTCATATAGTTGGGGGATCAATCTAAACTTCTAACTTCTATTCTACCCAACTCTCTCTCACAGATGGTTATGGAGAATGCCGGCCGTCAAAGGAGGAACATCTGTGGCAACCAGGAACCACAAGAGGATGACCACGTTGAAGTTCCTGAGAATGCTGACCCCGGGGCAGGTGCAAACAACCTTGAAAAGTTGATGGCTATGCAGAACCAGCTCATGCAAACAATGATACAAACCGTGGGCCAGCTGCAAGCCAACGACAACAACAATCCTTACCCCGTTCCTGCACCACCACCACCACCGCCACCACCGCCGGCTCACAACAGACTGGGAGAGTTCATAAGGACTCGACCGCCTCCTTTTGCACAAGCTAATGATCCCATGGAGGCTGACGATTGGTTGAAATCCATGGAGAAGAAGCTTGCTATTGTTCAGTGAAATGATTGGGAGAAAGTTCTCTTCGCATCGCACCAACTTATGGGAGCAGCCGCTGACTGGTGGGACGCTCTTTGCAATGCTCATGTCGACCAGGAGACTATCACTTGGGCTGAGTTCAAGGAGAGTTTCCGCTCTAATTATGTCCCTGCTGGAGTCATGATGCTAAAAAGGCAAGAGTTTGAAGGTCTCCGCCAAGGACGGAAGAGCGTGAATGAGTACCTCAACAAGTTCACGCAACTGTCAAGATATGCCCCCGAAGATGTCAACTCGGATCAACGAAGCAGTACTTGTTCATGAGAGGGTTGAACAATGAGATCCAAGTTCAGCTGCTCAACAACGACTATGCAAACTTCCAGAAGCTCGTTGACGAAGCTATAGTGGTTGAGAGAAAGATCCGAGAGATCGAGCAAAAGGGCAAAACAAAGATGCTATACCGGCCACAAGGGAGTAATGTACGTCCCCGTTTCATGCCCCCAGCTGGACCACAGTACGGCTCGTTCACTTCTACTTTTCACCCTAGTCAACCACCACAGCAACGTCCTGTTATGCAAGCACCTCTTGTGCCTTTGCCTCCTACGCCCCTTCCAAACATGGGCGCCTATACTCAAAACCACCCTTGCCCCAATGTTCCTTCTGTCTTGGGCAACAAGGCATGCTTTGCATGCGGAGAGACGGGACACTTTGCAAGTCAGTGCCCGAGGAAAGGCTTTGGACAGCCAAGCAACGCGCCCAAGCAGAACCCACGGCCGAACGGAGGAGCTAATCAAGGCAACCGTGGGCAACAGAACTACGCTCGTGGCAACGTGAATCATGTCTCCGCTGAGGAAGCACAACAGGCTGAGGACGTCGTGATTGGTATGTTCCTTGCCACGTCCAACCCAGCCACCATTTTATTTGGTTCCGGAGCATCGCATTGATTCATATCATCCAAGTATGTTGCCAAGTATAATCTTCCCATATCACACATGAAATATACTATGTTTGTTAATTCTCCCGGTGGAGAGATGAGGACTTATGTAGTATGTCCGAAAGTGAACCTTAAAATAAGGGGGGTAGACTTCCTTGCCAACCTTATTGTCTTGGATTCCTAAAGGATTGATATAATACTTGGAATGGATTGATTAAGCAAGCACAATGGAGTGATACAATGTGCTAAGAGGACCATGCAGTTGACAAACGAGCACGGAACTCGTATTGAGTTCGAGTCAGCCCAACCGATAACAGAGAAGGTAATGTTGAACCATGTCAAAGAAGCAACATTGGAAAGTATTCTGGTGGTTCAAGAATTTTTGGACATGTTCCCGGAAGAACTTCCAGGTATGCCATTGATTTGGTACCTGGAACTGCACCTATAGCAAAGAGGCCGTATAGGATGCCTGTTAATGAACTAGTGGAACTCAAGAAGCAAATTTAGGAGCAGCTAGAAAAAGGGTTTTATACGCCGAAGCTCATCACCATGGGGAGCCCCCGTGCTCTTCGTAGACAAGAAGGATGGGACCCAAAGGATGTGTGCTATTGTCTTGGATTCCCAAAGGCTTGATATAATACTCGGAATGGATTGGTTAAGCAAGCACAATGGAGTGATACAATGTGCTAAGAGGAGCCTGCAGTTGACAAACGAGCACGGAACTCGTATTGAGTTCGAGTCAGCCAAACCGGTAACCGAGAAGATAACGTTGAACCACGTCAAAGAAGCAACATTGGAAAGTATTCCGGTGGTTCAAGAATTTTTGGACGTGTTCCCAGAAGAACTTCCAGGTATGCCATTGATTTGGTACCTGGAACTGCACCTATAGCAAAGAGGCCGTATAGGATGCCCGTTAATGAACTAGTGGAACTCAAGAAGCAAATTCAGGAGCAGCGAGAAAAAGGGTTTTATACGCCCAAGCTCATCACCATGGGGAGCCCCCGTGCTCTTCATAGACAAGAAGGATGGGACCCAAAGGATGTGTGTGGATTATAGGTCTCTCAATGAGGTGACGATCAAGAATAAATACCCGCTGCCCTGTATAGAGGACCTATTCGACCAAATGAAAGGTACCTGAATCTTCTCCAAGATTAATCTTCGGTCGGGATACTTCCATCTGAAGATTAAGTCCTCCGACATACCCAAGACTGCCTTTCGAACATGGTATGGTTCGTATGAATATACCGTTATGTCTTTTGGGTTAACAAATGCACCCGCATATTTCATGTACCTCATGAATAAGGTCTTCATGGAGTACTGGGACATGTTCGTCGTGGTTTTCATCAACGATATCATGGTGTATTCAAAAAGTGAGGAAGAACATGAAGAACATTTGTGATTGACATTGCAGAAACTGCGAGAGCATCAATTGTATGCCAAGTTCAGCAAGTGTCAATTTTGGCTAAAGGAGATATCGTTCCTAGGCCACATCATCTCTGAGAGAGGAGTATCGGTTGATCCCGGAAAAGTGGGAGATGTTCTGAAGTGGAACCAACCGCAAAACATGAGAGATATTCGGAGTTTCCTTGGGGTGGCTGGATATCAAGATTTCTCCAAAATAGCAAAGCCTATGACTGAATTGCTAATGAAGGGAAGGGCATTTCAGTGGACACCAGCGTGCCAAGAAAGCTTTGAGGAGCTCAAGAAAAGGCTAACCACTGTGCCAGTTTTGGTATTGCCGGACGTAAGCAAGGGTTTCGACATATATTGTGACGCATCAAGTTAAGGACTTGGATGTGTGCTCATGCAAGAGGGACAAGTGGTAGCCTATGCGTCGAGACAACTAAAGAAACACGAGCTGAATTACCCCACGCATGACTTGGAACTCGCAGCCGTGGTACATGCCTTAAACATTTGGAGGCATTATATCCTAGGCCACCGATGTGAGATCTATATGGATCACAAAAGCCTCAAGTATATATTCACCCAAACGGATTTGAATTTGAGACAACGTCGATGGTTAGAACTCATCAAGGATTGTGATGCTGGAATTAACTGTCACCCTGGAAAGGCCAATGTAGTAGCTGATGCATGGAGCCGAAAGGGAGCATGCCACCAACTCACGGTTCGGGAGCTACCGCCCGAGCTGCGCAAGAATTTCGAACGGTTACATATCGGGTTCTTGAATGAGATGGAAGTGATGGAACTCCATTCTTCGCTGGAATAAGTGATACGAGATGGCCAAGCAACGCATGAAAAAATCAAAGAGATCAAGGAAAGAATCCGACAAGGCATAGAAAAGGACTTCAAGAAAGACGAGAAGGGTACGCTTTGGTTGGGAAAAAGGATTTGTGTGCCTAACGTGAAGCACATCCACGACACGATATTAAAGGAGACACATGACTCACCCTATTCAATACACACCGGCAGTACAAAGATGTACAAGGACCTGAAAACTTGCTATTGGTGGGATGGTATGAAAAGGGACATAGCTGAATATGTTGCCTTATGCGACACGTGCCAACGGGTGAAGGCCGAACATCAAAGACCCACTGGACTGTTGCAACCATTGAAAGTATCCGAGTGGAAGTGGGAAGACATCAGCATGGATTTCATCGTCGGATTACCACGTACTCAGTCGGGTTACGACTCCATCTGGGTTATTGTGGACCAATTGATGAAAACAGCTCATTTCCTTCCTGTTAAAACCAAGTACAATGTTGCACAACTAGCCGAGCTGTACTTGGAGCAAATCGTGTGCCGTCATGGAGTCCCGAAAAGGATAGTTTCAGATCGGGGTATCCAATTTACCTCTAGGTTCTGGAAGAAGCTGCATGAAGCTATGGGTACACGACTGGATTTTAGCTCCGCTTATCACCCGCAAACCGATGGGCAAACCGAGAGGACAAATCAAATTCTGGAAGACATGTTGAGAGCATGCGCCTTAAAACATGGACGTAGTTGGGATAGGAGTTTGCTGTATGCTGAGTTCTCATACAATAACAGCTACCAAGCCAGCTTGAAGATGTCACCTTTCGAAGCATTGTATGGTAGACGGTGTAGAATGCTGCTGTTCTGGAATGAGACCAGAGAGAACCAAGTGTTTGGACCCGAACTGCTGCAAGAAGCTGAGAAGCAAGTCCAAATGATACGGGAGAACTTGAAGGCTGCTCAGTCGCGACAAAAGGGTTACGCGGACAATAGGCGAAGAAAGTTGACCTTCGAAGTAGGAGACTTCGTGTACCTTAAGGTATCACCTATCCGAGGCCAACGACGTTTCAACATCAATGGCAAGTTAGCACCTCGCTACATCGAGCCATTCAAGATTTTGGGCAAGCGAGGAGAGGTAGCCTATCAACTAGAGCTCTCAACGCACCTCTCCGATGTGCATGACGTGTTTCATGTATCCCAGCTCAAGAAGTGCTTGACAGTACCGGAAGAACAAGTACCAATGGTTGAGCTCGATCTTCAAGAGGATCTGACCTATCTAGAGCACCCTGTCCAAATTTTGGACGTAAAGGAAAGGGTCACGAGGAACAAAGTGATCCGTTGGTGCAAGGTACAACGGAGCCATCCCACGGAAGCTGAAGCTACATGGGAGTGTGAGGAAGACATCAAGGCAGAATTCTCTCATCTATTCTCCACTCTATCGAATCTCGAGGGCGAGATTCAGTTTAAGGGGGGTAGGTTTGTAACACCCTCAATTTCATATCCATGCATACATGCATATTTCATAAAGAGAAACATTTTAAAAGAAGTAGAACGGGAGAAAGATGGCCGAAAAGAACAAATTCCAAGTCACCGAGGAGCGTTGTCGACACTTCCCCGGCCTGCTGGCCACGTGGCGCTTTCCGAGCTCATCCCTGCGGACGGGGTGAGGTCCGGCATCGCTGGCCACGTGGCAGGCTCGGAGCTCGCCTCTGTGGAAGGGGCGAGGTCAGGCCCACTGGACACGTGTTGCCACCGGGGCTTGTCTCTGCGGAGAAGCGAGGTCCAGCCCTGCAGGACACGTGTCACCACCAGAGCTAGTCTTCGCAGGGAAGCGAGGACCAGCCCCGTGGGACACGTGTCACCCGTGGAGCTCACCCCTGCAGAGGAAGCGAGGTCCGGCACCGCGGGACACGTGGCGTCCGCGGAGCTCACTCCTGCAGAAGGGATGAGGTTCGGTCCCGCGGGACATGTGTCGCCCTCGGAGCTCGCCTCCGAGAGGTCCGGCCCTGCTAGACACGTGTCACCCTCGGAGCTCGCCTCCGAGAGGTCCGGCCGCGCTAGACACGTGTCACCCTCGGAGCTCGCCTCCGAGAGGTCCGGCCCCGCTAGACACGTTTCACCCTCGGAGCTCGCCTCCGAGAGGTCCGGCTCTGCTGGACACGTGGCGTCCTCGGAGATCACCGCTGAGGAGAAAGGAGGTCCGACACTGCTGGACACGTGTCGATCTCGGAGCTCGCCTCCGAGGAGAAGACACCACGGGACACTTGTCGACATCGAAGCTCATCTCCGAGGAGAACAGAGGTCCGATGCTGTTGGACATGTGGCACTCTCAAAGCTCCCCTCTGAAGAGAGGGGAGATCCGGTACTGACACGTGGCGCCCCCCGGGCTCGCCTCTGAAAAAGAGGGAGGCCCAATCCCGCCAGACACGTGGCACACACGGATCTCGCCTCTGAAGGAGAGGGGGGCCCGACCCTGCCAGACACGTGGCGCACACGGAGCTCGCCTCCGAGGAGAGGGGAGGTCCCGCCCGCCAGACACGTGGCACGACCGGAGCCTGCCTCTGCAGAAAAGGGAGGCCCGGCCCTCGCTGGACACGTGGAGCCTCCGGAGCTCACCCCTGCGGAGGTGACGAGATCCTTAAGCGGTTTTTCTCCTGAACGCGGGGGAATATCTGGTACGGAGGAAACTGACACGATTTCTTCCACGTTGCTACCACACCCAAATCAATTGAAGATAAGTTGTTAAGATCCCAAAACAAATTGAATAGGACTCTTTTTTGAAATCCAAACAGAGTAGGACTCTTCTTTATCCCTTTATAAATAGAACCCAAAATACCCCCTCTGGACGTAACACCTATTCAAGTCGACAACTTAGAGGCCCTAGCCCCGAACTCGCCGAGTTAAACACCTTCGTCGGAGTTAGCCCCGTCACGCTCGCCGTCGCTGAAAGAGAGCCAACGATCTGTCTTGCTGCCATTGCTAGGAGGAAGGCCCTGCCACCAGGGAGAAGTGAGGTAGGTCTTTTTTACCACCTTACGACATCATCATGGTTTCTTCGCATCTGTTTTCTTCGAACAGAAGCTTTTTCGTGTGGACAGATCACATGTTGATCGGTTTTTGAGGGTGGAATTGATCTAGATATTGAGTCAAGATCATCACCCCGTCCACACTTGATCCTTACACCATTGTTCACCATAAAACCCCATGCAAGCCTATTAAAACATGCAAGAACACGTACAAACTGGTTTAATAAAACAGCACCATAGGATTTGCATCCATCTATACCATTGCATCTTGAGTAAAGTTTGTGAATGATGTTGATTGCTATACATTTTGTATGTGTGTGGTCGTAAGTAGAAGGTCAAGCTCAGGAAGCCATCTATGAAGGACTACAACACCAAGACTTTGAGACACGTGAGCAACAAAAGCCACAGGAACAAGGCAAGAGCCCCTTGACCATATTGATCCCATGTTTTGAAACTCTTTTGTTTGTGAAAACTGTGTATGCTTGAGTCAACTTGATGGGACATCCTTTTATAGGAGTTTACTAGTTTTGTTAACCACCCTTGTCGCCGGGAAAGTTAATGAGTCGGGTATGGTCGTTTTTTCTTTTTGCTTCGCTAATCTACGGGATATGGGAAGCGAGATAGAACATGTCTAAGTACTGCACTCATATGAATAATGATGATAAGAACTTAATGATAATAATGAACATGAATCGGGGGAGATCTAGGAAAGCTTGGTTTGTGGATGTGGTAGAATGACATGGTGGTTTACTTGCCGTAGATCTAAGGACCGGTTCATGCGAGCACATGCCAGGAAAACAGTGCCACCACAAGGCCAAGTATGGGTGTGGCTTAGCTGACTAATTAGGTAAGTTGCTAGATTGTTATGGACCGTGGAAGGCGTGGGGAATGGGAGTCAAGAGAGGACTGCCCTGGGAACTGCATGGCACAAGAGGGGCCCGTACGTCGGAGAATGGCGATTCGAGCCTGCCGGTGAAACCTTAGTGAGTCCATACATCTAGTAGCCCCTTTGTAAAGGCTATTTTGTGATCTCTTGGCCATACACCGACGGTTGTGTACTAGAATAATGGAGGTTCTGCAGTCGCCGACGGGTGACGACATCACAAACTTGTGGGTAAAGTGGTGCCACCTCTGCAGAGTGTAAAACTATCATGATATCCGTGCTTCCGGTCACAAGCACCTAGCCAACTTCCATGATTAGATGGGATGGTTATTGGGATGGTAATTGGTTTGGTGATTGGTATGGTTATGATTTGGTCATTGAGATTTGGTTTCGGGACTGTTGAGTCGGAACAATGAGTTTGGTTTCAGAATATATGAATATGAGATGAATATGAGATTGTATGAATATGAGATGGTTATGGATATCATGAGCATGAGACGAAAGATTAGAAAGATTAATGTCTGGATGAGACATGATAAGTGGTAAACTATGATGGAGGTATGTTGCTGTGTTAATTGGATATATGTTGGGATTATATTCACTTAAAGATAATTGCTGTTTTTATCATGTTTGTGAAATAAACTTTGCTTTCTGCAATAAGCCTTTTTATTCCTACCTTGTTGAAAGCTACATGTCATACTTCCTGCACTTGCTGAGTACGACATGTACTCACCCTTGCATTATCATACGAACATCAGCAACAGGAGAGGGGTACTTCGAGGACCATGTGGAGTACTAGGCGTGGGAACTACAGTCAACTTGCCTGTGGAGTTGAA
The DNA here is from genome assembly GCA_030760725.1 of Neostapfia colusana. Lineage (NCBI taxonomy): Eukaryota > Viridiplantae > Streptophyta > Magnoliopsida > Poales > Poaceae > Neostapfia > Neostapfia colusana. The sequence goes on along the minus strand of JASWHV010000008.1, from coordinate 46,027,862 downwards.
GATGGAGCCGCTGCTGCTGTTTAGTATGCTTCCACTATCGTTTAGAGACTTCCGCTGCTAGAATAAGTTAGAGGCTTCTGCTGCTAGAATAAGTTAGAGACTTCCGCTGCAAGAATAAGCTAGAGATTGATGTAATAAAGTATTTAAACCCTATTATTCGTGGTTATATTCTGAATTCAGTTTGTGGATTACATGTGTATGTGTGATGAACATCCTGGGCACACATATGCATCAGCTGGGTTCTGTGTTTCACAGGACCGGGCGTCACATCGAGCTACACTTTGCACGATTTTTTACCCATCTTTGGATGCAAAAACGTGCTCCTCACATCACCCTGGTGCTTGTGGTGCTCTCCCCAACCGGAATACTCGTCTTCCATGCGAGAACAACGGCGTCGTGGTGGAGTTTGCCGCTGCCGCCGTAGGGGAGGTATTTCCGGCCATTTAGCGCCGCCACCAAATTTCCCAGCGTGTTTCTCGTCAGGTTTTGGGCACAGGCAGCGAGATTTGGGACGTCTAGGGCACTGGGCAGCCGTTCCGGCGAGGTACCGCCGTTGCTCCGGCGAGGGGGCCGTCCGGGCGCGAGGAAGACGACGGTGGAGGCCTGTCCCACCTGTCAGTTGCACGGCCCAGGCGCGGGATCGGGGTGCGGCACGGGATCGGCTGTGGCTGCACGGGTTAACTCCGTAGCCCCCGGTGTTGCCTCAATTCCACTGGTCCGGTTACAAACAGTGGGCCCGGTCACAATTATTTGAAGTTTCTGTTAGGCAAATAATTCCAGAAATTAGCTAATCTTTGCAAGCCCATAACTTTGTGTAGAAAACTCCAAAAAGGGTGAGACCAATTTTGTTGGAATCCTCATGAGGAGTAAATCACAGAGAAACAAATTGCTTGCTATGAAAATGCACAGGAATTTCTGTAGAATTGTTTTTATTAAATCTTTTGGAGATTTATTTCAGGAGCAGTTCTTTATGAAACATTCCCAAATTTGGGCAGCTAATCCTTTTCATAGTTACTGATCTCCAGTAAAAATTTGGGATTCATTGGAGTTCATTTGTTGGGCCAAATTTCCTTCCAAAGTTTAGCCTCTATTTAAAAAATCAAATTCTAAACAGAAACTTTCAGAACTCCTGTCCAACTTCAAAAATTCATATCTCTCAGTTGGTAGCTCCAAAAATGGTGAAACAAATTTTTTTAGAACCCTGGAGACTTACCCTAATCAAATCTTACACTGTTAGACATGTTAAAACTCCAGATTTGAACTCAAAATTCAGAGAAGCTTTGTACTTGTGGGAATTTTGGAGACCACAAGGTGCAATGGAATTTCTCCAAATTTTGCTCAGATCATCCTTAGAGAGTCTAGTATTCACTGTAAAAATCACAAAGTCAATTAAGGAACATAGATAGCAGTAGCTAAAATAAAAGTGAATTCTTATATTTCATTAGCACTTATACATATATTTTGCTACATCTCATATAGTCACCGAAGTTGAAGATACACCGGAGCCGTTGGACGTCCTCCCACCCGACGCTGACTTTTCGTTTAACTCGCAACCAGGCAAGCCCCGGTTTGAATTTAAGTACTTTTACAAATTCTTTATTTGTATCACTTATGTCTAGGGTGAATGCTTGCATTTAGAGTTAGGGTGATTGAAACCCCACTTGCATAAACTTTTAAATCCTATGGAGGGTTGCATAGTTTACAGACTCAACGAGTAGAGAATGCCGTGCTAATATGCTTAGGATCTCGGTAGAAGTCGAGTAGCTGGAATCTACTCACGAGGTAAGGTTTTATCACACGGTTTGGTTTAGAGTAGAAAATGGCTTAAGAGTGGTGAAAATGAGACCCAGTAGGGGGGGTATATGATGCAGTGAGTGGAGGTCTCACGTGCGTAGCCCTGTTGGTGTCGATTGAGGACCGAGTCGTGTGCGGGCCTGCTGAACAAGTATCAAACAGTACCGGATGGCATACTGACATAAGCAGGAAACCGATGTAATTGGTTAACCTGGGTGCCGAGGCTTACCCAACCGTAAATAGGAGCGGGTTGAGGGTAGCAAGGTGTAAATCTGCCGGTGGGCACAGTCACGCTCCACACGGGGACCTCCTGCCCGTTACGGATGGACCGGTTTGGCATTTGGGTTGCCTTTGAAAGGTTGTCGCATACAACAGAATAGGAAGGGGTGTAGAATCACGCTTCTGAAAGTGGGTGTATGTGACGTATTGTACGGGTGTCTCTTGATTGCAATCACCGTCCCTCGCGGTTATTTGAGTACCGCTTGTTCACTGTTCTATGACATAGTAAGAAGAACAATAAGCCAGATGAATGATAATATGCTGTGATGAATTATTAATGTTTTGAAACCATGTTTGCTGTAGATGTAGAGCTAATTAAGTTTATCTTCCACTCTGGGCATCACCATATCGGAGGAAAGCGTTTCTTGTTTGATTGTGGACTTCTGATGTGAGGGTTGCCTAAAGCTCATTAAACTGATGCTATAAAACTGAAAATGAGGACCAACAAGTAGGCGTGTCTTGATTGCAAAGTCCTTTTTCCTACCTTACACATTCTTGCATGTAGAGTTCCATGCCTAGGATTGTCGGTTAAGACTTGATGAGCCATCATGCTCACGGTTGCAATATTTGAGCTATGTGCAGGTGAGAGCTATGAGGAAGGTTCCGAGGATGAGGCGATTCCCCTGTCGGGGTACATGGCCGATCTGGAGCCCTGCACGCCGCCGTAAATCTTCGTTTGAGTGCTGCTAGTGTGTAGCATCCCCGGGCTGGACGGCTACACTTTTTGCTTAGCTAGTATGAGAGTTTAACTATGTATAATACTTCCGCTGTACACTAGGTTTGTAAAAGACTTCCGCTGTTTTTATATCAACTACAAGTTTGTATTTTGTTCTTAATCTTTTGTTGTGTGCTGTTGGATGCCGCATCACACGGTGCCACCCTCTGCGGTCCTGGAGTGGGTGATCCACGGGGTGGTATCCACACATACTGCGCCAGCCGGTTGAATTACATGGAGTACTCATGAGCACTCCTCTCGCCTTGTTTTAGCGCCAGGAACTCCTGGAGCTTTCTCTCCATAACATAGGGAGGTATATGGTGGGCACGGAACGCCTCCTAGAACTCCGTCCATGTGACGGTGTGGCCAGCCGGTAAGGAGGCGGTGTAGTTCGCCCACCAGGTACCGGCTTCTCCTTGAAGTTGTTGCGCTGCATACAGCGCCTTCTGGTGTTCGGTGCACCGTAGCAGCCCGAACTTCGCCTCCAGAGTGCGGATAAAGCTGTCCGCCTCCAAAGGCTATTCGGTCTCCGTAAAGACCGGTGGATGGGTCGCCAGGAAGTCTGAATAGGAACTTTGTTGGGGCTGGCGTTGCCCATTGTCTTGGCGTCCTCCTGAATGGGACGCATTCTGCTGCACCAGCATCCGCAGCAACTCGGTTTGCTCGTCGCGCGAGCCGAGCACTGCAGCGAGAACCTCCGCAAGGTTTCTTGGAAGTTCTGGCGGTTGAGGAGGTGGTTGCTGCTGCGTCGTGGTTTGCTCCAGAGGTGGAGACTCATCACCACGAACCTGACTCGGACCTCCCTCCTCTTGCGTGGACCGTGTACGCACCATTCTGCATTCATACCATTTAAACGATCAGCACATGTTGGTTTATTTCATCCAGTCTATACAATAGTATTGCGAGAACAGAATAAATAATACGCATAACAATCATACATATGGATAAAGTATAAACTTTATACAACATATACATCCCTGGACCAGGTCACACGATCAAGTTCCAAAATAGTGAACTTTATGGATTAAAAGTTCATTTCGACCATCGTGGATCGCCAATGTTAAGTGTGTTAGTCTGCGTAAATCCTCGCTATTGTACTGGACCCTAACATGTCCTCGCTCAAAATGATATTTTTAATGCGTCAACATTTTGACTCCAACTCGCTGTTTTACCACAGCCGCTGGATATCGAAAGGTGAAACCAACTGTTTTGGTTGAGAAAAACTTCAACATGGTGTTCACTGTCCAGCTTCTGGTCCAGCTGACCAGTCTTGATAATCCAACTGTTTTGGCCATCTTGGAGGCAAAATCTGGACTAAAGTTCAATAACGAAGTTGTAGTAGACTCAAAAAGGAATCCAGATTGTATTTATTTGCCTCCATAGACTTCCTAGTTTGCGAGTCATGATCTCTACAAGTTGACAGAATTTTCTCTGGAATTTTGACAATACCTCCTTTGCATGTGGCTGTTTTGTTCACAAAATATTCCAACTAATTCTGTCCTCAATCTTGGAAAACACTGAACTACAAAGTTGTAGCACATTTCCTATACTTTCCAACGATTTCTTACTTGACTCTTAGAAATTTTTCTACAGAAAGTTGTGGTCGAAATACAGAAAATTCCAGAGAGCATTTTGGTCTGCCCTGTTTCTGGACAGTGCCTACTCATCTGAAATTTGCATCCATTTGTAGGGAGATTTTGTTCTGGAGCTCTACAGAAAAGTTGTAGAGGACTTCAAAATTTCCATAATAGTATCCCACACTTTCATTAGTTCAACCATTCCTATGTTATGCCCTGTTTAATTCAGCAAAGTTTCTGCCGAAAACAGGGGAGGTGGTTCCTAGGTCTTTAGAAATGATTCTACACTCTCAATTGACTCTTAGTTCAATATAGGAGTTTACTAACCCCTAAATGGAATCCTAAACCTCATTTTAACTCTTTTATTTAAAAATGTCCTTTTATGCAGTCTCGGTACTACGTTTCCTCACCAAAGAAAATCCTAAACCGGTATTCTGGCATATACGTGTTAAATGGTGGAACTAAGAACGTCACTCACAAACGGTTGCTAAACGTCATGCACTAACGTGGTTAATGTACCTGCAGAAGAACACAATAATGGTGCACACAAAGGTTTTTGACATTTCAGGCGGTTCCTTATCATAATAAAAACATACGGTTCGTATCATTGCCATACGGATCGTCCTTGAGTCAAGCCACGTCTCAAGGTACATGGTCGTGTTTTCACACCACACAACGGGGAAACCGAGTAGAGCGCGAACAGGTCGTCACGGTTGGGAATTTTATCAACCCAACGGATACCACCTACTGCCTCATGACCATTGAGGCACGCCGATGGCGAGCGCTGCGTATGGCCTTTTGAACATTGAACGTTCAAGAGTTGCATACTATCATGTTGCTTACCACACGATGGGGTATTCTCACTTTTGTCTAAAGCACGCTGGAGATCAGCGTTTTCATATGCTCTCAGAACCATGGGAAGGTTCATAGACTCATATTAACTACCATGCCAAGCCACGGTATACCATTTCATGCTATTGCTCGTATGGCGAGCTTACCACAATTGATCCGCCTACGGTGGCGTACCTTACCTATTACCAGACGTCGGAGCATCGTTACAGAATGTAAAACAATTATGTTAGCATTTCCACCTTAGTAACAACTACTATAATAGACCTTATGTGGGCTTGATGACTAATCCTCACTAGACTACTTCTAAATTTTCAAAATAGGCTCTTTTCAAACGTGCTATTCCCAATGCGGCTCTGATACCACACCTGTTGGGACCACCTTGTGGTTCACCCACTCCGGGATCGTAGAGGGTGGTGCTGTGCGATGCGGCACCCAACAGCACACAAGAAAAGAATAAGGGCAACAAACTTTTATTTAATATAAAACAGCAGAAGTCTTTTACAAAACTTAATTAACAGCGGAAGTATTATACATAGATAGCCTCTCATCCTAACAAATCAAAAGTGCAGCCGTCCAGCCCGGGGACGCTACACACTAGCAGCACTCAAACGGAGATCACGACAGCATGCAGGGCTCCAGTTCGGCCGTGTACCCTGACGGGCACATCGCCTCGTCCTCGGAACCTTCATCATAGCTCTCACCTGCACACAGATCAAATATTGCAACCATGAGCATGATGGCTCAGCAAGGCTGAACCGACAACTCTAGTCATGGAACTCTACATGCAGGGATGTGTAATATAGGACAATGACTTTGCAATAAAGACACGCCTACAAGTTGATCCTTACTTTCAGTTTTATAGAAGCAATTTCATGTGCCTAAGGCAGCCCTCACACCGGAAGTCCACAAAATCAAACAAGAAATGTTTTCCTCCGATGTGGCGATGCCCAAAGTGGAAAATAAACTTAATTATCTCTACATCTACAGCAGACATGGTTTCCAAACATTAATAGTTCATCACAGCATATTATCAATCATCTGGCTTATTTCACTTCATACTATGTCATAGAACAGTGAACAAGCGGTACTCAAATAACCGCGAGGGACGGTGATTGCAATCAGGAGACACCCGGACAACACGTCACATACACCCACTTTCAGAAGCGTGATTCCACACCCCTTCCTACTCTTTTGTATGCAATAACCTTTCAAAGGAAACCCAAATGCAAACCCGGTCCATCCGTAACGGGCAGGAGGTCCCCGTGTGCAGCATGACTGTGCCCACCAGCAGATTTACACCTTGCTACCCTCAACCCACTCCTATAAAACGGTTAGGTAAGCCTCGGCACCCAGGTTAACCAATTACATCGGTTTCCTGCTTATGTCAGTATGCCATCCTGTACTGTTCAATAGTTGTTCAGCAGGCCCACACACGACTCGGTTCTCAATCGACACCAACAGGGCTACGCACGTGAGACCTCCACTCACTGCATCATATACCCCCCTACTGGGTCTCATTTTCACCGCTCTTAAGCCATTCTCTGCTCTATTCTATACCGTGTGATAAAATCATAACTCGCGCTACCGAGATCCTAAGCGTATTAGCATGGATTTCTCTACTCGTCGAGTCTGAAAACTATCCAACCCTTCATTGGATTTCAAGTAATGCAAGTGGGGTTTCAAACACCTTAACTCTAATGCAACCATTTCAACCAAGACATAAGTGATACAAATGAAAAACTTTGTAAACAGTACTTAAATGCAAACCGGGGCTTGCCTGGTTGCGAGTCAAACGGAAAGTTAGCTTCAGGTGGCAGGACGTCCAAGGGCTCCAGCGTATCCTCTACCTCGGTCACTAAATGAAATGTAGCAAAATATATGTATAAGTGTTAAGGACTTCTAAGAGGTACACTTCTATTCATAGCTACTGCTATTAAGGATCCTTAATTGGCTTTGGAATTTTTCCAGTGGATACTAGACTCTCTAAGGATTATCTGAGCAAAATTTGGAGAATTTTCATTGCACCTTGTGGTCTCCAAAATTCCCACAAGCACAAGGCTTCTCTGAATTTTAAGCCCAAATCAGGAGCTTTGACATGACTAACAGTTGAAGATATAATTAGGGTAGGTCTCCCTGGTTCTAACAAAATTTGTTTCACCATTTTTGGAGCTACCAACAGAGAGATATGAATTTTTAATGTTGGACAGGAGTTCTGAAAAGTTTCTGTTTAAATTTGAATTTTCAAATAAGGGCTGAATTTTGGAAGGCAATTTAGCCTAGCAAATGAACTCCAATGAAGCTCAAATTTTTACCGGAGATTAGTTACTATGAAAGGAATTAGCTGCCCAAATTAGGGAATGTTTCAAAAAGAATTGCTCCTGGAATAAATCTCTAAATATTTAATAAAACCATATCTACAGAAATTCCTGGGCATTTTCATTGCAAGCAATTTATCCTTCTGTGAAGTACGACTTATAAGGATTCCAACAAAATTGGTCTCACCCTTTTTGGAGTTTTCTACACAAAGTTATGGGCTTGCAAAGATTAGCTAATTCCTGGAATTATTTGCCTAACAGAAACTTCAAATAATTGTGCCCAGGCCCACTGTTTTAAACCGGACCACTGGAATTGCGGCAACACCGGGGGCTATGGAGTTAACCCGCGCAGCCACAGCCAATCCCGTGCCGCACCCCGGTCCCGCGCCTGGGCCGTGCCACTGACAGGTGGGACAGGCCTCCACCGTCGTCTTCCTCATGCCCGGACGGCCCCCTCACCGGAGCAACGGCGGTGCCTCGCCGGAACGGCTGCCCAGAGCCCTAGACGGCCCAAATATCACTGCCTCTGCCCAAAACTCGATGAGAAACAAGCTGGGAGGCTCGGTGGTGGCGCTACATGGCCGGAAATACCTCCTCGACGGCGGCAGCGGCAAACTCCACTACTGCACCGTCGTTCTCGCATGGGAGACGAGTATTCCGGTTGGGGAGAACACCCCAAGCACCAGGGTGATGTGAGGAGCACGTTTTTGCATCCAAAGATGGGTAAAAACTTGTGCAAGGTGTAGCTCGACGGTGCAGCTAGGGTTGTGCGTCGGCGGCCGGAAAAACTCAGCCTACAGCTTCATTTATCGATGGTTTCCGATGATTCTTCATCGAGGAGCTGCGCTAGGTTGTGTAGAAGCAACGGGACAAAACAACTAAACTATGATTTCACCTTGTAGCCAAATTTTGGGGTAGACGGTTGGCCGTTCTTTTGGTAGTTCGGAGCAAACGGGCGGCGATCACAGATTGAGAGGAACCGCAGCTGCCCCTAGCTTGGACAGTAGCACCCTGCACCGCCGGCGACCTTGCTCAACCGAAGAAACCCCAGCCTAATGCAGTGAGAGCAGAGGAAACAGTGAGGGCTCGGTTCGGCAGCGAAAACGGAGGAACCCATAGACGTGCGCGGTTTCTTCACCGAGTGAGTGGAGACCCTGACAGCTGCTTCGACGCTCGGCTCGAGCACTACTGCACCGAGTGAAACGGTGTCTTCGGCGCCAAGCAAACGGCGTTGCCGTGGCTCTCTGCATCGCCGTGGCGGCTGCGGAGGAAAACCGGGAAACCGACGTTGGCTCGGTAGAGAGTGACCAGCTGACCACACATGTCATTCTCTCTTTTCCCCTCTTAATATTTCTGATCTTCTATTTCTGCCACCAACTTTTGTCCAAAAATTCTATACATTTGCAGGGAAGCCAAATTAAATATATATAATTCAAATTTTGACTTCAATGCTGCATTTGATCAAGTTTGGTTCAAGTTCCAAATTCAAATTTAAATTCTAAGGGTTTTTGGTGTCACCCTAGATTTAAATAGCAAACCAACTCCAAAGTTTCTCATTTTTGGCATGGCTGCTAATTCAAATGTGGAGAACACATTTGTGGAACCAAAATTGCAAATTGAGGAAACTGGAATTTGAAACTGAATTTGAAATTCAGATTAGAGGGCTTCCTATTTTAATCCCAAACAAATATTAAAACCCCTCCAAATGAGCTGAAATTTCGAAGGTTGAATATTTGGAATATGAAGATCCAAGTTATGCATTTAGATCTCCATGTTTGGAAGTTTTGGTAAGTTTGAATCACCACTTTGAACTCACACAGTTAATATTCGAAGTTTTAATTCCGCTCATTTTTTTTCCTAGGTGTACATGAGCTGAATTTTTCTTGCTACCACTTTTTGGGGATTTTACAAGACCGGCCTAGTCCGGACCTGCTGAAGAACCCTAACTTCGTATTTTCAATAGATCTACCGCAAATGTGTGCAAAGTATGTAAGGATACACTAGGAATTCATCTAGAAAGGTAGTGTATGCCCTAGGGATCAGAAAAGATTGAGCTAAAGTATTGAAAAGATGAAAACTTGAGTAGAGAGAAATTTTACCAAAAAATGAGAATTTGGGTCGAGGTCTGATCCTGATTAGTCCGGAGGAGAGGAGACCACGCGTTGAGTAGAAGCTTTCCCGTGGAGAGGACTTCGACTTCGTTGGCTAAAATTGAAAATCACCTTTGAGGGCTAGGGTCTGAGGAATGAGAGGCAAAGGAGTGTTTGTTAGGTGAAGAGGGCTGAGTTAGCGCATCTATGGACTCTTAAGCTTCGGACATATAGACTAGTCCGGTGCGAGGACCGGACAAGTCCGGTATGTCAGATCTGTCCGGACTAGTCTGAGGGAACGGTGACACCGGACTAGTCCGGGTCAACTGGATAGATTAGAGTAGAAATTAAGGAAATAATGGGAATTTGATCTAATAGTGATCTAAGGACATAATTTTCACCAATAATCTTGATGAACATGCCCAGTAAGCAATCAACAATCAGGCAATGGTCATAATTCATCAAGATTCATTAATTTAAATAGTTTTCAAGAGAAAATCGAGATAAAGGATAGTTTTTCGCAAAGTAAGTAAGAGTTTGAGAATTCAAGCAGGTATGCAGTGTTTCAAGCCACGTTCCGAGAGTCGAGTAGATTTAATTCATTCCAAAGCTCACAAAAGCGTTTTTCATTAAGTGGCTTGGTGAAGATATCGGCTAGTTGCTTCTCGGTTTTGACATGGGAAATGGCTATGTCTCCTTTGATTGAGTGGTCTCTTAAAAAGTGATGCTCAATATCAATGTGTTTGGTCCTAGAGTGCTCAATAGGGTTATGTGCAATCTTAATCGCACTCTCATTGTCACAAAGGAGCGGAATACGGTTCATATTGTAACTGTAGTCCCTTATAGTTTGTCACATCCAAAGGAGTTGTGCACAACAACTCCCGGCTGCAACATACTCCGCTTCGGTTAGGGACAAGGCAATGGAGTTTTGCTTTTTGGAGGACCAGGAAACTAGGGACCTACCAAAGAATTGGCATGTCCCGGGGGTACTTTTTCTATCTACTTTGCATCCTGCATAATCTGCATCGGAGTATCCAATGAGATTGAATTTTGAACCTTTAGGGTACCAAAGGCCTAGGTTGGGTGTATGGACTGAATATCGCAAGATTCTCTTTACGGCTATCAAATGACATTCCTTAGGATTGGCTTGAAATCTTGCACACATACATACACTCAACATGATATCAGGCCTAGATGCACAAAGATAAAGTAGAGATCCAATCATGGAACGGTATACCTTTTGATCTACGTTAGGTCCATCTTCATTAAGGTTCATGCCAAATTTCTTGAGGATGTCTTGAGTGTACTTTGTTTGGCTTGAACGTTCCTTCCTTTAGTTGTTTCACTTGGGATCCCAAAAAGTATCTCAATTATCCCATCATGGACATCTCGAATCTATCTGTCACGATTTTACTAAATTCTTGACAAAAAGATTTATTAGTTGAACAAAATATGATATCATCAACATAGATTGACAAATAAACAGATCATCATTGAAGTGCTTGGTAAAAAGGGTGTAATCAGCTTTACAAATTTTAAAGCCATGTTCAATTAGGAAATCTCTAAGGCACTCATACCAAGCTCTAGGAGCTTGTTTGAGGCCATAGAGAGCCTTACGCAGTTTGAACACATGGCCGGGGTACTCTCGATCTTCAAAACCAGGAAGTTACTCCACGTACACCTCCTACTTGATAGGTCCGTTGAGGAAGGCGCTTTTGACATCCATTTGATACATCTTGAAATCATGGTGAGTAGCATATCCAAGTAATATACTAATTGATTCAAGCCTAGCTACAGGAGAAAAAGTCTCGTCGAAATCCAAACCTTTGACTTGTGAGTAACCTTTAGCCACAAGTCGTGCCTTGTTTCTTGTTACAACTCTGTGTTCATCTTGCTTGTTGCGGAAGACCCATTTAGTGCCGACGATGTTGGACTTTGGTCTTTCAACAAGTTCCCATACTTCATTCCTCTCGATGTTGTTCAATTCTTCTTGCATTGCCATCACCCAGTCTAGATCTTTTAGCGCATCTTTGACCTTGTATGGTTCTAAAGAGGATACAAAGGAATGGTATTCATAAAAATTAGCTATACGAGATCGAGTTGTCACTCCCTTTTGTATATCACCAATTATGTTGTCTATGGGGTGATCTCTTTGTATGCTTTGGTGTACTCTTGGATGTGGCACTTGTGATGTTGTGTTCTCATAATCATCATCTTCTTCGGCTCCCCCTGGATCGTTGTCGTCATTAATACTTTGATCATCTTGTTGGTCTTCATGATCTTGATTTTGTGCATGGGCTCCCCCTTGATCATAGCTCTCTTGTTGAGGTTCACCTTGAGCACCTGATTCTTGTGACCAAGTGTCATTATCCTCAATGCTTGACATGGGGCTTGTTCTTGATCTAGCACACACTTATCAACTTGCTCCATTCGGGAGTCGTTAGTTTCATCGAACACTACGTCACGTACAACTTCAACAAGTACGGAGACCTTGTCGAAGACACGATAAGCGTAGCAGTTCGAATCATAGCCATGCAAAACCCTCATCAGACTTCGAAGCAAACTTCGAGGTCCTAGGCTTCTTGTTTAGAATATAACATTTTGAACCAAAAACTCAAAAGTACAAAATATTTGGTTTGTTACTAGTGAGTAGTTCATATGAGGTTTTCTTGAGTGGGCGATGAAGGTGCAGTAAGTTTGTTGCATGACAAGCAGTGTTGATAGCTTCAGCCCAAAAGCGGTCAGAGGTATTGTATTCGTCAAGCATTGTCCTGGCCATCTCAATGAGCGTCCGGTTCTTCCTTTCAGCTACCCCGGTTTGTTGTGGGGAGTAGGGTGCTGAAACTTCATGCTTTATTCCTTCTATATCTAGATACTCATCGACTGGTGTGTTCTTGAATTCTGTTCCATTGTCACTTCTTATGTTCTTGATTGTCAATGAGAATTCATTTTGAGCTCGCCTGAGAAACTTCTTGAGTGTTCCTTGAGTTTCTAACTTATCAGGCAAAAAGAAAATCCACGTGAAGCATGAAAAATCATCGACAATAACTAAACCGTATTATTACCACCGATGCTTATGTAAGAAATTGGACCGAATAGGTCCATATGGAGGAGCTCGAGTGGTCTTTTTGTAGTCATGACATTCTTCACTAGATGGAGTGCTCCTACTTGTTTCCCGGCTTGACACGCACTACAAGGCTTGTTTTTTCTCAAAAACAACATTCTTCAAACCTCGGATGTGATCGCCTTTTAGAAGTTTTTTTGTAGATTCCTCATACCAACATGCGCTAGCCGTCTATGCCACAGCCAGCCCATGTTGGTCTTTGCAATCAAGCATGTGTCAAGTGTGTCTTATCATTGTTGAAATCAACTAGATAAAGTTTTCCCTTTAACACACCCTTGAAAGGAATAGAGTCATCACTCCTTCTAGAGACGGTCACACCCTCATTAGTGAACAAGCAATTATAACCTTTGTCACATAGTTGAGATATGGACACGAAGTTAAATCTAAGTAATTAACATGTAAAACATGAGAAAGTGTGTGTTGTGATGAAATGGCTATTTTACCGGTACCTAGTACCTTTCCTTGACTATTGTCACCAAAACAGATGCCTTCGCTTGAGTCTTCATTTTGTTCGTACTCCGCAAACATTTTTCTTTCTCCGGTCATATGATTGGTGTATCCACTATCTAGCACCCATTTTGCTCCACCGGATGCATATGCCTACAATAAAGAAGCTATGCTTTGGCTTTAGGTACCCAAGCTTGTTTGGGTCCTTTGAGGTTAGTGACAAGTGATTTGGGCACCCACACGTGAGACTTGGTGTTCTCATGGCGTGGCCCAACATATTTGGCAGGAACTTTTCCAAGACTGTTTTTCATAAGCACATATGAAGCATCAAAGGTTCTAAACATGATTTGTTGTTTATATGAGTTTTCAATGTTAATTTTATCAACATTGTTATGTTTTCCAACTTGGGAGAAATTTCCCTTGACAAAGACAATGCTCTTCTTTTTATCCTTGAGGCTTCTAGCGTTTTGTCTTTGACCATAAGAATACCCAATGCCATGTTTGACATTAGGAGGTCTTGTGACCGAGTATACACTACGTGCATACTTGATCTTCTCCTTGTCAAACATGCCACTTTGAGAGGGATGCTTGTTTTTTGTCGAGTTTGACTTTTCTTTTATGTGGGTGTCATTTTTAGAACATGTGCAAGTTACAAGAGTTTTGGATTCAATATGTTGAGAAGATGAGCTTAAATAGGTTGAAGAACCACTTTGCTTGAGTGACTCAGCTTGTGCTTCAAGAATCTTGTTAACCTTAGTTATGTTAGCAAGCTCATCCTTGAGTGCAGTGTTTGAGTCTCTTAGCTTCAAATAAGTCTCCTTGCTTGAAGCTAACTCAAGCTCAAGTGATTTGCTTCGCTCCTTTTCAATCTCAAGAAGCCCTTCAATCGCAAGATATTTCTCCTTTTGGAGAATGATCATATCTTCTTGTCGATTGACAAGCTCCTCCTTATCAACTATCTCATCCATTAGAATTTTCATTCTAGCTATAGTGTTTTTATCTAAACCTCTAAGATATCTTCATCATCACTAGAATTATCAGTATCACTATTAAAAGAATGCAAGGAGGGAGTTTTCATTTTAACCTTTCTTTTTCCTTCCTTGGCCATTAGGCATGTGTGGTTGGTGTCCTTCCATGCTCCCACGGTTGGGAATAGGGTAGACTTCATGGTAGGCTTCTTGATAGCTATGGTGGCCATTTCCTCTTCTTCTTCAGATAAGGACTCATCATTGGAGTTCCATTCCTTCCCTAGATGAGCTTGGCCATATTGCTTCTTTTTCTTTTATATTTTCTTTTGTTGAGGCTTGTTGTCTTTACTCTTCCTCTTGTTGTCTTCATGTGGACAATCAACCATGAAATGATCATATTCTCCACAATTGTAGCATGTGCGCCTCATCTTGGATCTTTGTTTGTCCTTGTATCTTCTTTCATTTGAGCTGCCACCCTTTTTTCTTCTCATCATTTTCTTGAAGTTTTTGATGAACAGGATCATGTCTTCTTCATCGATATCAGTATTGTCATCAACAACAACAACAACAACAACAACAACCAAGCCTTTATCCCAAGCCTGTTGGGGTCGGCTAGACATGAAACCCAATATCAATGAATAAAACATAGGAAGAGATATGAGAACAAGGGGAAAAAAGGAAAAAAAGAAAAAAAAAGGAAAAAAGAAAAGGAAAAAGAGAAAAGAGAAAAGAAATAAGAAAAAAGGAAAAGAAAAAGAGAAAAGAAAAAAGAAAAAAACAAGACTACGATTCTGGCACATGAATTGCTACATTCCATGCGGTCCTATCATGAGCTAAGTCTCTGGATACATTCCAATCTCTCAAATCTCGTTTTACCGCCTCCTCCCAGGTCAACCTTGGTCGTCCTCTACCCCTCCTAATATTTTCTCTACCTCTTAAAATCCCACTGTTAACCGGTGCTTCTGGAGGTCTCCGTTGGATATGTCCAAACCACCTAAGCCGATGTTGGACTAACTTCTCTTCAATCGGCGCCACCCCTACCTTATCACGAATCGCCTCATTCCTTATTCGGTCTCTTCTCGTGTGCCCACACATCCACCGTAGCATGCGCATCTCTGCGACACTCATTTGTTGGACATGTTGCCGTTTAGTTGGCCAACATTCCGCCCCATAGAGCATCGCGGGTCTGATCACCGTCCTATAGAACTTCCCTTTTAGCTTTTGTGGGACTTTCCTATCACATAGGATTCCAGAGGCTTGTCGCCATTTCATCCACCCTACCTTGATCCTGTGGCAAACATCCTCATCAATATCGCCATTGCTTTGTAACATTGATCCTAAGTATCGGAAAGAGTCCCTTCTAGGTACTATTTGTCCTTGTAGACTAACATTTCCCTCTTCACGACCAACACCACTAAAGTTGCACCTCATATACTCGGTTTTGGTCCTACTAAGTCTAAACCCCTTGGACTCTAAGGTTTGTCTCCATAACTCTAATTTCTTATCAACACCATCTCTAGTTTCATCTACCAGCACTACATCATCAGCAAAGAGCATGCACCAAGGGATATCCCCTTGTATATCCTTCGACACCTCATCCATGACCAAGGAAAAGATGTATGGGCTCAAAGCTGATCCTTGATGTAATCCTACCGTGATAGGAAATGCATCAGTCTCACTATCACTTACGCGCACACTTGTCCTAACATTATTGTACATATCCTTGATAAGGGTAATGTACTTTGTTGGCACTTTATGTTTCTCTAGTGCCCACCACATGACTGACCTTGGTATCTTGTCGTACGCCTTCTCCAAGTCGATGAACACCATATGCAAGTCCTTCTTCTGCTCCCTATATCTCGCCATAAGCTGACGAAGCAAGAAAATCGCCTCCATTGTAGACCTCCCAGGCATAAAACCAAACTGGTTTTTAGTGACATTGGTCACTTTCCTCAGGCGGTGTTCAATCACTCTCTCCCAAAGCTTCATAGTATGACTCATAAGCTTAATACCTCGATAATTAGTACAACTTTGAATATCTCCTTTATTTTTGAAGATAGGTACTAATATACTTTTCCTCCATTCTTCAGGCATCTTGTTTGACCGAAAAATGTGGTTGAATAGCTTTGTGAGCCATACTATTGCGACGTCCCCAAGACATCTCCACACCTCAATAGGGACATCGTCAGGGCCGAGGGCCTTTCCTCCTTTCATCCTTTTTAAGGCCTCCTTAACCTCAAACTCTTGTATCCTCCGCACGAACCGCCTGTTGGAGTCATCAAAGGAGTCATCCAACTCAACCATAGTGCTCTCATTCCCATCATTGAATAGCCCATTAAAGTAATCACGCCATCTATTCTTAATCTCTTCATCCTTCACTAGAATGCGGTCAGTCTCATCTTTGATGCATTTAACTTGATTGAGATCCCTCATCTTTCTCTCGCGGATTTTTGCTACCTTGTATATGTCTTTTTCACCTTCTTTTGTCCCTAGTCTCTCATATAACTTATCATAGGTTTGTCCTCTTGCCTTACTTACAACCCGCCTTGCATTCTTCTTAGCCTCTTTGTACTTAAGCATGTTGCTTGCGTTTCTATCATTATGCCAACTCTTATAACACTCCTTCTTCTCCTTAATGGCCTTTTGTACATCCTCATTCCACCACCAAGTGTCTTTATCTATAAGTTTCTTTCCCTTTGTCACACCGAACACCTCACTAGCTACCTTCCTAATGCAAGTTGTCATCTTCATCCACATACTATCTGCATCTCCATTTTCTGCCCAGGGTCCTTCTGTGATCACCCTATTTTTAAAGGATTCTTGTGATTCTCCCTTCAACTTCCACCACTTTGTTCTTGTGATTTTGACACCTTTGTCCCGCAAAGAACATGTATGGAAGCGAAATTCAGCTACCACAAGCTTATGTTGTGTCACAACACACTCCCCCGGGATCACCTTACAATCTAGACACTCCCGTCTATCCTTTCTCCTAGTGAGGACAAAGTCAATCTGGCTAGAGTGTTGGGCACTACTAAAGGTCACTAGGTGAGATTGCCTCTTTCTAAAGAGGGTGTTAGCTATCAACAGATCATAGGCTACGGCAAAGTCTAGGATGTCCTTACCCTCTTGATTTCTATCGCCGCATCCAAAAGCTCCATGTACTCCTTCAAATCCTAGGTTAGTTGCACCCACATGACCATTGAGATCTCCCCCTATGAGGAGTTTCTCGGTTATCGGTACACTACTAACCATATCCTCCAAGTCCTCCCAAAATTGCCTCTTAGCACTCATGTTGAGCCCAACTTGTGGGGCATAAGCACTAATGACGTTCAAGACAATGTCCCCAATTACTATCTTGATTAAGATGATCCTATCCCCTCGTCTTCGAACATCCACTACTCCATCCTTAAGACTCTTATCTATTAGAACACCTACGCCATTCCTAGTCCCAGCCGAACCAGAATACCAAAGCTTGAAACCGGTATTCTCGACTTCTCTCGCCTTTTGACCCGCCCATCTAGTCTCTTGTACACAAAGGATATTTACTCGTCTCCTAATGGCAACATCTACTAACTCACGTAGCTTCCCCGTCAAGGATCCTACATTCCAACTACCCACCCGAAATCTATGTTCCTCGGCTAGCTTCCTTACGCTTTGCACCCGTCGAGTAAGATGCAAAGACCCTTGCTCACTTATCACTACATCCGGGCGATGATGTAGCGCGCCACTAAGGTGATGGCGATCCGGCCCTTGCTCATTTAACACCATATCCGGGTTCCGATATGGCGCGCCACTAAGGCGGTGGCGACCCGGCCCTTGCCCACTTAACACCATACCCGGGTTCCGATATGGCGCGTCGCTAAGAGGGTTACGCCTCAACGAATTTCTATTGGGTTTCATTTCCATGAGAGTGGCTAAGTGTAGTTGTTGGCTCGCCAAGCCTATCACAACCCCCTCCTCCTTTACCCGGGCTTGGGACCGGCTATGTCATTACAACATAGGCGGAGTTGATATCAGTATTGTCATCATCACCATCATTTTCATAATGGAAGCCCTTGGATTCACCCTTGATTTCTGACATCGTCTCTTCGAGCGGTGATTCTCTTTTGAAGAGTTTGGCTCTGATACCAATTGAATGTAGCCTAGAGGGGGTGAATAGGCTCTTTGAATTTTTAGGCAATTTCCTGAAACACTTAGCAGACTGATTATTTCCAGGTGGGTCGGACTAGTCCGGTATGATCGTAATTAATAGATCAAAGTGAGACTTGTTCCTACTTCAGGTATTTGTGCAGCGAAAAATAAATTCCTATTTATGTATAGTGAAGTAAGATAAAATAACTCTCAATTTTAACGCTAGGTGCTGATGTAAACCAAATTATGACTAATACCCTTAATTAGCAATTAAAGGACGATCAAGAAGACACAAGACAAGGTTTTATCCCAAGGTTCAATTCCACCCAGGAATCTACGTCCCCGTTGAGGAGTCCACCAAGGACCGGGTCTTCACCAACCCTCCTGATGAGGACATCTCTCCTTTGCATACAATGCAAGGACCGATCACTAGAGCACGTGCACGACAATTGGAATTCCAGGTACGTTCTAACCTTGTCAATTGTTTTTCAGAACTTACGCTTGTTTCGATGCATGTTTTATTGATTAGGAACAATGGAGAGGACCAGCAGGGGCAGGGAGGAGTCTAAGGAGTCAAGGAGGAGGAGATAGGACGTGCACACCAAGGAGGAGCCCAAGTACAACTCGACTTCGACTCCACCTCGGGTTCCAGGAGCTGTCTTCACCAAAACTGACGTCCTGGACACATACGGAGTCGGATTTGGACGTTCTATATATGGTTGAAACCGCGATTTCATAAAGCTTCCAATGGAACCAGCCCCACCTCAAAATTCCTTCTAAGTTGACAGGAATCAGCGAAACAAGTGGGTATCAGAATCTGTCCGGTGCTGCACCACCGACTTTTGGGCTGCTGGCCCGTGTATCCTGTGGAAGTCCATTAGGGTTGCGTCCAGGGGTCTTGCACGCCCCTAAACTCCTTTTTATACAGCAGCCGTCACCACATTAGGGTCGGGTTTTGCTTAGTTACAATCTGTCATTGAACAGTGGCGCCGATCATCGGTTGTGAGACCCCAAATTCGTGATCAATTCAGTTTTGATTGTAACTTCTCTGTTCTTGCTTGTGTTCTTGATTGCGCTTGCAGGGATAAGCCTTCGTGGCGAGGTCATTCGTGTGACATGGGTGATAACCAATGGAGCAGTGGTGTAGTGATTGCGGGATTTCGTTCGTTCGGAGCCTTGGATCATCAACATCGAGATCTCCACCCAATCAAGTTTACCCTACCTCTCGGAAGATCGGGACTCATCCTCCTATCACTTCCCTTGTTGGATCGCCACAAAGGCTAATTCAATTCCACTATCCACACATAGGGGTAAACAATTGTACGTAGGGCGTTCTCACAATCTGAGAGCTCCCACAAGATTACATAAAGTAATTCTTCCTCCCATACACACAAAGAACAACGATCAGCTATTGTGTGAGAGAAGACAAACCAAGAGCTTAATATCGAGAAGAACTACTTTCTCCTCGATCCAATCTCTAATCCTCAAAGACTTACTCTTTATGGGCTTAGAATGAGTGGAGAGAGGTGCTTTTTGTGCTCTTGGGGCGTGCGGTGGCACTAGGAGTCGAGTGTTGTTCTTGTGTGGTCGTGCACATCTATTTATATAAGGTTTCCAAAAACCCTGGCGGCCGGACTAGTCCGCTATGTTCACCGGACTAGTTTGGTGTGTCGTGTACAATTTTCATGTTGCATGCGGCACAGCGGAAACCCTAATTTGATGTGTTTACAGAAAGTTGAACGGACTAGTCCGGTCCAAGAGCCGACTAGACCGGTGTCAGATGAATGTCGGTTTCGAAGAGTTGAACGAACCAGTCCGGTTTCGGAGCGGACTAGTCCGGTGCAAGGAGAATGCTGGTTCCAGAGAGTTGATCAGACTAGTCCGGTTTCTGAGCGGACTAGTCCGGTGCAAGGTGAATGTTAGTTCCAGAGAGTTGATCGGACTAGTCCGGTTTCCAAGCGGACTAGTCCGGTGCACGTGTTGTGAGGCAACAGAATGATGAACGGACTAGTCCAGTTTCTGAGCCGACTAGTCCGGTGCACCGTGTTGTGACTGATTGCCATATGTTTTAATCTCTGACCCCTACGTAAAGGTTTTGAGCTCTTGATATGTGTCTCTCACACACATCCTATACAAGTATGTCTACACTGCTCTTGGCTCATGAATCTGTTCTTTTCCTCTTTTTCTTCATGACTTGATTTTTCCCTTTTTGAGTGCACCACTTCTACCTTACATGAGTTAATCTGCATTCATATCAACAAGTTCATTAGGATCTCAATTCATTTGTCATCAATCGTCCAAAACCTACAAGGGAATGCCTAGATGCACTTTAAGGCAGCGGGTATTCATTCTTGATCGTCACCTCGTTGAGAGGCCTATAGTCAACACACATCCTTTGGGTCCCATCTTACTTGTCTACAAAGAGCACGGGGGCGCCCCATGGTGATGAGCTTGGGCGTATAAAACCCTTTCCTAGCTGCTCCTGAATTTGTTTCTTGAGCTCCACTAATTCATTAGCAGGCATCCTATATGGCCTCTTTGCTATAGTTGCAGTTCCGGGTATTAAATCTATGGCAAACTCAATGTTCCGGCCAGGTGGCATACTTGGAAGTTCTGCCGGGAACACATCTGAATATTCTTGAACAACCGGAATGCTTTCCAATGTTGCTTCTTCGATGTGGTTCAGCACTGCTTTCTCCTTTGTAGGTTGGGCTGCCTCGAACTCAATACGAGTACCGTGCTGGCTTGTCAACTGCACGATCCTCTGAGCACATTGAATCACTTCGTTGTGCTTGCTTAACCAGTCCATTCCAAGTATTATGTCAATCCCTTGGAAATCTAAGACAATAAGGTTGGCAAGAAAGTCTACCCCCCTTATTTTAAGGCTTACTTTCGGACATACTATATTAGCCCTCATCTCTCCACCGGTAGAATTAACCAACATAGTTTTTTTCATATGAGATATAGGAAGGTTATACTTGGCAACATACTTGGATGATATGAATGAATGCGATGCTCCAGAATCAAATAAAATAGTGGCTGGGTTGGAGTTGGCAAGAAACATACCAATCACGATGTCCTCAACTTGCTGTGCTTACTCAGCGGAGACGTGATTCACATTGCCACGAGCATAGTTCTGCTGTCCACGGTTACCTTGCATAGCTCCTCCATTCGGCCATGGTTTCTGTTTCGGTGCGTTGCTCGGCTGTCCAAGGCCTTTCTTGGGGCACTGGTTTGCAAAGTGTCCCGCCTCTCCGCATGAAAAACATGCCTTGTTTCCCATAACAGCAGGAATGTTGGGGCGAGGCTGGTTTTGAGCATAGGCGCCCATGTTGGGACGGGGCGCAGGAGGAATAGCCATACGAGGTTTTTGCGTAACGGGACGTTGCTGCGGTGGCTGATTAGGGCGAGGTGGATTTGCAGCGCAAAAAGTAGAAGCGGACGAGCCATAATGTGGTGCAGCTGGGGGCATGAAGCGGGGATGTACATTGCTCCCTTGTGGCTGTCCTTGATATGGCATCTTCCTCTTGCCCTCTTGCTCAATCTCACGGATCTTGCTCTCAACCACTATAGCTTTGTCAACGAGCTTTTGGAAGTTTGCATAGTCATTGTTGAGCAGCTGAACTTGAGTTTCATTGTTCAATCCTCTCATGAACAAGTACTGCTTTCTTTGATCCGAGTTGACATCTTCTGGATCATACCTTGACAGCTGTGTGAACATGTTGAGGTACTCATTCACGCTCTTCCTTCCTTGGCGGAGACCTTCAAACTCTTGCCTTTTAAGCATCATGTCTCCTTCCGGGACATAGCTAGAGTGGAAACTCTCCTTGAATTCAGCCCAAGTGATAGTCTCCTGGTTGACATGAGCATTGCAAAGAGCGTCCCACCAATCAGTGGCTGCTCCCATGAGTTGGTGCAATGTGAAGAGAACTTTCTCCCGATCATTGCACTGAACAATAGCAAGCTTCTTTTCCATAGACTTCAGCCAATCATCAGCCTCCATAGGATCATTGGCTGGTGCAAAAGTAGGCGGCCTAGTCCTCATGAAATCTCCTAATCTGTTGTGAGCCGGCGGTGGTGGCGGTGGGGGTACAGGAATGGGGTTAGGATTGTTGTTGTTGTTGGCCTGCAGCTGACCCAATGTTTGTATTATAGTTTGCATGAGTTGGTTCTGCATAGCCATCAACTGTTCAAGGTTGCTTGCATCATCCCCGGGGTTGGCATTTTCAGGAACTTCAACATTGCCATCCTCCTGTGGTTCGTTGTTACTACGAGCGTTCCTCCTTTGGCGGTTGAATTTTTCCCTCACCATCTGTGAGAGAGAGAGAGAGTAGAGTAGGAAATAGAAATTTAGATTGATCCCCCCAACTATATGCATCACGGTGTATGAACTAAGTATCTTCCAGCCTATATGAGGATGTGAACACGTGCCGAAGCATCTCACATCTATCCACTATGTGTGGATGGGAACATCCGCCGAAGCGTCCCACAACTCATATCAGCACACAAACCAAGCAATCATCACAAAAAATTCAGCACACCACTCTTATTCAAGCTACTACGATGTAAACGTTCCTATTACAGCTTTATTCAATGGAAACCTAAACTTAATCGTGAGAACTGGTGCTGTTCTCGCCATGTGATGCTGGTGCTCCATTTGCTCCCGTGTTGGCACCAGTCTGCTCTTGTTTTTCCAGCAAGTACAGTTTCCTGCGGAGGTAACGGATCTCTCCTTATACGCTTGCATAGTAGTTTTCTAACTCCACGAGCAACCTCTGAGACTTATCAGCAGCTTGTGGATTGGAAAGAGCTCCTCCATGGGGTCCAATAATCTCCCTTATACCACTCTTCCGATACGGGTGCAGCTCAAAAGTAGTGTTCTCAAGCTGCTCACGGAAGGTGTAGCACAGTCCGGTGAGTGCATCCCATGCAGCATTATTGATAGCTTCTGCCCTTGTAGCTCTCTATGTGGGTGCGAAGTGCCGAGTGACAACCCTACCGTTAGATAGGATGGTTACCTCAGCCATCCATTCTTCATGTCCGAGACAAGGGACTTTCTTGAGGAGATATTCCGGGTATAAGCTGCAGCAATCCAGGAACTCTTTAAGCTCCTTGGATATGTGTCCTCCTTATATTCCGTTGGGCCGGAATTATTGAACTGAACGGTTGGTCTGTTCATCACCTTCATTCCCTGCCTCAGCAAGGGGTGGCTGCTCTTCGGGTTCATCTCTTCCTGACATAGCTTCATGAGACTCCACGGGGTGTAAGCCCACATGAAACTCCTCCTGATGTGCGTACCAATGCCGTTCTTGTGGATCATCCTCCATGTCGTCTTCGAATGGTTCCATCTCTTACGAATCCTCTTCCTCATTCATAGAGCTATTTACTTAATCTTCATCATGAGGTTCCATCTTCACCTCCTCCCAATATGGTCCATTGGACACCTCAATGGGTTTAAGTGCACTCCCACGGGGTGGTGGACGAGTCCTTATGCGAGTTGTGCTCCTAATCACCGGCATCTATAAATAAGACTTGAGAAACTTTATAGAAGGACGAAAATAACTAAAAAACTTCAGAAGCTTTGAAGAAAGAAAGCTAAAATTTTGCTGTCCAAAAGAAGGGAAAAGAGAGGCTGAAAATAGCACTTTGCGGTGGCTGAATCGACAAGTAAAGTGCAGCAGCAAGCAATTTTTGAAAATAGGAGTTTAGAGGGGTGTTCCTATGTGTTTTAGAGTGTCCATTGTACTTTGGGTATTAGCCGCGACATTCGTGCCTAGGCTTTGTGTCCTACGGTCAACGTGGCTCTGGTACCAATTTGTGACACCTGGTTCTGAAAATGAACCAAGTGAATGCATATGTGTGCCCAGGATGTTCATCACACAAACACATGTATTCCACAAACTGAATTCAGAATATAACCCGATTCAATGTCTCACTCATATATATCTAACTTATTCTTGCAGCGGAAGACTCTAAACGACAGCGGGAATAACTAAAGACAGCAGGCTCCAATCTTCAACTCCACAGGTGGTAGTGCGCGCGCCTAGTACTCCACTTGTTCCTCGAAGTACTCTTCTCCTGCAGCTGATGTATCTGTGGTAATGCAAGGGTTAGTACATGTCGTACTCACCAAGTGCAGGAAAGTATGACATGTAGTTTACAACAAGGCAGGGAATAAAAGGCTCACTGCAGCCAGCAAATTTTATTTCACAAACATGGTAAAAACAGCAACTATTTCTAAGTGAGTTCAATCCCATCATAACCAAATTAATCATCAACATTCCTTCATCATAATCCACCATCTATCATGTCTCAACCATCCATTAATCTCTCTCAAGTTCATCTCATACTCATAAATACTCATAACCATCTCATATTCATATAACCAAAACCAAACTCATTGTAATGACTCAAAACAGTCCCAAAACCAATCCCAATGACCATACCACAACCATACCGAATATCTATCCCAAGTTTTGCCTCTAATCATGAAAGTTGGTCAGGTTCTTGTGACCCGAAGCACGGCTATCATGATAGTTTTACACTCTGCAGAGGTGGCACCACTTTACCCACAAGTTCGTGATTCCGTCACCTGTCGGCGAATAGAGAGAACCTCCATTATATCAGTACACAACCATCGGTGTATGGCCAAGAGATCACAAAATAGCCTTTACAAAGGGGCTACTAGGATGTACGGACTCACTGAGGTTTCACCGGCAGGCTCGAATCTCCAGTCTCCCACCCACGGGCCCCGTCTTGTGCCATGCAGTTCCCAGGGCAGTCCCTCTCGACTCCCATTACCCGCGCCATCCAACGGTCCATAACAAGCTAGCAACACACCTAATTAGTCAGCTAAGCCGCACCCATATTTTGCCTTGTGGTGGCACTGTTTTCTTGGCATGTGCTCGCACGAACCGGTCCTTAGATCTATGGCAAGCAAACCACCATCTCATTCAGCAACATCCATGAACCAATCTTGCCTAGATCTCCCCAATTCCATGCTCATCAACATCATCAAGTTTTCATCATCATTACTCATATGAGTGCAGTAGCTAACCATGTTTTATTTCAGCTTCCCATATCTCGTAAGTTGAGCGAAGCAAAAAAGAAAAACGACCATACCCGACTCATCAACTTTCCCGATGACAAGGATGGTTAATCAAAACTAATAAACTCCTATAAAAGGGTGTCCCATCAAGTTGACACAAGCATACGAGTTTTTGCAAACAAAACAGTTTCAAAACATGGGATCAATATGGTCAAGGGGCACTTGCCTTGCTCCCGTGGTTCGTGTTGCTCAAGCGTCTCGAAGTCTTAGTGCTGTAGCTCCTCGTAGACGGCCTCTTGAGCATGTCCTTCTACTCATGACTACGCACATACAAAATTTACAGCAATCAATCACCATGCACAACTTTACTCAAGATGCAATAGGGTTGATGAATGCAAATCCTATAGTGCAGTTTTCTAAAACCAGTTTGTACGTGTTCTTGCATGTTTTAATGAGTTTTCATGGGGTTTTATGATGAACAAGGGTGTAGGGATCAAGTGTGGACGTGGTATTGATCTTGACAAAAGATGTAGATCAATTCCACCGTCAAAAATCGATCAAAACATGATCTGTCCACACGTAAAAGTTTCTGCTCGAAGGAGGCGAAGAAAACGGGTGCGTAGAAACGGCGGCAACATCATAAGATGGGTAATGAAGACCTACCTCACTTTTTCCTTGCGGCAGGGCCTCTATCCTATCAATGGAAGCAGCGGGGGATTTTTCTGCAGGGAATTATGGTAGGGCAGAACGTTGGGCTTCTTCTCCGGCGACGGCAAGGCGTGACGGGGCTCGACGGCGGGGCTCGACGACGGCCAAACTTTGGCAAGGGGCGGGGGGAACTCGGCGACTAGGGCATAGGGGGGGAAAGTCGGTGACTTGGGCAGGGGTGGCGGCGGCCAAAAGGAATAGGGGGTGGCTAGGGGGTTATATTTATAAGGGGAAAAAGAGAGTCCTAGAGGTGGAAACAAAGAGTCCTAGCAAGATGTGACTCAACCAAAGAGTCCTAAAGGTGGAAACAAAGAGTCCTAATGGTGGGGGATTTAACCAAAGAGTCCTAATGGTGGGGGACTTAACCAAAGAGTCCTAAAGGTGGGGGATAGGGTTTCCCCCCCTCAAAGGCTGCGGCGAAGGGGTTTCCCCCCTAATTGGTGCGGCCAATTTGGGGGAAAATTCCCCCTAGGGGAATTTTTGGGAATTCTTGGAAAATTTAGAATGCCTCAGTTTAGCTTTTTTTTCATTACTCTCCATTTCTACATTCCTTTGTCCATTTCTACTTCTTTTTAAATGCTTCTCTACATGAAAAATGTATGCGATGCATGTTAGTGAAATTGAGGGTGTTACACTTATTCTAACCAACCAAGCGAAGACTACGTCATTTGACAATCAGAAGCTTAAGAACATGGTTTTAGTCATACACAACCTCTTTTAAGTTCATATCTAAGTGCAATGATAAGCCATCTCAAAATAAGAAGTGTGATGCATGCATATTCTCTTGATCTTATCTCATTTTTCCATTTCATCATAAAAGCTCAACACGTGGATAATTGATTGATTAATTTTTCATTATTAAAAGTAGTTGTGAGCATGCAACAAGATCAAAATAGCGAGAAAGTTCGATCATGACTAGATTTGGTGTAAGTAATTATTCCAATTACTAGTCATGGCAAAAACTACAAAATGTATAACACGAGTGATGAAGTAAGAACTTTCAACATTTATAAGGAATCATAAAGTCATATATGTACGAAATACTTTGCTCATATGTTTTTAAAATTAGATTCACACATAGACTTCCTAAGTTTCAAAACTCCCCCTCAATTTAAGCCATGAGGATGCATAACCCCTGTTTCACTATGAATGAAACAAAAATGAGTGAAATCTAAGAGTTTTGCATAAATGCTAGTCAATTGTTGTTCGGTATCTACATGGTGAATCACAGTGTTTCATTTTTTAACATTATCATGGAGAAAGTGATACCTAATGTCAATGTTCTTTGTTCTAAAATGTTGCATGGGGTTTTTAGCAGTGCAAATGGCACTAGTGTTATCACAAATTAGTGGAACACTATCTAGATCAACCCCCTAGTCCATAAGTGTTTGAACAATCCAAAGAATTTGTGACCAAGCGTTAGCAGCAGCTACATATACATATTCGGCTGTGGATTATGCAACTGAATTTTGTTTTCTAGAAGACCAAGCAACTAGTAATTACCAAGAAAAGGACAAGCATTCAAAGTACTTTTCATATCAATCCTACAACCCCTAAATTCAGCATCCGAAAAAGCTTTCAAAGTAATGGTTGAGGAAGAAGGAAGAAAAATGCTAAATTCTTGAGTTCCATGTAAGTACCTGAGAATCCTTTTGACGGCTTGACAATGTGAAGCATGTGGGGAAGTTTGAAATTGTGCACAATGACATATGCTGAATTGTATGTCCGGTCTTGATGTCGTGAGGTACAAAAGTGACCAGATCATGCTTCTATATTCTTTTTGATCTACGGGTTCACCACCTTCGTGAAGTTCAAGTGTTGTTGTTGTTCCCATTGGTGTCTGAAGAGGCTTTATTTTGTCCATGTTGAAGCGCTTAAGGAGGTTTTTCGTATAATTTGTTTGATGTACAAAAGTTCCTTCCTTGGTTTGCTTGTTTGCAGCCCCAAAAAGCATGTGAGCTCTCCCATCATACTCATTTCAAATTCCGAACTCATCATAGATGAAAACTTGGACACAAGATCATGAAAAGCACAACCAAAGATAATATCATTCACATACACTTGAACGAATAGTGAGTAATTTCCATGCTTAAGAACAAAAATAGTTTTATCATCCTTGCTTATTGTAAACCCTTTTTCAAGTAAAAATGTTCTTAACCTATCATACCATGCTCTAGGGGCTTGTTTAAGACCATACAAAGCTTTGGACAGTTTGTAAACAAGATTAGGAAAATTTGGATATTCAAAACATGGTGGTTGCTTAACATAAACCTCCTCATCTATGTAGCCATTAAGAATAGCACTTTTAACATCCATTTGATATAACTTGAAATCTTTAGATGCAGAAAATGCTAACAAAATTTTATGGGTTCTAATCTAGCAACGGGAGCAAAAGTTTTAACAAAATCTAGACCCTCAACTTGTGTGAAACCTTGAACAACCAACCTAGCCTTATTCCTAATCACAACCTCATCCTCACTTTGTTTATTTTTAAACACCCATTTAGTTCCAATTAAAGTGTGACCTTGAGGTGGAGGTACAAGTTTCTAAACATTATTTCTTTCAAAATTTTCTAACTCTTCTTGCATGGAAATAATCCAAGACTCGTAAGTGAGTGCATGTGATATATCTTTGACTCCAAAAAAGGCAACAAAAGCATAATGAGCATGAGAGTTTGGATCACAAAATCTGGACCGTGTGACCCGTTCGTGCAAACTTCAAATAATTTGTTGTGGAGGATGACTTTTGAGGACGCGGAGGGGAGTACATACTTCACAAGCTCCTTCTTCATGTTCATCACAAATCGATGAACTTGTGGCTTGAGGAATATCTGGACCAGCAGTAGTGGTTGTCGGTGCTGATTGTGGAGCGAGATCAAGAGCTGAAATGTCTTTGTTTATTTCTGCAATTTTGGGCAGCAGCTCCACTCCTTCTTCATCTTTAATGAAAATACTCTGCCCCTGCGGATATGCATCTTGACCTGCAGTAGTAGAGCTAGTACCTGGGCTAGCTCCATCAAAAGAAACTTCACAAGTCTCCACAAGTTTGTTAGTGTCAAGTAGAAGCACACGATCGCCTCTAGTATGAGATGGATAACCAAGCAACATGCTATCAACAGATCTAGCTTCAAGTTTATCAAAATTACCATGTTTCTTAACAAAGCATTTGCAACCAAAGACCCTAAGATGTGTGACACTAGGCCTATGTCCAAATCGAAGCTCATATGGTGTTTTTCCTAGCTTAGCTCTCAAGAAAACACGGTTTGAAACATAACAAGCTGTTGTAATTGCATCTGCCCAAAATTTTCTAGGAGTTTGGTATTCATCAAGCATAGTCCTAGCCATCTCAACTAAGGTTCTGTTCTTTCTATCTACAACATTGTTTTGTTGAGGTACATATGATGAAGAAAATTGATGATCTATTTCTTTTTCAGCACAAAAGTGATCAAAAGATTGATTTTTAAATTCGGTTCCGTTATCACTTCTAATTGCTTTTAAAGATCATGGGTGATCAATTGATAATTTAAGAAATAAAGTTCTAAAGTGACTAAAAGCTTCATTCTGAGATGCCATAAAGTAAACAAAAGAGTATCTAGAATAATCATCAACAATCACAAGCACATACCATTACCTCCAAAAGATTGAACACGTGAAGGACCTACGGTGTCAAGATGTAAAAGTTGTCCCGGTTCGGTTGTCATGGTCATTGTGAGAGGAGGATGTGAACCTGCAACCATCTTAGCATGTCAACAAGAAGAGCACACAATATCACTGTCCCCTTCAAGCTTAGGTAGCCCATGTGTGCGATCAAGACAACTAACATTTGTGAGGTGATCGAAGCCTACGTGACCAAGTATACAATACCAAAAATATAAGTCCTTTGAATCATTAGCAACTATACACCTATGCTTAGAAGTTGACATACCAAAATCAACTTTAAAAACTCTTCCAATTCTAGACAAGTTAAACAAAAGCTCACTTTTTGAATCTACAACCTTGCATCAATTTTTAGTAAAATTAACTTCTAGATTTTCATCTAGCAATTGTTAAATTGAAAGAAAGTTGTATTTCAAAATTTTAACTAGTGCCACATCCTTCAAAGTGTAGTATTTATTTACTCTAACCGGACCCTTAGCAATTATAGGAGTTAAAGAATTATTGGCAAAAGTAACATTTTCTACACATGACACAAAAGAGAGGGAGGAGAACCATTCTTTGTCGCTGGTCATGTGGCGTGAGCAACCCGAATCCACAATCCAAATTTTCTCCTTCCTCAAGCGTGTAACCTACATAGCAGCACAATACGTCAATGACTCAATACTGGGGTTAGTCAAAAGGCATTTAGGAATCCAGTACTGAGTCACACGATGTTCAACAGGAATAGCACGCGAAACCTTAGAAAATACAACAGGTTTATGAGCCAAATTATGAGAATTCTTGTTCCATACTACTGATTTATTAGGTGTGTTATGTGTAGCACGAAAAATAGTAGGTTTAGAAGCAATATTTGCATTTTTATGACTCATTACAACAGATTGCATGTTCCTAACATTCGATTAAACATGTACAACAAGTTTTGCTCGGTTGTTATATGATCTAGCAATCAATCTTTCCTTTGTATATTGTTTAGCTAGTCTATAACAAAAATATATAACATGACCATCTGTACCACAGTGTGTACAATAAAAAGTAACCTTATGTTCTTGTCGAGATGAGCAAACAACATGTTTATTAGAAACCGAATGAGACAACACTCCTGTAGATTTGAAAACCACTTCATTTTATTTAGGAACTGTTTGAATCAAACCATTTCCTAATGACATTAAAATTTTAGGTGGATGTGCTTTAGCATGAGCATGAGAATCAAAACCTAGACCAGTTTTATCATTGCAAGACTTAGATGAATCAGCAGCAAGTTTTGGTTCTTAGTTGCATTACAAAACCGTTCTAGTGTCCTATGCATGTCATCAAGTTTCATGGACAAGTCTAGACAGTTTTCACAAGATGTTTTTCCTTTTAATTTGCAATTATAACAAGAATTAACTTCATGAACACATAAAGCATTGTTCAAAGCAAAAATTTCATCCGTAGCATCATGCAGTTTCTTATTAAGATCATCACTGCTAGAACAATTTAAATCAATTGTAGAACAACTAGCATCTTTCATGTTTTTATCATTAAGTGCAGCAAGCTTTTGTTCTTTTAAATTTCAAGTTCAAGTCTATCAAGTGTAGAGGTGTGCATACTTTTTAAAGAGGACAATTGTTCATAAATCAGATCGCAAGACAAGCAAGAATCATCACCCGGAATCAAAGTTTTTAAACGTTTAATTTCAGATTCTAGTGATTCAATTTTAACATCACTTTGCTTAATTTTTTTGTCCTTTTCCTTAAGTACGGTAGTGGAACGATAAAGAGAATCAAAAATTCATCCTAAGAGGATTTACCTCATCATTGTCGCTGATTTGTTTGTCTTCCTCCGAGCTTGAACTTGATTTGCTCGTCGTGAAACACTCATTTGCCACGGCGTCTTCATCTTCATCACTTCCAGTATCAACATCGCTCGAGCAATACTCTTGTCTTGCGGAGAAAATTTTGTCCATCTCTTGACATTGAGTGAAACCCTTCTTTTTCTTGTTGTAGTTGGCAGAGGAGTGCTTTGTCCTTGTTAGTTTTTCATCACAGAAAGTAGGACCTGAACGGTTAGGGCAATTTGTACGAAAATTTCCTGTCTTACCACATTCGAAGCATCGTTGAGATCTTCCACTTCCTCTCCTTCTTGTTCTCACATTTTGCAATGCTTTTGAGAACCGAGTATGGAGAAGTGCTAGCTCCTCCTCCGGAAATTGTTCAATCTATTCAAGGGTTAGAGAGAACAACAAAGAAAGTGTACCATAAGATAAAGAATTGCTAGAACTAGGCATGTCACATTGTGAAACAAAAACAAGAGACTTATTGGGATTCTTACGTGAGATTATGTCAATTTCATGAGTTTTCAATTTAGGTTATAGCACATCTAAAGTAATTGTACTCATGACAGTAGATTCATGAATACATGTAATTTTCATCTCCCAAATTGATATGTCTAATTCACTTAACAATTCCTTAGTATTTTTAATATCGGAAAAATTAACATTGACACTACGCAAGTTGCTGAGAATTTTATTAAAGCGAGCAAATAAATCATCGATGGACTCACATGGTTGCATCTCAAAGCGCATATATTCTTTCTTGAACATATCTTGCCTTACCCCCTTGATCATGTTGGATCCTTCGTGGTAGTCGCAAAGTGCTTTTCACACATCGTATGCAGATCGGAGGTGTGCAACACGATCGAAGTCGCTTTGAGTCAATCCTTGGATGATCAAGTTGTGAGCATTGTTATTGTTGTTGGCATCCCTCATGTTCGCAGTAGTAACTTGGTTGTTTTATGGCACATCGAAGGACTTGTAAACATGTTCCCATATGGCAAATCCTTGCTCTTGTATGTAAGCCTCGATACGAGACTTCTGAACCTGAAAATCAACGCCATCGAACACACAAGGTTTTGCGGAGTATTTTTCCATGTTGATTAGTGAAAGTACGTACAAATCAGTGATATTAGAGCACCATGGCTCTGATACCAATTGTAGGATCAAAGAGAACATGAAAAGCTACCAGTGGGAGGTGAATGGTAGATTAAAACTTTTATGCGGAAGCTAAAAAACACCTCGGCAGGAAATTGATATGATAAATAAACCATGTGTGTGACTGTTTTAGACGTGTTAAAACGTGACTAAACTAGTGGAAATCATAGAGAATCAAGTCACGAATCTGCTGCAACAAGAAGCGGCGTGAAAATACTAAGTAGAACTTGAGTTATGATCAAAAGACTACACGAAGGTCAATCTGTTCTACACGATTTTAAAAACAGATCTACAATGCTTCAAAGAAACATGTGTAGATCAAAAACCCCTAATCCAATGACCGTTAAATTTTTAAATATTATATATAATCAAGTTGTGAAGAAAACCCAAAAAGAATGACGTCATTTGGGTCAGTAAAACGCGAGTTATGATTGAAATACCGAAGCAACATCAGTCTGTCCAGAAACTCGCTGAGGTAAAACTTGTCTAAAACAAGTCGGATGATCAAGGCATCAAAGCTCCTCTAAACTACGAATTGTGTTGATCAAAACTCAACAGAAACAGCCACAAGTCGTTCTCTCCACGAGGCTTGGTCTCCCTTGCTTATATAACCAGCCCTAAGGCCAACCCAATCTAAACTAGGACTCCTACTCCTACTTGGATTCAAACTCTAACTTTCTAATATTGCTCAAGACTCTTCTATAAGCAGATAGAAGCAATTTTAAAACTTCTAAACACCTTAGGAACGTCCCAAATATTTCTAAAACAACTCTACTTCGTGCCTAACACAAAATCTTATTATAACCAACTCGAAACTTTTCATAAACGAACCATAACCGCCTCAGCCGTAACCTGAGTGCAAAATTCAGCCGACCATATCTTCACTTCCATATATCTTCACCACGCCTTAGAACAATGTAGCCACGTCCTTGCACCCTTTGAATACGTGCAAACACTTTCCAAAATGTTCACAACATCTTCATATGCATTGCTCTTGACCCAAACATATTGTGTGACCTCCCGATCAGCTCAACCACAATTCCTCTCGAACTTAGTTGTTGAACCTCATCTTCTCTCTAAGACTAGTTCAAGGATCTCCATCACCAGCCATGTCTTGACCTCAAGCAACACCTGGATATGAACAAACATCCACTTTTTTCAAGCACAAATCCTCGACTTGACTCAAGTTAGTCCGAAAACCACAACATCTTACATGAGCACCTCGCATAAGCATGTTGCAAACCATATCAATGTATTAACCACCATAATCAGCCATAACACATCAAAAACTTATTAAGAGAATACTAAGAAAACATTACATAAGCTAAGAAGTGAGTTCGAAATATTGCAAGTTAAAAATAGAGTGGCTGAAAATTAATCACTATGAAAACAGCGACTCTGCAGTGACAGTTACTCCTGAAAAGCAATGAGAAAGTTTGGATAATCTGAAGCGGGTATTTAGGCAATATTCAAAACTTTGAATGTAAATCCTCACTTTTATTCTAATCACCAATGTATTCAACACACATAGGTCTAACACAGCGGTATCTTCCGTGCACTTTGCTGAAATCTATTACCACGATGACCTGTAGATGTAAAAAAATACCAACGCTTTGCCCAAGTGTGTGATAGCGCAATCAAGACATTGTGCTGACACACAATGTAGGTAATGCGCCATGACTGGACAAGTCTCAACTAGAGATGGTTAGGTCGAGGGATGTGACATCATGCAAGGTAGGTGGGAGTACTATTCTTGCTGGGGTTTGACTATGTTTGGGTGGCCTTTTAGACTCCTTTCTTAGCCCAACACATGGGCCGGGTCGACATCTCCTCATGCTTCGGGGTTGTGGGGCCCGAGATTGTCATCACTTGACAAAAGTTAGTGGGAATCCGTTCTCAATACTCTCAGACTACAATCTCACTGTTTCAAACCGGAGGATAGGGACGAATCATTATCCTGGTTGGCTAACCTTCCATCTTAGTATTTTCTTTTCCTTTTCTTCAGCCCTTGGCTGCTGCTTGTGCAGATTTTTGTCAGTGCTTTGTTAGCTATTCTTTTCTTCTATATATATAATATTTTACCAGAGTTGGGGTTTCCCCTCAAAAATATTTTATAGCCTCCTTGCCGGGGATTGTGGTAACTCTGATCCTCAAAGGAAAAAGAACATAAACGAATAAGGCATATTCATAGGTAGATTTAGAAGCGGTACAAAGGTTCGGTTCTGGTATGACATTTGGAGGGGAGCCACAGCCCTCAAAGATCTAGCACCGAATCTGTTTGCACTTGCAAAACCAAAAAAAATAACACAGTTGCGAGAGCACTAGTAAATGACAGCTGGATAAGATCGCTTAGACAATTAACAAACATGCAGCAATGCGAGGAGTTAATACAAATCTGGAACCTGCTACAAAGAGTATTTTTAAATGACCAAATACGAGATAAAATAAGATGGAAATGGACAAATAGTGGGGAGTATACGGCTAAGTCAGCATACAACATTCAGTATGGGGGAGCGACAAGACCTTTTGAAGCAAACACACTATGAAGTGCTATGGTAGAACCTAAGGTGACCTTCTTTGGTTGGACGGTTATGCATGAAAAAATACTAACTACGGACAACTTAGAAAAGAGAGGATGGGACAACAACATAATATGTCCACTATGTCTGGAAGAGACCGAAACCGTGACACACCTGTTCATGGAATGCACCTTTGCTATTCAAGTGTCCAACCTAGTTACGAGCTGGTTTCACCCTGAAGAGGAACAACACAACCCCCCCCCCCCCCCTCGCCCCCCCATACAGGAATTGCGAATGGCTGATTTGATGCACAAGATAGCCACCAACAAGCCACAGAGAGATAGATGAAGACAAGCAGGTTTGGCTCTTTACACATGGTGGAATATATGGAAAGATAGGAATAGGTGAATTTTTCAGGGGGAGGAGAAAGACCAGTCAACAGTAGCAAGAAAAATCAAAGCAGATTATAAATGGAAATTGATGGCGGTGAGACTAGAATAAAACAACACTCCACAGCCAACTCAACGGAGCTTTTTTCACTAACTAAACTACATATGATCCTCTGCCTCTATATTTTAAAGTCCTTTTAGTCCCCAACAAGGCAATGAAAGTTGCCTATCATTTGTAACCGGACTTTTTTGTTCTTTCTCCTGTTTTATTCCTTCTTTAATGAAAAGGCAGAGTACCTGCCATTTGCTTCAAAAAAATATTCATAGGTAGATTACATGCCTGTGACTTCTAGAGTATTCATGAACAATTTGTTTTAAAGAAATTCTGAGAAGGAAGCACAATTTCTCTATTTTCCCTCCCTGTTCAGGTTTGTGCTCGCATGGCATGAGAATGAAAATTAAGAAGTGGCATGAGAATGAGATGCAACGGATGCTTGAATGACGACCAATCTGAGCTTGCATGGCAAAGCGCCGCGCAACTGACACTACAAGCAGAGTCTGTTGTTGAGTCAACCCGATAAGACGAAGCCGAGGTACCGAAAGCTGAACCAGCCCAGCAGCAGACCCGTACCAGCTATCTTTGGTTTCAGGAAAAGAAAAGAAAAACACTACTAGGTTATAACATGTTTGACGTCTGACTACATGAAGTAAACTACATGAAAGTAAAAATAAAGGATACACTTGTTAACTCGATTCAAAAGACAGAATACTGTACTTGTCTATTTTAATCTAATTTCCTCGTCATTATTGTCCTCCCAATTACTAGTCTGAGACTACACAGATGGCCGGGCCTTCTCTACATTAGAAGTTCAAAACGTTAATGGCAGATAG
Organism: Neostapfia colusana; assembly: GCA_030760725.1. Taxonomy (NCBI): domain Eukaryota; kingdom Viridiplantae; phylum Streptophyta; class Magnoliopsida; order Poales; family Poaceae; genus Neostapfia; species Neostapfia colusana. The sequence continues at coordinate 45,991,391 of JASWHV010000008.1, read as the reverse complement.
AGAGGAACTTGGATTCCTCAGCAACAAGATGAACAGCAGGAACACCAAGGAAACCATTTTGTTGAGGCTGGTGGTTGCTCTGTCGATGCAGGTGTCGACACCTGTGCCGTTGCTGGTACTGGGGCTGGTGTTGGGGTTGATTCATCTTTTGGTACCTCGTCTTCGACTTTTGTTGATTGTCGATCAATTTGAGGCTCTGCCTCTTCTGTTAGTTGCGCTGTGCTTTGCCGTGCTAACTCAGGTTGGTCGTCTTTCAAAGATTCACTTGATCTTGTGTCACCTGCCAATCTGAATAATTGCAAATCAGGTTGGGAGGGAATATATATATATATATATATATATATATATATATATATATATATATATATTACACCCTTGGTTCGAAAACACCTGTGAATCTTTTCAACAAATAAGAAACACATTATCTTTATAGTAACTACTATTTCTTCTAGAGGGATGGGGACTAACAAGAATTCAAACAAAAGACATCTATTCGTACTAATCAACTGTTTCATATGAAAACAATGTCTATGATGCACCGATGGAACAAACTGAAACTTCGAGAACTTTTTGTAGTAAACCTAGTGACTGGAATAGAGTGGCAGAGAGACCATACATTGGGAATGCAAAGCTTGTCGTACTAGCATCAGAACGGTGAGACATGCTGTGGATGTAATCAACATTTTCATCCGCATCCTGTTCCCCTTCCTTATTAGCGGTAGGCGTCATCTTAGCACTGGTTAATTTAGTTGTCTTCACTGCCTCAGTTTTCATGGGGCTAGAGGTAGGATTCGGCCTTGGCAATGGTGGAAGTGGCGCCAATGGGTCATTGGGGTTACCCAGTTCTCCTGATTTGCCGTACATGAAGAAGTGATCCTTGGAAAAGCTCGCGTTGCCCACATTGATGCTAAACAGAGATTCATTTGATGTCACACTCCAGTCTGCTGGCGCTGATGATTTGGACCTTGAGAACACAGATGATGGGATTCTTGTCGGGTCTGGACACTCATCTGATGCCCTAGACATGACCTGAACTGGTGGTGACTGGTTTGGGCCAATAGGAGATTCAGTTTCAGGATTTGAAGATGAACCATTGTGTTGCCTTATATCTTTAACTGAAGCATTTTCACCAAATGAGATTGTGCTGCCTAGAATCGGGCCTTCTATCTGAAATAAATCATCGTCATCTATGTCTTCTGAAGAAATGGAAGATGAAGAACTAGCTTCCTTCTTGTTAACAAGCTTGTCTGCTGAAGTATGGTCATTGGTTTTGACAGGGGCAACAGAAGGATTGGTGTTCACTTGTCCACAGTTCTGGTCTTCCTGATGATGGACGGCAACAGAAGGACTGGTGTTCACTTGTCCACTGTTCTGGTCTTCCTGATGATGGACCATTGTACGCTGTCAAGTGAATACTTCTTGAGGTACGTCTTTCTTTGTGACAACTTCTGGATTCGTTATGATAATTCCTGGCAGAAACAGACATGAAAACTCAAATATCTCGTCTAAATTAATGTGTGTCCTAAATCTGAACATACTTCGAGATTATTACTGTAACTACTGCTGCACCTTGTCTCAATTAAATATACAGGACTGATATGTTATTTCTTCCTCTGTAATGTCTCAGTATTTTTCACACTGATTTTCGTTCTTTAATTTGTCAGTGCTGTAAATACACTAAAAAAAGTAATCCTCAATACAATAAAAAATTCTCTATGAAGCTTCGTACTTCTGACTTGAAGGAATGAGTAAAGTAGGAGAGGCACATCTTCCATAACATCAAATTCTGTTCCTCTTCTAACGAAAAATGACATACGTTAAAATGCCGACTACTGAAAAGACTCCTAATTACGTCAACCTCAAGAAAGTACGCTTACCACGTTCACAAGATGCATTACGTTTTAAGGATGATAAATACCCAAGCACCAAAAATCCTTTTAGTTTTGCCCCTTCTTGTGTCCTTAGATCAGTCTATCTGTGATCTGTCCGTCAGAAAAACAATGAAAGTCAAAACTACAGTCAAAGAACAGAATTAAAGGAAGGGAACAAGAATGCTTTCACTTGTGAATGTACAGATCGAAAGATAAATTAGAATGTTTACCTCTTCATCGCCTAAAGAGCAAATTATATCCTCTCCATGGGTGTCACGTCTTCTCTTAGAGTAAATGTTTGGGGGCATCAAAGATGCAACAAAGATGAAAAGGACTACAAATAAGAACCGAACTACCTTATACCAAATGAATCAAGCGAAAGGAACGGTTGGTTTATGTGTGGGATATTGTCATCCACTCATTCCCTTCCGAGGATGTTGTTTGAGCACAATATTGCATTGTCCCTTTTTCTTTAATTGTTGTAAAAAAAGCAACAAATGATGGGAGCTAGGTAAAGGATACTATAATTAGGCTGTCATTTACTTCTTTAACTTATAGTTAATTTTAAAGAAAATGAAATACTAGACTTATGGTGGTTTCCGTAGCTGTATATCTAAATGGATCCTCCACTGCATTCTAATTATAGTGTCCAGTTGTTGCAAAAAACATTATAGGGTTATCCGACATATATGCTCAAATATTATGGTACGTAATTTGTGACAGTTGCTCTTAATAGAAAAGCTGGTTATTTAACAAGTAAATATAACATGTTTCTGGAACTAAATAAGTAAATGATAGCCTAATTATAGTACCATGTACCTAGCTCCCATCATTTGTTGTTTCTTTTTTAACAAAAATTAAAGAAAAAGAGATAATTGAAATTGTGCTCAAACAACATCGTCGCAACAGAACCGGTGGATAAAAAATTCCGCACTTGAACCAATGGTAGACCAGAAATTCTGAAGATGTAAATTTTAATTTTGATTTTTTTACTAAAAGGTGGACTTCTGTTTTCTGAAAATGTGTCCTAAACAGTAGACCAGAAGTTCAAAATATCAGATTTTAAGTCTTCCTATATTAACATAAGAAATTAATTAAATTAACGGGGTATGGAAAGAGTAAACTGCTCCAGGTCACAGAATTCTTCATGCAATGTCATGTAGCCGTGTGTATCATAAATTTTTTTAAACTCCCTCGCCCTCTCCCATATTACTTATTGTTAGACTATGTAATTAAGTGGGCTAATCAGGGGCATTTTATTCCTTTGTAGGGGATTAGGGTTAGGGGCAGTTTAGTCCTTTTCCCTCACCTAATCCCTTTATATAATGTACCCCTTGACCCTCAGATTAATCATCCAATCCTGCTTTCTCTAATATTGTATTAGATTAGCTAGGTTAGTTTAGGATTAGGCCTTAACCCTAACCCTAATGACCCAGCCATCTTCAGCTGCCGCCTACACCATCGCGCCGCCACCATGGGCCGCCGCCGGCGCCAGTGCGCCGCTGCCGTCACAAGGAACTGCGCCACCGCTACTTCCTACGCCGCTGCCGCCAGCCGGCGGCGCACCTGGCCAGCGCGCATGGGGATTGCGGCTGCCGCCCTGGGAGGCGCATTACCGGCGGGCCTCGGTTGGCCAACGCCGCACCTGCCAGTGCGCACGGGGAGGCAGCCGCCGCCGGCTACGGCAGGCCGGCACTAGCCAGCGCACACGGGTGGGCCTCCGCCGCGCCCTGGGAGGTGCTTCCCCAGGGGGGCGCGGCTACTGCTGCTGGATCGGCTGTCGCCACCCTCCCTTGGCCGGCCGCCATCTCTGTTCCGGGGGGAGTTGGCACGCCCCTCCCTCGGCGGGCCATCGCTTCTGTTCCGGGAGGTGCTGTCGCCCCCTATGTCTCCGAAGACCGGTCCGGCCGCCGGCGGGCCTCTTGTAGGTACCACCGGCAAACCTGCCACACCCACCGCCGCTATCGTTTTCATGCCAGGTACCTCTGGGCCACGTGATTCTACTGGCACCGGCCTCGACATCGACGGGAGCACCACGACCACTGTCCCGCCGATCCCGTTTTCCAGTCGCTGGCGCCGCTGCTGAGAGTGCAACTACTTCTTTCTACGGCACCGACACGACAGACACCTCCAAAATCGCAGCAGCTCTGGCTGCCTCTCGCGAGCGCGAGCGGACACTCGCTCTCACCCTGGAGCAGGAGCGTGCCTCCGTGGCCGCTCTATCTCACCAGCTCGAGGAGAGTTCTCACCGACCAACGAGTGCTGCCCACAAGCCTCACTCCGGCGCTGGTACATACTCATCTTCACTTGTGGCTGCTCTTCATGCGCAGGCCACCGGGATTCAGAACATCTGGACGCTCGTGCCAGCTGTCCTTAGCTCCGAGTCTACCTCATATGCCCGGTGGCGTGACATGGTGCTCCTCACACTGAGGCGCTTCCGCCTCGACGACCACGTCCTCCAGGACGGCTCTTCAGTGGATGTCTCCTGGATCAGCATGGACAGCCTGGTCCTATCCTGGATCCTTGGCTCCCTATCGGAGGAGCTACAGGACATCGTCAGGCAGCGCGGTGGTGGCACTGCTCTACGGGCTTGGCTGGTCCTTGAGCAGCGTTTTCTAGGGAACCGCGCGACTCGAGCCCTTCACATCAGCGCTCAGTTCCAGAACACCGTCCAGGGTGATCGCTCTATCTCCACCTACTGCCGGGAGATGAAGAGCATGGTGGATGCTCTACGTGACCTTGGCGAGCTGGTACCGATAGCACTCTCGTCCTTTAGGTCCTTCAGGGCCTGAATGAGCGCTATTGTCACCTACGGATGTGGCTACTCCGTCTGGAGCCACCCCTAACTTCGAGAAGGTATAGTATGACGTTGAGCTTGAGGAGATCACCGCAGGAGGCTCTACTAGCTCCGGGTCTGCCACAGCCTTTTATGCCTCTATGCAGTCCCCTCGTCCACCCTCACCAGCTACCGGTGGACCACCATCATGACCACATTCCACCCCAAGCACTCCTACTAGTACTGGAGGTGGAAATCATCGCCGCCGAGGCAAACACAGCGGCCGTGTTTGAGGTAGCAGTGCAGGCAGCACACCTACATCTACTACTCTGGCTACAGGTGGTAGGGGGGTACCAGCTGGGGAGGTGCACCCTGGCCCACACCCTACAATCCGTGGACTGGCTAGATCTACATGTGGCCTAGGCGGTCTCCAGGTTCTCAGCCTCCACGACCACCACGCCGCCAGCCGGCTTTCGTAGCCACCTCGGTATACAATGGACCAACCTACAGCACTGGTGGGTCGCTGACTCATGCTTACGGTGGACCTGGCTACCCTTCTAGCGGACAGTCATCCTCGACCTCAGAGGCACCGACTATCCTGTTGGGTACTCAGAGCCGTCAGCACTGCTCCAGGAGCCACCCTCGACGTGGGATCGACAGTCGCTAGCCTCTTCATTCAGCACCAGGCATCTTACTCCACCAGGTGCCGACTTGATAGCTGACTCCGGAGCGTCATACCATACCACCCCAAATGCTGGTATACTCTCTTCCACCCACCCTCCCAATCCCTCTTTTCCTTCATCTATCGTTGTTGGGAATGGGTCTGTTCTTCCAGTCACCTCAGTAAGTGATTCTGGTCTCCCGGGTTCATTCCAGCTTAAAAACATTCTTGTCGCTCTGAATATCATTCAAAAATTGCTTTATGCCCATTGTTTTACTACTGACAACAATGTTTCCATTGAGTTTGATCCATTTTGTTTGTCTGTGAAGGATCTTTCTACCCGATGACCTCTTATTTGATGTGATAGCTCAGGGCCCCTGTACACACTTTGACTTCCTACTTCCGCTGCATCACCGCCTTTTGCTTTGACTACGAATACTTCATCCACCAGTATGCATCGCCAGCTTGGCCACCCTGGTGCAGATGCTATGTCGAAGTTGTCCAGTAGTTCTGTTATCTCGTGTTCTAGGGGCACACATGACTCCTTATATCATGCTTGTCAGCTTGGTCGCCATGTTCGGCTCCCTTTTCCTACTTATGTGACTCATGTTGAGCATGCTTTTAATCTTATACATTATGATTTGTGGACATCACACATTACCAGTGTATCGGGCTTTAATTATTACTTGGTGATCATTGATGATGTTTCTCATTTTTCATGGACTTTGCCATTACGATTGAACTCGGAGACTTTTGTTACTCTTTCTCACTTCTTCATTTGGATTTCCAATTAGTTTGGGCGCACCATTCGAGCTGTCCAGTGTGATAACGTACGCAAGTTCGATAACTCTGCATTTCATAACTTTCTCTCCTCACATGGGGTACAGCTACACATGTCTTGTCCTTATACCTCTCCTCAAAACGGCAAAGCAGACCGCATGATTCGCACCACTAATGATGTCATGCACCCCCTGATGTTCCAGGCATCTGTTCCAGCCCGATACTGGGTGGAGGGTCTTCATACTGCCACACTTCTGATTAATCGTCTTCCTACCACGGCGATTCATACCTCCACCCCTTACTTTGCTTTATATGGCACCGATCCTCTTTACGATCACCTTCGATATTTCGGGTGCGCTTGCTACCCTAACCTTTCCGCCGCTGCCCCGCATAAGCTTGCACCCCGCTCAACATGGTGTGTTTTCCTCGGGTATTCCCTTGATCATAAGGGGTACCGGTGCTTAAACCTCACTAGTCACTGCCTTTTGATCTCTTGGCACGTCGTCTTCGACGATTCCTCCTTTCCCTTCTCCACCACCTCTTCCGGTTCCACCACAGAGCTGGATTCCCTTTTTCCGACTGACCACGAGGCTGCTCCCCAGCTGCCTTGGCCTCTTTCTTCTGCATGTTTGACACACGCTACGCCTTAGGTGCCCCCGACGTCACCTTCTGCACCACGTGCGGCATCGACGCCTCCAGCGTCACCAGCTGCACCTCGGGTGGCCCCAATGTCACCAGCTGCGCCACGCGCGGCATCGACGTCTCCTGCGTCGCCTGCTGCGCCACGCGCGGCATCGACGTCTCCTGCGTCGCCTGCTGCGCCTCAGGTGATCCCTATGTCATCAGCTGCACCACGCGCGTCTTGGCTTCCCCGACGTCACCTGCAGCGAGCTCGACGTCCCGACAGCACCAGTCGCACTAAGCGCAGCATCGACTATGACCACGACTTCTCGCTTCGCTGACCCCGCACTTGCCTATCAGCAATGCGTGCGGGATGGGGCCCCAGCTCCAGCTGCACCACGCGCGGCACCGGAGCCCTCTACAATAGTCGCTGTGCCACGCGTGGCCTCGAGACCCACTCTCGTCTATCCACGACGATAGCGGGTTGCCACTACAGGAACACGACATATTTTCGTGTGTCTGAAACCCACAAAAATAGTAAATAACCCACGAAAATAATTATTTTCGTCGGCTTTTGACTTATTTTCGTCGGTACGAGGCCGGCGCGCATACTTTGACAAAAATATGAGTATTTTTGTCGGTCAGCGACGAAAATAAATATATTTTCGTCGACTAGGTCTGGCCGACGAAGTAAATTATTTTCATGGGTTCCCTGTCAAACCGACAAAAATTGTTCGTGGATATTTTCGTGTGCCTTTTCCGACGAAAATAAGTTGTTTTATTTTCGTGGGCAATCCCGTGGCCGACGAAAATATGTTGTTTTATTTTCGTGGGCTATCCCGTGGCCGACGAAAATAAGGGTACCCGAGCGCCCGGTGTACAATCCTCCTTTTCTTCACAGGGATCCTGGTCACGTCCACCCGATGGTGACTCGACATTCGTCCAGGAGTCTTCGGCCGGTTGAGCGCTTCTCCGGAGTTGTCTTCTCGTCGACGACGTCTCCACTGACGGACTCTTCTTCAATCTCACCCATACCGACTTCCGTCCGTAGTGCCCTCGCCGACCCTCACTGGCATCGCACTATGGAGGAAGAGTATGAGGCCCTGCATGCCAACCGGACCTCGGACCTGGTTCCCCGCCTTGGCCGTGGCAATGTTGTCACAGGCAAGTGGGTATTCAAACATACAAAGAAGTTTGACGGTACTTTGGAGAGGTATAAGGCTCGGTGGGTACTTCGGGGCTTCACTCAACGCCCTGGAGTCGACTACGACGAGACCTTCAACCCAGTGTTGAAGCCGACGATGGTTTGTACCGTTCGGTCGCTGGCTCTCTCGCATTCTTGGCAAGTCCACCAGTTGGACGTCAAGATTGCCTTCCTCCATGGTACACTGACCGAGATGGTGTACTGCAGTCAGCCGACAGGATTTTTTGACTCAGCTCATCCAGACATGGTCTGTAAGCTGAACAAATCTCTGTACGGTCTGAAGCAAGCACCGAGAGCCTGGTATAGCCGGTTTGCCTCCTTCTTGGTCTCACAGGGCTTCGTCGATGCTAAGTCGGACACTTCGCTGTTTGTCTATCGACGTGGCAGTGACACTGCTTACCTTGTACTGTACGTCGATGACATTGTACTGATAGCGTCCAGTCCAGCTCTTCTTCGGCGCACTATTTCTTCTTTACAGCAGGAGTTCGCTATGAAGGACCTGGACCGCCTCCACCACTTCCTGGGTATTGCGGTCGAGGACCGACCAAGCGACTTGTTCCTTCACTAGCAACAATACTGCCTGGATGTCCTGCAGTGAGCGGGCATGGCTGAGTGCAAGCCGTGCTCCACTCCAGTGGATACTCAGGCGAAGCTCTCCGCTACCGATGGGACACCCGTCACTGACCCTACTGCTTACAGGAGTCTTGCAGGTGCTCTTTAGTACCTCAACTTCACCAGGCCGGATATCTCCTATGCGGTTCAGCAGGTGTGCCTCCACATGCATGACCCGAGGGAGCCGCACCTCATGTATGTGAAGTGGATTCTTCGGTACCTGCGTGGCACCCTCGACCGCGGCCTCCAACTTCGACGTGACACAACCTCCGAGCTGGTCGTGTACATCGACACTGACTTGGCAGGCTGCCCGGACACTCGCCGGTCTACCTCTGGGTACACCGTCTTCCTGGGCGGTAATCTCATCTCCTAGTCCTCGAAGCAACAGCACGTTGTGTCGCGTTCGAGTGCTAAGGCGAAGTATCCCACCGTGGCTAACGTCGTGGCCGAGGTTTTCTGGCTTCAGCAGCTGCTTCAGGAGCTCCACACTCCTGTCACCAGGAGCACCCTGATCCACCAACCCGGTCCAGCGTCAACGCACGAAGCATGTGGAGATTGACCTACATTTTGTTCATGAGCTGGTTGCACATGGCGAGGTTTGGGTACATCATCTCCCGACGACGACGCAGTTCACCGACATCTTCACGAAGGGCCTTCCGTCGTCGCTGTTCTCCGAGTTTCGGACCAGTCTCAACATCTGCAGTGGCTAGATGTTGTGACTTTGGGGGTGTTAGACTGTGTAATTAAGTGGGCTAATCAGGTGCATTTTAGTCCTATTAGGGAATTAGGGTTAGGGGCAGTTTAGTCCTTTCCCCTCACCTATCCCTCTATATAATGTACCCCTTCACCCTCAGATTAATCATCCAATCCTGCTTTCTTTAATACTTATCATTTTAGCTCTGCACGTAGAGTAGGCAGTGATGAAACGGTGTGGTGTATACAATAAATAAGGAGGGGTGAAGGAGGAGAAGAGGGTGTAGCTAGAGATGTATTGGAAAGCAAGAATGACAAGTAATTTAAGAAGGGTATAAAAGACTAGAATCACAAGCCTAGCTCTAGCTGTAGCCGTTGTGTGGCAGAAACTCTATGTAGTGATTAGAGCTTGTCCATTAGGCTACCTATAAAGCACCCACTTTAAGTTGTTAATGATCCCCAACAAGCTGTTCTTTGGGTAGCCGCAAGCCCACAAAAAATCATTTTTTGTAATTTAGGAAACCACTGCATCAACACATTACTGTACTACAATAGAACGCCTCAAAGCAGTCGATTGCCAACAAGGAGGGTAGTCTGAAACTCGGAGCAGCTGCTGTGAGGTGACTGCAGTTTGTATAAATAACTTCTAGTTAAAATCCGACTGCCCAAAAATCAATATACTGTCATTTTATGTTGAGTTTGATACAACTATGCTGATGCTGCTCTCATAATCCAGTGGAAATCTGTACAAAAATGCTTTCGATTCTGGTTAATCCGACCGCAAAATGTAGGAAAACACTAGCAGAGAGCACCTATTGCAATCTGACTGCATATATAGTTTCAACATAGCTGTTAGTTTAACTGCAACTCAACTTCATTTGCTTGTATATACCTATTGGTTGCAGTTCTAACTTGAATAAGTTTGTTGTGTATTATCTATTAGTTCAATTACCACTGACTACTTTAAATATATATAGCTGCATGATTATTGGGTGTTTTGTAGATCCCATTTGAGTGCCACTTGCAAGTACCAAATTCATTTAAAAGCATTTCATGACGATACATATATACATAATGTATAAGAAAGTTCTCCCATTTGCAGGTAGCAGATTTATTCAAAAGCATTTCGGGATAATACATATATACATTTTAGAAAGTTTTCCACTACATTCATCTGACACAAAGTTAAGGCGACCACTACATCTTTCAGGACACCAAGTTAAGCCAAGCACCACATCCATTAGACAAAAAGTTAAGGCAACAAATTGAAATAAAATGTTTTGAGATATACTGACATATTGATCATCGTTTCCAAGCCTGATTTGATGCTCTTTTGTCTTTGCTGCATGAAGAGATGTTCTAAGAGCTTGTTGCACTTACTTTGCGCTCTTCTTCACTAAGAGTTTCATCCAATTCACGTCAGTAGCAATGGACACACTTGCCACTAATGACTCGGGTCATCATGAAGAGTGCAACCCTTCCTGGTATGTTATGTTGATATGACTTGATGAGATGTCAACCATGGAAGCAGAGCTTACAACATTAGATACGGCCTCTATAAAGATATTATGGCTGAAAAAACTCTTGATAAATTTGCATATAGTGGATGAATCAATTCAGCAACCTTACATACTTTGACAATATGAAACAGTCCCTGTAAAAGTTTCAAGTACAAAATATAATTGGAAATACTCAAGACATTTGAAAAGATGGTTGAAATATGTCAGAAAATTGAGAAATGCTAGAGTAGTAGCTATTGACAATGTTCAAACAGCGAATAATTTAACTGATCTGTTTACAAAAGTTCTATCAAGAAATGTTATACATAGTGCATCAAAGAAGATGGGATTGAATACCATGTTAGTTATACACTATGGTAACCCAAAACCTGTATAAACAAAGATTTGGAAAGAACAAGCTGTATGTATAACAAGGAGAGTACACAATCAAGTAGTACCCTCTCAAGTCACTACAGGAGATCGATCAATTTACAACGGCCAGAAACCGTCGCAAATAAGAGAAAACCGTCGTTCCCATTATTTACGATGGTTTCTGGCCGTTTCCGTTAATTGATCGTAAATAAGGTTAATTACGACGGTCACCGTCATAAATAACTAACTTACGATGATCGTTCCCAGCCGACGTAAACAACGGGCCGTCGCCCATGGCCGTGCCACATGGCGGGCTGGACACTTAACTTATGACGGCCTTGACCCCTGGCCGTCGTAAGTTTTGTAGGTTAACTTACGACGGTCTGCCTTAAACCGTCGTAAGTTAATTAGGTTAACTTACGACGGCCCTGTATAGCTGGCCATTTTAAATAAGGTTTTTATTTTTTTTAAAAAATAGAAGGGCAGGCCTGGCGCAGTGGTAGAGTCTCTCTACTTGTGTCCTGGAGGTCCTGGGTTCTAATCAGCCTCCTCGCAAAATAAGCAAGGGGAAGGCTACCTAGAAATTCCCTTCCCTAGATGCCACAACGTGTGGGAGCTTTCAACACTGGGTATGTCCTTTTAAAAAAAATAGAAAACAGTTACCCTGAAACGATGGCTAGCTCACAGAACAGTTCATATACGTAGCAAGATAATCATCCAAAATATAAAACAAGGGGCAAAACACTACCCATTCCACTTGCCGAAGAATCCGTCTCCGCGCCCTTTTCTCGATGCCGGTACTTGTGGCGGTGGAGTTTGAGCCTCTGTCGCCGATCTCTGAATGCAAATAAATAGGTAAAGTGAGCTTGAGCTTCTAACTCACTGATTTCATTACCCCTTCTCTCAGTCCCCCCCTCTCTACCACTCCCCCTATCTCTCACCCCCTCTCTACCACTCTGTCTCTCTCTCCCTCCCTCTCCCCCTTACTCTCACTCTCCCTTCTCCGCACTCTCACTTTCTCCCTCGCCCCCTCCCTCCCCCTCTCTCTATGACTCCGTCTCTCTCTCACCCCCCTCTCTCTACCACTCTGTCTCTCTCTCCCTCCCTCTATCCTTTTTCACTCTCACTCTCTCTCCATCACCCTCCCCCTCTCTACCATTATCTCTCACTCTCACTCCCTCTCTCCCCCCTCAGTCTCGATCTCTCCCCTCAATCCCACTAAGTTTTTTAGATTAGAAAATAGAAAATAAAAAAACATTATCTGGATATCTGAAAGTCCATGTGGTGGGGGCACCTGTGGCAGATCCAACTCTGACGGCTGCCGCGTAGGAATCAGGATCCGCTGCCCACTCTGTTGAGCTAAGGCCTGTAACTGCAAAATATTAAAACAAATATACTAATGAAATGATATGAATTTAAATTTATTTACATTGAATTACTTACCTCCACCGCCGCCTGCATCTGAGCCATGTAGTTTGCCATGTAGGTGGCCTGTTGCTCCTATGTATAACCAAGTTGTTCTCTGACTGTACGCCCGATAATGGTGCAGCAGAGAACATCAGGGTTACACTCTTGAAGTCCCATCCAGATTCAGACCCGCGTCTCGTCATAGGCACGCCCCCTCGGTCACTCCCAGGCTGTCCAAAAAGGACAATTCCGAACCTACCTGGCTCACATGCGTAACGCATGTGAGACGGGCCGGTTCAAAATGGGTGATGCATATTCTAATGATTTACGTTACTCATCCATTTTTGAGTCATTTATGAGAGAGCGAGAGAGAGAGGAAAGAACAAAAGAGAGAGAGAGAGAGAGACAGGGGGAAAGAATAGGGGTGACCGTCAACACACGGGTCTGCGTCCATGCGACCTAATCTTTCGGCATGTCCGGGTTCTCAAGAACAACAGGAGAAGGACAAAGCCAAAGCCCGCCGGCCTTTCGAGGGCTCAGGCACCGGACACGGTTTGTTGGGGGTCCTTGTACCCTTCTGCTACAGATCACGACAGATGAGTGGTCGAGCGTTGGAGGGAGGCCAGTCGGGCGCCGAGCCCGGACCGACGGCCCTCGTCGAGCATCTCTCCACGTCCTTGGGTGCTCGAAGCTTGAAGGTTCGAGGCCTTCCGGCTCTTGCCGCTGTCACGATGGAGAGGGTGACGCAGTATGTGGGGACCACCGCCCCAACAGTCCAGGAATCACATTGAGTGGTGTCGGGCAATGCAACACCTAACAGCACATAACCGGAAAGCACACATACACAACAATATATGTCTTTATTACATATTATTGTCACATTTTTCATATATCGTACAGACATACATTGCAGCAGAAGATAAGAATACACTCACGAGCTATAGCCTACGCTAAGCAAAATGAAGCCATCCTGCCCGCGGATGCTTCACACTAGCACCACACCAAACCACAGTGGCGTGCAGGGTTCCAAGTGAGACCCACACCCCTCATTGGGTGCTGCCTCGCTCGGATCACCTTCCTCCCTAACGTTGCCTTAGGCAACGTCACCTGCAACACAATGGATCAACAAACCGTGAGCTTATGCTCAGCAAGACTGAACCGTAAACCTACACATGGAACTCTAAATGCTGGAAATAGAGGGCTGAGTATAGAAGTTTGCATAAACGATGAACTTGAGCTAATAGAGAGTCCATACTTCCAGTTTTTAAGAAATTGTGAGACCTATGTGTGCTGAATACATTGGCTTTGACAATAAAAGTTTTGAATACTATCAAAACACCTTTTTAACAAGGTCCGACTCTAGGTCCGAGCTCCTACAAGGTTCGACGATAGGTCCGACATAAGGTCCAACTTGCTTTGTCTAGGTCTTACTTATTTTGGCTAGGTCCGACTTGTTTTTGCTAGCTCCGGTGCTAGTTCTGACTAGCTTTGGTAAGTTCCATGCTAGGTCCGACTAAGCTCTAGTAAGCTCCGACGCTAGGTCCGACTAGCTTTGGTAAGCTCCAGTTCAAGGTCCGGTTAGCTTTGGTAATGTTCGGAGCTTGATTGCAATGGTTCTGCTTTTAACTTGCAATGTTTCGAACTTGCTTTACTCTTATGGAAAGTTTGCTTAGTATTATTTTACTAAGTTTTTGGTGTGTTTTGGTGGTTATGGCTGATATCATTTTGCTATGGTTTACAACATGCTTATGTGAGGTGCTCACGTAAGATGTTGTAGTTTCGGAACTAACGAGGGTCAAGTCGAGGACTTGTGCTCGGAAGTATTGGTTGTTTATTCATGTGCAGGTATTGCTTGAGTTCAAGACATGGCTGGTGACGGGATCCATTGAACTAGTCTTAGGGAGAAGATGAGGTTCAACAACCAAGTTCTGGAGGAATTGTGGTTGAGTTGATCGGGAGGTTGCGCAGTATGTTTGAATCAAGAACAATGCATATGAAGGTATCTTGGACATCGTTGGAAGATGTTTGCACGTGTGCAAGGAGTGCATGGACGTGGCTGCATGGTTCCAAGGCGTGATGAAGAGATGTGGACGTAAAAAATTGGTCGGAAAGGTTCAACCGACTAGGTTATGGACTCAGGCTGCGGCTGAGTCATGTTTGACTCAAATATGGAATGTTTTGAGTTGGATATGATAGGATTTCGTGTGTGTCATGAATTTGAGTTGTTTTAGTAATGTTTGGGACGTTCCTAAGGTGTTTGGAAGTCTTAAGATTGCTTCTATCTGCGTATAGAAGAGTCTTGAGCAGTATTGGAAAGTTATAGTTTGAATCCAAGTAGGAGTAGGAGTCCTAGTTTAAATTGGATTGGCCATAGAGCTGGTTATATAAGTAAGGGAGGCCAGAGCTCGTGGTGCACGACTTTGGGGCTGTTCCTCTTGTGTTTTGATAAATAAAAATCGTATTCTAAAGGAACTTTTGTGCCTTGTTCGTCCGACTTGTTTCAGACAAGTTCTTCTCGTCGAGTTTCTGTTCAGCACTACCTTACTTCGGTGGTTTTATCGTAACTTGAGTTTTACAGATCCAATTGATGTGAATCTTTTTGGTTTGCCTTCACAACTTGATTATATATCATCTGTGAAAATTTCACAGTCATTGAATTTGTGGTTTCTGATCTACATGAGTTTCTTTGCAGTATTCCAGAACTTTTGTTCTTGCGTAGGACAGATTGATCTTTGTTCGATCTTTCGATCGTAACTTGAGTTTCTCTCAACGGATTTTCATGATTCTTGTTGTGACGTCTTCGTGACTTTATTCTATACAATCTATAATAGTTTTGTCACAGTTGAGCACGTTTAGATTAGTCGCACACACGGTTTCTTTAACAGATTGGTTTTCTGCTGAGGGCTGTTTTGTTGCTTCCGCTGAAAAGTTTTTATCTACCATTCACCCCCCTCTGGTAGCTTTACACGTGTACTTCGATCCTACAATTGGTATCAGAGCCAGGTTGCTATAATCTTTGTGATTTGCATGTTTTTTGACTAATCATCATGGAGAAATACTCCGCCAAACCTTGTGTGTTTAGTGGTATTGATTTTCTGGTTTGGAAGGCACGCATGGAAGCTTTCATCCAGGCGCAAGGCTTTGCAATATGGGAAAAGGTGTACAAGCCTTACGATGTGCCTTCAAACGATCAAGTCATGGCTACAAACATGAGAGATGTCGACAACAATAACAAGGCTCGGAACTTGATCATACAAGGACAAACTCAGAGCGACTCTGACCGTGTTGCACACCTCCGATCGGCGTACGATGTGTGGAGAGCACTTTGTGACTACCACGAAGGATCCAACACAATTAAGGAGGTAAGACAGGATATGTTCAAGAAAGAATACATGCGCTTTGAGATGCAACCCGGTGAGTCCATTGATGACCTCTTTGCTCGCTTTAATAAAATTCTCAGCAACTTGCGTAGCGTCATTGTTAATTTTTCAGATGCTGAAAATGCTAGGCAATTACTAAGTGTATTAGACATGTCAATTTGGGAGATGAAAGTAACATCCATACGTGAACCACTGTCATGAGTACTCTTACATTAGATGTGCTTTATTCTAAGCTAAAAACTCATGAAATTGACATTATATCACGTAAGAACCCAAATAAGACTATTGCATTTGTCTCACAACGTGATATGCCTACCTCCGGCCAATCATCTAGCAATACACTTTCTTTGCTGTCTTCACTAACCCTGGAACAGATTGAGGAGTTTCCAGAGGAGGAGCTAGTACTTCTTTCTACTAGGTTCTCAAAAGCATTGCAAAATGTGAGAACTAGAAGGAGAGGAAGCTCCGGACCTCAATGATGCTTTGAATGTGGTAAGACATGACACTTTCGTACATATTGCCCTAACCTTTCAGGTCCTTCTAACCGTGATGAAAAGCAGAATAAAGTCAAGTCCTCTTTTGGCAACACCAAAAGAAAAAGAAGGGTTTTACAGGACGCAAACTGATAAATAGTTTCATCACCGCACTTCAAGAACTTGGCTCGAGTGATGTAGATATTGGAAGTGATGAAGATGAAGATGATCTGGCAAACTTGTGCTTCATGGTGGGCAAATCAAAATCAAGTATGGAGGATGCAGAACACAACAGTGACAACAAAGAGGTATGTCCTACTTGCGAAGAAATGTGTGATGCTATTTCTCGTGCCACTATTATTGTTAATAAAAAGGACAAAAAGCTTAGGGACTATGCTGTTAAAATTGAGTCACTAGAATCTGAAATTAATCGTTTAAAATCCTTGATTCCGAGTGATGATTCTTGTTCCTCATGTGATTTAATATATGAACAATTGTCCTCTCTAAGAAGTGCACACACCTCCACACTTGATAAACTTGAACTTGAAATCGAAAAGAACAAAAAGCTTGCTGCACTTAATGATAAAAACTTGAAAGATGCTTGTTGTTCTACAATTGATTTGCATTGTTCTACTTGCGATGATCTTGATAAGAAACTACAAGATGCTACGAAAGAAATTTATATATTGAACAATGCTTTACGTTCTCATGAAGTTAAATATTGTTCCAATTGCAAATTAAAAGGAAAAACCTCATGTGAAAATTGCCTTGATCTATCAAATAAACTTGATAACATGCATAGGACATTAGATCGGTTTTGTAATAGGAATAAGAACCTAAACTTGCTGCTGAATTCTTCCAAGTCTTTCAATGATAAAACTGGTTTAGGTTTTGATTCACATGCTCATGCTAAGGAACATCCACCTAAAATTGTAAAATTATTAGGAAGTGGTTTGATTCAAACAGTTCCTAAACAAAAGAAGTCGTTTTTAAACCTGCAGGAGTGTTGCCACATTCGGGTTCAAATAAGCATACTGCATGCTCATCTAGACATGAACACAAAGTTAAATTTCATTGTACCTATTGTGGTAGAGATGGTCATGTCATAGATTTTTGTTATAGACTAGCTAAACAACATAAAAAGGAAAGAATGCAAGCTAGATCTTATAACTCTCATGCAAAATTTGCTGCACATACTAAACCGAATGTCAGGAACATGCAACCTGCTGTTATGAGTCAGAAATATTCGAAGTTTACCTCTGGAGCTTCAGTTTTTGCCTCCGGAGCTTCAGTTTTTGCCTCAGGACCTTCTGTTTTTGCCTCCGGAGCTACTGATTTTCGTGCTAAACAAGTAACATCTCATAGGTCAGTAGTTAAGAACAAAAAATCTCAAACTTTGACTCATAAACCTGCTGTTTTATCTCAGCTTTCGCATGTTATTCCTGCTGGACATCGTGTGACTCAGTACTGGATTCCTAAATGCATTTTAACTAACCCTAGTATTGAGTCATCGATGTATTGTGCTTCTATGTAGGTTACACGCTTGAGGAAGGAGAACATTTGTATTGTGGATTCAGGTTGCTCACGCAACATGACCAGTAACAAAGAATGGTTCTCCTCTCTCCCTTTTGTGTCACATGTAGAGAATGTTACTTTTGCCAATAATTCTTCAACTCCTATTATTGCTAAGGGTTCGGTTAGAGTAAATGATCACTACACTTTGAAGGATGTGGCACTTGTCAAAAATTTTAAATACAACTTGCTTTCTGTTTCACAATTGCTAGATGAAAATCTAGAAATTATTTTCAATAAAAACTGCTGCAAAGTTGTAGGTTCAAATAGTGAGCTTATTTTTAACATGTCTCAGTTTGAAAGAGTTTTTAAAGCTGATTTTGATATGTCTTCCTCTAAGCATAGATGTCTAGTTGCAAATGATTCCAAAGATTTATATTTTTGGCATCGTAGACTTGGTCACATAGGCTTTCATCATCTCACGCGTGTTAGTGCTCTTGATCGCATATGTGGGCTGCCTAAGCTTAAAGGGGAAAAAGAAATTGTGTGCTCTTCTTGTAGACATGCTAAGATGGTTGCAGGTTCACATGCTACTCTCACAATGACCATGACAACTGAACCGGGTCAACTTTTACACCTTGACACCGTAGGACCTTCACGTGTTCAATCCTTCGGAGGTAAATGGTATGTTCTTGTGATTGTTGATGACTATTCTATATACTCTTGGGTTTACTTTATGGCATCTAAGAATTAAGCTTTTAGTCACTTTAGAACTTTATTTCTTAGATTATCAATTGATCACCCAGGATCTTTAAGAGCAATTAGAAGTGATAATGGAACTGAATTTAAAAATCAATCGTTTGATCACTTTTGTGCTGAAAATGTAATAGATCATCAATTTTCTTCACCATATGTACCTCAACAAAATGGTGTTGTAGATAGAAAGAACAGAACCTTAGTTGATATGGCTAGGACTATGCTTGATGAATATCAAACTCCTAGTAAATTTTGGGCTGATGCAATTGCAACCGCTTGTTATGTCTCAAATCGTGTTTTCTTGCGTGCTAAGCTAGGTAAAACACCATATGAACTCAGGTTTGGACATAGGCCTAGTGTACACTTTAGGGTCTTTGGTTGCAAATGCTTTGTTAAGAAACATGGTAATCTTGATAAATTCGAAGCTAGATCTTTTGATGGCATGTTTCTTGGTTATCCATCTCATACTAGAGGCTACCGTGTGCTTTTACTTGATACTAACAAAATTGTGGAGACTTGTGAGGTTTCTTTTGATGAAACTAGCCCAGGTACTAGTTCAAATATTGCAGGTCCGTATCCATATCCGCAGGGGGAGAGTATTTTCGTTGAAGAAGAGGAAGAAGTGGTGCTGCTGCCCGAAAATTCAGCAGCTAATGACATTGTTCCAGCTCGTGATCTTGATTCACAGCCAGCACCGACGACCACCATTGCTGGTCTAGATCCTCCTCACTTCACAAGCTAATATATTTGTGATGAACATGAAGAAGAAGCTTGTGAAGTGTCCACTCCCCTCTGGATTCTCAAAAGTCATCCTCCACAACAAATTATTGGAAGCCTGCATGAACGAGTTACAAGATCCAGATTTTTTGACTCCAATTCTCATGCTCATTCTGCTTTTGTTGCTTCTTTTGAACCCAAAGATATATCACACGCACTCACTAATGAATCTTGGATTATTGCCATGCAAGAAGAGTTAGAAAATTTTGGAATAAATAATGTTTGGAAACTTGTACCTCCACCTCAAGGTCACACTTTAATTGGAATTAAATGGGTGTTTAAAAATAAACAAAGTGAGGATGGGGTTGTGGTTAGGAATAAGGCTAGGTTGGTTGCTCAAGGTTTCACACAAGTTGAAGGTTTAGATTTTGATGAAACTTTTGCTCCTGTTGCTAGATTAGAAGCCATAAGAATTTTGTTAGCTTTTGTTGCATCTAAAGGTTTTAAGCTATATCAAATGGATGTGAAAAGTGCTTTTATTAATGGCTACATAGATGAGGAGGTTCATGTCAAACAACCACCTGGTTTTGAAAATTCAAATTTTCCTAATCATGTTTACAAACTGTCCAAAGCCTTGTATGGTCTCAAACAAGCCCATAGAGCAAGGTATGATAGGTTAAAAACATTCTTACTTGAAAACAAGCCCATAGAGCAAGGTACTTCTGGTGCTTGTCATTTTCTTGGTAATTCACTTGTTGCCTGGTTCTTTAGAAAACAAAGTTCAGTTGCACAATCCACAGCCAAATCTGAATATGTAGCTGCTGCTAGTGCTTGCTCACAAATTCTTTGGATTGTTCAAACACTTAAAGACTATGGGGTTGATCTAGATAGTGTTCCACTGTTTTGTGATAACACTAGTGCCATTTGCATTGCTAAAAACCCCGTGCAACATTCGAGAACTAAGCACATTGACATTAGGTATAACTTTCTCCGTGATAATGTCGAAAAAGGGAACATTGTGCTTCACCATGTAGATACCGAACAACAATTGGCTGACATTTTTACAAAACCTTTGGATTTCACTCGTTTTTGTTACATTCGTAGTGAAATAGGGGTTATGCATCCTCATGGCTTAAATTGAGGCAGAATTTTGAAACTTGGGAAGTCTATGTGTGAATCTGAAATTAAAATAATATGAGCATAGTATTTCATGCATATATGACTTTGTGATTCCTTTTTCATGCTGAAAGTTCTTACTACATTACTCATGTTATACATTTTGTAGTTTTTACCATGTCTATTAATTGGAATAATTACTTACACTAAATCTGATCATGGTCGAACTTTCTTGCTGTTTTGAACTTGTTGCATGCTCACAAGTGCTTTTAATCATAAAGAATTAATCAAGTAATCAACTCACATGTTGAGCTTTTATGTTCAAATAAAAAATAAGAAAAGATCAAGAGAATATGCATGCATCGCACTTCTTCTTTTGAGATGGCTTACCATTGCACTTAGATATGAACTTGAAAGGAGTTGTGTATGACTAAAACCATGCCCTTAAGCTTCTGACTGTCAAATGACATAGGCTTGGCCTGGTTGGTTAGAATAAGGCTGATGCTGCATATAATCTCTTGCAAATTTCATAAGATCAAAATTTGTGCTTTAAATGATAAATAAAATGCAGCAACAAGTGTCATGTTTTCAGGTCTTGAAATAGTTAAGTTTGTGAGATCATCACTTGCTTAAATTGAAAATTACACTTGATCTCTAGCATGGCTTACACTACTTAAGTATCTCATTGATGTGATAGTGTAAGTTACTTGATAGTATGATTTCGATGAGCTTTGTTTTATATGTATATGTTATAATGTGCTCATAACAAATTAAAATTTCTCTTTTGTACCTTGCTGAATACATTGTCAAAGGGGGAGAAATTGATCACACATTGCACACATTAACAAGTGTTTTGGCACGATTCTTCTCAGGGGGAGAATTTTTGGTATTTTTGTTTTTCTTCTCATTTTATTTATGATTTACAAAGGGGGAGAAATTTTTTTCAAAACTTTTCATGTGAATAAGCAAATGTTCGGATTTTAAGTGGTGTTGCCAATGCATTCATAAGGGGGAGATTATGAGACCTATGTGTGCTAAATACATTGGCTTTGACGATAAAAGTTTTGAATACTACCAAAAAACCTTTTTAACAAGGTTCGACTCTAGGTCCGAGCTCCTGCAAGGTCCGACGATAGGTCCGACGTAAGGTCCGACTTGCTTTGTCTAGGTCTGACTTATTTTGGCTAGGTCCGACTTGTTTTTGCTAGCTCCGGTGCTAGGTCCGACTAGATTTGGCAAGTTCCATGCTAGGTCCGACTAAGCTTTAGTAAGCTCCGGCGCTAGGTCCAACTAGCTTTGGTAAGCTCCGGTTCAAGGTCCGGTTAGCTTTGCTAAGGTTCGAAGCTTGATTGCAATGGTTCTGCTTTTAACTTGCAATGTTTCGAACTTGCTTTACTCTTATGGAAAGTTTGCTTAGAATTATTTTACTAAGTTTTTGGTGTGTTTTGGTGATTATGGCTGATATCATTTTGCTATGGTTTACAACATGCTTATGTGAGGTGCTCACGTAAGATGTTGTAGTTTCGGAACTAACGAGAGTCAAGTCGAGGACTTGTGCTCAGAAGTATTGGTGGTTTATTCATGTGAAGGTGTTGCCTGAGTTCAAGACATGGCTGGTGACAGGATCCATTGAACTAGTCTTAGGGAGAAGATGAGGTTCAACAACCAAGTTCAGGAGGAATTGTGGTTGAGTTGATCTGGAGGTTGCGCAGTATGTTTGAATGAAGAACAATGCATATGAATGTATTTTGGACGTCGTTGGAAGATGTTTGCACATATGCAAGGAGTGCATGGACGTGGCTGCATGGTTCCAAGGCGTGATGAAGAGATGTGGACGTGAAGAATTGGTCGGAAAGGTTCAACCGACTAGGTTATGGACTCAGGCTGCGGCTGAGTCGTGTTTGACTCAAATATGGAAAGTTTTGAGTTGGTTATGATAGGATTTCGTGTGGGTCACGAATTTGAGTTGTTTTAGGAATGTTTGGGACGTTCCTAAGGTGTTTGGAAGTCTTAAGATTGCTTCTATCTGCGTATAGAAGAGTCTTGAGCAGTATTGGAAAGTTATAGTTTGAATCCAAGTAGGAGTAGGAGTCCTAGTTTAAATTGGATTGGCCATAGAGCTGGTTATATAAGTAAGGGAGGCCAGAGCTCGTGGTGCACGACTTTGGGGCTGTTCCTCTTGTGTTTTGATAAATAAAATTCATATTCTAAAGGAACTTTTGTGCCTTGTTCGTCCGACTTGTTTCAGACAAGTTCTTCTCGTCGAGTTTCTGTTCAGCACTACCTTGCTTCGGTGGTTTTATCATAAATTGAGTTTTACAGATCCAATTGATGTGATTATTTTTGTGTTGTCTTCACAACTTGATTATCTATCATCTATGAAAATTTCACGGTCATTGAATTTGTGGTTTCTGATCTACACGAGTTTATTTGCAGTATTCCAGAACTGTTTTTCTTGCGTAGGACAGATTGACCTTTGTTCGATCTTTCGATCGTAACTTGAGTTTTTCTCAACAGATTTTCATGATTCTTGTTGTGACGTCTTCGTGACTTGATTCTCTACAATCTATACTAGTTTTGTCACAGTTGAACACGTTAAGATTTGTCGCACACGGTTTCTTTAACAGATCGGTTTTCTACTGAGGGGTGTTTTGTTGCTTCCGCTGAAAAGTTTTTATCTACCATTCACCCCCCTATGGTAGATTTACACGTGTACTTCGATCCTACAGAAACTTTTATAATCCTCACACAATTTATATCGAGACTCCACAATCAAACAAGAAACACATCTCGATGCCACTTGCCCGAGGCGAAGGTAAATTTAATGAGAGCTATCCTAGACCAATACATACCTTGCGCCATCAACATCGGGACTCCACAATCAAACAAGAAACGCTTTGTCTCGATGCCACTAGCCTAAAGTAGAAATTAAATTTAGTGGAGGTATTCATCATCCTTCATCTCCAATATGAGGATTAATCATGAAGCATATTTCATTTCCCCCAGTTTCTTACTACGTCACGACACAAAGTACGAGTATGCTCACTACTGCGAGCGACGGTGATTCGAATAAAAAATACCCGGATACATGACACATACACCCATCCAATAAAGGTGATAAACCAATCCCCTCAATGCGTATGTGGCAACATTTTACACGACACCCACATGTCGAATCGGTCCCACCGACTCAAAGTAAGTATCACTACGGCAAACCCTCGTAGTGACAACTTTGCTCTCCTTTCAGCATCTGCATGGGATGGTGGGGATTGTCTCGATACCCAGGTTAACATGTTACATCGGTTTTCTGGGTCCCATATGTCCAGTATGCATCCAGTACAAGATCAAACTTGTCCAGCAAGGCCGCACACGAGAACGGTCCTCAATTGACTCAGACTTGGGCTAGGATCACAGGACCACGTCCTTGAGCCCTCCATCCATGATTCCTGATCACCATTCCTCAATTAAGTGGATCATTTCCCAACCCTTCCGATTGATCCCCCTTAATCTCTGTCCACGAGTAGGAAACAGCCTACTCGAGTTATACCTCTTTAATTCACTTTTCCTAACTTGATCATAGCAGTTATAATTACGTGAAAGCCTAATCTAACCAATACTCCAGGGATTTAATGGGTCTTGCATGTGGAGTGCCATACAACCTAGACTTAATTCGAAAATAACAATTCTAGACATTATAAAGTGTATTCAATTATAAACTTTTGATATTTGATTCAAACCGGGGCTTGCCTTAGTGTTGATCCTGACTCATGTTTATGTCAATAGAATTCAAGTCAGCAGCCACCGAAGTCTTCTCGAGATGTTTCACTATCGAAATGATCAAATAACGATGTGTCAGATTATGAATTAATGTCATATATAAACTACAGAATCAAAATGAATGAAGACAGAGGAGCCTATGGTTGAAATATTTACAGGGGCTTTCTAAAATCATTATAGTAGTATGCTAAAATTTTCAGAATTTTCTGAGGAAGGGATGGGCCACAAAAATTCTTGGAACATTTAACCTAATTTGATTTACAGAAAATAAACCAGACCTTCTCACATGGAATAAGGTGATATTATGAGAATTATGGACCTAATGGTTTCTAGGAAAATTTGTTCCAAAATTTTCCAAGCCTTTTGCTGGGCAGAATTGCTTGGTGAAGCTTATTCTATTTTCTAGAATTTGATTCTGTGATTTTAAGATCATTTAATTAACCTGAGAAAACCTACCGATTAAGCCCTCTTAATCAGCTCCAAAATTCCTAATTCTTTTATTGGAGATCAGTAACTAGGAGAAGAATTTTCTGACAAAAAATGGGAATATTTCATAAAGGAACATTACTGGAATTACTCACTAAAGGATTATCAAAAAAGAATTCTACAGACAATCCTAAGCATTTTCATAGCAATAATTTTGTTTCTCTGCAATGTACTCGTTCTAATGATCCCAATGAAATTTGTCTCACTATTTTTGAAGCTCCCTACCCAAGTTCAGCATGTTTAGCTCCTTAGTAGAATTTAAATTCACGGGGTCAAATCGAATTCTAACTAGGGTTTCAAATTCGATATTTCGACTACATGCAATAAAGGAAACCTATCCGTAAAGGAATTAAACCCGGCAATTCAAATACGAGCACAAGCAAGGTTTAACTCTCCGCTATTCAAATTCAGTTTGTAGAACGTGCTGCAAAATTTGAATTCAAATTTTTGAAACCAATGTTGTGTGGTGGGACCCGCATGTCATTTGAACGGAGAACCCTCAGTTTTCTTTCTCTGCTAGCTCGCCACCGAGGCAGCCACAAAGCTGCTTCTCGTAACTTGCTCCCGAAGGCAGGAAAGTCAACGGTTTATTGAGCCTTGGCCACAGCAGCTGCACAAAGGAATTGGCTTTTCGCTGCCTAACACGATCAACTCCCCAGCTCTTCACTCCCTCGCGCACGCAACAGAGAAAAGATCCACTGGCGCCCACCTTCTCTCGGCTCCCATCGCCGATCACCTCCTGGCATGTTTTACGCCCGGCTGAGCATCTCAGAGGCTGCACCGATCTCTTTTCGACGTTTTCCAACCCTCCTCAGGCCGTGGCCGGCCGTCTACAGCCGGTGCCGATCCATTCTTCCTCTGGTAAAAAACAAAGCGACGCCGCCTCCTCAGCTACACGTCGCCCGGCCGTCTCCGAGCCTCCCCGGCGCGAGCAAAACCACACAAAGGTGCTCCACAAAGTCTAGCTACTCCTCCCGCGGTCCTTTTGCTCTTCCCTGTTGCTGGCTAGCCGGAATTCGGGCTTTACCGCCGGCGCACGTGAAGAACCGACTCTGTCAAATTCTTGAAATTCTTCCAAACCACTTGATCAATGTTCATGCAATTCAATCCACAGCAACCTTGAGCCCAGGGCATAATGCTCCTGTAAAGGGGTGAAATTGGCAGTACCAGTGAAACTGTCCAGAGTACCCAAAGGCTGTGCATAGTTTCTGTACTGATTTGGATTTTACTTATAACTTCCTGTATAAGGATTGTAAAATGTGAAATCTTACAATTATGGAAAGCTTACGAATCATGTTTTAACTTTGTAATTATGAGTTGAGTCCATATACGTTTCTAACTCTATGGAAAGTTGACTCAAAGTGAGCACGTTCAAGGGAGGTGCTGCTTAAATTCCTCCACAATTTCTGTCAACCTTGGAAGCTCATAACTTTGGATATAGAACTTAGTTAGAGGCAAATGGCTATGTTCTTTAAAGGTACTTAGGTTATCTACAACTTTGGTATTTAACCCAAACCATGAAACTGTTGTTTGGACAACAGAAATCTGGTTTGTTTGAGGACCGGTAAATCTGAGACAGAGTGACCAGAACTGTGATTATTCCAGTTATTCTTTAAATCCTTGCTGTTAGTTGAATCAGTTTGCGCATAAATCATTTTGCTTACATGTTAAGACTTCATTATCAGTGTTTCACTACTTTGTTCATGGAATAAATCAAGTGATAGTGTTGAGCTGATAATTAACTCTTGCAATTGCAAAATGGTGCGAACTTCTTCTATGGGTGAAGTGGGTGGTTCCAGTGGTGGTGGTGGGGATAACTCTCCACAGCGGAAGCAGCGAGCTCCGCAACAGCAGCAGCCACCAGGACCTTCACCTACGGTCACAATGGAGGACATTCTGTCTGCCATGACGGGTGCAAGAGATGAGCGAACCGACTTGCTCCGCACCCTTGTGATGAATACATCCTGTCAAGGGGGATGTCAAGATGAAGACTTTCGCCAACCGCAAACGAGTTCCTACGTTGAGTTCTTGGCGACTCAACCACCGGTTTCCATTGAAGCCCAGGATACTATGGTGGCGGATAGCTGGATCCGTACCATTGAATCTAAGTTCGGGTTGCTCCAATGCACCGAACATCAGAAAGTCTTATATGCGGCGCAACAACTTCACAGGTCCGCCAGTGCATGGTGGGCAAATCAACTCGCCTCCCTACCAGCTGTACATCATTTCACATGGACGGAATTCCGTAAGGAATTTCTTGCTTATCATGTTCCTTCCAGAATAATTCAACGGAAACTCGAGGAGTTTCTAGTCTTAAAACAAGGAGGGAGGGATGCATACTCACATTCACGAGTGTTCAACAAACTGCCACAGTATGCGCCTGAATATGTGAACAATGAGGCACAAAAGTGCAAATGGTTTTTTCGCAGCCTCCATCCCAAGCTAAAGGAAAGACTCATCTTAGCAGATCGAAATAACTTCAACGAATTGATGAGTGCTGCCATCATGGTTGAAGATGCTCAGCGAGAAGTTCAGGCTGAGAAAAGAAAGAACATTGTACCACCGGATAGTAGCAATATTGCTCCTCAGAAATACCGGATGGTAGACAGTATATTGAACTATCAGCTGATGCAGCCGGCTAGACGACTCCAACAATATTCGAGTCATTCATCTCAATATTCTGAATTTGGACAGCTGCAACAATGGTATATGCAGCCGCAATATTCTGTTCCTCAAGCGTTCATGCTGCAACAGAATTCACCCAGGGTCCATACTCAGAGTAACATAGAACCGGCTGAGAAACCGTGCTTCACGTGCGGTTATTTGGGTCACATCAGCTGGAGGTGTCCAGAAAGGATACGGCACCGGTGAAATACACCAGAACAGGGTATAAATCAATCCTGTGCCCAGCTCCAAGGAACAGCACCAAAGGTCGGGTGTATCTATCATACAGCTCTAGAGGATGTGCTGGAAGGTGCACTGTGCTAGCGGGAACGTTCACACTCAATGAACTACCCATAGTGATTTTATTCGACTCTGGAGCCACACACAATTTCATCAGCAGATTATTTGTGTGCAAAGCTGAGCTCTCCACCACTACACCAAAAGATCACTACCTTATCAGCTCCCCCGGGGGGAATATAGCTGCTAATGATGTAGTGATTAAAGCACCCCTGTGCTTAGGTGGGAAGTTATACCCCACAACACTCATTGTGTTAGAGGGGCAGAAGATCGATGTGATACTAGGAATGACAAGAATGAACTACCATGGAGCTGTTCTTGACATCTGTCCACATATTGGTCAATTGGACTCTCCGTTCTACGGTCTTCAAACACTCGTACTTGAAGACGTGGATTCTAAAAATCCAGTTATGTACCACAGTGTGACCATAAAATTGGAGGATATTCCAGTGGTCCGTGAGTACCCAGATGTGTTTTCCAACGATCTTCCAGGAATGCCGCCTGAAAGAGACGTGGTATTCAAGATCGAGTTAGCACCGGGAACCACACCGATATCTCGGAGGCCGTACAAAATGTCTCTGAAAGAATTAGCTGAACTGAAAGAGCAGCTAAAGTACTTAATAGACAAAGGGTTCATCAGGCCAAGCTCATCACCATGGGGCTGTTCAGCCCTCTTTGTGAAGAAAAAGGATGATTCCCTTAGGTTACGTGTGGATTATCGGCCGCTGAATGTTGTGACGATCACAAATAAATATCCACTGCCATGGATCGATATTTCATTTGATCAGTTAGTGGGTGCCAAAGTATTCTACAAGATGGACTTGAGGTCCGGGTATCATCATATAAAAATCAGAGCGGGAGATATACCAAAGACGGCCTTCTCGACTAGATACGGGCTCTATGAGTATCTAGTCATGTCTTTCGGGCTAACGAATGCACCCGTACATTTCATGTATCTTATGAATTCTGTATTCATGCCAGAGTTGGATCAGTTTATCATGGTTTTCGACGACATTCTCGTATACACCAAATCGGAGGAAGAGCACGCCAAACATCTCCACATTGTGCTCCAATGATTGCGAGAACATAAGCTGTATGCCAAATTCAGCAAGTGTGAATTTTGGATCAGAAAAGTACCATTTTGAGGCCACATTATTTCAGCGGAGGGTGTGGCCGTAGATCCAACCAAAGTTGAGCAAGTCCTGAAGTGGGATTCTCCAACATCTGTTCATCAAATCCGCAGTTTTCTAGGACTAGCGGGCTACTATCAGAGATTTATTCCCAGTTTTTAGAAGGCTGCTAAGCCCATGACAGAATTATTGAAGAAGAGAAGCAAGTATGTATGGACGGAGGACTGTGAAGAGGCATTTCAAACTCTGAAGAAACATCTCACAACAGCACCGGTTTTAGCCCAACCGGATACAACAAAGCCATTTGATGTTTATTTGATACTTCAGGCATTGGACTTGGCTGCGTCTTAATGCAAGATAGACGCGTGATCGCGTATGGATCTCGTCAACTCTGAAACCACGAACAGCACTACCCTACTCATGACCTAGAACTCGCTGCAGTGGTGCTCGCGTTGAAAATGTGGAGGCACTACTTACTCGGAAATTTAGTGCACCTCTACACCGACCATAAGAGCCTCAAGTATATATTCACTCAGAAGGATATCAATACAAGGCAGCGGAGATGGTTGGAGTTAATCAAATATTATGAACTTGAGATCCATTACCATCCATGCAAAGCTAACGTGGTGGCTGATGCACTCAGCGTAAGTCCAACGTGAATAACTTGTCAGTTATTCCGGACGAAGAAGAGGAACCAAGCTTGAGGGCGATTGTGTATGGGGCATTGTATAATCTTGCTCTTGTGCCTACCAATAGAGAGGAGATAATACGAGCCCAAAAGAGAGATAAGGGAATGTGGAATATACGGGCAAGAATTAAAGAGGATAAAATGAAATGCTTCCGGGAAGATGATTAAGGTGTGTTATGGTTTAACAACCGTATTGTGGTACCCCGGAACATGAAGCTAAGAAAGAAAATCTTGGATGAAGCTCATATGTCCAAGTACTCGATACATCCAGGAAGCAATAAGATGTATCAGGACCTCAAGACAAAATTTTTGTGGACTTGGATGAAGCGAGAAATTGCCAAGTATGTATCCGAGTGTGATTTTGTCGGCGGGTCAAAGCTGATCATATAAAGAAAGCGGGAATGCTGCAACCATTAAGTATTCCGCCATGGAAGTGGGAGGACATCAGCATGGACTTTATTGTTGGACTGCCTCTCACGTTTAGAAAGCATGACACCATTTGGGTGATTGTTGATCGGTTAACAAAATCATCCCACTTCATCCCAGTAAGTACGAGATTTGCAACTAAGCAATATGCAGAGTTGTATCTCTCAAGAATCGTGTGCTTACACAGAGTCCCCAAAACCATTGTATCCGACCGAGGTTCCATATTCGTGTAAAATCCCTAAAAAGTGGTAGCAAGAAAAATTCAGCTCGTGTACACTTAGGAAAAATGTGGGGAATTAAAACTTTGAATTATAACGGTGTAAGTTCAAAGTGAGGATTTATACTTCCCAAAAACTTCCAAACATGGAGATCTAAATTCATAACTTGGATCCTCATAGTCCAAATATTCAACCTTCCAAATTTCAGCTCATTTGGAGGAGTTTCAATATTTTATTGGGATTAAAAGGAGAAGCCCTCTAATCTGAATTTCAAATTCAGTTTCAAATTCCAATTTCCTCAATTTGCAAATTTGGTTCCACAAATGTGTTCTCCACATTCGATTTAGCAGCCATGCCAAAAATCAGAAATTTTGGAGTTGGTTTGCTAGGTTTTGGAACAATGAAAAAGGGAGAAATTCAAATTCCATTTCAAATCCAAATGACCATATTCAATTCAAACTCCACAACAAAATTCAAATCATTTGAATTCAACTTTTCAAACCTTAACTTTGAGGCAAAGTATAGCCTTAAATGTTGAGTAGCTGGGGGATAAATATCAGTGGAAAAATTGGATTAAAAATGAGGAAGTGGGACCCAGGGGTAAGCCTCACAAAGGGGCTACCGCCGCTGCTGACTTCGGTCGAACAGCGAGAGCTCGACAGCTCCCACTTGCAACCCGCGCCCGAGGAGCACCGCGCCACCTCCTGATTTTCCCGGCTACATGATCATCCGTCCGTGCCACAGCCACAGCGCATTTTCCTTTGCCCTCTCGGTCGTCAACCGACGTGCTTCCCAGCCCTCTGCTCGAGCGCACGAGCAAAACCACCGAGCTCCACTGATCGGCTCGGGTTCCCGCTGTTGATCGTCTTCCGGTGACACCAGCGCCTACCTGAGCCACCAGCCATCTCCGCCGGAGCCTCCTCGACGTCTTCCACCGGTCCTCGGCCTGTGGCTGACCGTCTGCACCGGCACCGAGCCGTTCTGCTCCGAAGAAAACAGAGCACGACGCCGCCGCCTCGGTTCCACGTCTTCCAGCCGACTCCGACCTTCCCAGCTCTAGGAAAACCACCCAGAGGTGTGTCATGGAGTCTAGTTTCTCACAACGACGTTCTTTTGTACTTTACCACCGCCGGCTCGCCAGAATTTAGAGATTTCCGACAGTGCACGTGGAGGACCGATTGAGATAACTTCGGGAAATTCTTCACAAACTTGGGATCATCGGGTCTTCGGCCTTAGACACAGCTACTAGATCCCCTAGCGCCCTCCCACATTGAAGCACGATGTAACACCCCAAATTTTTAGTCAAGATTCAAATTTTGGATTTAGAACCATAAACCATGTTCAGAGGGGGATTTAAAAATTTTTGGACATGTTGCATGTTTTGCAAAAATTCAAATTCAAACTGGAATTCAAATTAGACTCAAAACAGAAAAGAAATGGAAAAAGAAAAAGGAAAACCGGAAAAAAACTGGCCAGTGGGCCGAAACCCCAGCCGGCCCAGCTAACCCCCCCGCGCAGCCCGCCTCGCGCGCGCCGCGCTGCCCCTCGCTGACGGGTGGGACCCGCCTGTCATCCCTAACCCCGCGACCCCGGACTTCTCCCCGCGCGCGCGCGATCGCAACCGATCGGGAAACCGCGTCCCGCAGCCGAATTCTGGAACCTGAGGACTCTAACTCGATCACAACAGAACCACCGCCCTCCCCCGGCTATAAAAGCAACCGATCCGATCAGTTTTTCGCACGCGATCGCCGATTTTCACTCCGGTGAGCACTGAGACTTCGCCGGTGAATTCTGGCCGATCTAAGCTCGGAAACTCTGATCTAACTCGTTGGTCTTGATCCACCGCCTCCGGGGAACTTTGCAGGTGCAGAAAACCCGAAGACTTACGGTGCAAATCCAGCTCCGACGAGCTTCGCCGTGGTTTTGCCTTGGACCTCGCCGCCGATCACTTTCCAGGACCCCCGAGCTCGAGAAAACCCCCGAGGTGAGATCCCTGACCTCCCCTCTACCGATCTAGGCCATAAGATCACAGTTCTAGGCAGAATTCTCGAGGATCCGAAAGTTTCCGGCGAGATCGCCGCTTCCCGCCGCCGTGCGCCGCCGGCAGCGCCGCCCGCGCTCGATCAGAGCGACGTGGCCGCTTGTGCGCCGTTTATTTTAAATCGCACGGTAGACTTTAAAACCCCGCGTACCGGTTCGATGTTATAATCTCAGCCGTCGGTTTAAAATCAGACGGTCCACGTCAGCCCCGCGTTATAAAGACTGGAATTCTTACGTGCTACACCCTGGGGTTCTCTGGAATTGAGAGCTAGCCCCGGAAACTTCAGATCTAGCCCCTGGAACTCCAGAAAATCATGTAAATTCATTTAAAAATCAGTTTTAGCCCCTGGACTTAATAGAAATTAAGAAAAACACCTCTGAAAAGTGTAGCTAGACCCCTGGAAATTATGAAAATGATATTATAGACCCTGTAATGGGGTGAATTCATTATTTTAGCTCTATTTAGTATTTAATTTAGAAAATTGAGTATGTAACTAGTGTTTAAATATTAAAAAGGGGGACAAACATAATTGTCAAATTTATTAAAAACTTTCTCAGTACTTAGAAAACTTTGGAGTGAGATAAAAATATATTTTTGGGCTGAAATAAATCTGTTTCATCTATTATTCACATTTAATAGTATAGGGACACATTTTTAAGTAAAGAATAGTTAAAGGAAAATAGGGAAAATAATTATGAAATAGTATACATCAGAAGCCAAGGTCAAAATATGATCTTAAATTATTTAGGACCAGAACCTAATCTGTTTAGGTAGTGTGTATTACTAATTTAATAATAAAATGCACAATTATGCATAAGAATGTAAATCTGAAAATATAGAAACTAGTAGATGATAAATGGAGTTTCTAAAATACAAAGAATTCAGTTTAGGGATTGATAGAAATTATGAAGGCACATATGGAGAAGAAAAATACTTTTCATACATACTTGGTAGTTTAATATATAAGGAATTTATTTAAAACTGAAACACACATATATACATATATGTATATATATATATATATAGTATGTGAGTATAAATATGAGCACCAAAGTAGAAATCATACACATATAAATAAAAGTGTATGCAAGCCCCAAATCAACACACATAAAGTAACCACAACACATATAATGGTAAAGAACTTTCATAAATATGAATGTGTGGTTTGTATGAAGTGGAAGTGTGAACTATGTCTTATGATTGTTGTTTTTCTTTTGCTATGTGTGATGGTATGAAGTAGAACCTGCTCAAGAACAAGTTATTCAATTCCAAGACCAAGACTACCCATTTCAAGAGCAGCAAGAAGGAGGCAAGTGTCCTTGACCACTTTGATCCTATGATAGGATGTGTAGATAGAATTATTTGCATTGTCAAGTTAAATATGAAACCCATGCTAGGAAGTTTCCCTAGAATTGCATTACCTTGTTTCCTTGAAGCTTGGGTTGGGATTTATTTTGTCATGTCATTTATACACATGCATATGCTTAGCCATGCTTAGAATGGGATATTTGGGACATGAGATCATCAGTTTATATTATTATACTCTTGAATGAGATATTGTGAGTTATGTAGAGGTAGGGATCAAGGCAAGTTGGATGTTTTGGTTGTGTGCTGGGTGCACGAGACTTGGGTTTGTGTTTAGTACTTGCCTGGATCCTAAGGACCGGTTCATGGAGCATATAACCCGGCTTTACAGTGCCAACCACATGCTGAGATGGGGCAGCTTAGCCAATTAATTAGGTGTATCCCCGGCGTAGTATGGGTGTGTTGGATGGTGCGGGGAGTAGGTGTCAGCTGGACTACCATATGAACCGCAAGGCTCAAGAGGGGGCCACTGCAGCGGGGTTGGAGCCTCTTGTATGCTGTTAGGGGTGAAACCTCAGTGGGCCCACGCTCGTCGGGAATCCCTTTGTAAAGGCTTCGTAGTGATCTCTTGGCCACACACCTGGGAAGTGTGAATGTGGTTCGTAGCCACTGGCATAATGGAGGTTCTTTTAGTCCACCCGGCAACGGGGGATGAAATCACTACTTGTGGGTACAGTGGTACAAACTCTGCAGAGT
Organism: Neostapfia colusana; assembly: GCA_030760725.1. Classification (NCBI taxonomy): domain Eukaryota; kingdom Viridiplantae; phylum Streptophyta; class Magnoliopsida; order Poales; family Poaceae; genus Neostapfia; species Neostapfia colusana. Next base: position 45,957,153 of record JASWHV010000008.1, on the reverse strand, counting down.
CAAAATTGTCTTGACAGCCGTGCTCACGGTTAAGAGCGGCCTGGACTTATTCATGATTAGAGAATTGATGGTTTTGGAAGTTAAGCGGGGAGCTTAACGTTGGAAATGATGATTATGGTTATTGATTTATGATGATGGGATGGGAGATTTGGACCATTTCACCTGTGTAGTAATGTAGGTGCTTAATAAGCTAAGGTGATAGGTATTAATTGCATAGTGCTATAACCATGAGTTCAACCTTTCCTTGTTCTAGCCATGCATGTTATAATTTTCCCACACTTGCTGAGTACCATTGGTACTCAACCTTGCATATTTGTTGGTTTATATTGCTGCTCAGGTCAAGATAATGAGATGGTGTATAATGACCAAGATTTTGGACCCGAGGAAGGTTTCTAGGTTCATGAAGACCCCCGGGCAACACCTGTGATGGAGCCCTAAAGAATAATATTCCGCTGCTAGTTTATTTACTTGTGATGAAGCATTAGTGTTCATTGAGACATTTGTGATGTAAGACTTATTTATATTCGACACCTGGCTTGTAATAAATGATGCTTCACTATTTGTCATCACATGTATGAGAAAATGATCCTGGCATACATGTGATATTCACTTGGTTGTTCTTCGGAAAAACTGGGTGTGACAGAGGTGGTATCAGAGCCAAGGTTGCCCGTAGGAACGTGGACCTAGGTAGAAATGGACGTATTTAAGGGCCCTATTTTCTTAAAAACTATTTTCCAAGGTGTGGGTGAAAAAGTGTTATCAAAGGAGTCATTTTCTTCATCTTACCCCAACTTTCATTCAAAAATAGGATTTTTGTTTGAAATTTTATCTAACCTAATTTTAAATTCTTTTGTTTTAGATGGTTCGCATGATTCGCACCGCTCGTAAATCCACGGGAGGGAGAGTTCCCGTAGTTGCCCTTGCTGAAAGAGAGGAGAGTCGTCCAGTGACGTACCTTTCCTACGGATTGGCAGTAGGAGATTTGTTGCGCCGTCTTCGACGTATGCTCGAAGCCGCCGGCAATACGGGCAAGCTCATCATCCACTATAACTCCACCAGGACCATCCGTGAGAAGAGGGAAGAATGGAGTTCGGAGATGAGGATTATACACGAGAATCAGCTGCTTAAGATCCACCACTCTCCAGCTTGTCGAGCAACACAAGTTGACGCGGAGAGAGATGTCACTTGGGAGGCCATCACCTGCCAGAGCCACATCTATCGTCGCCACTTGGACAAAACTGAGTACATGTATGTCCTCCAACGTGAGAGTGGTACCACGGAGTACAAGTACCCACCGGTGCAGCAAGGGACTTCCCATGAGCACATGGACTTGTGCTTGGAGGATGCTGCTATGCTCAGCACTCGGCTGCAGGAGTGTCAACAAGAGCTTCAGGATGTCCGAGATACCCTGAAGGAGACGGAGGCATTGCTGCGAGCTTGCTTAAAGGCGAGAGAAAGAGGAGATGGGAATGAACTGTGTGTCACCGTAAGTGATCCATGGACCCCTGACTCCCCGGATCGCCGAGCAATCAGGCGTCGTCGCACTTCTCCACCAGCAGCCTCCCCACCCAAAGCAGAGTCAGAAGGTAGCCGAAATGAGGAGGAAGATCCCGAGGAGCCAGCTCAAGAGGATGAGTAGTGTAGAGTCTTTCCCCTAGCTAGCAAGAGGTCGAGTAGTCGAGTCGTTACGTAGTTAATGGTGTGATAATGCTTGGTGTGTGACGTGAGTTGTGGAAGCCATGAGCAATTGTCCACAGCCTCGTCTTCAGATTGTTTGCTTTGGTGTGTAAACCCACAGGAAATAATAGTGCCTTTATTGGGTATGAGATATAAAACCCTCGTAAGATTTAACAAAACTTCAACACTTCAAAGTACAAACAAGTGAAAGTAGTAAGATGATACCAAATGCTCTCAAATTAACATTTGTGATTCTGCCAGATGGCCGGAAGAGGAAGAGGACGTGCTGCCAACCCCGCCAACAACAATGATGAGGCATGCAACTCTCATCTTTCTGGAGGCCAGAACCGGGGTGGTCGCCGTGAAGAAGTTGATCCTCTCCACCAAATGCTGGAGAATCAAAATCAGCTCATCCAGAACTTGACTCAAGTAGTAGCCAACTTGCATCAAGTTCCACCTCCACAAGCTGCACCACGCCAACCAAGGTTGAGTGAGTTTCTAGGAACTCAACCTCCAAAGTTTGCAAGTGCTGCTGAACCTCTGGAGGCAGATGATTGGCTGAAGACCATTGAAAGTAAGATGAGAATCATACAATGCCAAGGGTATGAGAGGGTGCTGTTTGCCTCTCATCAATTGCAGGGACCTGCTGCTGATTGGTGGACCGCCTACGTGGCCGCCCATCATGACCCTGAGAGCATCACTTGGGAAGAGTTCAAGCGTAGCTTCCGCAACCATTACATCCCAAGAGGTGAACTCAAAAACAAGAGGAAAGAGTTTTTGGGACTGCAGCAGGGAAACATGACGGTGAGGGAATACCTCACTAAATTCACTCAACTATCCCGTTATGCTCCACGAGACATAGAGACAGATGAGCAGAAACAAGATTGTTTCGTGGAAGGACTTACCGCAGAGATGCAGTGTGCGATGTCCTCAAATGAGTATGAAAGCTTTCAAAAGATGGTGGACAGAGCATTTGTGGTGGAAAGGAAGCTGAAGGCCCTGGAAAATGAGAATAAGAGGAAGGCTGGGTGGTCACATCAAGCCTCAGGAAGCAACACCCGCCCACGTATGATGCAGCAACCTACGGGGCAGACGAGCCGTGCTGCGGTACCCTATTCAGCACCAAGAGGGTACAACCCAAACTACAGGCCTCCCGCAGCACCAGCACAGCCGCAACGTCAGTTTGTACAACAGCCTCGCCCCGCATATCCACCTCGACCAGCAGTGCAAGGACCCCCAAACCAACCCCAAGACAACAAGGGCCAAGCATCTAAAATTGGGGTGCAATGTTTCAGCTGTGGTGAAGTGGGGCACTACGCCCATAAGTGTCCAAAGAAGAAGCCCACGCAGCCACAGCAGCAGAACGTAATAAGAGGACGGGTGAACCACGTCACTATGGAGGAAGCACAAGAGGCACCCGACGTGGTAGTTGGTAAGTTTCCTGCCAATTTACACCTTGCAACTCTGCTGTTTGATTCTGGTGCTACCCATTCGTTCATTGCTCAAGGGTTTGTTAAGAAGCATGACCTAGCAACCACACAAATGAACCATATGCTAGCGGTAAATTCTCCAGGTGGAGAAATAAGGACAAGACAAGTGTGTCCCAAAGTGAACTTAGACATTAATGGGGTAGTATTTACCGCTAACCTCATAGTGATCGATTCACAAGGGATAGATATTATTTTGGGTATGGATTGGTTGACCAAACATAAAGGAATCATCCATTGTTCGACCAGAACGGTGGAACTAACTCACCCTAGTGGCACAAGAGTAAAGTTCATAACGATACACGAGCCTAGGAGGGACATTAAATTAAATCAAGTGGAGGTGAAAGTTGAGGAAATCAGGACTATCAGGGAATATCCAGATGTTTTTCCGGAGGAGTTGCCAGGAATGCCTCCCGACCGTGACGTGGAATTCGCAATTGAGCTAGTACCGGGAACAGCCCCGATATACAAGAGACCTTATCGAATGGACTCCAAGAAGCTAGAAGAGCTCAAGGATCATTTGAGGGAATTGACGGAAAAGGGGTATGTTCGCCCTAGTTCCTCACCATGGGGAGCTCCGGTAATATTTGTGCCTAAGAAAGATGGAACTCAAAGGTTATGCGTGGATTACCGTGCCTTGAATGAGGTGACCATCAAGAACAAGTATCCATTACCCCGCATTGAAGACTTGTTTGATCAGTTGAGGGGAGCTTGCGTGTTCTCAAAAATTGATCTCAGGTCGGGATACCACCAACTCAAGATAAGGCAATCTGATATTCCCAAGACAGCTTTCGTATCTCGGTACGGACTATATGAATACACTGTCATGCCTTTCGGGCTAACCAATGCCCCGGCATATTTCATGTACCTCATGAACAAGGTATTCATGGAATATCTGGACAAATTTGTGGTGGTTTTCATAGATGATATTCTCGTTTTCTCCAAAGATGAAGAAGAACATGAGAAACATCTAAGGTTGGTGTTACAGAGGCTGAGAGAACACAACTATATGCCAAGTTGAGCAAGTGTGAGTTTTGGCTGAAGAGAGTTCCCTTTTTAGGACATATAATCCCGGAGGGAGGAATCTCCGTAGATCCCGCCAAAATCGAAGATATCCAGAAGTGGAAAACCCCTGAAAATGTCGGGGAAGTTCGAAGCTTTTTGGGATTGGCTGGATACTATCGACGATTTATTGAGGGATTCTCCAAGATTTCGAGACCTCTCACCAAACTGTTGGAAAAGGGAATCACATTCACCTGGACGCCACAGTGCGATACGAGCTTTCAGGAGCTAAAGAAGAGATTGACAACAGCCCCCGTGTTGGTTATGCCAGATATGCAGAAGAATTTCACGGTGTACTGCGATGCCTCTGGAAACGGGTTGGGATGTGTTCTCATGCAAGAGGGACATGTCGTGGCATATGCATCCCGGCAGCTTCGGAAGCACGAGAAGAACTATCCTACACATGACCTAGAACTAGCTGCAGTGGTACACGCGTTGAAAATTTGGCGGCACTATTTGATGGGAAGAGGACAGAGATATATACGGATCATAAGAGTTTGAAGTACATATTCACACAGCCAGATCTCAACCTTAGACAAAGGAGATGGTTAGAGCTAATCAATGACTTTGATGTAGGCATCAACTATCATCCCGGGAAAGCAAACGTCGTGGCCGATGCCTTGAGTCGGAAAGTGCAGGTCAATAAGTTGAGCTTGAAGGATATGCCTGCAGAATTGAAGGACGAGGTTATAAGGCTCAATCTATGTCTAGTAAATAGTGGTGAAGCCATCGCCATGGAAGTGGACTCCACACTTGAGCGAGACATACGCGAGGGACAAAAGAATGATGAGAAGATACAAGAGATCAGACAGCTCATCAAGGAAAATAAAGCTCCTGGTTTTAGAGAGGATGAACAAGGAACGGTGTGGCACGGGAAAAGGATCTGTGTGCCAGAAGTAAAGGAGATTCGTAAATTAATTTTGAAGGAGGCTCACGATTCCGACTATTCCATTCATCCTGGGAGTACGAAGATGTATCAGGACCTCAAAGGCAGGTATTGGTGGTATGGCATGAAGCGAGATGTCGCGGAACATGTTGCCCTATGTGACACATGTCAGTTGGTGAAAGCAGAACATCAACGACCCGCGGGATTGCTGCAACCACTCAAAGTGCCTGAATGGAAATGGGAAGAAATCAGCATGGATTTTGTCGTGGGATTGCCTAGGACCCAATCCAGGTATGATTCAATATGGGTCATTATTGATAGGCTAACCAAGGTAGCTCATTTCATTCCGGTGAAAGAAAGCTACAGCGGATCCAAATTGGCAGAATTATACATGTCAAGGATTGTGTGTTACCATGGAGTGCCAAAGAAGATAGTGTCGGACCGAGGGACACAGTTCACCTCGAGGTTTTGGCAAAAGTTGCATGAAACCATGGGAACCCATCTGAACTTCAGTTCTGCCTATCATCCCCAAACTGACGGGCAGACGGAGAGAACCAATCAGATTCTTGAAGATATGTTAAGGGCATGTGCACTTAAAAACAATAGGAGTTGGGACAAGAACCTACCGTATGCGGAGTTTTCCTATAACAACAGTTATCAAGCTAGTATGAAGATGTCACCGTTTGAAGCTTTGTATGGAAGGAAGTGCAAAACTCCCCTATTTTGGAACCAAACAGGAGAAAGTAAAGTGTTTGGTCCCGAAGTGCTACAAGAAGCCGAGGCAAAGGTGAGGGAGATTCACAACAACTTGAGGATAGCACAGACACGCCAGAAGAGTTATGCTGATGTACGAAGAAGAGAGCTCGTTTTCAACGTGGGAGACTATGTTTATCTCAAGGTGTCCCCTATCAGAGGACTTCGTCGGTTCAAGGTGAAAGGGAAGTTGTCACCTCGATACATCGGACCCTTTCAAGTTTTGGAAAGAAAAGGCGAAGTGGCGTACCAACTAGAGTTGCCGGTTCATCTGTCGGACGTGCACGATGTGTTCCATGTGTCGCAACTCAAGAAATGTCTGAGGACGCCTGAGGAGGTGTTACCCATGAATGAAGTGGATGTAGCTGAGGATTTGTCTTATGCCGAGCAACCATACAAGATTTTGGAGACGATGGAACGCCTCACCAGAAATAAGAGAATCAGGATGTGCAAGGAGCAGTGGAAGCATCACTCAGAAGAGGAAGCCACCTGGGAACGGGAAGATGAGCTTAAGGCACAATTTCCGGAATTGTTTTCTTAGAAACACCAATCTCGAGGACGAGATTTCTTTTAAGGGGGGTAGAGCTGTAACACCCCAAATTTTTAGTCAAGATTCAAATTTTGGATTTAGAACCATAAACCATGTTCAGAGGGGGAATTAAAAATTTTTGGACGTGTTGCATGTTTTGCAAAAATTCAAATTCAAACTGGAATTCAAATTAGACTCAAAACAGAAAAGAAATGGAAAAAGAAAAAGGAAAACCGGAAAAAAACTGGCCAGTGGGCCGAAACCCCAGCCGGCCCAGCTAACCCCCCCGCGCAGCCCGCCTCGCGCGCGCCGCGCTGCCCCTCGCTGACGGGTGGGACCCGCCTGTCATCCCTAACCCCGCGACCCCGGACTTCTCCCCGCGCGCGCGCGATCGCAACCGATCGGGAAACCGCGTCCCGCAGCCGAATTCTGGAACCTGAGGACTCTAACTCGATCACAACAGAACCACCGCCCTCCCCCGGCTATAAAAGCAACCGATCCGATCAGTTTTTCGCACGCGATCGCCGATTTTCACTCCGGTGAGCACTGAGACTTCGCCGGTGAATTCTGGCCGATCTAAGCTCGGAAACTCTGATCTAACTCGTTGGTCTTGATCCACCGCCTCCGGGGAACTTTGCAGGTGCAGAAAACCCGAAGACTTACGGTGCAAATCCAGCTCCGACGAGCTTCGCCGTGGTTTTGCCTTGGACCTCGCCGCCGATCACTTTCCAGGACCCCCGAGCTCGAGAAAACCCCCGAGGTGAGATCCCTGACCTCCCCTCTACCGATCTAGGCCATAAGATCACAGTTCTAGGCAGAATTCTCGAGGATCCGAAAGTTTCTGGCGAGATCGCCGCTTCCCGCCGCCGTGCGCCGCCGGCAGCGCCGCCCGCGCTCGATCAGAGCGACGTGGCCGCTTGTGCGCCGTTTATTTTAAATCGCACGGTAGACTTTAAAACCCCGCGTACCGGTTCGATGTTATAATCTCAGCCGTCGGTTTAAAATCAGATGGTCCACGTCAGCCCCGCGTTATAAAGACTGGAATTCTTACGTGCTACCCCCTGGGGTTCTCTGGAATTGAGAGCTAGCCCCGGAAACTTCAGATCTAGCCCCTGGAACTCCAGAAAATCATGTAAATTCATTTAAAAATCAGTTTTAGCCCCTGGACTTAATAGAAATTAAGAAAAACACCTCTGAAAAGTGTAGCTAGACCCCTGGAAATTATGAAAATGATATTATAGACCCTGTAATGGGGTGAATTCATTATTTTAGCTCTATTTAGTATTTAATTTAGAAAATTGAGTATGTAACTAGTGTTTAAATATTAAAAAGGGGGACAAACATAATTGTCAAATTTATTAAAAACTTTCTCAGTACTTAGAAAACTTTGGAGTGAGATAAAAATATATTTTTGGGCTGAAATAAATCTGTTTCATCTATTATTCACATTTAATAGTATAGGGACACATTTTTAAGTAAAGAATAGTTAAAGGAAAATAGGGAAAATAATTATGAAATAGTATACATCAGAAGCCAAGGTCAAAATATGATCTTAAATTATTTAGGACCAGAACCTAATCTGTTTAGGTAGTGTGTATTACTAATTTAATAATAAAATGCACAATTATGCATAAGAATGTAAATCTGAAAATATAGAAACTAGTAGATGATAAATGGAGTTTCTAAAATACAAAGAATTCAGTTTAGGGATTGATAGAAATTATGAAGGCACATATGGAGAAGAAAAATACTTTTCATACATACTTGGTAGTTTAATATATAAGGAATTTATTTAAAACTGAAACACACATATATACATATATGTATATATATATATATATAGTATGTGAGTATAAATATGAGCACCAAAGTAGAAATCATACACATATAAATAAAAGTGTATGCAAGCCCCAAATCAACACACATAAAGTAACCACAACACATATAATGGTAAAGAACTTTCATAAATATGAATGTGTGGTTTGTATGAAGTGGAAGTGTGAACTATGTCTTATGATTGTTGTTTTTCTTTTGCTATGTGTGATGGTATGAAGTAGAACCTGCTCAAGAACAAGTTATTCAATTCCAAGACCAAGACTACCCATTTCAAGAGCAGCAAGAAGGAGGCAAGTGTCCTTGACCACTTTGATCCTATGATAGGATGTGTAGATAGAATTATTTGCATTGTCAAGTTAAATATGAAACCCATGCTAGGAAGTTTCCCTAGAATTGCATTACCTTGTTTCCTTGAAGCTTGGGTTGGGATTTATTTTGTCATGTCATTTATACACATGCATATGCTTAGCCATGCTTAGAATGGGATATTTGGGACATGAGATCATCAGTTTATATTATCATACTCTTGAATGAGATATTGTGAGTTATGTAGAGGTAGGGATCAAGGGAAGTTGGATGTTTTGGTTGTGTGCTGGGTGCACGAGACTTGGGTTTGTGTTTAGTACTTGCCTGGATCCTAAGGACCGGTTCATGGAGCATGTAACCCGGCTTTACAGTGCCAACCACATGCTGAGATGGGGCAGCTTAGCCAATTAATTAGGTGTATCCCCGGCGTAGTATGGGTGTGTTGGATGGTGCGGGGAGTAGGTGTCAGCTGGACTACCATATGAACCGCAAGGCTCAAGAGGGGGCCACTGCAGCGGGGTTGGAGCCTCTTGTATGCTGTTAGGGGTGAAACCTCAGTGGGCCCACGCTCGTCGGGAATCCCTTTGTAAAGGCTTCGTAGTGATCTCTTGGCCACACACCTGGGAAGTGTGAATGTGGTTCGTAGCCACTGGCATAATGGAGGTTCTTTTAGTCCACCCGGCAACGGGGGATGAAATCACTACTTGTGGGTACAGTGGTACAAACTCTGCAGAGTCAAAACTGTCTTGACAGCCGTGCTCACGGTTAAGAGCGGCCTGGACTTATTCATGATTAGAGAATTGATGGTTTTGGAAGTTAAGCGGGGAGCTTAACGTTGGAAATGATGATTATGGTTATTGATTTATGATGATGGGATGGGAGATTTGGACCATTTCACCTGTGTAGTAATGTAGGTGCTTAATAAGCTAAGGTGATAGGTATTAATTGCATAGTGCTATAACCATGAGTTCAACCTTTCCTTGTTCTAGCCATGCATGTTATAATTTTCCCACACTTGCTGAGTACCATTGGTACTCAACCTTGCATATTTGTTGGTTTATATTGCTGCTCAGGTCAAGATAATGAGATGGTGTATAATGACCAAGATTTTGGACCCGAGGAAGGTTTCTAGGTTCATGAAGACCCCCGGGCAACACCTGTGATGGAGCCCTAAAGAATAATATTCCGCTGCTAGTTTATTTACTTGTGATGTAGCATTAGTGTTCATTGAGACATTTGTGATGTAAGACTTATTTATATTCGACACCTGGCTTGTAATAAATGATGCTTCACTATTTGTCATCACATGTATGAGAAAATGATCCTGGCATACATGTGATATTCACTTGGTTGTTCTTCGGAAAAACTGGGTGTGACACACGACGCATATCATCTTTTCTACAACCCTAGCGACGAGAATCCATCGCCGCCGGCTGAAACAGTTCGGTTTACCGGCGTGCTCCTATTTGTGGGCGTTTTCAGCTCCGGCTAGGGGCAGCATCATGTTCTACGTGCTCCAAGAATGATGTACGGCCCCTTAGATCATCGGTTGAGGCTTGGGACGTGCGGTTCATTGCCGGCGCCAAGCCACCGAGATGCCTCGCCGTCGCCGATGAGTTTCCCGGCGGTTTCATAGCCCGAAACCATGCCAGGCTACTTGGCTGTGATCCGAGGGTGGTGTAGCACGAAACCGTAGGGAGAATGGTGGAGAAACGGGCAAGAACACGGCACGCCACTGTTGGGTCCGGCATGCGCGCGCGGGGGCCTGTTGAGAGGTTGAAGAAATGTCTGACAGTGGGCCCCCTGTTTAGTCTCTGTGTAAATTTCCAATAGAAGGTTATTCGGGTTTGAAAAATCCATAACTTTGTGTAGAAAACTCCGAAAAGGGTGAGACCAATTTTGTTGGAATCCTCATTAGGAGTACTTCACAGAGAAACAAATTTCTTTCTATGAAAATTCCCAGGAATTTCTGTAGGATTGTTTTTAGTGAAAACTTTAGAGATTTATTCCAGGAGGAATTCTTTATGAAACATTCCCAATTTTGGTCAGCAAGTCCTTTTCATAGTAACTGATCTTCAATAAAAATTTGAGCTTCATTGGAGTTCATTTGGTAGGCTAAATTGCTTCCAAAGTTCAGCCTTTATTTGAAAATTTTAAATTTAAACAGAAACTTTTCAGAACTCCTGTCCAACTTCAAAAATTCATATCTCTCTGTTGGTAGCTACAAAAATGGTGAAACAAATTTTGTTAGAACCATGGAGACTTACCCTAATCAGATCTTCCACTGTTAGCTATGTCAAAGCTCCTGATTTTTGGCTCAAAATTCAGAGAAGCCTTGTACTTGTGGGAATTTTGGAGACCACAATGTGCAATGACATTTCCCCAAATTTTGCTCAGATCACCTTAGAGAGTCTAGTCTTTGCTGTAAAAAGCCCAAAGCCAATTAAGGATCCTAAATAGCAGTAGCTATGAATAGAGGTTCAATTCTTATAAATCCTTAATACTTATACATATATTTTGCTACATTTCATTTAGTGACCGAAGTTGAGGATGCACTGGAGCCCTTGGATGTTCTCCCACCAGAAGCTGACTTTCTATTTAACTCGCAACCAGGCAAACCCCGGTTAGCACTTAAGTACCTTTTATAAAGTTTTTCATTTGTATCACTTATGTCTAGGTTGAAATGTATGCATTAGAGATAGGGTGATTGAAACCCCACTTGCATAGCCTTTTTAAATCCTGTAAAGGGTTGGGTAGTTTACAAACTCGACGAGTAGAGAATGCCATGCTAATGTTTAGGATCTTAGTAGAAGTCGAGTGGTTGGAAGCTACTCGCGAGATAGTATTTATCCCACGGAATGAGAAGAGGTAGAAACTGGCTTGAGTTGTGAAAATGAGACCCAGCAGGGGGGATAGGATGCAGTGAGCAGAGGTCTCACGTGCGTATCCCTGTTACCATCGGTTGAGGACCGTCCGTGTGTGGCCCTGCTAGACAAGTATTGAACAGTACCGGATGCATACTAGCATATGGGAACTAGGAAACTGATGTAATTGGTTAACCTGGGTGCCAAGGCTTACCCAACCGTAAATAGCAGTGGGTTGAGGGTAGCAAGGTGTAAATCTGCCGTTGGGCACAGTCACGCTCCACGCGGAGACCTCCTGCCCATTACGGATGGACCGGTTCGGCATTTGGATTGCCTTTGAAAGGTTGTCGCATACAACAGAGTAGGAAGGGGTGTGGAATGACGCTTATGAAAGTGGGTGTATGTGATGTGTTATCCGGGTGTGTCTTGATTGCAATCACCGTCCCTCGCGGTTATTTGAGTACCCTCTTGTTCACTGCGCTGTGACGTAGTAAGAAGTGAAATAAGCCAACTGAATATGCTGTATTGAACTATTAATGTCTTGAAACCTTGTATGCTGTAGTTATAGAGCTAATTAAGTTTATATTCAACTTTGGGCATCACCACATCAGAGGAAAGCGTTTCTTGTTTGATTGTGGACTTCCGATGTGAGGGCTGCCTAAGGCTCATTAAACTGTTGCTATAAAACTGAAAGTAAGGATCAACATGTAGGCGTGTCTTTATTGCAAAGTCCTTTTTCCTATCTTACACATCCTTGCATGTAGAGTTCCATTCCTAGGGTTGTCGGTTAATCCTTGCTGAGCCATCATGCTCACGGTTGCAATATTTTGAGTTGTGTGCAGGTGAGAGTTATGAGGAAGGTTCCGAGGACTAGGCGATGCCCCCGTCAGGGTACACGGCCGAGCTGGAGCCCTGCACGCCACCGTGATCTCCGGTTCCATACTGCTAGCGTGTAGCGTCCCCGGGCTGGACAGATACACTTTTGCTCAGTTAGAATGAGAGAGTGTTAATAAAGAATGCTTCCGCTGTATAATTATGTTTTGTAAAAGACTTCCGCTGTTTTATATCAAATAAAAGTTTGTATGTTGTTCTTTAATTCTTTTCCTGTATGCTGTTGGGTGCCGCATCGCACGGCACCACCCTCTGCGATCCTGGAGTGGGTGAACCACGGGGTGGTCCCCACAATTCGTTGCTCGTTTCTGGGAGAAACTACATAAATATCTGGGAACAAAGTTACTTAGAAGCTCAGCATACCATCCTCAGACCGACGGTCAGACAGAGAGAGTGAATCATATTCTAGAAGATATGCTGAGAGCATATGCCATAGATCATGGAAAGAATTAGGATGACCATTTGCCATTAGTGGAGTTTTCCTACAATAATGGTTATCAATCCAGCTTTAAGATGGTACCATACGAAGCGCTCTATGGCAGGAAGTGCCGCACACCACTCAATTGGTGTGAATCTGGCGAGAGGGTGATTTTCGGCATTGATCTTGTAAAAGATGCCGAAGAGCGGGTCCAGCTTATTCAAGCAAACCTCAAAACCGCTCAATCTCACCAGAAAAGTTATGCGGACAAGCGACGTCGACCCTTGTATTTTGAAGTCGGAGATCCCGTCTATCTCTCCGAGTATCCCCGAGGAAAGGAGTTCATCGATTCGGGTTCAAGGGAAAGCTAGCTCCTCGTTTTTTTGGTCCGTTCATTATTACAAAACGGTGTGGACTGGTAGCCTACCGTTTGAGGCTACCAATATAATTGTCGGGCATACATGACATCTTCCATGTCTCACAACTGAGAAAGTGTTTGAAGGAGCCGACGGAGGTTCTTTTGGAAGACATAGAAACATTACAACCGGATCTCACCTACATCGAGAAGCCGGTACAAATCCTCGATGAAAAGACTCGTGAAACAAGGCGTCAATCGTTGCAGTTTTACAAAGTATTATGGAGTAACCACACCGATGACAAAGATACATGGGAGAGCGAGGATTTTCTCTGGATGAATTGGCCAGAATTGTAATTGAACTATCACCAGTAACAATCTTCTTCCATCTCATTCTTTTTACTAATCTCGTGATGAGATTCTTTTAAGGAGGGAGGATTGTGAAAAAAAACCCAAGTTCAGAATGTTTATCTCCTTAGTAGAATTTAAATTTGCGGGGTCAAATCGAATTCTAACTAGGGTTTCCAATTCGATATTTCGACTACATGCAATAAAGGAAACCTATCCCCAAAGGAATTAAACCCCGCAATTCAAAAGCGAGCACAAGCGAGGTTTAACTCTCCGCTATTCAAATTCAGTTTGTAGAACGTGCTGCAAAAATTTGAATTCAAAATTTTGAAACCAATGTTGTGTGGTGGGACCCGCACGTCATTGGAATGGAGAACCCTCAGTTTTCTTTCTCTGCTAGCTCGCCACCGAGGAAGCCACCGAGCTGCTGCTCGTGACTTGCTCCCGAAGGCAGGAAAGTCCATGGTTTGTTGAGCCTTAGCCACAGCAGCTGTACAAAGGAATTGGCTTTTCGCTACCTCACACGATAAACTCCCCATCTCTTCTCTCCCTCGTGCACGCAACAGAGAAAACATCCACCGGCGCCCGCCTTCTCTCGGCTCCCGTCGCCGATCACCTCCTGGCGTGTTTTACGCCTGGATGAGCATCTCAGAGGCTGCACCGATCCCTTCCCGACATTTTCCAACCCTGCTCAGGCCGTGGCCGGCCGTCTACAACCGATGCTGAGCCGTTCTTCCTCCGGGAAAAACAGAGCGATGTCGCCTCCTCGGCTACACGTCGCCCGGCCATCTCAGATCCTCCCCGGCGCTAGCAAAACCACACAAAGGTGCTCCACTAAGTCTATCTACTCTTGACGCGGTCCTTTTTGTAAGTGCATCTAGGATATCCCTTGTGGGTTTTGGCTAATTGATGACAAACATATGAGATCCTAATGAAACTATTAAGATGATTGTAGGATAAACAAAGTGAACTGGCTCGGCACAGACAAAAAGATGAAAAATAGAGTGGTGCCCGAAAAGGAAGACGTTATTGGAATTTAGAGGAGCAAAGTAGATATAAATGTATAGGTTGTGTGTGACAGAGACACATCCCAAGGGCTCATGACTTTGCGTAAGGGTAAGGGGTTTAAAAATCAACTAAAATCCACTGAAATCCGGACTAGTCCGTTCATGGACCGGACTAGTCCATTTAACTTTCTGAAAGACGCAAACATAGTGCACCGGACTAGTCCGCCTTGTGAACCGGACTAGTCCGGTCAGCTCACTGGAATGCAACCGGACAAGTCCGGTTTTAGACCGGACTAGTCCGGTCATGTCTCTGTTGTCCTCTTTAGAGGACTACGGACTAGTCCATCCAAGCGACAAGACTAGTCCGCTGAAATTTCTGAAACCCCATCTCACATAGCACCGGACAAGTCCGGTTTGTGGACCGGACTAGTCCGGTTAACCCACTGGAAGTAGGCCGGACAAGTCCGATCATATACCGGACTAGTCCGGTAGTAGGTTTAACAACGGTAACTTTTTGGCAAAGCCTATAAAAAGAGGTCCTTCGTCTTTTCCCAAAGAGGACACGACTCATACTGTCAAAAACTGAAACCCTAGCGCCGCCACCTGTCCCAAGAGCCCCAAAACACGTCTCCCCACACATCTAAGGTGCAAAAAGGTGAAGATCAATAAAATACTTGGATTTGGGATTGGGAGACCGTCGTTCCATCGTTGTGAGCTCTTGGGGTTTGATCTCTCTACACTCATATTCTGCATTGTAATCTTTTTGAGTGTATTTGATCAACTTCTCATTGTAATTCTTGTGGGAGCCCTCAACGTGTGAGGTTGCCCCATAAACACGGTGATTACACTTGATAGTGGAGTCAAGTCGGCCTGTGTGGTGACTTGAAGAGGGAAAGGGTTGGGAACTCGGCTCTGTGTGAGCTTCCTCAACGAGGACGTAGATCTCTTGGTGAGATCGAACCTCGGTAACAATTCGTGTCTTTTGTCTCTCATTTATTTTACATCTTGACACATTAGATCACTAGTTTGCTAGTCATTGTTTGATTTCCTTACAAGTTTGCACGTGCATCCATACAATAAATTTAAGTTATAAAAACTGTTGTTCTTATTCCGCTGCTATAAGATTAAATTAGTGAGACACACTTAATCAACTCAAATAATTCAGCACGCCGAACTAGTCCGCCCACACAACCGGACTAGTCCGGTCAGTCAAGTTTCTGATAACTTTATTAAGTGTGCAGGAATTCTTTAAAGGCCTATTCACCCCCTCTAGGCCACATTCAATTGGTATCAGAGCCAAGTTCTCCATCAACGAGACTCACATCTCGGAGAGATCAATGGCCTCTGAGAAGAAAAACGATATCCCGAAGACGAATAACAACGATGAGGAGCAAGAAGCCAAAGCCTTCGATGTGCTGAAAGAAAATCCACATGACGATGATGAAGTGAGACAGCTAAAGACATTACTGAGAAAGAAGTTAATGGCACAAAAGGGAAAAGAGGAAGAAAAGACGATGGGGAGTGGTCATCACGACTACTCCCGGTATCCTTACAACTACAACCGTCTCAATTCAAATAATCATTATCTCTCTATTCCTATGGGAAAGCCCCCACAGTTTGACGGAAGTGACTACACCATGTGGAAGTACAACATGAAGATGCATCTGATATCCCTGAACCCTAGTCTGTGGCACATTGTTTGCACAGGCATCGATATTCCGGACACGGATGATGAACTCACCCCAGAACAAGAACAAGAGATTCACAGAAACGCACAAGCCGTCGCCGTGATCACATCATCACTAAGCAGAGAGGAATTCACCAAGATCGATGGGTTAGAAAGTGCAAAAGAAATCTGGGATACCCTCAAGACAGCTCACGAAGGAAATAGGTCAGTTCGTGAAGCCAAAATCGAAATGCTTGAAGGAGAGTTGGGGAGATTTGCTATTGAAGAAGGCGAATCACCTCAAGACATGTACAACCGGATGAAAGCACTCATCAACAAAATTCGTGCTTATGGAAGTAAGAAATGGACAGATCACGAAGTGGTCAAAAGAATGATTAGAGCCTTCATGCCAAGAAACGTCACACTTTGCTCAATGATTATAGAAAGCCCCGGGTTTCACAAAATGACTCCCGATGAGTCATTGGGAAAGATCATAAATCATGAAATGATGGAGAAAGAGGCTCAATACGTCAAAGACTTAGCCGAGCTCACCTCTTCTAAAAAGAAAGAAGTTGCCCTCAAAGCAACGTGCAGACCCAAACTCAAAGAAACTCGTGAAGACCAAGACGATGGAGATACAAGTGACGAAAGCACCGATCTTGATGACGAAGAAATGGTACTCTTCATCAAAAAGTTCAAACGCATGATGAAGAGAAGACACGGCAACAATTCACATGAAGGAAAAAGCAAGGATAAAGGAAAATCCAAGGCTCAACGCACTTGCTACAACTGCGGAGAGTATGGTCACTTCATGGTGGACTGTACTTATGAGGAAAACAAAAAGAAGAAGGAAACAATATCTCAAGAAAAGAAAAATTTCAGAAAAAGAAGACAAGCCCATCAAGCTCACATTGGGAAGGAGTGGGACTCAAACGACGAGTCCTCCTCCGATGAAGAAGAAGAGATGGCCACTTTCGCAGTCAAGAAACCAACTATGAGAGCCACACTCTTTCCGAACATGGGAGGACGGGACATGAACAACCACACTTGTCTTATGGCTAAGGAAGGCAAGAAAAAGGTTCGACTTACTCCTCCTGTGCTAAATTCCTCCATTGATGACTTTGATAGCTCTAGTGATAATGAAGAATTGTTTAGAGGGCTAAGTAAAATTGCTTTAAAGAAAATGGAAATGTTGTCAAACGAAATCTTTGAAAAGGAGGAACTTGTCAACCGACAAGAAGATATGCTCATCCGTGAGAGGAAGAGATATCAAGAAGTCGAAAAGCTTCTTGAGTTTGAAAGAGAGAAGAATGAGTCACTTGAGTTAGAGCTAGCCTTGAGTAAGGAAACTTACTCAAAGTTAGAGGACTCACACATTGCAATCAAGGAAGAACTTGCTAACTTGTCAAAAGTTAACAAAATCCTAGAGGTGCAAGTTGAGTCGCTCAAACAAAGGGACTCCTCTTCCTCCAAGAGCTCTTCCCACAAAGACATGAGCTCGACAACAGTAAGAACCTGCACTTGCTCTAGTAAGAAGAATGTAATTTCTAATGCTTTAACCCCACATGACATGCATTCTTCTCAAAACGACATCTTTGATAAGGAGAAGATCAAATATGCACGAAGGGCATATATGATCACAAGACCTCCCAATGTCAAAGATGGACTTGGCTTCGACAGGAATAAACACATGTCTACTTTGTAATCATGCTAAGAATAGGATCATTTTTGTTAAAGAAAAATCCCATGAATCTGAGCTACAAACACTGTTCCATACATTTGATGCTTCTTATGTTCTCATGAAAAACAAGTATGGAAAAGTCATTGCTAAATATACAGGGCCACGCCACAAGAACTTGAAAACTTGTGTGTGGGTTCCCATGACTCTTGTGACTAACCTGAGAGGACCCAAGCAAGCTTGGGTACCTAAAACCCAGAAATAATTCTATTTTGCAGGCTTACTCCTCCGGTGGATCTAAGTGGGTGCTAGATAGCGGATGCACAAATCATATGACCGGAGAGAGAGGTATGTTTGTGGAATACGAGTGCAACAAAGATCCAAGTGAGGGTATATACTTTGGAGATAACAGCCAAGGAAAGGTCCTTGGTAGTGGTAACATTGAAATATCCTCTCAACACACCTTATCTAATGTTTTACATGTAGACTCTCTAGATTATAATCTTTTATCAATATCTCAACTATGTGACAAAGGTTACAACTGTTTATTCACTAATGAGGGTGTGACCGTCTTTAGATGAAGCGATGGCTCGATTGCATTCAAGGGATTGTTGAAGGGAAAGCTTTATCTTGTTGACTTCAACAAAGATAAAGCTGAACTCAACACTTGCTTGGTTGCTAAGACCAACATGGGATGGCTGTGGCATAGACGGCTAGCCCATGTTGGAATGAGAAATCTGCAGAAACTTCTAAAAGGTGGTCACATCCGTGGTCTTAAGGATGTGGTTTTTGAAAAAGACAGGCCATGCAGCGCTTGTCAAGCAGGAAAAAAAGTTGGAGCACCACACCCCGCCAAGAATGTGATGACCACCGCTAGACCGCTGGAACTTCTCCACATGGATCTCTTTGGTCCAATTGCGTATATCAGCATCGGCGGTAACAAATACGGTTTAGTTATTGTTGATGATTTTTCAAGATTTACCTGGGTATTTTTCTTGTATGATAAATCAGAAACACAGGGAACCCTCAAGAAGTTCTTGAAAAGAGCTCAAAATGAATTCTCATCAACCGTAAAGAATATCAGAAGTGACAATGGGACAGAATTCAAGAACACCCAAGTTGAAGAATATCTCAATGAAGAAGGTATAAAGCATGAATTCTCGGCACCCTATTCTCCTCAACAGAACGGGGTGGCCGAAAGGAAGAACAGAACATTGATCGAAATGGCGAGAACAATGTTGGATGAATACAAGACGTCAGACCGATTTTGGGCAGAAGCGGTGAACACCGCTTGTCATGCCACAAATCGGTTGTACCTTCATCGACCTCTGAAGAAAACTCCATATGAGCTTCTCACGGGTAAAAATCCTAACGTTTCCTATTTCAAAGTTTTTGGTTGCAAATGTTTTATTCTGAACAAGAAACCAAGGGCCTCGAAGTTTGCTTCGAAGTCCGATGAAGGATTCTTGCTCGGATATGAATCGAACGCCTACGCCTATCGTGTCTTCAACAAGGTGTCCGGCCTTGTTGAAGTAGCGCGTGACGTAGTGTTCGATGAAACTAACGGCTCACAAGTGGAGCAAGTCGATAAGTCTATGCTAGATAAGGAGGAAGCTCCATGTGAAGCGCTGAAGAAAATGGCACTTGGTGATGTCCTACCACGAGAGGAGACACAAGATGAATTTCAACAAGGAAGCAATGATCAAGGGGGAGATCCTACACAAGATCAAGTTGAGGAAGATCAAGAAAATCAAGATGATCATGGAAGCCATGATCTAGGGGGAGACATGACACATGAAGACAATGAAGAACAAACAACTATACAAATTCCACACCCAAGAGTACATCAGTGTGTGCAAAGGGACCATCCTGTCAACAATATCATTGGAGATATTGCTAAGGGAGTAACTACTAGATCTCAAATTGCAAATTTTTGTGAACATTATTCTTTTGTGTATTTTCTGGAGCCATACAGGGTAGAAGAAGCCTTAAGGGATCCTGACTGGGTGATTGCGATGCAAGAGGAGCTGAACAACTTCAAAAGAAATGAAGTGTGGGAGCTGGTGGAAAGACCAAGGGCGAACATCGTTGGAACCAAATGGGTTTTTCGGAACAAGCAAGATGAACATGGAGTAGTGACAAGAAATAAAGCGAGGTTGGTGGCCAAAGGTTATTCTCAAGTGGAAGGTTTGGATTTCGATGAAACCTTCGCTCCTGTAGCTAGACTTGAGTCCATTCGCATTTTATTGGCATATGCTACTCACCATAATTTTAAGTTGTATCAAATGGACGTCAAGAGTGCCTTTCTCAATGGTCCGATAAAGGAGGAAGTCTATGTGGAGCAGCCACCGGGGTTCGAAGATCAAAGTATCCCAACCATGTCTATAAACTGCATAAGGCTCTCTATGGCCTCAAACAGGCTCCTCGAGCCTTGTATGAGTGCCTTAGAGATTTTCTGATTCAAAATGGATTCAAAATTGGTAAAGCTGACTATACACTCTTTACTAAACATTTTGACGATCATTTATTTGTATGTCAAATTTATGATGATGATATTATCTTTGGATCCACTAACAAGTCCTTCTGTGAAGAATTTAGCAAAATAATGACAGACAGGTTCGAGATGTCAATGATGGGTGAATTGAAGTTCTTCTTGGGATTTCAAGTGAAGCAACTGAGAGAAGGTACATTTATAAGCCAAACTAAATATACACAAGACATTCTCAAGAAATTCAATATGGACAAAGCCAAGCCCATCAAGACACCCATGGCCATCAACGGACATCTCGACCTCAATGAAGACGGTCCAAATGTGGACCAAAAGGTATATCGATCCATGATTGGCTCCTTACTATACTTATGTCCATCTAGGCCAGATATTATGCTTAGTGTTTGCATGTGTGCAAGGTTTCAAGCCGCACCTAAAGAGTGTCACTTAATTGCTGTAAAAAGAATCCTAAGGTACCTTGTGCACATACCCAACTTGGGCCTTTGGTATCCCAAAGGATCCAAGTTTAACTTGATAGGGTATTCCGACGCCGACTATGCAGGATGCAAAGTCGATAGAAAGAGCACGTCAGGAACTTGTCAATTTCTTGGTAGGTCCCTAGTTTCTTGGTCATCTAAAAAGCAAAACTCCATTGCTCTTTCCACAGCGGAAGCAGAGTATGTTGCAGCCGGTAGTTGCTGTGCGCAACTGCTTTGGATGCAACAAACTCTTAGTGACTATGGCTACAATCTAAGTCATATCCCGCTTCTATGCGATAATGAAAGTGCTATAAAGATTGCACACAACCCTGTAGAGCACTCAAGAACTAAGCACATAGACATCCGTCATCACTTTCTTAGAGATCATTCATTAAAAGGTGACATAGCTATTTCACATGTTAGGACTGAAAAACAACTTGCAGATATTTTTACCAAACCATTAGATGAGAAAAGGTTCTGTGAACTAAGAAATGAGCTAAACATTCTTGACTCTCGAAATGTGGCTTGAAACATTGCATACCTGGTTGCAACTTAAATTGTTCCTCCGTATTGTCAAAAATGCTTCTCCTCTCCTTTCTACTCAGAAAACTATTTTTAATGAATAAATCTTGTGGATTATGACCATTGTTCGATTGTTGATTGCCTACTGGTCGTAATCACCAAGACTACTTGCAAAATTGTTGTCCTTGGATCACTATTAGTTATCTATATATATATCAAGTCTGTTGGAAACGGACTAGTCCGATTTCCAACCGGACTAGTCCGGACAGACAACAATTAGGTTAACTCAGGGGTACCGGACTAGTCCGCTACCATGACCGGACTAGTCCGGTCAGTCGCATATAGAAGCAGTTAGCCGGACCAAACGCCTCCCTCTCCACTCATAAGCACTTTGTCTCACCCTCTCTCCTAAACCCTACCTCTCAAAGTGATTTTCGAGTTGAGCCCTCAAACTCGGAGTTTTCTCCGTGAAAAAGCCTCTTCTCGACGAGGGAATCCTACTTTCCGGACTCATCCGGACTGATTTCCACTCCTTCAACGCGAATCTTCAAATCTTGGTAAATCCCCCCAAAAACCAAAATCTCAATTTTTCTAGCTCTAGCTAGTTTCCTTTGATTTCAAAAGGATGTACATTGCATAAATAGATGTATTCCTACCACTTTCCTATCCTTGTGTCCTTAGATAGGAGATTTGCTTCAAATGAAACATTCAATTTAGGGTTCTTATGCTAGGCCGGACTAGTCCGGCGTTCAGATGCGGACAAGTCCGGTCCATCGGACTAGTCCGCACTCTAAAACCGGACAAGTCCGGTCTCTGACAGCTGAACTCCTACATTCCCATTTGAAGTCGATAATGCGTCCGTTTGCATCTAATCCTTAAACTCCTTATCAGGCATCATGTCTTCAGGATCAGATGACGGCTCTTTTCACATTGACGAAGAAGTTCAACGTGAAAGAGTGAGGAGAGCTAAGGAGGGAGTGATGAAGAAGAGACATGATGTCAATGCTCACTCTCCACCCTCTCACGACAATCTACCTAAGAAGAGGAAAGTCATTATTAAAGGGCCTCAAAGGAAAGATGCTGCTGAGGGCTCGTCAGGGCCAAGAAGAGTTCTCAATAAAGGGAAGGGACTTGCTAGTGGCCCCATTGGGCCTCTGAAATTGAAAAATCCTGTTCACCGCAACAGGCAGCCTTCAAGTGAGGATTTCACTGGAAAAGGGAATGAGCTAGCTGATAACTTCAGGAAGATTGAAGTGTATGGCCGACCTAAACAATGTTCTGATCCTAGGTTCTGGAGCAACTTCCATGCAGACTACTACGAGCATGTGTACATGAAGATGAAAAATTCCGTAGTAGAGAGTCAATGGCTAAATGTTGAATATCTGAAGTCAAAGAGGTATCCTGTCTTCCGTGAGATGGTGGAAGCCTTAGAGAGGCACGATCTAACGGACCTGCTATCCTTTGAGTATGACTGGAACAATGAAGTCATTACCCAGTTTTACTCCACTCTCTACTTTGCTCGGGATGATGGAGACAGTCTTACTTGGATGACTCATGGTTCAAGGTATAGTGTCACTTATGATGAATTTGCTAGGATTCTTCACCTCCAAAACACTTTGGATCATGAACTGGTCATTCATAATCTGAAACCCGTAGAGAAGGAGGAACTTGAATTTCTCTATGACACAAGGATGCCATATGTTCCTCCCACCATCAAATATCTAAAGCCCTTCTTTGTGGTCCTAAATAGAGTCTTGAGAAAGACGATAGCTCCGAAGGATGGAGATGCAGGAACCATACAAGGAACCTTGAGGACTCTAATGAAGGTCATTAGTGGGAGGAGACCATTCAATGTCTTTGAGTATATCTACAACGACATTGTGAACATCTCAATTACCCCCAATAGGTCCTGTGGATACGCACCGTATATCATGTACATGATTGAGAAAGTGACGGGACTCGAGTTTGTCAAGGATGTCAAGCATACGGGGTTGAAGCCGCAAAAACCCACCGAGTACACTCTCCCTACGGCTCCAACTGCCCCGTCCTCTCCACTGGTGGAGAGGAGATCAAAGCAAGCTCATGATGACACTAGGTCTGCAGCTGCTCCTCCTGGTTCTCCACCTGCCCAAGAATCATCTAGCGGCATCCTCAAGATGCTCTCCTCTATCTTTGCCTGCTGCCGTAAGATCGAAGACAGGCAACGCAAAGAAAAGCTTGCAAGGAAGAAACATCAAAAGTACGTCAATGCAAATATCAAGTCTATCTGTGCAAAGCTTGAGATTGAGCCTGTTGGATCACCGCCCGCCTCCGAGGACTCAGAGGAAGATCCTGCTCCCGTGGATGCTGAAGATGAAGATCAGACTGAGACTGGCGGAGGAGGCAGCGATGAGTGATTCCCCTCAATTTTTCCCTTTTTGGTGTCTTGATGCCAAAGAGGGAGAGATTGAGATGGAAGATTGAGATTATACTTGGATTTTTTCTCTATCTAGTATTAGTTATTAAGATCTTTTGTGATCAAGGACATGTACCTATTTTTAAAATCTTGTAATGCACTATTTCTTTTCTTATGTGTGATGTACTATGCTCTAATGCCCACTTACATGTTCACTATTGTTTGTCTTTAATTTATCACATTTTGTTTATCACACACCTGTGAGGCACCCCACCATAAGATGTGTGCATATGTGAGAAGCTTTTTGTGAATTCTTTATTATTCTCATATATACACACCTTATGAAAATCAACCTTTTATTCTCAATTGTGATATCTCAAATGGTTGTCATCAATCACCAAAAAGGGGGAGATTGTAAGTGCATCTAGGATATCCCTTGTGGGTTTTGGCTAATTGATGACAAACATATGAGATCCTAATGAAACTATTAAGATGATTGCAGGGTAAACAAAGTGAACTGGCTCGCACACACAAAAAGATGAAAAATAGAGTGGTGCCCGTAAAGGAAGACGTTAGTGGAATTTAGAGGAGCAAAGTAGATATAAATGTATAGGTTGTGTGTGAGAGAGACACATCCCAAGGGCTCATGACTTTGCGTAAGGGTAAGGGGTTTAAAAATCAACTAAAATCCACTGAAATCCGGACTAGTCCGTTCATGGACCGGACTAGTCCGTTTAACTTTCTGAAAGACGCAAACATAGTGCACCGGACTAGTCCGCCTTGTGAACCGGACTAGTCCGGTCAGCTCACTGGAATGCAACTAACAAGTCCAGTTTTAGACTGGACTAGTCCGGTCATGTCTCTGTTGTCCTCTTTAGAGGACTATGGACTAGTCCATCCAAGCGACAGGACTAGTCCGCTGAAGTTTCTGAAACCCCATCTCACATAGCACCAGACAAGTCTGGTTTGTGGACCGGACTAGTCCGGTTAGCCCACTGGAAGTAGGCCGGACAAGTCCGATCATATACCGGACTAGTCCGGTAGTAGGTTTAACAACGGTAACTTTTTGGCAAAGCCTATAAAAAGAGGTCCTTCGTCTTTTCCCAAAGAGGACACGACTCATACTGTCAAAAACTGAAACCCTAGCGCCGCCACCTGTCCCAAGAGCCCAAAAACACGTCTCCCCACACATCTAAGGTGCAAAAAGGTGAAGATCAATAAAATACTTGGATTTGGGATTGGGAGACCGTCGTTCCTTCGTTGTGAGCTCTTGGGGTTTGATCTCTCTACACTCATATCTGCATTGTAATCTTTTTGAGTGTATTTGATCAACTTCTCATTGTAATTCTTGTGGGAGCCCTCAACGTGTGAGGTTGCCCCATAAACACGGTGATTACACTTGATAGTGAAGCCAAGTTGGCCTGTGTGGTGACTTGAAGAGGGAAAGGGTTGGGAACCCGGCTCTGTGTGAGCTTCCTCAACGAGGACGTAGATCTCTTGGTGAGATCGAACCTCGGTAACAATTCGTGTCTTTTGTCTCTCATTTGTTTTACATCTTGACACATTAGATCACTAGTTTGCTAGTCATCGTTTGAGTTCCTTACAAGTTTGCACGTGCATCCATATAATAAATTTAAGTTATAAAAACTGTTGTTCTTATTCCGCTGCTATAAGATTAAATTAGTGAGACACACTTAATCAACTCAAATAATTCAGCACACCGGACTAGTCCGCCCACACAACCGGACTAGTCCGGTCAGTCAAGTTTCTTATAACTTTATTAAGTGTGCAGGAATTCTTTAAAGGCCTATTCATCCCCCTGTAGGCCACATTCACTTTTGCTCTTCACCGTCACAGGCTAGCCGGAATTCGGGCTTTACCGCGGACGCACGTGAAGAACCGACTCTAGCAAATTCTTGAAATTCTTCCAAACCACTTGAACAACGTTCGTGCAATTCAAACCACAGAAACATTGAGCCCTAGCGCCATCCCACGCCGAAGCTCGAAGGAAACTGACCTTCCTCCACCCCGGGCGACGGGAAATCACCGCCGTCAAAAATGGGGTGGTTCACCGGTGACAGCCATGTTGCCGCCGTTGTTAGCTCTTGTTAGGGGTGGAGTCACGTTCTACTTGCTCTATTGATGCTGTAGGGCAATTTTGCTAGCCAATTTAGGCTCGTGAAGGCCGTGTTCCTCGCCGGCGCCGCAACTCCGAGCCTCCCCACCAATGCCGAGTGGGTTCCAGTCGCTTTCATGCGATGAAAGGTTGTCCGGCGGTTGCGCCGTGGTCCGAGGAACGTTTTGGGCGAAACTTCATCGAAAATGGTTGAGAATTGGAGGACAACGAGGTGCGCCATCTTCGATTCCGGCGTGCACGCGCGGGGTTCTGTCAGGAGGTTGAAGAACACTGACCCATGGGCCCCACGTTTGATTGTTCTGTGTAAAATTCAAACAGAAAGTTGTTCAAACATGAAAAACCCATAACTCTGGGTAGAAAGCTCCAATATTAGTGAGACAAATTTTGTTGGATTCCTCATAAGGATTACTTTGCAGAAAAATAAATTTCTAACTATGAAAATGCCTTGGAATTTCTGTAGAATTGTTTTCAGTAAATCCTTTAGGGATTAATTCCAGGAGCAATTCTTGATGAAATATTCCCATTTTGGTCAGAAGCTCTTTCTCATAGTTCCTGAACTCCAGTAAAAATCTTAGGATTTTTGGAGATGATTAAGGTGGCTTAATCAGTAGGTTTTCTCAGGTTTATTTAAAAGGGCTGAAAAATCACAGAATCAAATTACAGAAAATAGAATTTAACTTCAATCCTTCATTCTGGCCAGCAGAAGACTTAGAAAAATTTGAAACAAATTTTCCTAGAAACCTTAGGTCCAAAACTATTAGGATATCAAATTTCTCCATATGACCAAGTCTTATTAAATTCCTATAAATCATTGAATGTTAAATGTTCCAAGAATTCTTGTGGCCAACTCCTTCCTCAAAAGTTTCTGAAAATTTTACCATACTCCTATCATGAGATTAGAAAGCTCCTGTAAAAATTTGAACCACATAAGTGCTGTATTCATATAGTTTACTTCTGTAGATGTATATCTCACTTAAATTCCTAATATGACACATTGTTTATTTGATCATTTCAATAGTGAAACATCTCGCGAAGACTTCAGAGGCCACTGACTCGAATCCTATTGACAGAAACTTTAGTCGGGATCAACACTAAGGCAAGGCCCAGTTTGCATCCAAATTTACAAGTTTTTATTTGTATACACTTTATATTGTCTAGAATATTAGTTTTGCATTATGGCTAGGTTTGTATGACACTCCACATGCATGACCCAAAAAAACCCTGGAGTTTAATTAAGAGTAGGTTATCACTTAATTATAACTGCTGTTCTCAAGTTAACAAAAGTGGATTAAAAGAGGCATAACTCGAGTAGGCCGTTTCCTACTCATGAACCGGGATTATGGGACCATAAGCTCTATGCAAAGTTCAGCAAATGTGAGTTTTGGATCAGCCAAGTTCCATTTTTGTGACATATCATCTCAGCGGAAGACATTGTGGTTGACCCAAGCAGAATTGAACAAATGCTGAAATGAAAAGCTCCCACTTTTGTCCATGAAGTCAGAAGCTTCCTCGGTTTAGCGGGATATTACCAGAGATTCATTCCAAGTTTCTCCAAGCTTGCTAAGCCGATGACAGAATTACTGAATAAGGGAACAAAGTATGTTTGAAACTCAGCATGTGAAGGAGCGTTCTAAGCATTGGTGAAGCATCTCACAACAGCCCCGATCTTAGATCAACCGGATACAACCAAGCCCTTCGACGTGTATTGTGATGCGTCCGGTATCGTGCTCGGCTGCGTGTTGATGCAAGAAGGATGTGTGGTCACGTATGGCTCACGCCAGCTTCGAAACCATGAGCGCATTATCCGACTCATGATCATGAGCTCGCTGCTGTGGTTTTGGCGCTGAAAATGTGGAGGCACTATCTCCTGGGGAATTTAGTGCATCTCTACACCGACCACAAGAGTTTAAAATATATCTTCACCCAGAAGGAGCTGAATATGAGGCAAAGGAGGTGGTTAGAACTAATCAAATATTATGAGATTGAGATTCATTACCACCCCGGCAAGGCGAATGTGGTTGCCGTGTGAGACCTATGTGTGCTGAATACATTGGCAATTAGGATAAAAGTTAGCATTAACATTCAAAGTTTTGAATATTGCCAAAACATTCTTCTGTGGCAAGGTCCGACAAGTTCTTTGTTAGGTCCGCCAAGTGTTGGCAAGGTCCGACGCAAGGTCCGGAGAGCTCCTGCAAGGTCCGGAGAGCTTCTGTGAGGTCCGGAGCTTGTTTTTAGGGAGCTCCCGTGAAGTTCAACTCGTAGAACTGCAGCGTCTTGTTTTTTCTTTTAACTCGCAATGTTTCAAACTTGCTTTATGGGAAGGTTTGCTTAGTATTAATTTTCTAAGTTTTTGGTGTGTTTTGGTGGTTATGTCTGTTATCATTTGATATGGTTTGCAACATGCTTATGTGACGTGCTCATGTAAGGTGTTGTGGTTTTCGAACTAACGTGAGTCAAGTCGAGGACTTGTGCTCGGAAGAATTGGTTGTTTATTCATATGCAGGTGTTGCTTGAGTTCAAGACATGGCTGGTGACGGGATCCTTGGACTAGTCTCAGGGAGGAGATGAGGTTCCAACAACCAAGTTCGGGAGGAGCTGTGGTTGAGTTGATCGGGAGGTCGCGCAGCATGTTTGGATCAAGGGCAGTGCATATGAAGGTTGCGTGTACGTCGTTGGAAGGTGTTTGCACGTGTGCAAGGAGTGCATGGACGTGGCAACATTGTTCCAAGGCGTGATGAAGAGAAGTTGACGTAAAGAATTGGTCGGAAAGGTCCAACAGGCTGGATTGCGTACTCAGGCTGAGGCTGAGTCGGATATGGCTCAACTATGGAAGATTTGAGTTAGTTATGATATGATTTTGTGCTAGGCACGAAGTTGAGTTGTTTTAGGAATGTTTAGGACGTTCCTAAGGTGTTTGGAAGTCTCACGA
This sequence comes from Neostapfia colusana, assembly GCA_030760725.1. Lineage (NCBI taxonomy): Eukaryota > Viridiplantae > Streptophyta > Magnoliopsida > Poales > Poaceae > Neostapfia > Neostapfia colusana. The sequence continues at coordinate 45,928,440 of JASWHV010000008.1, read as the reverse complement.
TTGCTTCTATCTGCGAATAGGAGAGTCCTGAGCAGTTATGGTAAGTTACGATACGAGTCCAATTAGGAGTAGGAGTCCTATATTCGATTGATTAGCCTGAGGCTGCCTATAAAAGCAAGGGAGGCCAGAGCTCTCGAGGGGAGAGAACTTTGGGATGTTCCTCTTGTGTTTCTATTGAATAAAGTTCATAGTTTCGAGGAGCTTTTGTGACTTGTTCGTCCGATTTGTTTTTCATCAAGTTTTTCTCGCCGAGTTTCTGGACAGACCGACGTTGCTTCGGTGTTTTGTTCATAACTCGAGTTTTACAGATCCGATTGACATGATTCTTTTTGGGTTGTCTTCACATCTCAATTATATATCACCTGTGAAATTTTCACGAGCTTCGGATCTGTAGTTTTTGAGATACACAAGTTTCTTTGCAGCATTGCAGATCTGTTTTATATCGGGTAGAACAGATTGATCTTCGTTTAATGTTTTGATCGTATCTCAAGTTTTACTTCGTGTTTTCAAGTGATTCTTGTTGCATTAGATCCGTGACTTGATTCTATACCTCTCTATTGATTTTTAACGGTTGAACACGTTTGAAAACACTTGCACACATGGTTTCTTTAACCGATTGATTTTTTGCTGAGGTGTTTTTGTTGTTTCCGCTACAAAAAGTTTTAATCTACCATTCACCCCCCTCTGGTAGCTTTTCACGTGCTCTTCGATCCTACAATTGGTATCAGAGCCAAGGTGCTCTAATCTTTGTGATTTGCACGTGTTTTTACTAACCATCATGGAGAAGTACTCCGCAAAACCTTGTGTGTTCAATGGCATCGATTTTCAAGTTTGGAAGGCGCGGATGGAGGCCTACATACAGGCGCAAGGCTTCGCCATATGGGAAAAGGTCTACCGTAACTTCGATGTACCACCCAACGATCAAGTTACAGCTGCGAACATGAGAGATGTTGACAACAACAACAAGGCTCGCAACTTGATCATCCAAGGATTGACTCAAAGCGACTTCGACCGTGTTGCACACCTCCGATCTGCATATGATGTTTGGAAAGCTCTTTGTGACTACCATGAAGGATCCAATAGGATCAAGGAGGTAAGGCAAGATATGTTCAAGAAAGAATACATGCATTTTGAGATGCAACCCGGTGAGTCAATTGACGAATTTTTTGCTCGCTTTAATAAAATTCTCAGCAACTTGCGTAGTGTCAATGTTAACTTTTCAGATGCTGAAAATGCTAGACAATTGTTAGGAGCATTAGATATGTCAATTTGGGAGATGAAAGTTACATCTATTCGTGAATCTACTGTCATGAGTTCTCTTACTTTAGACGTGCTTTATTCTAAATTGAAAACTCATGAAATTGACATCATCTCACGTAAAAACCCCAACAAGTCTATTGCATTTGTTTCACAACGTGACATGTCTAGTTCTAGTCAATCATCATCTAGTGGTGCACTCTCTTTGCTGTCCTCTCTAACCCTTGAACAGATTGAATAGTTTCCAGAGGAGGAGCTTGCACTCATCTCTACTCGGTTCTCAAAAGCATTGCAAAATGTGAGAACTAGAAGGAGAGGAAGCTCCGGACCTCAACGATGTTTTGAATGTGGTAAGACAGGACATTTTCGTATGGAGTGCCCTAACCTTTCAGGTCTGACTTCACGTGAAGAAAAGCAAACAAGGCCGAAGAAATCGTTTGCAAAGAATAAGAAGAAGAAAGATTTATCAATGCGCAACATAGTGCATAGTATGATCTCTGCACTTCAAGATTTCGGCTCAAGTGATGTGGACACCTGTAACACCCCAAAAATCGTGTTAAGACCCTAAATCATGTTAAGAGGGAAATTTAAAAATTTTTGGACGTGTTGCATGTTTTACAAAAATTCAAATTCAAACTGGAATTCAAATTAAACTCAAAACAGAAAAGAAATAGAAAAAGAAAAAGGAAAAACAGAAAAAAAACCGGCCAGTGGGCCGAAACCCACCAGCCGGCCCAACCAGCGCCCGCGCCAGCCCGCAGCCGCGCGCGCTGCTTTCCCCCACTGACAGGCGGGGCCCACCAGATCATCGTCTACCTCACGCCAGCGCCGGACTCCCTCTCACCCGAATCAAAACCGATCGGGATTTCTGCGTATCCCCGCTGAATTCTGTTCGTAGGCGACGCGGACTTGATCTAACCCACCCCGCCGCCCTCCCCCGTCTGTAAAAACCCCAGCCTCGTTCTGTTTTTCCCACGCGATCCACCGATTTTTCTCTGGTGAGAACCGAGACTTCTCCGGCGAATTCTGGCCGATCTACGCTCGGAAACTCCGATCTAACTCGCTGGTCTTGATCCACCGCCTCCGGGGAACCTTGCAGGTGCAGAAAACTCGGTGACTTGCGGTGTAAACACAGCGCCGACGAGCCTCGCCGTGAATTCACCTCGGACCTCGTCGCCTATCACCTTCCAGGACCTCCAAGCTCAAGAAAACCCCCGAGGTGAGATCCCCGACCTCCCCTCCACGGATCTATGTCATAAAATCACAGTTCTAGGAAGAATTCTCGAAGATCCGAAAGTCTCCGGCGAGATCGCCGCTTCCCGCCGCCGTGCGCCGCCGGCAGCGCCACCCGCGTTCGATCAGAGAGACGTGGCCGCTTGTGCGCCATTTATTTTAAATCGCACGGTAGGGTTTAAATCCCCGCGTACCGGTTCGACGTTATAATCTCAGCCGTCGGTTTAAAATCGGACGGTCCACGTCAGCCCCGCGTTATAAAGACTGGAAATCTTACGTGCTACCCCCTAGGGTTCTCGGGAAATAAGAGCTAGCCCCGGAAACTTCTGATCTAGCCCCTGGAACTTCAGAAAATCATGTAAATTCATTTAAGAATCAGTTTTAGCCCCGGGACTTAATAAAAATTAGGAAAAACCCCTCTGATAAGTGTAGATATACCCCTGGAAATTCTGAAAATAATATTATAGACCCTGTAGTGGGGTGAGTTTACCTTTTAGCCCTGTTTAGTATTTAATTTAGGAAATTGAATATGTGGCTAGTGTTTAAAAATTAAAAAGTGAGACAAACATATTGTCAAAATTAAATTAAAGACTTTCTCAGTATTTAGGAAACTTTGGAGTGAGATAAAAACATATTTTGGGCTGAATTGAATCTGTTTAATTTATTATTCATATTTAGGGACACATTTTTAAGCAAAGAATAGTTCTGAAAATAGGGAAAATAAATGTAAAATAGTTTACATCAGAGGAAAAGGTCAAAAATATATTATTAAACATTTTAGATCAGAACCTATTCTGTTTAGATGATGTGTCTTGTTATTTTCATAATAAAGTACACATTTATGCATAAGAAAATAAATCTGAAAATATAGCAACTAGTAAATGATAAATGGAGTTTCTAAAATCCAAAGAGTTCAGTTTAGGGTTGGTAGAAACTATGAAGACACATATGGAGAAGGAAAATACCTTTCATGCTTATTTGGTAGTAAAAAGGTGTAGTAGTTGAATATAAGGAGTTTATTTAATTTGGAAATTCATATATATAGTATGTAAGTATAAATGTGAACACAAAAGTAGGAATCATATACACATGATTAAAAGTGCATGCAAGCCACAAATCAACACACATAGAGTAACCACAACACATATAATGGTGAATGACTTTCATAAATATGAATGTGTGGTTTGTATGAAGTGGAAGTGTGAACTATGTCTTATGGATTGTTGTTTTTATTTTGCTATGTGTGATGGTATGATGTAGAACCTGCTCAAGAGCAAGTTATTCCTTTCCAAGATCAGGACTACCCATTTCAAGAGCAGCAGGAAGGAGGCAAGTGTCCTTGACCACTTTGATCCTATGCTAGGATGTGTAGTAAGAATTATTTGCATTGTCAATTAAAATATGAAACCCATGTTAGGAAGTTTCCCTAGAAATTGCATTACCTTGTTTCCTTGTAGCTTGGGTTGGGATTCATTTTACCATGTCATTTATTATTATTCATAGGCTTAGCCATGCTTATAATGGGATATTTGGGACATGAGATCATCAGTTTATTTTACCATACTCTTGAATGAGATATTGTGAGTTATGTAGAGGTAGGGATCAAGACAAGTTGAATGTTTTGGTTGTGTGCTGGGTGCACGAGACTTGGGTTTGTGTTTAGTACTTGCCTGGATACTAAGGACCGGTTCATGGAGCATGTAACCTGGCTTTACAGTGCCAACCACATGCTGAGATGGGGCAGCTTGGCCAATTAATTAGGTGTATCCCTGGCGTAGTATGGGTATGTTGGATGGTGCGGGGAATAGGTGTCAGCTGGACTACCATATGAACCGCAAGGCTCAAGAGGGGGCCACTGCAGCGGGGTTGGAGCCTCTTGTATGCTGTTAGGGGTGAAACCTCAGTGGGCCCACGCTCGTCGTGAATCCCTTTGTAAAGGCTTCGTAGTGATCTCCTGGCTACACACCTGGGAAGTGTGAATGTGGTTCGTAGCCACTGGCATAATGGAGGTTCTTTTAGTCCACCCGGCAACGGGGGATGAAATCACTACATGTGGGTACAGTGGTACAAACTCTGCAGAGTCAAAAACTGTCATGACAGCCGTGCTCACGGTCAAGAGCGGCTTGGACTTATTCATTATTAGAGGAGTGATGCTTTTGGAAGTTGTGGATGTTAAGCGGGGAGCTTAACATTGAAAATGATGTTATGGTTATTTGGTTATGATGATGGGATGGGAGATTGGGACCATTTCACTTGTGTAGTAATGTAGGTGCTTAATAAGCTAAGGTGATAGGTATTAATTGCGTAGTGCTTTAACCATGAGTTAAACCTCTCCTTGATCTAGCCATGCATGATATAATTTTCCCACACTTGCTGAGTACCATTGGTACTCAACCCTGCATATTTTGTTGGTTTATATTGCTGCTCAGGTCAAGATAATGAGGTAGTGCATAATGACCAAGACTTTGGACCCGAAGAAGGTTTCTAGGTTCATGGAGACCTTCGGGCAATGCCTGTGACGGAGCCCTAAAGAATAATATTCCGCTGCTAGTTTATTTATTTGTGATGACTTATTATTGTCCATCGAGACATTTGCTACGTAAGACTTATTTATTTTCGACACCTGGCTTGTAATAAATGATGCTTCACTATTTGTCATCACATGTATGAGAAAATGATCCTGGCATACATGTGATATTCACTTGGTTGTTCTTCGGAAAAACCTGGTGTGACAGAAGTGGTATCAGAGCCAAGGTTGCCCGTAGGAACGTGGACCTAGGTAGAAATGGACGTATTTAAGGGCCCCATTTTCTTAAAAACTATTTTACATGGTGTGTGTTGAAAAGTGTTATTTAATGGAGTTAATTTCTTCATCTTACCCCCAACTTTCATTCAAAATAGGATTTTTGGTTGAGAGTTTATCTAACCTAATTTTAAATTCTTTTTGGTTTAGATGGTTCGCATGATTCGCACCGCTCGCAAGTCCACAGGAGGGAGAGTTCCCGTAGTGGCCCTTGCCGAGAGAGAGGAGAGCCGTCCGGTGACGTACCTTTCCTACGGATTGGTAGTAGGAGTCCTATTGCGCCGTCTTCGGCGTATGCTCGAAGCCGCCGGCAATAAGGGCAAACTAATCATCCACTATAACTCCACCAGGACCATCCGTAAGAAGAGGGAAGAATGGAGTTCAGAGATGAGGATTATACACGAAAATCAGCTGCTTAAGATCCACCACTCTCCAGCTTGTAGAGCAACACAGGTCGATGCGGAGAAAGATGTCACCTGGGAGGCCATCACCTGCCAGAGTCACATCTATCGTCGCCACTTGGACAAAACTGAGTACATGTATGTCCTCCAGCGTGAGAGTGGTACCACGGAATACAAGTGCCCGCCGGTGCAGCAAGAGACTTCTCATGAGCACATGGACTTGTGCCTGGAGGATGCTTCTATGCTCAGCACTCGACTGCAGGAGTGTCAACAAGAGCTTCAGGATGTCCGGGACACCCTGAAGGAAACGGGGGCGTTGCTGCGAGCCTGCTTAAGGGCGAGAGAAAGAGGAGATGGGAATGAACAGTGTGTCACCGTGAATGATACATGGACTCCTGACTCCCCAGGTCGCCGGGCGATCAGGCGTCGTCGCACTTCTCCACCAGCAGCCTCCCCACCCAAAGCAGAGTCAGAAGGAAGCCGAAATGATGAGGAAGATCCCGAGGAGCCTGCTCAAGAAAACGAGTAGTGTAGAATCCTTCCCTTAGTTAGCAAGATGTCGAATAGTCGAGTCGTTAAGTTAAGTTAATGGTGTGATAATGCTTGGTGTGTGACGTGAGTTGTGGAAGCCATGAGCAATTGTCCACAGCCTCGTCTTTAGATTGTTTTGCTTTGGTGTGTGAACCCACATGAAATGATATTGCATTTATTTTTGTGTGAAAAGTGAACCCTTAGAGAAGTATAACAAAACCACAACACTTCAAAGTACAAACAAATGAAAGTAGTAAGATGATACTAAATGCTTTCAAATTAACATTGGTTGATTCGGCCAGATGGCCGGAAGAGGAAAAGGACGTGCTGCCAACCCCGCCAACAACAACGATGAGGCATGCAACCCTCATCTTTCTTGAGGCCAGGACAGGGGTGGTCACCGTGAAGGAGTTGATCCCCTCCACCAAATGCTGGAGAATCAAAATCAGCTCATCCAGAACTTGACTCAAGTGGTGGCCAACTTGCATCAAGTTCCACCTCCACAAGCTGCACCACGCCAACCAAGGTTGAGTGAGTTTCTAGGAACTCAACCTCCAAAGTTTGCAAGTGCTGCTGAACCTCTGGAGGCAGATGATTGGCTGAAGACCATTGAAAGTAAGATGAGGATCATACAGTGCCAAGGGTATCAGAGGGTGCTGTTTGCCTCTCATCAATTGCATGGACCTGCTGCTGATTGGTGGACCGCCTACGTGGGCGCCCATCATGACCCTGAGAACATCACTTGGGAAGAGTTCAAGCGTAGCTTCCGCAACCATTATATCCCAAGAGGTGAACTCAAAAACAAGAGGAAGGAGTTTTTGGGACTGCAGCAGGGAAACATGACGGTGAGGGAATACCTCACTAAATTTACTCAACTATCCCGTTATGCCCCACGGGACATAGAGACTGATGAGCAGAAACAAGATTGTTTCGTGGAAGGACTTACCGCAGAAATGCAGTGTGCAATGTCCTCCAACGAGTATGAAAGCTTCCAAAAGATGGTGGACAGAGCGTTTGTGGTGGAAAGGAAACTAAAGGACTTGGAAAATGAGAATAAGAGGAAGGCCGGGTGGTCACATCAAGCTACAGGGAGCAACACCCGCCCACGTCTGATACAGCAACCTACAGGGCAGATGAACCGTGCTGCGGTACCCTACTCAGCACCAAGAGGGTACAACCCGAACTACAGGCCTCCGGCAGCACCAGCACAGCCACAACGTCAGTTTGCACAGCAACCTCGCCCCGCATATCCACCTCGACCAGCAGTGCAAGGACCTCCAAATCAACCCCAAGACAATAAGGGCCAAGCCCCTAAGATTGGGGTGCAATGTTTTAGCTGTGGTGAAGTGGGGCACTATGCCCATAAGTGCCCAAAGAAGAAGCCCACGCAGCCACCACAGCAGAATGTAATGAGAGGACGGGTGAACCACGTCACTATAGAGGAAGCACAAGAGGCACCCGATGTGGTAGTTGGTAAGTTTCCTGCCAATTTACACATTGCAACCCTGCTGTTTGATTCTGGTGCTACCCACTCGTTCATTGCCCAAGGGTTTGTTAAGAAGCATGACCTAGCAAAAACACAAATGAACCATATGCTAGCCGTAAACTCTCCAGGTGGAGAAATAAGGACAAGACAAGTGTGTCCCAAGGTGAACCTAGACATTAATGGGGTAGTATTTACTGCTAACCTCATAGTGATAGATTCACAAGGGATAGATATTATTTTGGGTATGGATTGGTTGACCAAACATAAGGGAATCATCCATTGTTCGACCAGGACGGTGGAACTAACTCACCCTAGTGGCATAAGAGTAAAGTTCATAACAATACACGAGCCTAGGAGGGACATTAAATTAAATCAAGTTGAGGTGAAAGTTGAGGAAATCAGGACCATCAGGGAATATCCCGATGTTTTTCCGGAAGAGTTGCCAGGTATGCCTCCCGATCGTGAAGTGGAATTCGCAATTGAGCTAGTACCTGGAACAGCCCCGATTTACAAAAGACCTTATCGGATGGACTCCAAGCAGCTAGAAGAACTCAAGGATCATTTGAGAGAATTGACGGAGAAGGGGTATATTCGCCCTAGTTCCTCACCATGAGGAGCTCCGGTGATATTTGTGCCCAAGAAGGATGGAACCCAAAGGTTATGCGTGGATTACCGTGCCTTGAATGAGGTAACCATCAAGAACAAGTACCCATTACCCCGCATTGAAGACTTGTTTGATCAGTTGAGGGGCGCTTGTGTGTTCTCGAAAATTGATCTCAGTTCGGGATACCACCAACTCAAGATAAGGCAAACTGATATTCCCAAGACAGCTTTCGTATCTCGGTACGGACTGTATGAATACACCGTCATGCCTTTCGGGCTAACTAATGCCCCGGCATACTTCATGTATCTCATGAACAAGGTATTCATGGAATATCTGGACAAATTTGTGGTGGTTTTCATAGATGACATTCTCGTCTTCTCCAAAGATGAAGAAGAACATGAGAAACATCTAAGGTCGGTGTTGCAGAGGCTGAGAGAACACCAACTATATGCCAAGCTGAGCAAGTGTGTGTTTTGGCTGAAGAGAGTTCCCTTCTTAGGACATATAATCTCGGAGGGAGGAATCTCCGTAGGTCCCGCCAAAATCGAGGATATGCAGAAGTGGAAGACCCCTGAAAATGTCGGGGAAGTTCGAAGCTTTTTGGGATTGGCTGGATACTATCGACGGTTTATTGAGGGATTCTCTAAGATCTCGAGACCCATTACCAAATTGTTGGAGAAGGGAATCACATTCACATGGACGCCACAGTGCGAAACGAGTTTTCAGGAGTTAAAGAAAAGACTGACAACAGACCCAGTGCTGGTTATGCCAGATATGCAGAAGAACTTCACGGTGTACTGCGATGCCTCTGGAAACGGGTTGGGATGTGTTCTCATGCAAGAAGGGCATGTCGTGGCTTATGCATCCCGGCAGCTCCGGAAGCACGAGAAGAACTATCCTACACATGACCTCGAACTAGCCGCAGTGGTACACGCGTTGAAAATTTGGCGGCACTATTTGATGGGGAAGAGAACCGAGATATATACGGATCATAAGAGTTTGAAGTACATATTCACACAGCCAGACCTCAACCTCAGACAAAGGAGATGGTTAGAGCTAATCAATGACTTCGATGTAGGCATCAACTATCATCCTGGGAAAGCAAACGTCGTGGCCGATGCTTTAAGTCAGAAAGTGCAGGTCAATAAGATGAGCTTGAAGGACATGCCTGCAGAATTGAAGGACGAGATTATGAGGCTCAATCTATGCCTAGTAAATAGTGGTGAAGCCATCGCCATGGAAATGGACTCCACACTAGAGCGAGACATACGCGAGGGTCAAAAGAATGATGAGAAGATACGAGAGATCAGACAACTCATCAAGGAAAATAAAGCTCCGGGTTTTAGAGAGGATGAACAAGGAACGGTGTGGCACGGGAAAAGAATCTGTGTGACAGAAGTAAAGGAGATCCGTGAATTGATTTTGATGGAGGCTCATGATTCTGACTATTCCATTCATCCTGGGAGTACGAAAATGTACCAGGACCTCAAGAGCAGGTATTGGTGGTATGGCATGAAGCGAGATGTCACGGAACATGTTGCCCTATGTGACACATGTCAGTTGGTGAAAGCAGAACATCAACGACCCGCAGGATTATTGCAACCACTCAAAGTGCCTGAATGGAAATGGGAAGAAATCAGCATGGATTTTATCGTGGGATTGCCTAGGACCCAATCAGGATATGATTCAATATGGGTCATCATCGACAGGCTAACCAAGGTAGCTCATTTCATCCCCGTGAAAGAAAGCTACAGCGGATCCAAATTGGTAGAGTTGTACATGTCAAGGATCGTGTGTTACCATGGAGTGCCAAAGAAGATTGTGTCGGATCGAGGGACACAGTTCACCTCAAGGTTCTGGCAGAAGTTGCATGAAACCATGGGAACCCATCTGAACTTTAGTTCTGCCTATCATCCCCAAACTGATGGGCAAACGGAAAGGACCAATCAGATTCTTGAAGATATGCTGAGGGCATGTGCACTCAAAAACAATCGGAGTTGGGATAAAAACTTACCGTATGCGGAGTTTTCCTATAACAATAGCTATCAAGCTAGTATGAAGATGTCACCGTTTGAAGCTTTGTACGGGAGGAAGTGCAGAACTCCCCTATTTTGGAACCAAACAGGGGAAAGTAAAGTGTTTGGTCCAGAAGTACTACAAGAAGCCGAGGCGAAGGTGAGGGAAATTCGCAACAACTTGAGGATAGCACAGACACGCCAAAAGAGCTATGCTGATGTACGAAGAAGAGAGCTCGTTTTCAAAGTGGGAGACTATGTCTATCTCAAGGTGTCCCCTATCCGAGGACTTCGTCGGTTCAAGGTGAAAGGGAAGTTGTCACCTCGATACATCGGACCATTTCAAGTTCTGGAGAGAAAAGGCGAAGTGGCGTATCAACTAGAGTTACCGGCTCATCTATCGGATGTGCATGATGTATTCCATGTGTCACAACTCAAGAAATGCCTGAGGACGCCTGAAGAAGTGTTACCCATGAATGAAGTGAACGTAGCTGAGGATTTGTCTTATGCCGAGCAACCATACAAGATTTTGGAGACAGTGGAACGCCTCACCAGAAAGAAAAGAATCCGGATGTGCAAAGTGCAGTGGAAGCATCACTCAGAAGAGGAAGCCACCTGGGAGCGGGAAGATGAGCTCAAGGCACAATTTCCAGAATTGTTTTCTTAGCAACACCAATCTCGAGGACGAGATATCTTTTAAGGGGGGTAGAGCTGTAACACCCCAAAAATCGTGTTAAGACCCTAAATCATGTTAAGAGGGAAATTTAAAATTTTTTGGACATGTTGCATGTTTTGCAAAAATTCAAATTCAAACTGGAATTCAAATTAAACTCAAAACAGAAAAGAAATAGAAAAAGAAAAAGGAAAAACAGAAAAAAAACCGGCCAGTGGGCCGAAACCCACCAGCCGGCCCAACCAGCGCCTGCGCCAGCCCGCAGCCACGCGCGCCGCTTTCCCCCACTGACAGGCGGGGCCCACCAGATCATCGTCTACTTCGCGCCAGCGCCGGACTCCCTCTCACCCGAATCAAAACCGATCGGGATTTCTGCGTATCCCCGCTGAATTCTGTTCGTAGGCGACGTGGACTTGATCTAAACCACCCCGCCGCCCTCCCCCATCTATAAAAACCCCGGCCTCGTTCTGTTTTTCCCACGCGATCCGCCGATTTTTCTCCGGTGAGAACCGAGACTTCTCCGGCGATTTCTTGCCGATCTACACTCGGAAACTCCGATCTAACTCGCTGGTCTTGATCCACCGCCTCCGGGGAACCTTGCAGGTGCAGAAAACTCGGTGACTTGCGGTGTAAACACAGCGCCGACGAGCCTCGCCGTGAATTCACCTCGGACCTCGTCGCCGATCACCTTCCAGGACCTCCGAGCTCAAGAAAACCCCCGAGGTGAGATCCCCGACCTCCCCTCCACCGATCTATGCCATAAAATCACAGTTCTAGGAAGAATTCTCGAAGATCCGAAAGTCTCCGGCGAGATCGCCGCTTCCCGCCGCCGTGCGCCACCGGCAGCGCCGCCCGCGTTCGATCAGAGCGACGTGGCCGCTTGTGCGCCGTTTATTTTAAATCGCACGATAGGGTTTAAATCCCCGCATACCGGTTCGACGTTATAATCTCAGCCGTCGGTTTAAAATCAGACGGTCCACGTCAGCCCCGCGTTATGAAGACTGGAAATCTTACGTGCTACCCCCTGGGGTTCTCGGGAAATAAGAGCTTGCCCCAGAAACTTCTGATCTAGCCCCTAGAACTTCAGAAAATCATGTAAATTCATTTAAGAATCAGTTTTAGCCCCGGGACTTAATAAAAATTAGGAAAAACCCCTCTGATAAGTGTAGCTATACCCCTGGAAATTCTGAAAATAATATTATAGATCCTGTAGTGGGGTGAGTTTACCTTTTAGCCCTGTTTAGTATTTAATTTAGGAAATTGAATATGTGGCTAGTGTTTAATAATTAAAAAGTGAGACAAACATATTGTCAAAATTAAATTAAAGACTTTCTCAGTATTTAGGAAACTTTGGAGTGAGATAAAAACATATTTTTGGGCTGAATTGAATCTGTTTAATTTATTATTCATATTTAGGGACACATTTTTAAGCAAAGAATAGTTCTGAAAATAGGGAAAATAAATGTAAAATAGTTTACATCAGAGGAAAAGGTCAAAAACATATTATTAAACATTTTAGCTCAGAACCTATTCTGTTTAGATGATGTGTCTTGTTATTTTCATAATAAAGTACACATTTATGCATAAGAAAATAAATCTGAAAATATAGCAACTAGTAAATGATAAATGGAGTTTCTAAAATCCAAAGAGTTCAGTTTAGGGTTGGTAAAAACTATGAAGACACATATGGAGAAGGAAAATACCTTTCATGCTTATTTGGTAGTAAAAAGGTTTAGTAGTTGAATATAAGGAGTTTATTTAATTTGGAAATTCATATATATAGTATGTAAGTATAAATGTGAACACAAAAGTAGGAATCATATACACATGATTAAAAGTGCATGCAAGCCACAAATCAACACACATAGAGTAACCACAACACATATAATGGTGAATGACTTTCATAAATATGAATGTGTGGTTTGTATGAAGTGGAAGTGTGAACTATGTCTTATGGATTGTTGTTTTTATTTTGCTATGTGTGATGGTATGATGTAGAACCTGCTCAAGAGCAAGTTATTCCTTTCCAAGATCAGGACTACCCATTTCAAGAGCAGCAGGAAGGAGGCAAGTGTCCTTGACCACTTTGATCCTATGCTAGGATGTGTAGTTAGAATTATTTGCATTGTCAATTAAAATATGAAATCCATGTTAGGAAGTTTCCCTAGAAATTGCATTACCTTGTTTCCTTGTAGCTTGGGTTGGGATTCATTTTACCATGTCATTTATTATGTTCATAGGCTTAGCCATGCTTAGAATGAGATATTTGGGACATGAGATCATCAGTTTTTTTTACCATACTCTTGAATGAGATATTGTGAGTTATGTAGAGGTAGGGATCAAGGCAAGTTGGATGTTTTGGTTGTGTGCTGGGTGCACGAGACTTGGGTTTGTGTTTAGTACTTTCCTGGATACTAAGGACCGGTTCATGGAGCATGTAACCTGGCTTTACAGTGCCAACCACATGCTGAGATGGGGCAGCTTGGCCAATTAATTAGGTGTATCCCTGGCGTAGTATGGGTGTGTTGGATGGTGCGGGGAATAGGTGTCAGCTGGACTACCATTTGAACCGCAAGGCTCAAGAGGGGGCCACTGCAGCGGGGTTGGAGCCTCTTGTATGCTGTTAGTGGTGAAACCTCAGTGGGCCCACGCTCGTCGGGAATCCCTTTGTAAAGGCTTCGTAGTGATCTTCTGGCTACACACCTGGGAAGTGTGAATGTGGTTCGTAGCCACTGGCATAATGGAGGTTCTTTCAGTCTACCCGGCAACGAGGGATGGAATCACTACATGTGGGTACAGTGGTACAAACTCTGCAGAGTCAAAAACTGTCATGACAGCCGTGCTCACGGTCAAGAGCGGCTTGGACTTATTCATGATTAGAGGAGTGATGGTTTTGGAAGTTGTGGATGTTAAGCGGGGAGCTTAACATTGAAAATGACGTTATGGTTATTTGGTTATGATGATGGGATGGGAGATTGGGACCATTTCACTTGTGTAGTAATGTAGGTGCTTAATAAGCTAAGGTGATAGGTATTAATTGCGTAGTGCTTTAACCATGAGTTCAACCTCTCCTTGATCTAGCCATGCATGATATAATTTTCCCACACTTGCTGAGTACCATTGGTACTCAACTCTGCATATTTTGTTGGTTTATATTGCTGCTCAGGTCAAGATAATGAGGTGGTGCATAATGACCAAGACTTTGAACCCGAAGAAGGTTTCTAGGTTCATGGAGACCTCCGGGCAACGCCTGTGACGGAGCCCTAAAGAATAATATTCCGCTGCTAGTTTATTTATTTGTGATGACTTATTATTGTCCATCGAGACATTTGCTATGTAAGACTTATTTATATTCGACACCTGGCTTGTAATAAATGATGCTTCACTATTTGTCATCACATGTATGAGAAAATGATCCTGGCATACATGTGATATTCACTTGATTGTTCTTCGGAAAAACCGGGTGTGACAACACCGGTAGTGATGAAGATGAAGAAGCTATGGCAAATATGTGCTGCATGGCGAGCAAGTCAAGTTCAAGCTCCGAGGAGGCAGAACACAACAGCGACGATGAATAGGTATGTCCCACTTGCGAAGAAATGTGTGATGCTATTTCTCGTGCCACTGTTATAATAAAGAAAAAGGATAAAAAACTTAGGAACAATGTTGTTAAAATTGAATCACTAGAATCTGAAATTAATCGTTTAAAAATTTTGATTCCTAGTGATGATTCTTGTTCCTCATGTGATTTAATTTATGAACAATTATCCTCTTTAAGAAGTGCACACGCATCTACACTTGATAAACATGAACTTGAAATTGAAAAGAACAAAGAGCTTGCTGCACTTAATGATACAAATTTGAAAGATGCTTGTTGTTCTACAATTGATTTGCATTGTTCTTCATGTAATGATCTGAATAAGAAACTAAATGATGCTATAAATGAGATTTCTATTTTGAACAATGCTTTACGTGTGCATGAAGTTAAATATTGTTCAAATTGCAAACTAAAAGGAAAAACTTCATGTGAAAACTGCTTTGATCTGTCCAATAAACTTGATGACATGCATAGGACACTAGATCGGTTTTCTAATGCAAATAAGAACCTAAACTTGCTGCTGAATTCTTCCAAGTCTTGTAATGATAAAACTGGTTTAGGTTTTAATTCTCATGCTCATGCTAAGGCACACCCACCTAAAGTTGTAAAGTCATTAGGAAGCGGTTTGATTCAAACAGCTCCTAGACAAAAAGAGGTGATTTTCAAATCTGCAGGAGTACTGTCCCATTCGGGTTCTAATAAACGTGTTGCTTGCTCATCTAGACATGATAATAAGGTTATTTTTCATTGTACCTACTGTGGTAGAGATGGTCATGTCATGGATTTTTGTTATAGACTAGCTAAACACGATAAGAAACAAAGAATACTTGCTAGATCACATAACAACCAAGCAAAATCTGCTAGACCGAATGTTCGGAGCTTGCAACCTGCTGTAATGAGTCAAAAACATGCTCCCGGACCTACTGTTTTTTGTGCTACATATAACACATCTTCTATGTCAGTAGTTGGGAACAAAAAATTTTGATGTTTGGCTCATAAACCTGCTGTACCTTCTCAGCTTTCGCGTGTTATTCCTGCTGGACGTCGTGTGACTTAGTACTGGATTCCTAAAAGTCTTTTAACTAACCCCAGTATTGAGTCATCGACGTATTGTGCTGCTGTGTAGATTTCACGTTTGAGGAAGGAGAACATTTGGATTGTGGATTCAGGTTGCTCACGCCACATGACCGGTAACAAAGAATGGTTCTCCTCTCTCTCTTTTGTGTCACGTGTAGAAAATGTTACTTTCACCGATAACTCTTCTACTCCCATAATTGCTAAAGGTTCGGTTAGAGTAAACAATCTCTACACTTTGAAAGATGTGACACTTGTTAAAAATTTGAAATACAACTTGCTTTCGGTTTCACAATTGCTAGATGAAAATCTAGAGGTTAGCTTTGCTAAAAATTGCTGCAAGGTTGTAGATTCAAAAGGTGAGCTTTTGTTTAACATGTCTAGGTTTGGAAGAGTTTTTAAAGCTGTTTTTGATTTGTCAACTTCTAAGCATCGGTGTCTAGTTTCTAATGATACAAAGGATCTATATTTTTGGCATCGTAGACTTGGTCACATAGGCTTTGATCATCTCACTCGTGTTAGTGCTCGCGATCGCATACGTGGGCTGCCGAAGCTTAAAAGGGACAATGATATTGTGTGCTCTTCTTGTAGACATGCTAAGTTTGTTGCAGGTTCACATGCTCCTCTCACAATGACCATGACAGCTGAACCAGGACAACTTTTACATCTTGACACAGTAGGTCCGGCACGTGTTCAATCCTTCGGAGGTAAATGGTATGTGCTTGTGATTGTTGATGATTATTCCAGATATTCTTGGGTTTATTTTATGGCATCTAAGAATGAAGCTTTTAGTCATTTTAGAACTTTATTTCTTAGATTATCTATTGATCACCTAGGATCATTAAAAGCAATTAGAAGTGATAACGGAACTGAATTTAAAAACCAATCCTTTGATCACTTTTGTGCTGAAAATGGAATAGATCATCAATACTCTTCACCCTATGTACCACAACAAAATGGTGTCGTAGAAAGAAAGAACAGGACCTTAGTTGAGATGGCTAGGACTATGCTTGATGAATATCAAACTCCTAGGAAAGTTTAGGCTGATGCAATTGCAACTGCTTGTTATGTCTCAAATAGTGTTTTATTGCGTGCTAAGCTTGGAAAAACCCCATATGAGCTCCGGTTTGGACATAGGCCTAGTGTTACACACTTTAGGGTTTTTGGTTACAAATGCTTTGTTAAGAAACATGGTAATCTTGATAAATTTGAAGCTAGATCTGTTGATGGCATGTTTCTTGGTTATCCATCTCATACTAGAGGCTACCGTGTGCTTTTACTTGACACTAACAAAATCGTGGAGACTTGCGAGGTTTCTTTTGATGAAGCTAGCCCAAGTACTAGCTCCGATATTGCAGGTCCGGATCCATATCCGCAGGGGGAGAGTATTTTTATTGAAGAAGATGAAGAAGTGGTGCTGCTGCCCGAAAACTCGGAAGTAAATAACGATCAAGCTGCTGATTTTGCGCCACAACCAGCACCAACAGTCACTACTGCTGGTTCGGACCTTCCTCAGTCAACAAGCTCTCCTAATCAAAGGTCTGAACATGAAGAAGAAGGTGCTTGTGAAGTGTCTACTACCCTCCGAGTATTCAAAAGTCATCCTCCACAACAAATCATTGGAAGCTTGCATGAACGAGTCACTCGGTCCAGGTTTTGCGATCCAAACTCTCATGCTCATTCTGCTTTTGTTGCTTCTTTTGAACCCAAGGATATGTCACACGCACTCACTAATGAATCTTGGATTAATGCCATGCAAGAAGAGTTAGAAAATTTTGAAAGAAATAATGTTTGGAACTTGTACCTCCACCTCAAGGTCACACATTAATTGGAACTAAATGGGTATTTAAAAATAAGCAAAGTGAGGATGGGGTTGTGGTTAGGAATAAAGCTAGGTTGGTTGCTCAAGGTTTCACTCAAACTGAAGGTCTAGATTTTGATGAAACATTTGCTCCTGTTGCTAGATTAGAAGCTATAAGAATTTTATTAGCATTTGCTGCATCTAAAGGTTTCAAGTTATATCAAATGGATGTTAAAAGTGCTTTTCTTAATGGCTACATAGAGGAGGAGGTTTATGTTAAGCAGCCACCGGGTTTTGAAAATCCAAATTTTCCTAATCATGTTTACAAACTGTCCAAAGCCTTGTACGGTCTAAAACAAGCCTCTAGAGCATGGTATGATAGGTTTAAAACGTTCTTACTTGAAAAGGGGTTTACCATGGGCAAGGTTGATAAAACTCTTTTTGTACTTAAGCATGGCAATGACTCATTATTCGTTCAAGTGTATGTGGATGATATTATCTTTGGTTGTGCTTCTCATGATCTCGTGTCCAAGTTTTCAGCTATGATGAGTTCAAAATTTGAGATGAGTATGATGGGAGAACTCACATACTATTTGGGGCTGCAAATCAAGCAAACAAAAGAAGGAACTTTTGTGCATCAAACTAAGTATACAAAGGACCTTCTTAAGCGCTTCAACATAGACAAATGCAAGCCTCTTCGGACACCAATGGGAACAGCAACAACACTTGAACTTGACGAACATGGTGACCAGGTCGATAAAAAAGAATACAGAAGTATGATTGGATCACTTTTGTATCTCACGGCGTCAAGACCGGACATACAATTCAGCCTATGTCTTTGTGCACGTTTTCAAGCTTCTCCACGTGCTTCACATCGCCAAGCCATCAAAAGGATTCTCAGGTACCTACATGGAACTCAAGAATTTGGCATTTTTCTTCCTTCTTCCTCAACCGTTTCTTTGAATGCTTTTTCGGATGCTGATTTTAGGGGTTGTAGGATTGATAGGAAAAGTACTTCGGGTGCTTGTCATTTTCTTGGTAATTCACTTGTTGCTTGGTCCTCTAGAAAACAAAGTTCAGTTGCACAATCCACGGCCGAATCTGAATATGTAGCTGCGGCTAGCGCTTGCTCACAAATTCTTTGGATTGTTCAAACACTTAAGGACTATGAGGTTGATTTAGATAGTGTTCCACTGTTATGTGATAACACTAGTGCAATTTGTGTTGCTAAAAACCCCGTAAAACACTCTAGAACTAAGCACATTGACATTAGGTATCACTTTCTTCGTGATAATGTTGAAAAAGGAAACATTGTGCTTCACCATGTCGATACTGAAAAACAATTGGCTGATATTTTTACAAAACCTTTGGATTTCACTCGTTTTTGTTTCATTCGTAGTGAAATAGGGGTTATGCATCCTCATGGCTTAAATTGAGGGGGAGTTTTTGAAACTTTGAATGTCTATGTGTGAATCTGAAACTAAAATAATATGAGCATAGTATTTCATACATATATGACTTTGTGATTCCTTTTACAGGCTGAAAGTTCTTACTACATTACTCATGTTATACATTTTGTAGTTTTTGCCATGACTAGTAATTGGAATAATTACTTACACTAAATCTGGTCATGATCGAACTTTCTTGCTGTTTTGAACTTGTTGCGTGCTCACAAGTGCTTTTAATCATAAAAAATTAATCAAGTGATCAGCTCACATGTTGAGTTTTCAAATAAAAAATTGAGAAAAGATCTCGCACTTCTTCTTTTGAGATTGCTTATCATTGCACTAAGATATGAACTTGGGAGGATTGTGTATGACTAAAACCATGTCCTTAAGCTTCTGATTGTCAAATGACATAGGCTTGGCTTGGTTGGTTAGAATAAGGCTGATGTGGCATATAATCTCTTGCAAATATCATATGATCAACTTTGTGCCTTAAATGATTATGAATAATAAAAATGCAGCAACAAGTGTCATGTTTTCAGGTTTTGAAATAGTTGAGTAAGGGAGATCATGACTTGCTTAAACTGAAAAATACATTTGATCTCTAGCATGGCTTACACTACTTTATGTATCTCATTGATGTGATAGTGTAAGTAACCTGATAGTATGACTTGGATGAGCTTTGTTTTGTATGTATATGTTATAATATGCTCATAACATTTAAAAATTTATCTTTTGAACCTTGCTGAATACATTGTCAAAGGGGGAGAAATATGTATAAGGAGACATTTTTTTACACTTTGCATATGTTATACACTTTCTTCCTTCTCTGATTTTAAAAAATGGGGAGAAATTAATAAAGGGGAAGAAATGAGTTTTCAAAGCTTTTCAAAACTTTTCATAAGCCAATGTTCAGATTTTAATTGGTGTTGCCAATGGATTCATCAAGGGGGAGATTGTGAGACCTATGTGTGCTGAATACGTTGGCAATTAGGATAAAAGTTAGCATTAACATTCAAAGTTTTGAATATTGCCAAAACATTCTTCTGTGGCAAGGTCCGACAAGTTCTTTGTTAGGTCCGCCAAGTGTTGGCAAGGTCCGACGCAAGGTCCGGAGAGCTCCTGCAAGGTCCGGAGAGCTTCTGTGAGGTCCGGAACTTGTTTTTAGGAAGCTCCCGTGAGGTTCAACTCGTAGAACTGCAGCGTCTTGTTTTTGCTTTTAACTTGCAATGTTTCAAACTTGCTTTATGAGAAGGTTTGCTTAGTATTAATTTGCTAAGTTTTTGGTGTGTTTTGGTGGTTATGGCTGTTATCATTTGATATGGTTTGCAACATGCTTATGTGACGTGCTCATGTAAGGTGTTGTGGTTTTCGAACTAACGTGAGTCAAGTCGAGGACTTGTGCTCGGAAGAATTGGTTGTTTATTCATGTGCAGGTGTTGCTTGAGTTCAAGACATGGCTGGTGACGGGATCCTTGGACTAGTCTCAGGGAGGAGATGAGGTTCCAACAACCAAGTTCGGGAGGAGCTGTGGTCGAGTTAATTTTGAGGTCGCGCAGCATGTTTGGATCAAGGGCAGTGCATATGAAGGTTGCGTGTACGTCGTTGGAAGGTGTTTGCACGTGTGCAAGGAGTGCATGGACGTGGCAACATTGTTCTAAGGCGTGATGAAGAGAAGTGGACGTAAAGAATTGGTCGGAAAGGTCCAACTGGCTGGATTGCGTACTCAGGCTGAGGCTGAGTCGGATATGGCTCAAATATGGAAGATTTGAGTTAGTTATGATAGGAATTCGTGCTAGGCACGAAGTTGAGTTGTTTTAGGAATGTTTAAGACGTTGCTAAGGTGTTTGGAAGTCTCACGATTGCTTCTATCTGCGAATAGGAGAGTCCTGAGCAGTTATGGTAAGTTAGGATACGAGTCCAATTAAGAGTAGGAGTCCTAGATTGGATTGATTAGCCTGAGGGCTGGCTATAAAAGCAAGGGAGGCCAGAGCTCTCGAGGGGAGAGAACATTTGGCTGTTCCTCTTGTGTTTCTATTGAATAAAGTTCATAGTTTCGAGGAGCTTTTGTGCCTTGTTCGTCCGATTTGTTTTTCGTCAAGTCTTTCTCGCCGAGTTTCTGGACAAACCGACGTTGCTTCGGTGTTTTGTTCATAACTCGAGTTTTACAGATCCGATTGACGTGATTCTTTTTGGGTTGTCTTCACAACTCAATTATCTATCATCTGTGAAATTTTCACGAGCTTCGAATCTGTAACGTTTGAGATACACGAGTTTCTTTACAGATCTGTTTTATATCGGGTAGAACAGATTGATCTTCGTTTAATGTTTTGATCGTATCTCAAGTTTTACTTCGTGTTTTCAAGTGATTCTTGTTGCATTAGATCCGTGACTTGATTCTCTACCTCTCTACTTGATTTGTCATAGTTGAACACGTTTGAAAACACTTGCACACATGGTTTCTTTAACCGATTGATTTTTTGCTAAGGGGTTTTTGTTTTTTCCGCTGCGAAAAGTTTTAATCTACCATTCACCCCCCTCTGGTAGCTTTTCACGTGCTCTTCGATCCTACATGCCGACACACTGAGTCGAAAGTCACATGTCCATAACCTCACCATTACACAGGTGGAAGAGGAAGAGCCGAGTTTATACTTGGTTCCTTATGGATCACTCTACAACCTTGCCTCCATCCCTACCATTAGGGAAGATATCATTGCAGCTCAGAAGAGTGACAAGGGCATGGCACATCTCCGGAAACGCATAGACAGCGGGGATATCAAATGTTTCCGGAAGGATGATGAGGGGACGCTATGGTTCAATGACCGCATAGTCGTACCCCAGAACATGGATCTGAAAAAGAAGATCCTTGATGAAGCTCACTTGTCTAAGTTCTCCGTTCATCCGGGCAGCAACAAAATGTACCAAAACCTGAAGAGTAAATTTTGGGGGACGGGGATGAAGCGAGAAATCCCCAAATATGTATCTGAATGTGATACGTGTAGACAAGTGAAGGCAGACACTTGAGAAAAACAGGGCTGTTGCTACCCCTGGAAATTCCAGCATGGAAGTGGGAACATGTGAGCATGGATTTCATTGTGGGTTTACCCATGACTTCTAACAAGCATGATTCCATTTGGGTAATTGTTGACCGGTTAACCAAGTCAGCTCACTTCATCCCGGAGCATATCAACTACTATGCCAGCAAGTATGTGGAGTTGTATATTGCAAGAATCTTGTGCTTGCATGGAGTACCCAAGACCATAATCTCGGATCGAGGGGCACTGTTTGTAGCTCGTTCTGGGAGCAGTTGCACGCTGCATTGGGTACCAAACTGATTAGAAGCTCCGCTTATCACCCTCAGACAGATGGGCAAACTGAGAGTGTGAACCAAGTATTAGAAGACATGTTGAGAGCGTGTGCCATCCACCACGGTAGAAACTGTGACGATCACCTACTGTTGGCGGAATTCTCGTACAACAATGGCTATCAAGCGAGTATCAAGATGGCACCATATGAGGCTCTCTACTGTCGCAAATGCTGCACCCCATTGAACTGGTGCGAGCCTGGTGAAAGGGTCACGTTCGGGATTGATTTGGTGAACGATGCCGAAGAGCACGTTCGGATGATTCAAGCCAACTTGAAGGCCGCCCAATCCCGACAGAAAAGTTACGCTGATAAGAGGCGTAGGCCGCTACACTTTGATGTCAGGGAACACGTGTACCTTCGTGTATCTCCAATGAAGGGCGTACACCGATTCGGCGTGAAGAGGAAGCTCGCTCCCCAATTTATTGACCCTATGCTATCACCGAGAAGTGTGGATCAGTGGCGTATAGACTGGAGCTACCGGCATCTCTCGCTGGTGTTCACGACGTTTTCCATGTTTCACAACTACGGAAATGTCTGAAGTATACGGCTGCTGTTCCTACCGAAGACATTGGTGAGTTACAACCGGATTTGACATGTGCTGAATATCCGTTGGTGATTATTGATGAGAAGGCTCGGACCATGCGTAACCGAATGCTGTGGTTCTGTAGGATCGAAGAGCACGTGAAAAGCTACCAGAGGGGGGGTGAATGGTAGATTAAAACTTTTCGCAGTGGAAACAACAAAAAACCCTCAGCAAAAAATCAATTGGTTAAAGAAACCGTGTGTGCAAGTGTTTTCAAACGTGTTCAACCGTGATAAATCAAGTAGAGAGGTAGAGAATCAAGTCACGGTCTAATGCAACAAGAATCACTTGAAAACACGAAGTAAAACTTGAGATACGATCAAAACATTAAACGAAGATCAATCTGTTCTACCCGATATAAAACAGATCTGCAACGCTGCAAAGAAACTAGTGTATCTCAAAAACTACAGATCCGAAGCTCGTGAAAATATCACAGATGATAGATAATTGAGTTGTGAAGACAACCCAAAAAGAATCACGTCAATCGGATCTGTAAAACTCGAGTTATGGACGAAACACCGAAGCAACGTCGGTCTGTCCAGAAACTCGGCGAGAAAGACTTGACGAAAAACAAGTCGGACGAACAAGGCACAAAAGCTCCTCGAAACTATGAACTTTATTCAATAGAAACACAAGAGGAACAGCCCAAAGTCGTGCACCACGAGCTCTGGCCTTCCTTGCTTATATAACCAGCTCTATGGCCAATCCAATTCAAACTAGTACTCCTACTCCTACTTGGATTCAAACTGTAACTTTCCGAAACTGTTCAAGACTCTTCTATACGCAGATAGAAGCAATCTTAAGACTTCCAAACACCTTAGGAACGTCCCAAACATTCCTAAAACAACTCAAATTCGTGACCCACACGAAATCCTATCATAACCAACTCAAAACATTCCATATTTGAGTCAAACACGACTCAGCCGCAGCATGAGTCCATAACCTAGTCGGTTGGACCTTTCCGACCAATTCTTTACGTCCACTTCTCTTCATAACGCCTTGGAACAATGTTGCCACGTCCATGCACTCCTTGCACACGTGCAAACACCTTGCAACGACGTACACGCAACCTTCATATCCACTGCCCTTGATCCAAACATGCTGCGCGACCTCAAAATTAACTCGACCACAGCTCCTCCCGAACTTGGTTGTTGGAACCTCATCTCCTCCCTGAGACTAGTCCAAGGATCCCGTCACCAGCCATGTCTTCAACTCAAGCAACACCTGCACATGAATAAACAACCAATTCTTCCGAGCACAAGTCCTCGACTTGACTCACGTAAGTTCGAAAACCACAACACCTTACATGAGCACGTCACATAAGCATGTTGCAAACCATATCAAATGATAACAGCCATAACCACCAAAACACACCAAAAACTTAGCAAATTAATACTAAGCAAAACTTCCCATAAAGCAAGTTTGAAACATTGCGAGTTAAAAGCAAAAACAAGACGCTGCAGTTCTACGATTGAACTTCACGAGAGCTCCCTAAAAACAAGCTCCGGACCTCACAGAAGCTCTCCGGACCATGCAGGAGCTCTCCGGACCTTGCGCCGGACCTTGCCAACACTTGGCGGACCTAACAAAGAACTTGTCGGACCTTGCCACAGAAGAATGTTTTGGCAATATTCAAAACTTTGAATGTTAATGCTAACTTTTATCCTAACTGCCAATGTATTCAGCACACATAGGTCTCACAATCTCCCCCTTGATGAATGCATTGGCAACACCAATTAAAATCCGAACATTGGCTTATGAAAAGTTTTGAAAAGATTTGAAAACTCATTTCTCCCCCTTTATTAATTTCTCCCCATTTTTAAAATCAGAGAAGGAAGAAAGTGTATAACATATGCAAAGTGTAAAAAAATCTCTCCTTATACATATTTCTCCCCCTTTGACAATGTATTCAGCAAGGTTCAAAAGAGAAATTTTTAAATGTTATGAGCATATTATAACATATACATGCAAAACAAAGCTCATCCAAGTCATACTATCAGGTTACTTACACTATCACATCAATGAGATACATAAAGTAGTGTAAGCCATGCTAGAGATCAAATGTATTTTTCAGTTTAAGTAAGTCATGATCTCCCTTACTCAACTATTTCAAAACCTGAAAACATGACACTTGTTGCTGCATTTTTATTATTCATAATCATTTAAGGCACAAAGTTGATCATATGATATTTGCAAGAGATTATATGCCGCATCAGCCTTATTCTAACCAACCAAGCCAAGCCTATGTCATTTGACAATCAGAAGCTTAAGGACATGGTTTTAGCCATACACAATTCTTTCCAAGTTCATATCTTAGTGCAATGATAAGCAATCTCAAAAGAAGAAGTGTGATGCATGCATATTCTCTTGATCTTTTCTCAATTTTTTATTTGAAAACTCAACATGTGAGCTGATCACTTGATTAATTTTTATGATTAAAAGCACTTGTGAGCACGCAACAAGTTCAAAACAGCAAGAAAGTTCGATCATGACCAGATTTAGTGTAAGTAATTATTCCAATTACTAGTCATGGCAAAAACTACAAAATGTATAACATGAGTAATGTAGTAAGAACCGTTCAGCCTGTAAAAGGAATCACAAAGTCATATATGTATGAAATACTATGCTCATATTATTTTAGTTTCAGATTCACACATAGACTTTCAAAGTTTCAAAAACTCCCCCTCAATTTAAGCCATGAGGATGAATAACCCCTATTTCACTACGAATGAAACAAAAACGAGTGAAATCTAAAGGTTTTGTAAAAATACCAGCCAATTGTTGTTCGGTATCGACATGGTGAAGCACAATGTTTCCTTTTTCAACATTATCACGAAGAAAGTGATACCTAATGTCAATGTACTTAGTCTAGAGTGTTTCACGGGGTTTTTAGCAATACAAATTGCACTAGTGTTATCACAAAACGGTGGAACACTATCTAAATCAACCCCATAGTCCTTAAGTGTTTGAACAATCCAAAGAATTTGTGAGCAAGCGCTAGCCGCAGCTACATATTCAGATTCGGCCGTGGATTGTGCAACTGAACTTTGTTTTCTAGAGGACCAAGCAATAAGTGAATTACCAAGAAAATGACAAGCACCCGAAATACTTTTCCTATCAATCCTACAACCCCCAAAATCAGCATCCGAAAAAGCTTTCAAAGAAACGGTTGAGGAAGAAGGAAGAAAAATGCCAAATTCTTGAGTTCCATGTAGGTACCTGAGAATCCTTTTGATGGCTTTGCGATGTGAAGCACGTGGAGAAGCTTGAAAACGTGCACAAAGACATACGCTGAATTGTATGTCCGGTCTTGACGCCATGAGATACAAAAGTGATCCAATCATACTTCTGTATTCTTTTTTATCGACCGGGTCACCATCTTCGTCAAGTTCAAGTGTTGTTGCTGTTCCCATTGGTGTCCGAAGAGGCTTGCATTTGTCCATGTTGAAGCGCTTAAGAAGGTCCTTTGTATACTTAGTTTGATGCACAAAAGTTCCTTCTTTTGTTTGCTTGATTTGCAGCCCCAAAAAGTATGTGAGTTCTCCCATCATACTCATCTCAAATTCTGAACTCATCATAGCTGAAAACTTGGACACGAGATCATGAGAAGCACAACCAAAGATAATATCATCCACATACACTTGAACGAATAATGAGTCATTGCCATGCTTAAGTACAAAAAGAGTTTTATCAACCTTGCCCATGGTAAACCCCTTTTCAAGTAAGAATGTTTTTAACCTATCATACCATGCTCTAGGGGCTTGTTTTAGACCGTACAAGGCTTTGGACAGTTTGTAAACATGATTAGGAAAATTTGGATTTTCAAAACCCGGTGGCTGCTTAACATAAACCTCCTCCTCTATGTAGCCATTAAGAAAAGCACTTTTAACATCCATTTGATATAACTTGAAACCTTTAGATGCAGCAAATGCTAATAAAATTCTTATAGCTTCTAATCTAGCAACAGGAGCAAATGTTTCATCAAAATCTAGACCTTCAGTTTGAGTGAAACCTTGAGCAACCAACCTAGCTTTATTCCTAACCACAACCCCATCCTCACTTT
Source organism: Neostapfia colusana (assembly GCA_030760725.1). Classification (NCBI taxonomy): domain Eukaryota; kingdom Viridiplantae; phylum Streptophyta; class Magnoliopsida; order Poales; family Poaceae; genus Neostapfia; species Neostapfia colusana. Next base: position 45,901,507 of record JASWHV010000008.1, on the reverse strand, counting down.
GCTTATTTTTAAATACCCATTTACTTCCAATTAATGTGTGACCTTGAGGTGGAGGTACAAGTTTCCAAACATTATTTCTTTCAAAATTTTCTAACTCTTCTTGCATGGCATTAATCCAAGATTCATTAATGAGTGCGTGTGATATATCCTTGGGTTCAAAAGAAGCAACAAAAGCAGAATGAGCATGAGAGTTTGGATCGCAAAACCTGGACCGAGTGACTCGTTCATGCAAGCTTCCAATGATTTGTTGTGGAGGATGACTTTTGAGTACTCGGAGGGGAGTAGACACTTCACAAGCACCTTCTTCTTCATGTTCGGACCTTTGATTAGGAGAGCTTGTTGATTGAGGAAGGTCCGAACCAGCATTAGTGACTGTTGGTGCTGGTTGTGGTGCAAAATCAGCAGCTTGATCGTTATTTACTTCCGAGTTTTCGGGCAGCAGCACCACTTCTTCATCTTCTTCAATAAAAATACTCTCCCCCTGCGGATATGGATCCGGACCTGTAATATTGGAGCTAGTACTTGGGCTAGCTTCATCAAAAGAAACCTCGCAAGTCTCCACAATTTTGTTAGTGTCAAGTAAAAGCACACGGTAGCCTCTAGTATGAGATGGATAACCAAGAAACATGCCATCAACAGATCTAGCTTCAAATTTATCAAGATTACAATGTTTCTTAACAAAGCATTTGCAACCAAAAACCCTAAAGTGTGTAACACTAGGCCTATGTCCAAACCGGAGCTCATATGGGGTTTTTCCAAGCTTAGCACGCAAGAAAACACGATTTGAGACATAACAAGCGGTTGCAATTGCATCATCCCAAAATTTCCTAGGATTTTGATATTCATCAAGCATAGTCCTAGCCATCTCAACTAAGGTCCTGTTCTTTCTTTCTACGACACCATTTTGTTGTGGTACATAGGGTGAAGAGTATTGATGATCTATTCCATTTTCAGCACAAAAGTGATCAAAGGATTGGTTTTTAAATTCAGTTCCGTTATCACTTCTAATTGCTTTTAATGATCCTAGGTGATCAATAGATAATCTAAGAAATAACGTTCTAAAATGACTAAAAGCTTCATTCTTAGATGCCATAAAATAAACCCAAGAATATCTGGAATAATCATCAACAATCACAAGCACATACCATTTACCTCCGAAGGATTGAACATGTGCCGGACCTACTGTGTCAAGATGTAAAAGTTGTCCCGGTTTAGCTGTCATGGTCATTGTGAGAGGAGCATGTGAACCTGCAACAAACTTAGCATGTATACAAGAAGAGCACACAATATCATTGTCCTTTTTAAGCTTCGACAGCCCACGTATGCGATCGAGAGCACTAACACGAGTGAGATGATCAAATCCTATGTGACCAAGTCTACGATGCCAAAAATATAGATCCTTTGTATCATTAGCAACAAGACACCGATGCTTAGAAGTTGACAAATCAAAATCAGCTTTAAAAACTCTTCCAAACCTAGACATGTTAAACAAAAGCTCACCTATTGAATCTACAACCTTGCAGCAATTTTTAGCAAAGCTAACCTCTAGATTTTCATCTAGCAATTGTGAAACCGAAAGCAAGTTGTATTTCAAATTTTTAACAAGTGCCACATCTTTCAAAGTGTAGAAATTGTTTACTCTAACCGAACCTTTAGCAATTACGGGAGTAGAAGAGTTATCGGCGAAAGTAACATTTTCTACACGTGACACAAAAGGGAGAGAGGAGAACCATTCTTTTTTACCGGTCATGTGGCGTGAGCAACCTGAATCCACAATCCAAATGTTCTCCTTCCTCAAACGTGAAATCTACACAGCAGCACAATACGTCGATGACTCAATACTGGGGTTAGTTAAAAGACTTTTAGGAATCCAGTACTGAGTCACACGACGTCCAGCAGGAATAACACGCGAAAGCTGAGAAGGTACAGAAGGTTTATGAGCCAAATATCGAAAATTTTTGTTCCCAACTACTGACTTAGAAGATGTGTTATATGTAGCACAAAAAACAGTAGGTCCGGGAGCAAGTTTTTGACTCATTACAGCAGGTTGCAAGCTCCGAACATTCGGTCTAGCAGATTTTGCTTGGTTGTTATGTGATCTAGCAAGTATTCTTTGTTTCTTATCGTGTTTAGCTAGTCTATAACAAAAATCCATGACATGACCATCTCTACCACAGTAGGTACAATGAAAAATAACCTTATTATCATGTCTAGATGAGCAAGCAACACGTTTATTAGAACCCGAATAGGACAGTACTCCTGCAGATTTGAAAATCACCTCTTTTTGTCTAGGAGCTGTTTGAATCAAACCGCTTCCTAATGACTTTACAACTTTAGGTGGGTGTGCCTTAGCATGAACATGAGAATTAAATCCTAAACCAGTTTTATCATTACAAGACTTGGAAGAATTCAGCAGCAAGTTTAGGTTCTTATTTGCATTAGAAAACCGATCTAGTGTCCTATGCATGTCATCAAGTTTATTGGACAGATCAAAGCAGTTTTCACATGAAGTTTTTCCTTTTAGTTTGCAATTTGAACAATATTTAACTTCATGCACACGTAAAGCATTATTCAAAATAGAAATCTCATTCATAGCATCATTTAGTTTCTTATTCAGATCATCACATGAAGAACAATGCAAATCAATTGTAGAACAACAAGCATCTTTCAAAATTTTATCATTAAGTGCAGCAAGCTCTTTGTTCTTTTCAATTTCAAGTTCAAGTTTATCAAGTGTAGTCGCGTGTGCACTTCTTAAAGAGGATAATTGTTCATAAATCAAATCACATGAGGAACAAGAATCATCACTAGGAATCAAAGTTTTTAAACGATTAATTTCAGATTCTAGTGATTCAATTTTAACAGCATTGTTCCTATGTTTTTTTATCCTTTTTCTTTAATATAACAGTGGCACGAGAAATAGCATCACACATTTCTTCGCAAGTGGGACATACCTCTTCATCGTTGCTGTTGTGTTCTGCCTCCTCGGAGCTTGAACTTGACTTGCTCGCCATGCAGCACATATTTGCCATAGCTTCTTCATCTTCATCACTACCGGTGTCCACATCACTTGAGCCGAAATCTTGAAGTGCAGAGATCATACTATGCACTATGTTGCGCATTGATAAATCTTTCTTCTTCTTATTCTTTGCAAACGATTTCTTCGGCCTTGTTTGCTTTTCTTCACGTGAAGTCGGACCTGAAAGGTTAGGGCACTCCGTACGAAAATGTCCTGTCTTACCACATTCAAAACATCGTTGAGGTCCGGAGCTTCCTCTCCTTCTAGTTCTCACATTTTGCAATGCTTTTGAGAACCGAGTAGAGATGAGTGCAAGCTCCTCCTCTGGAAACTCTTCAATCTGTTCAAGGGTTAGAGAGGACAGCAAAGAGAGTGCACCACTAGATGATGATTGACTAGAACTAGATATGTCACGTTGCGAAACAAATGCAATAGACTTGTTGGGGTTTTTACGTGAGATGATGTCAATTTCATGAGTTTTCAATTTAGAATAAAGCACGTCTAAAGTAAGAGAACTCATGACAGTAGATTCACGAATAGATGTAACTTTCATCTCCCAAATTGACATATCTAATGCTCCTAACAATTGTCTAGCATTTTCAGCATCTGAAAAGTTAACATTGACACTACGCAAGTTGCTGAGAATTTTATTAAAGCGAGCAAAACGGTCGTCAATTGACTCACCGGGTTGCATCTCAAAACGCATGTATTCTTTCTTGAACATATATTGCCTTACCTCCTTGATCGTATTGGATCCTTCATGGTAGTCACAAAGAGCTTTCCAAACATCATATGCAGATCGGAGGTGTGCAACACGGTCGAAGTCGCTTTGAGTCAATCCTTGGATGATCAACTTGCGAGCCTTGTTGTTGTTGTCAACATCTCTCATGTCCGCAGCCGTAACTTGATCGTTGGGTGGTACATCAAAGTTCCTGTAGACCTTTTCCCATATGGCGAAGCCTTGCGCCTGTATGTAGGCCTCCATCCGTGCCTTCCAAACCTGAAAATCGATGCCATTGAACACACAAGGTTTTGCGGAGTACTTCTCCATGATGGTTAGTCAAAACACGTGCAAATGACAAAGATTAGAGCACCTTGGCTCTGATACAAATTGTAGGATCGAAGAGCACGTGAAAAGCTACCAGAGGGGGGGTGAATGGTAGATTAAAACTTTTCGCAGCGGAAACAACAAAAACCCCTCAGCAAAAAATCAATCGGTTAAAGAAACCATGTGTGCAAGTGTTTTCAAACTTGTTCAACCGTGAAAAATCAAGTTGAGAGGTAGAGAATCAAGTCACGGATCTAATGCAACAAGAATCACTTGAAAACACGAAGTAAAACTTGAGATACGATCAAAACATTAAACGAAGATCAATCTGTTCTACCCGATATAAAACAGATCTGCAACGCTGCAAAGAAACTCGTGTATCACAAAAACTACTGATCCGAAGCTCGTGAAAATTTCACAGATGATATATAATTGAGTTGTGAAGACAACCCAAAAAGAATCACGTCAATCGGATCTGTAAAACTCGAGTTATGAACGAAACACCCAAGCAACGTCGGTCTGTCCAGAAACTCGGCGAGAAAGACTTGACGAAAAACAAGTCGGACGAACAAGGCACAAAAGCTCCTCGAAACTATGAACTTTATTCAATAGAAACACAAGAGGAACAGCCCAAAGTCGTGCACCATGAGCTCTGGCCTCCCTTGCTTATATAACCAGCTCTATGGCCAATCCAATTCAAACTAGGACTCCTACTCCTACTTGGGTTCAAACTGTAACTTTCCAATACTGCTCAAGACTCTTCTATACGCAGATAGAAGCAATCTTAAGACTTCCAAACACATTAGGAACGTCCCAAACATTCCTAAAACAACTCAAATTCGTGACCCACATGAAATCCTATCATAACCAACTCAAAACTTTCCATATTTGAGTCAAACACGACTCAGCTGCAGCATGAGTCCATAACCTAGTCGGTTGGACCTTTCCGACCAATTCTTTACGTCCACTTCTCTTCATCACGCCTTGGAACAATGTTACCACGTCCATGCACTCCTTGCACACGTGCAAACACCTTGCAACGATGTACACGCAACCTTCATATGCACTGCCCTTGATCCAAACATGCTGCGCGACCTCCCGATCAACTCAATCACAGCTCCTCCCGAACTTGGTTGTTGGAACCTCATCTCCTCCCTGAGACTAGTCCAAGGATCCCATCACCAGCCATGTCTTGAACTCAAGCAACACCTGCACATGAATAAACAACCAATTCTTCCGAGCACAAGTCCTCGACTTGACTCACGTTAGTTTGAAAACCACAACACCTTACATGAGCACGTCACATAAGCATGTTGCAAACCATATCAAATGATAACAGCCATAACCACCAAAACACACCAAAAATTTAGCAAATTAGTACTAAGCAAACCTTCCCATAAAGCAAGTTTGAAACATTGCGAGTTAAAAGCAAAAACAAGACGCTGCAGTTCTACGAGTTGAACTTCACGGGAGCTCCCTAAAAACAAGCTCCGGACCTCACAGAAGCTCTCCGGACCTTGCAGGAGCTCTCCGGACCTTGCGTCGGACCTTGCCAACACTTGGCGGACCTAACAAAGAACTTGTCGGACCTTGCCACAGAAGAATGTTTTGGCAATATTCAAAACTTTGAATGTTAATGCTAACTTTTATCCTAATTGCCAATGTATTCACAGGTTCTACAAGATACGGTGGAGCAACCACACCGCTAAAGAGGCGACGTGGCAGAGCGAGGAGTTCCTCGCTCAAACTACCCGGACTTCATGGCGTCTCATCATGGGTAATTTCCTATCACATCGTGTCGGGAGATAAATTTGCATTAATTCAAAACTGAATTTGAATTTCAAATTCAAATGTGAAGCAAATTTAGCCAAACCAATTTAAAATTGAGGAGATCAAATTCAACCAATGACTTTGTGGCTAAGTCTACCATTTAAGTGTGAGTAGCTGGGATATTTGTAGCAAAAAGTGGAAAAGAATTAGAGGGGAGAGCTGGGAACCACTGGTCAGTGAGTGGAATTCACAGAAGCGACTCAACCCGAGGGAAAATCGCTCGTGCGACCGCCGAGCGCCACGTGCTGGCTGCTCACCAATGGAGAGGCCACCGCACGGTGAAAATCGCGAGTCACAGCGCCAGCACGACACCCCACTCGGTCGTTTTTGCTGTGTCCCGGCTGAACCGACGCTCATGCACTGTGCAGTTGCTTCCGCTCACGAGTTTCTCACCGCCGCTCTTTGCTCCCCGGCGACCGGCCAATCCCGGCTGCTTCACGCGCCACCACCAGAGAATAAAAGGTGTGCATGCTTGAGAGGAAGCTGTAGGAGGAAACCGTTTGCCGTTCCATGCGGTGTAGAGCGAGAATTTCAAGTTTCCCTCCATGGTGTACCTTAGGGTTAGCCATCGGTCGTCGGCAAAATTCATTGCACAGAGGCAACCGCCGGTCGAGCTGCAGCTCACACACGCTCTAGACACCCGTGTGCTTCTCCTCGAGCAAGAATCTGCAAGAACAACCACCCAAACCTTAGTTTCAACGATAAATAGTCCGGCGAAAGAAAGAGTCGCCGGTGAGGCTGGTTTGCCAGCCGTTTAGGTCCCAACCGAGGTCATGCCGAGCTTCCCGAGGCTTCCCTGGACGTGGTGACGCAATTAGCGCGCGAAGGGGGTGGTCAGAAGGACGGGAACACGTTGCCGATGTTGCACAGGGACATAGCGCTCGTCGCCTGCGAGCTACGGCGGTTAGCCGGCGGCAGCATGGTGTCCAGCGTGTTCAGCATCCAAAGTTACGTGGGGGCGGCAAGTTTCACCGTCGCCGGCGAGCTAGGTCGCCGGGAACACCGACCTCGCCGGAGCTCCGGCGGCTCGGGGCGGCGGCGTCGCGAGGTAGACGAAGGGTGCGGGTCCCATGTGTCAGCCGCTGAGCTAAGCGCGCGCGGTTAGTTTAATTTAAATGGGCGGGCCCTGCTGTCAGCCACTGTTTACGCGCGGGAGGTGATTTTCTTTAGGGGAAATAATTCAGGGATCAGCCCAAACTTTAGAAATTCATAACTTTTGTTAGAAGTCCTTCTAGGATTCTTCAAATGACATGAAACCAAGTCCATTAAAACCATCTCAAATTCTAATTTCCAGAAAGTAATGGTTTGAGCCATGAAAATCCTTGGAAATCCTTAGAATCTCTAGTAATGAAAAAATAGACTTTTATTTGTACAGAGCTCAAATGAACTTTGTTTCAGATGAAATTTGGTCAAGTCCCTGGTTAGGATCCTACCAAGCCACCATAAAAATTTCATAGCCAAAAGGGAGGTCTAGCTAGAGTTATGGTATTTACATATTCAGTTCCAAACATTGCATTTAAATTGACATATCGTTAATTTGCTTATTTGTAGTCGCTGAAAGCGAAGAGACCACAGAACTGTTGGACTTCCTACTTCTGGATGAGACCCTAACCACTGACCAGTTGCAACAAGGCAAGCCCCGGTTTGCACTGAACGAGTTTTAAAGTTTTGCTTTATATACATATTTAGTTTGAGGTATGTATGTGCATTAGGTGTAGGATGGACGAAACCCCAAATGCATAACCAGATCATTCCAACAAGAGTGAGGGTAGTGTCTAAGTTCTTGAGTAGTTTATGCTCTGCTTAATGTGTATAGACTTTGGTACAAGTCGAGTAGTTGGAATCTACTCGCGAGTATAGGCGTTGGGACACACGGGATTGGTTCGAGTGATGTGAGATCACTTTAGTAAGAAATTGAGACTAGGCAGGGGCTAGGACGCAGGGAGAGGAAGTCTTGTAGGTGCAGCCCTGTTCGTGTCGATTTAAGACTGATCCGTGTACGGCCCTGCTGAGCAAGTTTAAATGTACCGAAGGCATATCAGATATATGGGGTCCGATAAACTGATGTAACCTATACCTCTGGGCGTCGAGGCATAACGAATGATTTATAGGTGTAGGTTGAGGGCAGCAAGGTGGAAATCCGCTAACGGGCATAGAGAGATGCTCCGTGTAGGGAACCTCCTGTCCGTTTGGGTGCGACCGGTTCGATGTTTAGGCTGTTTGGTGAAAGGTTGTCCCGTACGACATCGAGTGAGCGTGCTGTAGAGCTTCACGGGTGGGCGTACGTGACGTGCTCTTCGGGTATCCCTGCAGGTGTATATCGAGTTGATTCACCATCCCTCGTAATTATGAGTACTGCTTGTTCACTGTGTCGTGACGTAGCTAAATTATGGAATATTATGATTCAATTCTGCTGATATATATAAATTGTATTGTTACATGTGTGCCACCAAATATCTCTTACTAAATTTCAGATTCATGAACTGTTAACTTGTGGCTAAAAGATGAACTAAGGATGAACTTGTAGGCGTGTCCTTTGTTGTAATATGCCATCCCATGTTGGTGATGAACTGCATGTAGAGTTTCATGTGTAAGGGAGTCGGTTAAGCCTTGCTGAGCCATCGTGCTCACGGTTGCTGCTATGAGTGTTTTTCAGGTGAGGACTACCCCAGGGACTCAGGGTACGAGTCCACCAGCGAGGGCCACCCTCCGTCAGGGACCACGGCGGAGTGAGAGCCGTACACGCCATGCTGAGCTGAGGAGTGAAGCTAGTGTGGGTTGTCCATTGTAACACCCCAAAATTTTGTTAAGACCCTAAATCATGTTAAGAGGGGAATTTAAAATTTTTTGGACGTGTTGCATGTTTTGCAAAAATTCAAATTCAAACTGGAATTTAAATTAAACTCAAATCAGAAAAGAAATAGAAAAAGAAAAAGAGAAAACAGAAAAAAACCGGCCAGTGGGCCGCAACCCACCAGCCGGCCCAACCAGCGCCGCGCCAGCCCGCAGCCGCGCGCGCCGCTTCCTCCCTCTGACAGGCGGGGCCCGCCAGCCCTTCTTATACCTCGGGCCCGCGCCGGGATTCTCTCACCCCGGATCAAAACCGACCTGGATTCCTGCGCATCCCCGCCGAATTCCGTTCGTAGGTGACGCGGACTTGATCTAAACCACCCCGCCGCTTTTCCCCGTCTATAAAAACCCCGGCCTCGTTCTGTTTTTCCCACGCGATCCACCGATTTTCCTCCGGTGAGAACCGAGACTTCTCCGGCGAATTCTGGCCGATCTAAGCTCGGAAATTCCGATCTAACTCGCTGGTCTTGATCCACCGCCTCTGGGGAACCTTGCAGGTGCAGAAAACTCGGTGACTTGCGGTGTAAACACAGCGCCGACGAGCCTCGCCGTGAATTCACCTCGGACCTCATCGCCGATCACCTTCCAGGACCTCCGAGCTCAAGAAAACCCCCGAGGTGAGATCCCCGACCTCCCCTCCACCGATCTATGCCATAAAATCACAGTTCTAGGAAGAATTCTCGAAGATCCGAAAGTCTCCGGCGAGATCGCCGCTTCCCGCCGCCGTGCGCCGCACGCAGCGCCGCCCGCGTTCGATCAGAGCGACGTGGTCGCTTGTGCGCCGTTTATTTTAATTCGCACGGTAGGGTTTAAATCCCCGCGTACCGGTTTGACGTTATAATCTCAGCCGTCGGTTTAAAATCGGACGGTCCACGTCAGCCCCGCGTTATAAACACTGGAAATCTTACGTGCTACCCCCTGGGGTTCTCGGGAAATAAGAGCTAGCCCCGGAAACTTCTGATCTAGCCCCTGGAACTTCAGAAAATCTTGTAAATTCATTTAAAAATCAGTTTTAGCCCCTGGACTTAATAAAAATTAGGAAAAACTCCTCTGTTATGAGTAGCTAGACCCCTGAAAATTCTTAAAATAATATTATAGACCCTGTAGTGGGGTGAGTTTACCTTTTTAGCCCTGTTTAGTATTTAATTTAGGAAATTGAATATGTGGCTAGTGTTTAAAAATTAAAAAGTGGGACAAACATATTGTCAAAATTAAATTAAAGACTTTCTCAGTATTTAGGAAACTTTGGAGTGAGATAAAAACATATTTTGGGCTGAATTGAATCTGTTTAATTTATTATTCACATTTAGGGACACATTTTTAAGTAAAGAATAGTTCAAGAAAATAGGGAAAAATAATTGTGAAATAGTTTACATCAGAGGAAAAGGTCAAAAATATATTAGTAAATATTTTAGATCAGAACCTATTCTGTTTAGATGATGTATCTTGTTATTTTCATAATAAAGTTCACATTTAGGCATAGGAAATAAATCTGAAAATATAGCAACTAATAAATGATAAATGGAGTTCTAAAATCCAAAGAATTCAGTTCAGGGTTGGTAGAAATTCTGAAGACACATATGGAGAAGAAAAATACCTTTCATGCATACTTGGTAGCTAAAAGGTGTAGTAATTGAATATAAGGAATTTATTTAAATTGGAAACTCATATATATAGTATGTAAGTATAAATGTGAACACAAAAGTACGAATCATATACACATGATTAAAGGTGCATGCAAGCCACAAATCAACACACATAGAGTAACCACAACACATATAATGGTGAATGACTTTCATAAATATGAATGTGTGGTTTGTATGAAGTGGAAGTGTGAACCTATGTCTTATAGATTGTTGTTTTCCTTTTGCTATGTGTGATGGTATGATGTAGAACCTGCTCAAGAGCAAGTTATCCCTTTCCAAGATCAGGACTACCCATTCCAAGAGCAGCAGGAAGGAGGCAAGTGTCCTTGACCACTTTGATCCTATACTAGGATGAGTAGATAGAATTATTTGCATTGTCAAATGAAATATGAAACCCATGTTAGGAAGTTTCCCTAGAATTGCATTACCTTGTTTCCTTGTAGCTTGGGTTGGGATTTATTTTATCATGTCATTTATTATTATGCATATGCTTAGCCATGCTTAGAATGGGATATTTGGGATATGAGATCATCGGTTTATTTTACCATACTCTTGAATGAGATATTGTGAGTTATGTAGAGGTAGGGAACAAGGCAAGTTGGATGTTTTGGTTGTGTGCTGGGTGCACGAGACTCGGGTTTGTGTTTAGTACTTGCCTGGATCCTAAGGACCGGTTCATGGAGCATGTAACCTGGCTTTACCGTGCCAACCACATGCTGAGATGGGACAGCTTGGCCAATTAATTAGGTGTATCCCCGGCATAGTATGGGTGTGTTGGATGGTGCGGGGAATAGGTGTCAGCTGGACAACCATATGAACCGCAAGGCTCAAGTGGGGGCCACTGCAGCGGCGTTGGAGCCTCTTGTATGCTGTTAGGGGTGAAACCTCAGTGGGCCCACGCTCGTCGGGAATCCCTTTGTAAAGGCTTCGTAGTGATGTCCTGGCGACACACCTGGGAAGTGTGAATGTGGTTCGTAGCCACTGGCATAATGGAGGTTCTTTTAGTCCACCCGGCAACGGGGGATGAAATCACTACATGTGGGTACAGTGGTACAAACTCTGCAGAGTCAAAAACTGTCATGACAGTCGTGCTCACGGTCAAGAGCGGCTTGGACTTATTCATGATTAGAGGATTGATGGTTTTGGAAGTTAAGCGGGGAGCTTAACATTGGAAATGATGTTATGGTTATTGGATTATGATGATGGGATGGGAGATTGGGACCATTTCACTTGTGTAGTAATGTAGGTGCTTAATAAGCTAAGGTGATAGGTATTAATTGCGTAGTGCTTTAACCATGAGTTCAACCTCTCCTTGTTCTAGCCATGCATGATATAATTTTCCCACACTTGCTGAGTACCATTGGTACTCAACCTTGCATATTTGTTGGTTTATATTGCTGCTCAGGTCAAGATAATGAGGTGGTGTATAATTATCAAGACTTTGGACCCGAAGAAGGTTTCTAGGTTCATGGAGACCCCCGGGCAACGCCTGTGATGAAGCCCTCAAGAATAATATTCCGCTGCTAGTTTATTTACTTGTGATGAACTTATTATTGTCCATTGAGACATTTGCGAATGTAAGACTTATTTATATTCGACACCTGGCTTGTAATAAATGATGCTTCACTATTTGTCATCACATGTATGAGGAAATGATCCTGGCATACATGTGATATTCACTTGGTTGTTTCTTCGGAAAAACCGGGTGTGACAGAAGTGGTATCAGAGCCAAGGTTGCCCGTAGGAACGTGGACCTAGGTAGAAATGGACGTATTTGAGGGCCCTATTTTCTTAAAAACTATTTTACAAGGTGTGTGTTGAAAAGTGATATTTAATGAGTCACTTTCTTCATCTTACCCCAACTTTCATTCAAAATAGGATTTTGTTTAAGGGTTTATCTAACCTAAGTTTAAATTCTTTTTGTTTTAGATGGTTCGCATGATTCGCACCGCTCGCAAGTCCACAGGAGGGAGAGTTCCCGTAGATGCCCTTGCCGAGAGAGAGGAGAGCCGTCCGGTGACGTACCTTTCCTACGGATTGGCAGTAGGAGGCTTATTGCACCGTCTTCGGCGTATGCTTGAAGCCACCGGCAAAACGGGCAAGCTAATCATCCACTATAACTCCACCAGGACCATCCGTGAAACGAGGGAAGAATGGAGTTTAGAGATGAGGATTATACACGAAAATCAGCTGCTTAAGATCCACCACTCTCAAGCTTGTCGAGCGACACAGGTCGATGCGGAGAAGGATGTCACCTGGGAGGCCATCACCTGCCAGAGTCACATCTATCGTCGCCACCTGGACAGAACTGAGTACATGTATGTCCTCCAGCGTGAGAGTGGTACAACGGAGTATAAGTACCCGCCAGTGCAGCAAGGGACTTCCCATGAGCACATGGACTTGTGCTTAGAGGATGCTGCTATGCTTAGCACTCGACTGCAGGAGTGTCAACAAGAGCTTCAGGATGATCGGGACACCCTGAAGGAAACAGAGGCGTTGCTGCGAGCCTGCCTGAGGGCGAGAGAAAGGGAGATGGGAATGAACTGTGTGTCACCGTGAATGATACATGGACTCCTGACTCCCCGGATCGCCGAGCGATCAGGCGTCGTCGCACTTCTCCACCAGCAGCCTTCCCCCCCAAAGCAGAGTTAGAAGGCAGCCGAAATGATGAGGAAGATCCCGAGGAGCCAGCTCAAGAAAACGAGTAGTGTAGAGTCCTTCCCTTAGCTAGCAAGATGTCGAATAGTCGAGTCGTTACGTTAAGTTAATGGTGTGTTAATGCTTGGTGTGTGACATGAGTTGTGGAAGCCATGAGCAATTGTCCACAGCCTCGTCTTTAGATTGTTTTGCTTTGGTGTGAGAACCCACATGAAATAATATTGCATTTATTTTTGTGTGAAAAATGAACCCTCAGAAAAGTATAACAAAGCCTCAACGCTTCAAAGTACAAACAAATGAAACTAGTAAGATGATACTAAATGCTTTCAAATTAACATTGGTTGATTCTGCCAGATGGCCGGAAGAGGAAAAGGACGTGCTGCCAACCCCGCCAACAACAACGATGAGGCATGCAACCCTCATCTTTCTGGAGGCCAGGACCGGGGTGGTCGCCATGAAGGAGTTGATCCCCTCCACCAAATGCTGGAGAATCAAAATCAGCTCATCCAGAACATGACTCAAGTGGTGGCCAACTTGCATCAAGTTCCACCTCCACAAGCTGCACCACGCCAACCAAGGTTGAGTGAGTTTCTAGGAACTCAACCTCCAAAGTTTGCAAGTGCTGCTGAACCTCTGGAGGCAGATGATTGGCTTAAGACCATTGAAAGCAAGATGAGGGTCATCCAGTGCCAAGGGTATGAGAGGGTGCTGTTTGCCTCTCATCAATTGCATGGACCTGCTGCTGATTGGTGGACCGCCTACGTGGCTGCCCATCATGACCCTGAGAACATCACTTGGGAAGAGTTCAAGCGTAGCTTCCACAACCATTACATTCCAAGAGGTGATCTCAAAAACAAGAGGAAGGAGTTCTTGGGACTGCAGCAGGGAAACATGACGGTGAGGGAATACCTCACTAAATTTACTCAACTATCCCGTTATGCCCCACGGGACATAGAGACTGATGAGCAGAAACAGGATTGTTTTGTGGAAGGACTTACCGCAGAAATGCAGTGTGCAATGTCCTCCAACGAGTATGAAAGCTTCCAAAAGATGGTGGACAGAGCGTTTGTGGTAGAAAGGAAGCTGAAGGCCTTGGAAAATGAGAATAAGAGGAAGGCCGGGTGGTCACATCAAGCCTCAGGGAGCAACGCCCGCCCACGTCTGATGCAGCAAGCAGCAGGGCAGACGAACCGTGCTGCGGTACCCTACTCAGCACCAAGAGGGTACAACCCGAACTATAGGCCTCCGGCAGCACCAATACAGCCACAACGTCAGTTCGTACAGCAGCCTCGCCCCGCATATCCACCTCGACCAGCAGTGCAAGGACCTCCAAACCAACCCCAAGACAACAAAGGCCAGACACCTAAGGTTGTGGTGCAATGTTTTAGCTGCGGAGAAGTGGGGCACTACGCCCATAAATGCCCGAAGAAGAAGCCCGCACAGCCACAACAGCAGAATGTAATGAGAGGACGAGTGAACCACGTCACTATGGAGGAAGCACAAGAGGCACCCGACGTGGTAGTTGGTAAGTTTCCTGCCAATTTACACATTGCAACCCTGCTGTTTGATTCTGGTGCTACCCACTCATTCATTGCTCAAGGGTTTGTTAAGAAGTATGACCTAGCAACCACACAAATGAACCATATGCTAGCCGTAAACTCTCCGGGTGGAGAAATAAGGACAAGACAAGTGTGTCCCAAAGTGAACCTAGACATTAATGGGGTAGTATTTACTGCTAACCTCATAGTGATAGATTCACCAGGGATAGATATTATTTTGGGTATGGATTGGTTGACTAAACATAAAGGAATTATCCATTGTTCGACCAGAACGGTGGAACTAACTCACTCTAGTGGCACAAGAGTAAAGTTCATAACAATACACGAGCCTAGGAGGGACATTAAATTAAATCAAGTTGAGGTGAAAGTTGAGGAAATCAGGACTATCAGGGAATATCCGGATGTTTTTCCGGAGGAGTTGCCAGGTATGCCTCCCGATCGTGAAGTGGAATTCGCAATTGAGCTAGTACCTGGAACAGCCCCGATATACAAGAGACCTTATCGGATGGACTCCAAGCAGCTAGAAGAACTCAAGGATCATTTGAGAGAATTGACGGAGAAGGGGTATATTCGCCCTAGTTCCTCACCATGGGGAGCTCCGGTGATATTTGTGCCCAAGAAGGACGGAACCCAAAGGTTATGCGTGGATTACCGTGCCTTGAATGAGGTAACCATCAAGAACAAGTACCCATTACCCCGCATTGAAGACTTGTTTGATCAGTTGAGGGGCGCTTGTGTGGTCTCGAAAATTGATCTCAGGTCGGGATACCACCAACTCAAGATAAGGCAAACTGATATTCCCAAGACAGCTTTCGTATCTCGGTACGGACTGTATGAATACACCGTCATGCCTTTCAGGCTAACTAATGCCCCGGCATACTTCATGTATCTCATGAACAAGGTATTCATGGAATATCTGGACAAATTTGTGGTGGTTTTCATAGATGACATTCTCGTCTTCTCCAAAGATTAAGAAGAACATGAGAAACATCTAAGGTTGGTGTTGCAGAGGCTAAGAGAACATCAACTATATGCCAAGTTAAGCAAGTGTGAGTTTTGGCTGAAGAGAGTTCCCTTCTTAGGACATATAATCTCGGAGGGAGGAATCTCCGTGGATCCTGCCAAAATCGAGGATATACAGAAGTGGAAGACCCCTGGAAATGTCGGGGAAGTTCGAAGCTTTTTGGGATTGACTGGATACTATCGACGGTTTATTGAGGGATTCTCTAAGATCTCGAGACCCCTTACCAAACTGTTGGAGAAGGGAATCACATTCACATGGACGCCACAGTGCGAGACGAGTTTTCAGGAGTTAAAGAAAAGATTGACAACAGCCCCAGTGCTGGTTATGCCAGATATGCAAAAGAACTTTACGGTGTACTGCGATGCCTCTGGAAACGGGTTGGGATGTGTTCTCATGCAAGAAGGGCATGTAGTGGCTTATGCATCCCGACAACTTCAGAAGTACGAGAAAAACTATCCTACACATGACCTAGAACTAGCCGCAGTGGTACACGCGTTGAAAATTTGGCGACACTATTTGATGGGGAAGAGGACCAAGATATATACGGATCATAAGAGTTTGAAGTACATTTTCACACAGCCAGACCTCAACCTCAGACAAAGGAGATGGTTAGAGCTAATCAATGTCTTTGATGTGGGCTTCAACTATCATCCCGGGAAAGCAAACGTCGTGGCCGATGCTTTGTGTCGGAAAGTGCAGGTCAATAAGTTGAGCTTGAAGGACATGCCTGCAGAATTGAAGGACGAGGTTATAAGGCTCAATCTATGTCTAGTAAATAGTGGTGAAGCCATCGCCATGGAAGTGGACTCCACACTAGAGCGAGACATACGAGAGGGTCAAAAGAATGATGAGAAGATACAAGAAATTAGAGAACTCATCAAGGAAAATAAAGCTCCGGGTTTTAGAGAGGATGAACAAGGAACGGTGTGGCATGGGAAAAGAATCTGTGTGCCAGAAGTAAAGGAGATCTGTGAATTGATTCTAAAGGAGGCTCATTATCCTGACTATTCCATTCATCCTGGGAGTACGAAAATGTACCAGGACCTCAAGAGCAGGTATTGGTGGTATGGCATGAAGCGAGATGTCGCGGAACATGTTGCCCTATGTGACACATGTCAGTTGGTGAAATCAGAACATCAACGACCCGTGGGATTATTGCAACCACTCAAAGTGCCTGAATGGAAATGGGAAGAAATCAGCATGGATTTCATCGTGGGATTGCCTAGAACCCAATCAGGATATGATTCGATATGGGTCATCATTGATAGGCTAACCAAGGTAGCTCATTTCATCCCCGTGAAAGAAAGCTACAGCGGATCCAAATTGGCAGAGCTGTACATGTCAAGGATCGTGTGTTACCACGGAGTGCCAAAGAAGATTGTGTCGGATCGAGGGACACAGTTCACCTCGAGGTTTTGGCAGAAGTTGCATGAAACCATGGGAACCCATCTGAATTTCAGCTCTGCCTATCATCCCCAAACCGACGGGCAGACGGAGAGAACCAATCAGATTCTTGAAGATATGCTGAGGGCATGTGCACTCAAAAACAATCGGAGTTGGGACAAGAACTTACCGTATGCGGAGTTTTCCTATAACAACAGCTATCAAGCTAGTATGAAGATGTCACCGTTTGAAGCTTCGTACGGAAGGAAGTGCAGAACTCCCCTATTTTGGAACCAAACAGGGGAAAGTAAAGTGTTTGATCCAGAAGTACTACAAGAAGCCGAGGCGAAGGTGAGGGAAATTCGGAATAACTTGAGGATAGCACAAACACGCCAAAAGAGCTATGCCAATGTACGAAGAAGAGAGCTTGTTTTCAACGTGGGAGACTATGTCTATCTCAAGGTATCACCTATCAGAGGACTTCATCGGTTCAAGGTGAAAGGGAAGTTGTCACCTCGATACATCGGACCCTTTCAAGTTTTGGAGAGGAAAGGTGAAGTGGCGTATCAACTAGAATTACCGGCTCGTCTATCGGATGTGCACGATGTATTCGATGTGTCACAACTCAAGAAATGCCTGAGGACGCCTAAGGAGGTGTTACCCATGAATGAAGTGGACGTAGCTGAGGATTTGTCTTATGTCGAGCAACCATACAAGATTTTGGAGACAATGGAACGCCTCACCAGAAATAAAAGAATCCGGATGTGCAAGGTGCAGTGGAAGCATCACTCAGAAGAGGAAGCCACCTGGGAGCGGGAAGATGACCTAAAGGCACAATTTCCAGAATTGTTTTCTTAGAACCACCAATCTCGAGGACGAGATTTCTTTTAAGAGGGGTAGAGCTGTAACACCCCAAAATTTTTTTAAGACCCTAAATCACGTTAAGAGGGGAATTTAAAAATTTTTGGATGTGTTGCATGTTTTGCAAAAATTCAAATTCAAACTGGAATTCAAATTAAACTCAAATCAGAAAAGAAATTGAAAAAGAAAAAGAGAAAACAGAAAAAAACCGGCCGGTGGGCCGCAACCCACTAGCCGGCCCAACCAGCGCCGCGCCAGCCCGCAGCCGCGCGCGCCGCTTCCTCCCACTGTCAGGCGCGGCCCGCCAGCCCTTCTTCTACCTCGCGCCCGCGCCGGGATTCTCTCACCCCGGATTAAAACCGACCCGGATTCCTGCGCATCCCCGCCGAATTCCGTTCGTAGGCGACACGGACTTGATCTAAACCACCCCTCCGCTTTTCCCCGTCTATAAAAACCCCGGCCTCGTTCTGTTTTTCCCACGCGATCCGCCGATTTTCCTCCGGTGAGAACCGAGACTTCTCCGGCGAATTCTGGCCGATCTAAGCTCGGAAATTCCGATCTAACTCGCTGGTCTTGATCCACCGCCTCCGGGGAACCTTGCAGGTGCAGAAAACTCGGTGACTTGCGGTGTAAACACAGTGCCGACGAGCCTCGCCGTGAATTCACCTCGGACCTCGTCGCCGATCACCTTCCAGGACCTCCGAGCTCAAGAAAACCCCCGAGGTGAGATCCCCGACCTCCCCTCCACCGATCTATGCCATAAAATCACAGTTCTAGGAAGAATTCTCGAAGATCCAAAAGTCTCCGGCGAGATCGCCGCTTCCCGCCGCCGTGCGCCGCCGGCAGCGCCGCCCGCGTTCGATCAGAGCGACCTGGCCGCTTGTGCGCCGTTTATTTTAAATCGCACGGTAGGGTTTAAATCCCCGCGTACCGGTTCGACGTTATAATCTCAGCCATCGGTTTAAAATCGGACGGTCCACGTCAGCCCCGCGTTATAAAGACTGGAAATCTTACGTGCTACCCCCTGGGGTTCTCGGGAAATAAGAGCTAGCCCCGGAAACTTCTGATCTAGCCACTGGAACTTCAGAAAATCATGTAAATTCATTTAAAAATCAGTTTTAGCCCCTGGACTTAATAAAAATTAGGAAAAACACCTCTGTTATGAGTAGCTAGACCCCTGAAAATTCTTAAAATAATATTATAGACCCTGTAGTGGGGTGAGTTTACCTTTTTAGCCCTGTTTAGTATTAAATTTAGGAAATTGAATATGTGGCTAGTGTTTAAAAATTAAAAAGTGGGACAAACATATTGTCAAAATTAAATTAAAGACTTTCTCAGTATTTAGGAAACTTTGGAGTGAGATAAAAACATATTTTGGGCTGAATTGAATCTGTTTAATTTATTATTCACATTTAGGGACACATTTTTAGGTAAAGAATAGTTCTAGAAAATAGGGAAAAATAATTGTGAAATAGTTTACATCAGAGGAAAAGGTCAAAAATATATTAGTAAATATTTTAGATCAGAACCTATTCTGTTTAGATGATGTGTCTTGTTATTTTCATAATAAAGTTCACATTTAGGCATAGCAAATAAATCTGAAAATATAGCAACTAGTAAATGATAAATGGAGTTCTAAAATCCAAAGAATTCAGTTTAGGGTTGGTAGAAATTCTGAAGACACATATGGAGAATAAAAATACCTTTCATGCATACTTGGTAGCTAAAAGGTGTAGTAATTGAATATAAGGAATTTATTTAAATTGGAAACTCATATATATAGTATGTAAGTATAAATGTAAACACAGAAGTAGGAATCATATACACATGATTAAAAGTGCATGCAAGCCACAAATCAACACACATAGAGTAACCACAACATATATAATGGTGAATGACTTTCATAAATATGAATGTGTGGTTTGTATGAAGTGGAAGTGTGAACCTATGTCTTATGGATTGTTGTTTTCCTTTTGCTATGTGTGATGGTATGATATAGAACCTGCTCAAGAGCAAGTTATCCCTTTCCAAGATCAGGACTACCCATTCCAAGAGCAGCAGGAAGGAGGCAAGTGTCCTTGACCACTTTGACCCTATACTAGGATGAGTAGATAGAATTATTTGCATTGTCAAATGAAATATGAAACCCATGTTAGGAAGTTTCCCTAGAATTGCATTACCTTGTTTCCTTGTAGCTTGGGTTGGGATTTATTTTATCATGTCATTTATTATTATGCATATGCTTAGCCATGCTTAGAATGGGATATTTGGGATATGAGATCATCAGTTTATTTTACCATACTCTTGAATGAGATATTGTGAGTTATGTAGAGGTAGGGATCAAGGCAAGTTGGATGTTTTGGTTGTGTGCTGGGTGCACAAGACTCGGGTTTGTGTTTAGTACTTGCCTGGATCCTAAGGACCGGTTCATGGAGCATGTAACCTGGCTTTACCGTGCCAACCACATGCTGAGATGGGGCAGCTTGGCCAATTAATTAGGTGTATCCCCGGCGTAGAATGGGTGTGTTGGATGGTGCGGGGAATAGGTGTCAGCTGGACTACCATATGAACCGCAAGGCTCAAGAGGGGGCCACTGCAGCGGGGTTGGAGCCTCTTGTATGCTGTTAGGGGTGAAACCTCAGTGGGCCCACGCTCGTCAGGAATCCCTTTGTGAAGGCTTCGTAGTGATCTCCTGGCGACACACCTGGGAAGTGTGAATGTGGTTCGTAGCCACTGGCATAATGGAGGTTCTTTTAGTCCACCCGGCAACGGGGGATGAAATCACTACATGTGGGTACAGTGGTACAAACTCTGCAGAGTCAAAAACTGTCATGACAGCCGTGCTCACGGTCAAGAGCGGCTTGGACTTATTCATGATTAGAGGATTGATGGTTTTGGAAGTTAAGCGGGGTGCTTAACATTGGAAATGATGTTATGGTTATTGGATTATGATGATGGGATGGGAGATTGGGACCATTTCACTTGTGTAGTAATGTAGGTGCTTAATAAGCTAAGGTGATAGGTATTAATTGCGTAGTGCTTTAACCATGAGTTCAACCTCTCCTTGTTCTAGCCATGCATGATATAATTTTCCCACACTTGCTGAGTACCATTGGTACTCAACCTTGCATATTTGTTGGTTTATATTGCTGCTCAGGTCAAGATAATGAGATGGTGTATAATGATCAAGACTTAGGACCCGAAGAATGTTTCTAGGTTCATGGAGACCCCAGGGCAACGCCTGTGATGAAGCCCTAAAGAATAATATTCCGCTGCTAGTTTATTTACTTGTGATGAACTTATTATTGTCCATTGAGACATTTGCGAATGTAAGACTTATTTATATTCGACACCTGGCTTGTAATAAATGATGCTTCACTATTTGTTATCACATGTATGAGAAAATGATCCTGGCATACATGTGATATTCACTTGGTTGTTTCATCGGAAAAACCGGGTGTGACATCCATAGGGCTGGACAACCGACTTTGGTAGTTAGGTGGGCATGAGTTGTATAAATTTAGCTTCCGCTGTTAATAAACTCTGTACTTAGTTATAAACTGAAGGTGTGTACTACTTTGTACATATTCAGTTTGTTTTTCTATGTAATACAATGTTGTCCTTATGATGTGTGCTGTCGGGTGTCGCATCGTGCGGCACCACCCTCTGAGATCCTGGGCGAGCGGATTCCGGTCCATCACAGGCTGGTATTAGATCGGCTTAGGCGATAGCACACTAATTAAGGACTGTATTACGGGAAAAGTTAGGATTACAGTGAGGGTTCGCTAGTATGCCCAAGTAAGGACTACAGTAGTATAGTTACTTAA
The DNA here is from genome assembly GCA_030760725.1 of Neostapfia colusana. Taxonomy (NCBI): domain Eukaryota; kingdom Viridiplantae; phylum Streptophyta; class Magnoliopsida; order Poales; family Poaceae; genus Neostapfia; species Neostapfia colusana. The sequence goes on along the minus strand of JASWHV010000008.1, from coordinate 45,879,802 downwards.
AGTTGCATGACTAACATATGTGTTAAAAATATGAATTTTAATTATGTAATGACGCACCTACGCTCATGTAAAAAATGGTAAGGAACGCCACCGAAAGCGGTTGAATTTCAGTTAGCAACCTTAATGAGGAATGTGGTTCAGGGATAGGTCTCACAGCTTGGTGTGAGACGTCAATATGAAACTCTTGGACTCTTCTTGTTCCTGAGTTCATATGAAACACTGATCCCTAGCGTGCATTAGGCAAGAAAGTGGAGACTCCAACGTGTGACCAGTAACGCGATAGTGTGTTCTTCTGGAAATAGCCTAGGAGGACATATGCGGCACTTGCCATCAGCGTGCCCTGCAGGGCAGTAGGTGGTATCTGTTGGGGTGATAAAATTCCCAACCGTGATGACCCGTTCGCGCTCTACTCAGGTTCCCCGTCTTGTGGTATGAAAACATGATCACGTACCTTGAGACGTGGCTTAACTCATGGACGGCCATGTGGCAGTGATACGGGCGTATGTATTTACTTTCAAATATGGACCTGCCTGAAATGAAAACAACCTTTGAGTGCATCATTATTGGGTGTTCTTCTGCAGGTACTAACCACGTATGTAAACCGCGTAGTACACGTGTGTGAGCGACCGTTTAGTGCCACAATTGAGACGTATATGCCGGTATAATCCGGTTAGGATTTTCTTTTTGTGAGGAACGTAGTACTGATATATAATAGGCATTTGCATGAAAAATAATGGTAACAAGGAACTAAAATAACCAAGTTTCAATATGTAGGACCCTGGTTGGGTAGAAAAATTCTATAGTTGCTTAGTTAGTTAAAAGGGATTGAAAAACAGAGTGCTCTGTTTTGGCAGCAAGTTTGCTGAACTTTAACAGAGCATAAATCACAGATTATTTGGCCAATGGAGTTGTTGGATATAGTTCTGGAAAGGTGTTTAAGTACTCTACAACTTTGTTGTAGACTTCTAGAGCAGAATCGCATATTAAACTGGTTTAAATCCCAGAGGAATGTAAACTGTCCAGAACCAGGACAGATTTAAAATACTCTCTGCACTGTTCTGTTTTTCAAGCATAACTTCCAGTAGAAAAATCTAAAATTTTCATATGACACATTTTCAGAAAGGGTAGAATATGTGGTAAATATTTGTAATTCAAAGTTTCTGCAATTTCAGCATGAAATTCAGGGAAATTAGAGTTGAAAACAGCAACTTCCAAAGGAGGTGCGGTTGGAATTCTTCCAGAAATTCTGTTGACTTTGAATTATCATAACTTTTTGACCAGAACTGATCTGAGGGCAAATAAACACTCGTTGGAAATTTACTGAAGTTAACTTTAACTTTGGTATTCAACTTGAGTCATGGAAATGCCCAGTACCAGGTCAAAATCCGGGATATGTAGAAACTGGTCATTCTGGGCTGAGGGATGGTCAGTTGAGCTCATTTGAGAGATTGTTGTACCCTAGGGGGTTTGATTACTTCCAATGGGATAAAACATACTCATGAGTTGTTATCTTAAACTAGTGAAAGGTTTGAGTATATTTCCTACTCATGTTTCTTTTGCTAGAGACCATGTTTGTGTCGTATTTAGGATACAGGGTAGTATACGTGATAACAAAGCGATATTAACATCTCGTAGAGACCAAATCTAGTTGATATGAACTTCCAAAGAGGAAGTCCATTAAGTTGGATGTAACTAGTTTGTAATTGGTCTGGTAATGGTGTAGCTTGTGCAAAGTTATTACATTATCTATTTACGAGATGTATCGCATGTTTACTGTCATTATGTTTTTATGCCTATTTTATTGGACTGCATGAAGTAAGTTGCGGGACTGATTTTTTTATTGTCGTATGGTTGCAGATGGTTTGTACTCGGGCCACGCATGAGGTCAGTAGCTCTAGTCAGCAGGGGGGTGATGACTCCCAACCGCCTTCCTACGACAGCACCCCGCAGCAACAACCACCACCGCCGCCTCCGCTTACACTAGCGGATGTGATTGCGGCACTGGTGGGTAATCGTGAGGAGCAGACCGATCTGCTCCTCACGATCGTGCAGAATACGTCTCAAGCGCGCGCGGGGGGGGGGGGGGGGTCGTCAAGAGAGGGGGCATCGTGAGCCCCACACTATGACATACTCGGATTTCATGAGTCCGCTTCCTCCGGTGTTCACAGAAGCGGCAAAACCCCTAGAGGCCAACAACTGGTTGCGGACGATTGAGTCCAAGTTCGGGTTGCTCCAGTGCACGGAGCGGCAGAAGACTCTATTCGCGGTGCAACAGCTTCACTGTGCCGCTGGTGCGTGGTAGGCGAACTATGTCGCCTCAATGCCTGCTGGCCACACCGTGTAATGGGAAGAATTACGGGAGGCGTTCCGCGCCTACCATGTCCCTCCCGGGATAATGAAGAGGAAGTTCCAAGAATTCATGGAGATGAAGCAGGGCGGGAGGAGTGCCCACGACTACTCCCGTGCTTTTAACCATCTGGTGAAGTATGTGTCGGATTATATCTCCACCAAGGAGAAGAAGTGAGAGCAGTTCTATCGGGGGTTAAATTCCGAGATAAAGACACATCTCGTACAATGCAATTGTGGCGCTTTCTACGATCTCGTCAACGCCGCGATCATGCAATAGGATGCTCAGCGAGAACTGGTGGCTGAGCAGTGAAAGCGAAGCGCTCCACCAAGCAGCGGGGGTGGAGCTCCTCAAAAAAACCGCATAGTGTATCGGACACCATCTGGTCAGCAGTGGCACCCACCGGCGCGACCTCAGCAGTTCGGGGGTCGTTCTATCCAGCCACCTCCGTTCCGACCACTGATGCCACCACCGCGACCGAAACAGCAGCATAAGATGGTACCCCGAGTGTTTCCACCGACACAACGCGCCCCAGGTTTCCGTCTGTCGATCAGCGGAGGACCGCCTCGCTACACCTGGTATACGTGTGGCCAGGCGGGCCATTTCTCGAAGGACTGTCCCCAGGAGGAGCAGAGCAGCGGGCAAGCCCAATATTAGGGCGGTGCTCGAGGCCGACATCCAGTAAGTAAGGTTGGTCAGCAAACCGGGGGCATTTGCAACCTCGACAATGAGGACGCCCCAGAGGGAGAAAACGTGCTGGCGTCTACGTTCACTCTCAACGATCAAGCAATCATCATATTATTTGATTCTGGTGCAACCCACAACTTCATAAGTGCATCATATGTGGTTAAGCATCAATTGGAAGCCTTTCCAACCGAGTGCTCTTATATGATTTGCTCACCGGGAGGAAAGATTTCAGCAAGGATTCCGAAAGCACCACTGTGCTTAGGTGGGAAGATATATCCCACTACTATGATTATTCTTGAGGGGCAGAAGATTGATGCAATCTTAGGGATGTCATGGCTAAGTTACCATGGCGCTGTCCTAGAAACATTATCACGGACGGTTCACCTCAACTCCCCACTACACCTTCCGCAGTGCCTCATACTAGACAATCCAGTCCTGGAAGTTTCAGCCGCCTATAATACTGAAGCTCCCAAGTTAGAGGACATCCCTGTAGTCCGGGAATACCCCGACATGTTTCTGGATGATCTTCGGTGCATGCCACCTGAACGGGATGTGGAGTTCAAGATAGAACTTGCACCCGGGACTACTCCCATATCACGGAGACCGTACAAAATGGCTCCGAACGAGCTGCCTGAGTTGAAAGAACAGCTCAATTATTTGTTGAGCAAAGATTTCATTAGACCGAGTTCCTCGCCTTGGGGATGCTCGGCGCTGTTCGTCAAGAAGAAATATGAAACCTTGAGGCTGTGTGTGGATTACCGGCCACTCAACACCATCACCATCAAGAACAAATATCCACTGCCCCGCATTGACATACTGTTTGATCAGCTTGTGGGCACAAGTGTGTTCTCCAAGATGGAACTTCGCTCCGGGTATCATCAATTAAAAATCCGGGTGGAGGATATTCCGAAGACGACCTTCTCGACGAGATATGGCCTATATGAATATCTCGTCATGTCTTTTGGTCTCACCAATGCTCCGGCATATTTCATGTACCTCATGAACTCGGTGTTCATGCCGGAGCTGGACAAGTTCGTTGTGGTGTTCATTGATGATATCTTGGTTTACTCCAAGACAGAAGCAGAACACGCCGAACACTTGAGAATCGTTCTTCAATGATTACGGGACCATAAGCTCTATGCCAAGTTCAGCAAATGTGAGTTTTGGATCAGCCAAGTGCCATTTTTGGGACATGTCATCTCAGTGGAAGGCATTACGGTTGACTCAAGCAAAATTGAACAAGTGCTGAAATGGAAAGCTCCCACTTCTGTCCATGAAGTCAGAAGCTTCCTCAGTTTAGCGGGATACTACCGGAGATTCATTCCATGTTTCTCCAAGCTTGCAAAGCCGATGACAGAATTACTGAAAAAGGGAACAAAGTATGTTTGGAACTCAGCATGTGAAGGAGTGTTCCAAGAATTGGTGAAGCATCTCACAACAGCCCCAGTCTTAGATCAACCGGATACAACCAAGCCCTTCGACGTGTATTGTGATGCATCCGGTATCGGGCTCAGCTGCTTGTTGATGCAAGAAGGACGTGAGGTCGCGTATGGCTCACGCCAGCTTCGAAACCATGAGCAGCATTATCCGACTCATGATCTTGAGCTCGCTGCTGTGGTTTTGGCGCTGAAAATGTGGAGGCACTATCTCCTGGGGAATTTGGTGCATCTCTACACCAACCACAAGAGTTTAAAATATATCTTCACCCAGAAGGAGCTGAATATGAGGCAAAGGAGGTGGTTAGAACTAATCAAAGATTATGAGATTGAGATTCATTACCACCCCAACAAGGCGAATGTGGTTGCCGACGCGCTGAGTCGGAAATCACATGTCCATAACCTCACCATTACACCGGTGGAAGAAGAAGAGCCGAGTTTATACTTGATTCCTTATGGATTACTCTACAACCTTGCCCTCATCCCTACCATTATGGAATATATCATTGCATCTCAGAAGAGTGACAAGGGCATGGCACATCTCCGGGAATGGATAGACAGCGGGGATATCAAATGTTTCCGGAAGGATGATGAGGGGACGCTATGGTTCAATGACCGCATAGTCGTACCCCGGAACATGGAGCTGAAAAAGAAGATCCTTGATGAAGCTCACTTGTCTATGTTCTCCATTCATCTGGGCAGCAACAAAATGTACCAAAACCTGAAGAGTAAATTTTGGGGTACGCGGATGAAGCGGGAAATCGCCAAACACATATCTGAATGTGATACGTGTAGGCAAGTGAAGGCAGATCAATTGAGAAAAAACAAGGCTGTTGCAACCCCTGGAAATTCCAGCATGGAAGTGGGAAGATGTGATCATGGATTTCATTGTGGGTTTACCCATAACTTCTAACAAGCATGATTCCATTTGGGTAATCGTTGACCGGTTAACCAAGTCAGCTCACTTCATCCCGGTGCATACCAACTACCATGCCAGCAAGTATGTGGAGTTGTATATTGCAAGAATCTTGTGCTTGCATGGAGTACCCAAGACCATAATCTCGGATCGAGGGGCACTGTTTGTAGCTTGTTTCTGGGAGCAGTTGCACGCTGCATTGGGTACCAAACTGATTAGAAGCTCACCCTCAGACAGATGGGCAAACTGAGAGGGTGAACCAAGTATAAGAAGACATGTTGAGAGAGTGTGCCATCCACCACGGTACAAATTGGGACGATCATCTACCACTGGCGGAATTCTCGTACAACAATGGCTATCAAGCGAGTATCAATATGGCACCATATGAGGCTCTCTACAGTCGCAAATGCCGCACCCCATAGAACTTGTGCGAGTCTGGTGAAAGGGTCACGTTCGGGATTGATTTGGTGAACGACGTCGAAGAGCACATTCGGATGATTCAAGCCAACTTGAAGGCCACCCAATCCCGACAGAAAAGTTACGCTGATAAGAGGCGTAGGCCGCTACACTTTGATGTCGGGGAATACGTGTACCTCCGTGTATCTCCGATGAAGGGCGTACACCGATCCAGCGTGAAGGGGAAGCTCGCTCCCCGATTTATTGGACCCTATGCTATCACCGAGAAGTGTGGATCAGTGGCATATAGACTGGAGCTCGCATCTATCGCTGGTGTTCACGACATTTTCCATGTTTCACAACTACGGGAATGTCTGAAGTATACGGCTGCTGTTCCCACCGAAGACATTGGCGAGTTGCAACCGGATTTGACATATGCTGAATATCCGGTGGCGATTATTGATGAGAAGGCTCGGACCCCGCGTAACCGAACGCTGTGGTTCTACAAGATACGGTGGAGCAACCACACCGCTGTAGAAGCGACGTGGGGGAGCGAGGAGTTCCTTCGCTCAAACTACCCGGACTTCATGGCGTCTCATCACGGGTAAGTTCCTATCACATCGTCATCTCTTCCTTTATAATCTCGGGACGAGATTCTTTTAAGGGGGGAGGGATGTAAAATCCCAAGAATTGACTTGCTAAAATGTTCATCACATCACCACATCACAGCTCATTTGGTGGGTAGCTCATGAACATTTGTGAAGAGCAAGTAAACACAATCAAGAGGGTAATTAAAGGAAAAACCCATAACTCCAAAAAGCAGGAGCTCACACACATAAACATGAGAGGATGGGTTTCTCACTAGGCCCTAAACACTCTTGGGGATGCTCATGCCAGGTCTCATGCAAATTCAAATCAGTTTGAGGCACTTTTGGAGACATTGGTAAAAAGGGCTAATTTGAATGCAAATTCAAATTGCAGCTATTTCATTACTTGGATTCAAAATATGACTTCATATTCAAACTTAGCACATTTTTCTGAGTAAGTCCACCAATTGTCACCCTCCATAATGTCGGGAGCTAAATTTGCATTAATTCAAAACTGAATTTGAATTTCAAATTCAAATGTGAAGCAAATTTAGCCAAACCAATTTAAAATTGAGGAGATCAAATTCAACTCATGACTTTGTGGCTAATTCTACCATTTATGTATGAGTAGCTGGGATATTTGCAGCAAAAAGTGGAAAAGAATCAGAGGGGAGATCTGGGCCCCACTGGTCAGTGAGTGGAATTCACAGAACCGACTCAACCCGAGGGAAAATCGCTCGTGCGACCGCCGAGCACCGCGTGCAGGCTGCTCACCAATGGAGAGGCCACCGCACGGTGAAAATCGCGAGTCACAGCACCAGCACGACACCCCACTTGGTCATTTTCGCTGTGTCCCGGCTGAACCGACGCTCACACACCCCGCAGTTGCTTCCGCTAACAAGTTTCTCAACGCCGCTCTCTGCTCCCCGGCGACCGGCCGATCCCGCTGCTTAATGCGCCACCACCAGAGAAGAAAAGGTGCGCATGCTTGTGAGGAAGCTGTAGGAGGAAACCGTTTGCTGTTCCATGCGGTGTAGAGCGAGAATTCTGAGTTTCCCTCAATGGTGTACCTTAGGGTTAGCCATCGGTCGTTGGCGAAATTCGTTGCGCAGAGGCAACCGCCGGTCGATCTGCAGCTCACACACGCTCTAGACACCTGTGCGCTTCTCCTCGAGCAGGAACCCGCAAGAACAACCACCCAAACCCTAGTTTCACCGATAAACAGTCTGGCGGAAGAGAGGGTCGCCGGTGAGGTCCGGTTTGCAGGCCGTTTAGGTCCCATCCGAGGTCATGCCAGCTTCCCGAGGCTTCCCTGGATGTGTGGTGACGCGATTAGCGCACAAAGGGGGTGGTCAGAAGGACGGGGAACGCGTTGCCGATGTTGCACAGGGACATAGCGCTCGTCGCCGGTGATTTACGGCGGTTAGCCAGTGGAAGCATGGTGTCCAGCGTGTTCAGGGTCCAAAGTTACGTGGGGGCTGCAAGTTGCACCGTCGCCGGTGAGCTAGGTCGCCGGGAACGCCGACTCGCCGGAGCTCCGGCGGCTCGGGGCGGCAGCGTCGCGAGGTAGATGAAGGGCGCGGGTCCAAGTGTCAGCCGCTGAGCTAAGTGCGCTCGTGGTTCGTTTAATTTAAACAGGCAGGCCCCACTGTCAGCCACTGTTTAAGCACGGGAGGTGATTTTCTTTAGGGAAAATAATTCAGGGATCAGCCCAAACTTTAGAAATTCATAACTTTGGTTAGAAGTGTCCAAATTTAGTGAACCAAATTTTGTTAGATTCATCTCTTCGAGTACTATCCAGCAAAACAAGTTTCAGCTTATGAAACTTGATCTTTTTCCAGAATTAATTCCCCAAATTTAAACTGTTGGAATTTTATCTGGAGAATTCTTTTATAGAAAATTCTGAAATTTGGCTGGGATGTTCATTTGGAAATCCTTGAGTCACTGGAAAAATTTCAGATCCATCCATGTTCATTTAGTCCCCCTAATTGTGTGATTAAGTGAACTGCCCTGAGAAAATAAAAATGTACTGAAACATTTTTCAAATTTTCTCAAATCTTGTTTAGGGCATAACTCCTAGGATTCTTCAAATGACATGAAACCAAGTCCATTAGAACCATCTCAAACTCTAGTTTCCAGAAGTAATGGTTTGAGCCATGAAAATCCCTGGAAATCCTTAGAAGCTATAGTAATGAACAGATAGACTTTTATTTGTACAGAGATCAAATGAACTTTGTTTCAGATGAAACTTGGTCAATTCTCTAGTTAGGGTCCTACCAAGCCACCATAAAAATTTCAGAGCCAAAGGGGGGGGGGGCAAAATAGAGTTATGGTATTTACATACTCAGTTCGAAACATTGCATTTAAATTGACATATCGTTAATTTGCTTACCTTAAAGTTTTGCTTTATATACATATTTAGTTTGAGGTATGTATGTGCATTAGGTGTAGGATGGATGAAACCCCAAATGCATAACCAGATCATTCCAACAAGAGTGAGGGTAGTGTCTAAGTTGTCGAGTAGTTTATGCTCTGCTTAATGTGTATAGACTACGGTACAAGTCGAGTAGTTAGAATCTACTCGCGAGTATAAATGTTGGGACACACGGGATTGGTTCGAGTGATGTGAGATAACTTTAGTAAGAAAATGAAACCAGGCAGGGACTAGGATGAAGCAAGAGGAAGTCTTGTGGGCGCAACCCTGTCCGTGTCGTGTAAAAGTCCCAAAAATGTATATGAATAAAACCGAGGTTTGAATTCTTATGTGTGGCAAAGGCATGAAAAATGGCACTTGCTAAAACTTTTCTTAATGCAAAGTGATACATGGATGATCATCCAAAATGAGGCTAAAATTTTTATTTGAAGGTGTTGAACCAATAAGGATTTGAATACCTCTTTGCATGAAAGTTTAAAATCAGATTTTACATTCAAAGTTCACATAAATGGTAGCCAAGAACTTTGAATAAACATGCAGCCATACTTTGGAAATTGTGGAAAAAGTTTAATGACAAACTTTTCATTTTTAGGGTGGGCTCCAAAAAGGAATTATGAAAGCAATTTAAAAGCTCCAACCAAATTCAAATTGCTATGCAATTCAAACTGAATTTGGCGAATTCAAATTCTAGCCCACCTTTCAAACTCAGAGTTTTGGAATTTGGGAGAATTAATGTAAAAGCCCAAGAAATGGGACTTGCAAAAATTTTTCTTCAATTCACCACACCTCAGCTCTTGTTGTGGATGGCTGGTAAGGAATGGGAGGAGCAAGTAACCTCTATCAAAGAAGTGGTTAGAGGGGAAACTTACACTCTCACAACATGGGAAAATTATACACATGTGATCACACATGAGAGTGTGTTTCCAAACTGTTGCATTCAAACTCAGGATTTCAGCAGCTAAACCAAGGATCAAAGTGCATAATTGGATTTCTCAGGTCCAAATTAGTGGGGAGGCAAAGTTTCAGAAATTTTCAAAAAGATTTGCTACCCATTTTTCCAAAAAGGATCCAAATATGCCAAGAATTCAAATATTTATTTGAATTTGGGGGAAATGAGCTCAACCATACAAATGTAGGTCAGTTTCAAACTCCAATTATTTGGATTCATCTCTGGCTAAGCTTTGGAGATCTTTTGAGGGGTGGGGGAGCACTGACAAGTGGGTCCCACATGTCATTGGGAGGGTTTAAATGGCACAATAGTCAACAGCCTTAGGGGCTAAGTGTTGCACTCGGAACAGAGCCGAGGCTCCACGCGACACGCCGTGAAAACGCCGGACGCCACCTCCTGCTCTTCCCTCGCGCGCTGGCGAGCCCCTTGTGCGGGCGCAGTAACTCCCAGCCGTGCCCCAGCTCGCCACGACCACGGGCCGACCCCCAGTCACCGCCCTCTCGCACGACAAAGCGCCGAGGAGCCGCCGCTGTGATCGACTCACCCAGGAGCGATCGTCTCTCATGTACCAACGTCGGCAGCGCAGCAAACCTATATCCTCAGACCTCCCACGCACTACCCGCATCACTTCCGGTCGAGTGAACCACTACCCACCGAGAAAAACCACGTTTTCATGGCCGCCGGTGAGAACCGAGCAAAGGTGCTCCCGTGGGCAGCTCACACCAACCAGTTTCACGACTGAGCAAGAGCGCCCCAAGGTGCGCCAACTCCCTGCGCTGCTCCTCTCCAAATTCCAGAGCAATCCGTGCGACGTAGCTTCGGAATTTCAAGTTTTCCCCTCGGACGAGGAAAACCGGACCGCGGGTAAGAACTGTGGAAATTTACGCTTGATTCTCGGTTAAAGTTGTTCATTTTGCGCACACCAGAACTAGAGAGGATAGGGAACCTTTTCCCTCCACAACCCTAGCTAGAAACGCCGTGGTTACAGCTAATTTCGAGCTTTTCGGTCGGCGGCCATGGCGGGAACACGCGGGCGCACGGTGACAACCGGTTTGCCGTCGTTTCCGAGCCAGGTTAAGGCCACGCCGAGATTTCCTGACCTCCACTGATGCTTTAGAGCGGATCCGCTGAGCTTTTGGCGGGCTAATGTGCTCGGGCGACGGTACCGATCATCACCGAAGGCCGCGGCTCGTCGCCAGCCTACTTCCGGCCACCGGCAGCCCGAGCCAACCCCATAGACTTGTTCCCCGACCCTGAAAACCCCCAGGCGGCGAGTCTCCGGCCGAGAGGTGGCCGGGAAGCTGGGTCCGGCGAGCTCCAGTACAGCGCCGGCGAGGGGGAGGCGCGGGAGCGAGAGGAGGAAGAAGACCCACCGGGCCCACGTGTCAGGAGCTGAAGATTTAAACCCCGGATCAACGGTGGCGTGGGATCCCCTGTGATGGCGCGGGAAAAAGGTCTGTAGCCCCCGTGTGGCGCGAGTCCGGCGGGTGACACGTGTAGGGTGGACCCACAGGCAGAGTTTGAACTTTTCCCGAATTAATTTGAATTCCAGAATTGGTTCAAACTTTGGAACTGCATAACTTTTGCTAGGAAGCTCCAAATTTAGTGATTCAAATTGGGTTGGATTCATCTTGCCTAGCTCTGTCCAGATATACAACCCAATTTGTATGAAACCCATTAATTAATTCTGGAAAATTCTTAAAAGCTTTTGAGCAAAAGAATTTTTGAGGGAGTTTGGTTCATCCAAAAATCCCCAAATTTTGCCAGAATGTTCTTTAGGACATTAGTAAACCCCTGTAAAAGTTTCAGACCATTTGGAGTTGATTGGTCAGAGCAATTCAAATTGGATGGTGCTGTGTTCATTTGAATGCAGAAACATTTTCAGAGAATTTCCAAAACTTGGAAATTCAATTCTGGGCAAACCTTGACTCCGAAAATGCTAGGAAAATTCATGCAAATTCTATGAGATATAATATAAATTGTAGTTCATTAAGTTGAGCATGAACAGGGGTATTACCTCAGAATTAATTCTTCCTTGCTGATTTGCCAAGAGAATTATTCTGAGCAAACCACTCCATGAAAAGTGCTAATGTTTGGTCCAGAGAGTTTTCTTGTGACAAGGAACTCACAAAAAAATTCTCAGCTCCATTGGAGCTCTAGATCACCCCTGTCCTGTTTACCCACTTAAGGGATTAATGTGGAAAAGGGGGGGGGAAACCACTTAGCATTTAACCATGTGGTTAAGTCCAAGCCAAACCACCAACACCAGTTCATCTTTAAATTCTTAAACAAAGTTCCAGGTGCTAGAGGCTGGTTATTAGAACCAAAAGTAAAAGTCTTATTCTAAACTCACATTTGCATATAAATTAACATATAGTATTTCATTAACGTGTAGCCGTTGAAGAAGAGACTCCGGAAGTGCTGGACTTCCTTCTTCCGGACGAAGACTTAACTCCTGACCAGCAGCAACAAGGCAAGCCCCGGTTTGCATTAAACTTTTTATAAGTTTTCCTTTGTTTACATGAGTCGTGTGAAGTATGATTGTGCATTAGGTGTAGGATGAATGGAACCCCACATGCATAACCAAAGGTTCCTAAAAGAGTGAGGGTAGTGTCTAAGACCTCGAGTAGACAGGCTATGCTTAATGATTCATAGGACTTCGGTACAAGTCGAGTAGTTGGAATCTACTCGCGAGATAGGCATTGGGACACACGGGTTCGGTTGAGTGATGTGAGATCACTTAGTAATGAAAATGAGACTAGGCAGGGGCTAGGGCGCAGCAAGAGAGAGTCTTGTGTGCCCAGCCCTGCCCGTGTCGATTGAGGACCGATCCGTGTGCGGCCCTGCTGAACAAGTATTGAACGTACCGAAGGCATATCGGATATATGGGCCCCGATAAACCGATGTAGCCTAAACCTCCGGGCGTCGAGGCATAGCACACCGATTTATAGGTGTAGGTTGAGGGCAGCAAGGTGGAAATCTGCCAACGGGCATAGAGAGATGCTCCGTGTGGGGAACCTCCTGCTCGTTTCGGTGCGACCGGTTCGACGTTTGGGCTGTTGGGTGAAAGGTTGTCCCGTACGACATCGAGTGAGCGTGCTGTGCAGCTCCACGGGTGGGCGTACGTGACGTGCTCTTTGGGTTTTCCCTGCAGGTGTATATCGAGTCGATTCGCCGTCCCTCGCGGTGATGAGTACCGCTTGTTCACTGCGTCGTAACGTAGACTAATGGATGAAATATGTTGATTCAATGATGCTGATTGATATAATTGTATTGCTACATGTGTGCCACCAAATACTGCTTACTAAATTTCAGATTTCATGAACTGTTAACTTGTTGCTAAAAGCTGAACTAAGGATGAACTTGTAGGCGTGTCGTTTTGCTGAAATGTTACTATCCTATGTCCATTGTACACCTCATGTAGAGTTTCATGCTTAGGTGAGTCGGTTAAGCCTTGCTGAGCCTTTGTGCTCATGGTTGCTGCTTAAGTGTTTTTCAGGTGAGGAGCCACCCACGGACTCGGAGTACGAGTCCACCGGCGAGGGTTACCCTCCGTCGGGGACCACGGCTGAGTGGGAGCCGTACACGCCGCGCTGAGCTGAGACGTGCAGCTAGTGTGGGTTGCCCTAGGGCTGGGCAACCGACTTTTGCTAAATAGGCGGGCGTGAGTTGTATAGTGTAGTCTTCCGCTGTGTAATAGAACAATAATTGTAACTGAAGTTTGTACTTGTTTGTACAGCTTCAGCTGTTTTTCCCATGTAATATATTGTGTTCTTATGACGTGTGCTGTCGGGTGTCGCACCGCGCGGCACCACCCTCTGCGATCCTGGATGAGCGGATTCCGGTCCGCCACAATTAACTTGAGAACATATTTTGGGAGGAAAATGTGGGGTGGGACCCACATTTCAGTGAGCAAATTTGACTTGCAATGGAAGCAAATACTCTCTGTTCTCACCTCACCGAGACTTCTCACCCGGGCGCCACCGAGAAGGTTGCCACGCAACCACCTGCTTCCCTTTCACACGCGCTGGCGCCTAGAGGCGGTTGGCCCTCCTGCGCTCGACGTGATCACCTCCTCCAGACTGAGATATTTGATCTTTGCCTCCTCCTCCTCACGAGAACACCGAACAGAGCCCCCGTTTTCCCCTCCGCTCTTCGGCGTGATTGGGAAACCAAAGAAACCCGCGCCCCTCTCCTCCCCGAGATGCTAGACAGCACCACGAGCTCAGCTTCCACTTCCCTGATACCAAGATAGCTGAGCTCCGGCCTTCCTTTCCCTACAACGGCCTCCACAGCGGTGACCCACAGAAGAGCGGCGATCGGCTTCACACCAAGAGGCAAGAGGAAATTACATTTTTATGTAATCAAAGTTCAAGTACAAGATCCGTCATCATCAAGAAAGACGTAGTTTTAGCGTCTTCACCACGTACACACAAATGCTCGCCAGAATCACAAGACTTGAGAGAACAAGACTAGGAGCTAGAATGTGACACCCTCATCTCTGGTTGCTGCATGTATTCATATTTCATGTAGAGAAAAACATTTTAAAAGAAGTGGGAACAGAGAAATCATCAAATAGATAGCCAGTAAGAGCCGAATCCAGTGCACAGAGAGCTCCGAAGACAATTTCCGCAGCCCGCAGGCCACGTGGTGTGTTCGGAGCTCATCCCTGCGAAGTGAGGAGAGGTCTGCCGCTAAGCTGGCTATGTGGCAGGCTCGGGGCTCATCTCCACAAAGGAGGAGAGGTCCGACCGTATGGGACACGTGTTGCCCCCGGAGCTAGTCATCATGGAAATCAGAGGACTGGTCGTGCGAGATACGTGTCAATCTGGGAGCTCACCTCCGAGAGGTCCGGTTCTATCGAACACGTGTCGCCACCGGAGCTTATCTCTGGGAGGTCCGACACTGTTGGACACGTGTTAACCTCGGAGCTCGTCTCTGAGGAAAGAAGGAAAGACCAGCACTAACACATGGCGTGCGCGGAGCTCACCTCCGAAGAAGTGGGAAGTCTTGCTCATTTGACACGCGGCACAACCGGAGCTCGTCCCTGCAGAGAAGGAGAGACCAGGACGCGATGGACACATGGAGCCTCCGGAGCTCATCACCGAGGAGGTAATGAGTTCAAGGAACGGTTTTTGGATTCTGTACACGTAGAAATACCGGAACAGAAAACGACCAGAATTCCACAATGTTACCGCACCAAATCAACTAAAGATAAGATGTTAGGATCCAACGATGATCTGAATAGGAATCTTACTCGGGCTACAATCAGATTAGGACTCTTCTCTTCCCGATTATAAATAGAACCCATAACCTCTGGCCGAAACCACAAACTTCTTTTCCAACTCCTGAACCGACGACTTAGAGCCCTAGTCCCAACCCGCCGAGTAAACCATCGCCGAAGCGCGGCAAGGAACATCACCGGAGGAAAGCCCAGCGATCTTAGGAGGACCTCGAGACCGAGAAGAACGTAAGGTAGGTCTCCAATACCACATTACGACATCGTTGTGCTTTCTGTGCATCTGTTCTTTGATTCCTTCGAACAGAAGCCTTCTCGTGGACAGATCATTTGATGATCAGGTTGATCTAAAGACAAGATCATCGCCACGTCCACCTTTGATCCGAACACCTCTGTCCATGCAAGCCATGCAAGAACACGTACAAACCAATCTAAAAAAAGAATCATAGGATAACATGCATGTGCATCATCGCATCTAGATTTAAGGTTTGTGCATGATATTGATTGCTGTGAATCTTGTATGCACGTGATCCTACCTAGCAGGACAAGTTCAGGGAGCTGACTACGACGAGCTGCAGCAACAAGGTTTTGAGATCCGAGAACAACCGGAACCGCAAGAACAAGGCAAGTGCTCCTTAACCATATTGATCCTATGTTTTGGGTAAAACTGTTTTGTTTTGCGAAAAGGTGTGCGTGCTGAGTCAAACATGATGGGAAACCCTTTTTATAGGAGTTTACTAGTTTTGGTCAAATCACCCTTGTAGCCAGGAAAGTTTATGAGTCGGGTATGGTTTTTACTTTTATGCTTCGCTGAGTCCATGGGATTGGGAAGCGAGATAGATGTGTCTAGCTAACTGCACTCGTAATGATATGAGAAACTGATGATGTTAATGAACATAGATCGGAGGGAGATCTAGGCAAGCCTGGGTTTGTGAATGAGGTAGCATGAGATGGTGGTTTACTTGCCATAGATCTAAGGACCGGTTCATGCATGCACATGCCACGATAACAGTGCCACCACAAGGCCAAGTATGGGTGTGGCTTAGCCGAGTAATTAGGTAAGTTGCTATAGTGTTATGGACTGAGGAAGGCGCGGGGAATGGGAGTCGAGTGAGGACTGCCCTGGGAACTGCATGGCACAAGAGGGGGCCCGTGGGTGGGAGAATTGGAGATTCTAGCCTGCCGGTGAAACCTTAGTGAGTCCATACATCTAGTAACCCCTTTGTAAATGCTATTTTGTGATCTCTTGACCATACACCGACGGTTGTGTACTGGTATAATGGAGGTTCTGCAGTCGCCGACGGGTGACGAAATCACAAACTTGTGGGTAAAGAGGTGCAAACTCTGCAGGGTTCTTAAAACTATCATGATAGCCGAGCTTACGGTCACGAGCACCTGGCCAACTGCCATGATTAGTTGGGATGGTTATGGAATGGATCTTGGTTATGGTTATTGGTTATGTTTATGATTTGGTTTTGGGACTGTCGAGTCCGGGTGATAAGATGGTTGCATGACTTTGGAGTTAATGAGATTGGTCTCGGTGTGAGACGAAGTTGTTTATGGGATGAGATGGTAGCGAATACGAGGAGGTATTCGTGAGCAGGAATGAAGTTGGTTAATGTTCGGGTGGAACATGGAAAGTGATGGAGAAATGTTGGTAATTTAATACATGCTGGGATTACATTCGTCTAAAGTTAAGTTGCTGTTTTATCATGGTTTTATAAATCTGCTTTTCTGCAAATGAGCCTTTTTATACCTACCTTGGTATGAGCTACATATCGTGTTTTTCCCGCACTTGCTGAGTACATCATTGTACTCAAACATGCATTATTATTTCATCATCAGCAGCAAGAGAAGACTACTCTGAAGACCAAGTGGAGCATTAAGGCGTGTGATCTGTTCTCAACCTTGCCTGTGGAGGGAGTAGAGATGGAGTCACTTCTGCTTAGATTTGCTTCCGCATTAGTTAGATTGCTTCAGCATTAGAATGAAGACTTCCGCTGCATAAAAATAAAGACTTCCACTGTAAGCATTAGTCCAAGACTCATGAGATATTGTAACAAACTCTATTATTCAATGTAATAAATAATCTGAATTCAGTTTGTGGAACATATGTGTATGTGTGATGAACATCCTGGGCACACATATGCATTAGTTCTCAGTTCCGTGGTTTTCCACAGAATTGAAGGCGTCACAGATTAGTATCAGAGCCACGGGTTGACAGTAGGTTACACGCCTAGATAGAAACCTCAGATTGATATTAGAGCCACGGTTAACAGTAGGTTACACACCTAAATAGGACACATATTGGTAGCTAAGCCACGCTGACCATAGGAAGCACCCTAGGACGCTTAGATTGGCCTTGAAACTACCTTGACATAAGGAACCATCCTTGAATAGGAGTTGTGTGAGCCCTTGTGACGATTGATTATGATTATATGCTTAGTGTGAGTTGTGGGACGTCTTAAAACGTTGTCCATATCCACACGTAGTTAGAAAGAGGTGTGAGATGTTTCGTCACTTGTTCACATCCTCATATGGGCTAATATATATATAGTCCAACTCACCTTGATGCATATAGTCGAGGGAATCTACCTAACCTCCTAACATTCTATTCTATTTTGATCTCTCTCACAGATGGTGAGAGGAAACGCCGGCCGAAGGAACGTCCGTGACAACCAAGAGGATGGTCACGATGAAGTTCCTGTTAACCCCGGAGCTGGTGAAAACCACCTGGAACGGCTGATGGCCATGCATAATCAGCTTATGCAAACCATGATCCAAACTTCGGGTCAATTGCAGGCCAACAACAACCCTGTCCCGGCACCACCGCCACCACCACCGCCGGCTCACAATAGACTAGGAGAGTTCATGAGGACTCGGCCACCCACCTTTGCTCAAGCTAGTGATCCCATGGAGGCCGATGATAGGTTGAAATCCATGGGGAAGAAGCTTGCCATTGTTCAGTGCAATGACCGAGAGAAGGTTCTCTTTGCGTCACGCCAACTTATGGGAGCTGCCGCTGACTGGTGGGATGCCCTGTGAAATGCCCATGTCAACCCGGAGACAATCACTTGGACTGAGTTCAAGGAGAGTTTCCGCTCTCATTATATCCCTGCTGGTGTAATAATGCTCAAGAGACAGGAATTTGAAGGTCTCCGCCAAGGACAGAGAAGTGTGAATGAGTACCTCAACATGTTCACGCAACAGTCCCGATATGCCCCCGAGGATGTCAACTCAGACCAGAGGAAGCAGTACCTGTTCATGAGAGGATTGAACAATGAGATCCAGGTTCAGCTCCTCAACAATGACTAAGTAAGCTTCCAGAAGCTGGTTGACAAGGCTATAGTGGTCGAAAGCAAGATCAAGGAGATCGAGCGAGAGGGCAAGAGGAAAATGCCATACCAGCCCGAAGGGAGCAACGCACGACCTCGGTACATGCCCTCAGCTGCACCATAGTATGGATCAACCACTCCTGCACACCGCCCTGGTCAGCCACCACAGCAACAACTCATTGCACCAGCACCTCGCGTGCCCATGCCTCCGGCGCCCCGACGTAGCAATGGCGCTCCTGTTCAAAACCCCCGCCCCAACGTACCTGCTTCCGTAGGCAACAGGGCATGCTTTGCATGCGGAGAAATAGGACACTTCGTGAACCAGTGCGCGAGGAGAGGCCCTGGACAGCAAGGCAATGTGTCCAAGCAGAACCCGCGACCGAACGGAGGAGACAATCAAGGAAACTGTGGACAGCAGAACTATGTTCGCGGCAACATGAACCATGTCTGTGCTGAGGAAGCACAACAGGCTGAGGACGTCGTAATTGGTATGTTCCTTGATAACTCCAACCCAGCCACCATCTTATTTGATTCTGGAGCATCACATTCCTTCATATCATCCAAATATGTTGACAAACATCATCTACCCGTATCCCACTTAGAATGTGCTATGTTAGTAAATTCTCCCGGAGGAGAAATGAGGACTAATATAGTATGTCCGAAAGTAAGCCTTAAAATAAGGGGGCAGACTTCCTTGCCAACCTTATTGTCTTGAACTCCCAAGGGATTGACATAATACTCGGGATGGATTGGTTAAGCAAGCACAACGGAGTAATCCAATGTGCTGAAAGTAGCGTGCAGTTAACAAACGAGCACGGTATTCGTGTCGAGTTTGAGTCAGCCCAGCAAACAACCGAATGGGCAATTTTGAACCACGTCGAAGGAACAACATTGGACAGCATTCCAGTGGTTCAGGAATTTTCGGACGTGTTCCCGGAAGAGCTTCCAGGTATGCCACCTGACCGGGACATTGAGTTTGCCATAAATTTGGTACCCGGAACTGCACCCATAGCCAAAAGACCCTATGGGATGCCCGTCAATGAACTAGTAGAACTCAAGAAGCAAATTCAAGAGCAGTTGGAGAAGGGTTTTATAAGTCCAAGCTCGTCACCATGGGGAGCTCTAGTGCTCTTCGTAGACAAGAAGGATGGAACCCAAAGGATGTGCGTGGACTATAGGTCTCTCAACGAGGTAACAATCAAGAACAAATACCCTATGTCCCGTATAGAGGACCTATTCGACCAAATGAAAGGAGCCCGAGTGTTCTCCAAAATTGATCTTCGGCCGGGATACTTCTATCTGAAGATTAAACCCTCCGATATACCCAAGACAGCCTTTCGAACACGGTATGGTTCGTATGAATATACCGTCATGTCTTTTGGGTTAACAAATGCACCCGCATACTTCATGTAACTTATGAACAAGGTTTTCCTGGAGTACTTGGACAAGTTCGTCGTGGTTTTCATCGAAGACATTATGGTGTATTCAAAAAGTTTGGAGGAGCATGAAGAACGTTTGAAATTGACCCTGCAGAAATTGCGTGAGCATCAATTGTATGACAAGCTTAACAAGTGTCAATTTTGGCTAAAGGAAATATCTTTCCTAGGCCACATTATCTCCAAGGAAGGGGTATCGGTTGATCCCGGAAAAGTGAGAGATGTTCTAAAGTGGGACCAACCACAGAGCGTGAAGTCAGAGTTTTCTTGGGATGGCTGGATACTATCGACGCTTCATTAAAGACTTCTCTAGAATAGCAAAGCCTATGACCGAATTGCTAATGAAGGGGAAGGTCTTCCAATGGACACCAGCCTGCCAAGGATGTTTTGAGGAACTCAAGAAAAGGCTAACCACAGCACCGTTTCTGGTATTGCCGGACGTAAGCAAGAGCTTTGACATATATTGTGACGCATCCAGACAGGGGCTCGGATGTGTGCTCATGCAAGAAGGACAAGTGGTAGCCTATGCCTCACGACCATTAAAGAAGCACGAGCTTAATTATCCTACACATGACTTGGAGCTAGCAGCAGTAGTGCATGCATTAAAGATTTGGAGACATTATATCCTTGGTCATCGATGTGAGATCTATACGGATCATAAAAGCCTCAAGTACATATTTACACAAACGGACTTGAATTTGAGGCAACGTCGATGGTTGGAACTCATCAAGGATTACGATGTTGGAATCAACTACCACCCCGGGAAGGCCAATGTAGTAGCGGATGCATTGAGCCGAAAGGGAGCATGTCACCAACTCACAGTTCCGGAGCTACCACCCGAACTACGTAAGGAGTTCGAACGGTTACATCTCGGATTCTTGAACAACATAGAAATAATGGAGATCCACTCCTCATTGGAGAAAGAGATAAGATATGTCCACGCAACGGATGAGGAGATCAAGGAAAGAATCCGACAAGGAATAGAGAAGGATTTCAAAGAAGATGAGATGGGTACGCTTTGGCTAGGAAAAAGGATTTGTGTGCCTAATATAAAACACCTACGTGACATGATATTGAAGGAAGCACATGATTCACCCTATTCTGTACATCCTGGAAGTACCAAAATGTACAAGGACTTGAAAACTTGTTATTGGTGGGATGGTATGAAGAGTGATATAGCCGAATACGTTGCCCTATGCGACATATGCCAATGGGTGAAAGCCGAACATTAAAAACCCGCTGGATTGTTGCAACCTTTGAAGGTACCAGAGTGGAAGTGGGAAGACATCAGTATGGATTTCATCGTCGGATTGCCACGTACTCAGTCGAGTTACGACTCCATCTGGGTTATCATGGACCGATTGACGAAAACCGCCCATTTTCTCCCTGTAAGGGCCAATTACAACGTTGCACAACTAGCCGAGTTGTACATGGAGCAGATCGTGTGCCGTCACGGAGTTCCGAGGAGGATAGTCTCAGATCGAGGTTCTCAGTTTACATCTAGATTCTGGAGGAAGCTGCAGAAAGCCATGGGTACACAACTGGATTTTAGCTCCGCCTATCACCCACAAACTGATGGGCAAACCGAAAGGACAAACCAAATTTTAGAGGACATGTTGAGAGCTTGCGCCTTAAAACGTGGGCGTAGTTGGGATAGGAGTTTACCGTATGCCGAATTCTCCTATAACAACAGCTATCAAGCTAGCTTGAAGATGTCGCCTTTCAAAGCATTATATGGTAGAC
The DNA here is from genome assembly GCA_030760725.1 of Neostapfia colusana. Classification (NCBI taxonomy): domain Eukaryota; kingdom Viridiplantae; phylum Streptophyta; class Magnoliopsida; order Poales; family Poaceae; genus Neostapfia; species Neostapfia colusana. The sequence goes on along the minus strand of JASWHV010000008.1, from coordinate 45,858,297 downwards.
GGTGTAGAACGCTGCTGTTTTGGAACGAGACCGGAGAGAACCAGGTGTTTGGACCTGATGTACTACAAGAAGCTGAAAAGCAAGTCCAAACGGTACGGGAGAACTTAAAGGCTGCTCAGTCACGACAGAAAGGCTATGCGGACAATAGGCATAGGAAGTTGACCTTTGAAGTAGGAGACTTCGTATACCTTAAGGTATCGCCTATCCGAGGCCAACGACGTTTCAACGTCAAAGGCAAGCTAGCACCTCGCTACATCGGACCATTTAAGATTTTGGACAAGCGAGGAGAAGTAGCCTATTAAGTAGAGCTCCCAACCCACCTCTCCGACGTACATGACGTGTTTCATGTATCCCAGCTCAAGAAGTGCTTGAGAGTACCAGAGGAACAAGTATCAATAAGAGAGCTTGAACTTCAAGAGGACCTGACTTATGCGGAACACCCTGTCCGAATCTTGGACGTAAAGGAAAGGGTCACCCGGAATAAGGTGATTCGATGGTGCAAGGTACAATGGAGCCATCACACAGAAGCTGAAGCCACATGGGAGCGTGAAGAGGATATCAGGGCAGAATTTCCCCATCTATTCTCTACTAACGAATCTCGAGGGCGAGATTCAATTTAAGGGGGGTAGATTTGTGACACCCTCATCTCTTGTTTCTGCATGTACTCATATTTCATGTAGAGAAAAACATTTTAAAAGAAGTGAGAACAGAGAAATCATCAAATAGATAGCTAGGAAGAGCCGAATCCAGTGCACAGAGAGCGCCAAAGACAATTTCCACAGCCCGCTGGCCACGTGGCGTGTTCGGAGCTCATCCCTGCGAAGTGAGGAGAGGTCTGCCGCTAAGCTGGCTACGTGGCAGGCTCGGTGCTCATCTCCGCAAAGGAGGAGAGGTCCAACCCTATGGGACACGTGTTGCCCCCGGAGCTAGTCATCATGGAAATCAGAGGACTGGTCGTGCGGGATACGTGTCAATCTGGGAGCTCACCTCCGAGAGGTCCGGTTCTATCAAACACGTGTCGCCACCGGAGCTTATCTCCGGGAGGTACGACACTGTTGGACACATGTTAACCTCGGAGCTCGTCTCTGAGGAACGAAGGAAAGACCGGCACTAACACATGGAATGCACGGAGCCACCTCCGAGTAAGAGAGGAGGTCCCGACCGCTAGGATACATGGCGCACACGGAGCTCACCTCCGAAGAAGAGGGATGTCTTGCTCGTTTGACACGCGGCACAACCGGAGCTCATCCCTGCAGAGAAGGAGAGACCAGGACCCAATGGACACGTGGAGCCTCCGGAGCTCATCACTGAGGAGGTAACAAGTTCAAGGAACGGTTTTTGGATTCTGTACGCGTAGAAATACCGGAACAGAAACCGACCTGAATTTCACAATGTTACCGCACCAAATCAACTAAAGATAAGATGTTAGGATCCAACGACGATCTGAATAGGACTCTTACTCGGGATACAATCAGATTAGGACTCTTCTCTTCCCGATTATAAATAGAACCCAGAACCTCTGGCCGAAACCACAAACTTCTTTTCCAACTCCTGAGCCGACGACTTAGAGCCCTAGTCCCAACCCGCCGAGTAAACCATCACCGAAGCGTGGCAAGGAAGATCGCCGGAGGAAAGCCCAGCGATCTGAGGAGGACCTCGAGACCAATAAGAACGTAAGGTAGGTCTCCAATACCACCTTACGACATCGTTGTGTTTTCTGTGCATCTGTTCTTTGATTATTCCATCGAACAGAAGCCTTCTCGTGGACAGATCATTTGATGATCAGGTTGATCTAAAGACAAGATCATCGCCACGTCCACCTTTGATCCGAACACCTCTGTCCATGCAAGCCATGCAACAACACGTACAAACCAATCTAATAAAACTAATCATAGGATAACATGCATGTGCATCATCGCATCTAGTTTAAGGTTTGTGCATGATATTGATTGCTGTGAATATTGTATGCACGTGATCCTACCTAGCAGGACAAGCTCAGGGAGCTGTCTACGATGAGCTGCAGCAACAAGGTTTTGAGATCCGAGAACAACCGGAACCGCAAGAACAAGGCAAGTGCTCCTTGACCATATTGATCCTATGTTTTGGGTAAAACTGTTTTGTTTTCCGAAAAGGTGTGCGTGCTGAGTCAAACATGATGGGAAACCCTTTTTATAGGAGTTTACTAGTTTTGGTCAAACCACCCTTGTCGCCAGGAAAGTTTATGAGTCGGGTATGGTTTTTACTTTTATGCTTCGCTGAGTCCATGGGATTTGGAAGCGAGATAGATGTGTCTAGCTAACTGCACTCGTAATGATATGAGAAACTGATGATGTTAATGAACATAGATCGGAGGGAGATCTAGGCAAGCCTGGGTTTGTGAATGAGGTAGCATGAGATGGTGGTTTACTTGCCGTAGATCTAAGGACCGGTTCATGCATGCACATGCCAGGATAATAGTGCCACCACAAGGCCAAGTATGGGTGCGGTTGAGCCGAGTAATTAGGTAAGTTGCTAGAGTGTTATGGACTAAGGAAGGCGCGGGGAACGGGAGTTGAGTGAGGACTGCCCTGGGAACTGCATGGCATAAGAGGGGGCCCGTGTGTGGGAGATTTGGAGATTCCAGCCTGCCAGTGAAACCTTAGTGAGTCCATACATCTAGTAACCCCTTCGTAAAGGCTATTTTGTGATCTCTTGACCACACACCGACGGTTGTGTACTGGTATAATGGAGGTTCTGCAGTCGCCGACGGGTGACGAAATAACAAACTTGTGGGTAAAGAGGTGCAAACTCTGCAGGGTTCTTAAAACTATCATGATAGCCGAGCTTACGGTCACGAGCACCTGTCCAACTGCCATGATTAGTTGGGATGGTTATGGGATGGATCTTTGTTATGGTTATTGGTTATGTTTATGATTTGGTTTTGGGACTGTCGAGTCTGGGTGATAAGATGGTTGCATGACTTTGGAGTTATGACAATGAGATTGGTCTCGGCGTGAGACGAAGTTGTTTATGGGATGAGATTGTAGCGAATACGAGGAGGTAGTCGTGAGCAGGAATGAAGTTGGTTAATGTTCGGGTGGAACATGGAAAGTGATGGAGATATGTTGGTAGTTTAATACATGCTGGGATTACATTCGTCTAAAGTTAAGTTTCTGTTTTATCATGGTTTTATAAATCTGCTTTTCTGCAAATGAGCCTTTTTATACCTACCTTGGTATGAGCTACATATCGTGTTTTTCCCGCAATTGCTGAGTACATCATTGTACTCAAACTTGCATTATTATTTCATCATCAGCAGCAAGAGAAGACTACTCTGAAGACCAAGTGGAGCATTAAGGCGTGTGATCTGTTCTCAACCTTGCCTGTGGAGGGAGTAGAGATGGAGTCACTTCTCCTTAGATTTGCTTCCGCATTAGTTAGATTGCTTCCGCATTAGAATGAAGACTTCAGCTGCATAAAAATAAAGACTTCCGCTGTAAGCATTAGTCCAAGACTCATGAGATATTGTAACAAACTCTGTTATTCGTGGTAATAAGTAATCTGAATTCAGTTTGTGGAACATATGTGTATGTGTGATGAATATCCTGGGCACACATATGCATTAGTTCTCAGTTCCGTGGTTTTCCACAGAATTGAAGGCGTCACAGATTAGTATCAGAGCCACGGGTTGACAGTAGGTTACACGCTTAGATAGAAACCTCAGATTGATATTAGAGCCACGGTTAACAGTAGGTTACACACCTAAATAGGACACAGATTGGTAGCTAAGCCACGCTGACCATAGGAAGCACCCTAGGACGCTTAGATTGGCCTTGAAACTACCTTGACATAGGGAACCATCCTTGAATAGGAGTTGTGTGAGCCCTTGTGATGATTGATTATGATTATATGCTTAGTGTGAGTTGTGGGACGTCTTAAAACGTTGTCCATATCCACACGTAGTTAGAAAGAGGTGTGATATGTTTCGTCACTTGTTCACATCCTCATATGGGCTAATATATATATAGTCCAACTCACCTTGATGCATATAGTCGAGGGAATCTACCTAACCTCCTAACATTCTATTCTATTTTGATCTCTCTCACAGATGGTGAGAGGAAACGCCGGCCGAAGGAACGTCCGTGACAACCAAGAGGATGGTCACGACGAAGTTCCTGTTAACCCCGGAGCTGGTGAAAACCACCTGGAACGGCTGATGGCCATGCAGAATCAGCTTATGCAAACCATGATCCAAACTTTGGGTCAATTGCAGGCCAACAACATCCCTGTCCCGGCACCACCGCCACCACCACCGCCGGCTCACAATAGACTGGGAGAGTTCATGAGGACTCGGCCACCCACTTTTGCTCAAGCTAGTGATCCCATGGAGGCCGATGATTGGTTGAAATCCATGGAGAAGAAGCTTGCCATTGTTCAGTGCAATGACCGAGAGAAGGTTCTCTTTGCGTTGCACCAACTTATGGGAGCTGCCGCTGACTGGTTGGATGCCCTGTGAAACGCCCATGCCAACCCGGAGACAATCACTTGGACTGAGTTCAAGGAGAGTTTCCGCTCTCATTATATCCCTGCTGGTGTAATGATGCTCAAGAGACAGGAATTTGAAGGTCTCCGCCAAGGACAGAGAAGTGTGAATGAGTACCTCAACAAGTTCACGCAACTGTCCCGGTATGCCTCCGAGGATGTCAACTCAGAACAGAGGAAGTAGTACCTGTTCATGAGAGGATTGGACAATGAGATCCAGGTTCAGCTCCTTAACAATGACTAAGTAAGCTTCCAGAAGCTGGTTGACAAGGCTATAGTAGTCGAAAGCAAGATCAAGGAGATCGAGCGAGAGGGCAAGAGGAAGATGCCATACCAGCCCGAAGGGAGCAACGTACGACCTCGGTACATGCCCCCAGCTGCACCATAGTATGGATCAACCACTCCTGCATACCGCCCTGGTCAGCCACCACAGCAACAACTTGTTACACCAGCACCTCGCGTGCCCATGCCTCCTGCGCCCCGACCTAGCAATGGCGCTCCTGTTCAAAACCCCCGCCCCAACGTACCTGCTGCCGTAGGCAACAGGGCATGCTTTGCATGCGGAGAAAAAGGACACTTCGCGAACCAGTGCCCGAGGAGAGGCCCTGGACAGCAAGGCAATGTGCCCAAGCAGAACCCGCGACCAAACGGAGGGGACAATCAAGGAAACCATGGACAGGAGAACTATGTTCGAGGCAATGTGAACCATGTCTCTGCTGAGGAAGCACAACAGGCTGAGGACGTCGTAATTGGTATGTTCCTTGATAACTCCAACCCAGCCACCATCTTATTTGATTCTGGAGCATCACATTCCTTCATATCATCCAAATATGTTGACTAACATCATCTACCTGTATCCCACTTAGAATGTGCTATGTTAGTAAATTCTCCCGGAGGAGAAATGAGGACTAATATAGTATGTCCGAAAGTAAGCCTTAAAATAAGGGGGGTAGACTTCCTTGCCAACCTTATTGTCTTGAACTCCCAAGGGATTGACATAATACTCTGGATGGATTGGTTAAGCAAGCAAAACGGAGTAATCCAATGTGCTGAAAGGAGCGTGCAGTTAACAAACGAGCACGTTATTCGTGTCGAGTTTGAGTCAGCCCAGCAAATAACCGAAAGGGCAATTTTGAACCACGTCGAAGGAACAACATTGGACAGCATTCAAGTGGTTCAGGAATTTTTGGACGTGTTCCCGGAAGAGCTTCCAGGTATGCCACCTGACCGGGACATTGAGTTTGTCATAGATTTGGTACCGGGAACTGCACCCATAGCCAAGAGACCCTATTGGATGCCCGTCAATGAACTAGTAGAACTCAAGAAGCAAATTCAAGAGCAGTTGGAGAAGGGTTTTATATGTCCAAGCTCGTCACCATGGGGAGCTCCAGTGCTCTTCGTAGACAAGAAGGATGGAACCCAAAGGATGTGCGTGGACTATAGGTCTCTCAACGAGGTAACAATCAAGAACAAATACCCTCTGCCCCGTATAGAGGACCTATTCAACCAAATGAAAGGAGCCGAGTGTTCTCCAAAATTGATCTTCGGTCGGGATACTTCTATCTGAAGATTAAACCCTCCTATATACCCAAGACAGCCTTTCGAACACGGTATGGTTCATATGAATATACCGTCATGTCTTTTGGGTTAACAAATGCACCCGCATACTTCATGTACCTTATGAACAAGGTTTTCATGGAGTATTGGACAAGTTCGTCGTGGTTTTCATCGACGACATTATGGTGTATTCAAAAAGTGAGGAGGAGCATGAAGAACATTTGAAATTGACCTTGCAGAAATCGCGTGAGCATCAATTGTATGCCAAGCTTAACAAGTGTCAATTTTGGCTAAAGGAAATATCTTTCCTAGGCCACATTATCTCCAAGGAAGGGTTATCGGTTGATCCCGGAAAAGTGAGAGATGTTCTAAAGTGGGACCAACCACAGAGCGTGAAGGATATTCGGAGTTTTCTTGGGATGGCTGGATACTATCGACGCTTCATTAAAGACTTCTCTAAAATAGCAAAGCCTATGACGGAATTGCTAATAAAGGGGAAGGTCTTCCAATGGACACCAGCCTGCCAAGGAAGTTTTGAGGAACTCAAGAAAAGGCTAACCACAGCACCGATTCTGGTATTGCCGGACGTAAGCAAGAGCTTTGACATATATTGTGACGCATCCAGACAGGGGCTCGGATGTGTGCTCATGCAAGAAGGACAAGTGGTAGCCTATGCCTCATGATAATTAAAGAAGCACGAGCTTAGTTATCCTACACATGACTTGGAGCTAGCAGCAGTAGTGCATGCTTTAAAGATTTGGAGACATTATATCCTTGGTCATCGATGTGAGATCTATACGGATCATAAAAGCCTCAAGTACATATTTACACAAACGGACTTGAATTTGAGGCAACGTAGATGGTTGGAACTCATCAAGGATTACGATGTTGGAATCAAGTACCACCCCGGGAAGGCCAATATAGTAGCGGATGCATTGAGCCGAAAGGGAGCATGCCATCAACTCACAGTTCGGGAGCTACCACCCGAACTACGTAAAGAGTTCGAACGGTTACACCTCGAATTCTTGAACAACATGGAAATAATGGAGATCCACTCCTCATTGGAGAAAGAGATAAGAGATGGCCAAGCAACGGATGAGGAGATGAAGGAGATCAAGGAAAGAATCCGACAAGGAATAGAGAAGGATTTCAAAGAAGATGAGAAGGTGTAACACCCCAAAACCTGTTAAGAGGGGAATTTAAAATTTTTTGGACGTATTGCATGTGGTGCAGAAATTCAAATTCAACTCAAAACTGACAAGAAAAAGAAAAAGAAAAAAAAACCCCCGGCCAGTGGGCCGAAACCCACCAGCCGGCCCACCCACCCCCGCGCCAGCCCGCAGCCGCGCGCCCCCCTTTCCCTCTCACTGACACGCGGGGCCCGCGTGTCATCCCTGACCTCCCGCTCGCGCCAACCACCGGACTCTTCCGCGCGCGCCCAATCGCAACTAACCCGGAATTCCGCGTCCCCAGCCCGACTCCCGGTCTCGGACGACTCCGGCTCGATCTAAACAAACACGCCGCCCTCCCTCGTCTATAAAAACGCCGGCATCGCCCCGTTTTTTCCCCATGATCGGCTGTTTTTCCTGCCGGTGAGAACCAGAACTTCTCCGGCCGTTTTCTCTCGATCTTCGCTCGGGATTTCTGATCTAACGCGCCGAGCTTGTTGCACCACCTCCGGGGAATCATGCAGGTGCAGAAAACTCGGTGATTTGTCCTCTAGGCACAGCTCCGACGAGCACCACAGCGATTCCATCTCGGACCTCGTCGCCGACCGCCTTCCAGGACCTCGTCGCCGACCGCCTTCCAGGACCCCCGAGGTGAGATCCCCGACCTCCCCTCTACCGATCTATGCCATGAAATCCCAGTTTTAGGAAGAATAGACGAAGATCCGAAGTTTTCCGGCGAGATCGCCGCCTCCCGCCGCCGCGCGCCGCCGGGCAGCGCCGCCCTCGCACGGCCAGGGCGACGTGGCCACTTGTGCGCCGTCTATTTTAAATCGCACGGTAGAACTGAAACCCCCGCGTACCGGTTCGACGTTATAATCTCAGCCGTCTGTTTTAAATCGGACGGTCCACGTCGGCCCTGCAGTATAAAGGCCGGGATTCTTACGCGCTACCCCCTGGGGAGCTCGGAAAATACGAGTTAGCCCCGGAAACTTCTGATCTAGCCCCTGGAACTTCAGAAATTCATGTAAATTCAATTAAAAATCAGTTTTAGCCCCTGGACTTAATAAAAATTAGGAAAACCCCTCTGTTATGTGTAGTTAGACCCCTGGAAATTTATGAAATAATATAATAGACCCTGTGGTGGGGTGAGTTTACCTTTTTAACCCTATATGATACTAAATTTACGAATTTGATTATGTGATTATGATTTAAAATTTAAAAGGTGAGACAAACACATTGTAAATTCAAATTTAAACACTCCTAGCATTTGGAAAACTTTAGAATGAGTTAAAAGTAGATTTTAAGCTGAAATGAATCTGTTTTATTGATTGTTCACATTTATTAGTCATAGGGACACATTTTTAGGTTAGGAAATAATTCTGAAAATTGGTAAAATAAATTTAAATTAGTTCACATCAGAGGAGAAGTTTCAAAATATATTATTTAATATTTTAGATCAGAACCTATTCTGTTTAGATGATATGTCCTACTCTTTAATATTAAAATTTACTTTTAGTCATAGAAAACAAATCTGGAAAATATAGGAAAATAGGTGTGCATGACTAGAAAATGATAAATGAAGTCTCCCAATCCAAAGACTTCAGTTTAGGATTGGTAGAAGATCTGAAAACCCATTTGGAGTAGGAAATTACCTTCCATGCAAACTTGGTAGTTAAGAAGTATATTAATTAAATATAAAGAATTTGTTCAAACTGAAAATTCATATATAGTGTGCAAACAGAAATCTGAAATACAAAAGTTAGAAATCATATACATATGTTTAAAAGTGCATGAAGGCTAAAAATCAACACATCTAGAATAACCACGACACTTAGAAATGTGAACGACTATCATATGTATGTATGTGTGGAGTGAAAGTGTGAACTATGTCTTATGAATTGTTGTTGTCTTTTGCTATGTGTGTTGACATGAGTAGAACCTGCCCCAGAGCAAGTTCTTCCCTTCAAAGATCAGGACTATACATTCCCAGAGCAGCAAGAAGAAGAAGTGTCCTTGACCACTTTGATCCTATACTAGGATGTGTAGATAGAATTATTTGCATTGTCAATTGAAATATGGAACCCATGCTAGGAAGTTTCCCTAGAATTGCACTATCTTGTATCCTTGTAGCTTGGGTTGGGATTTATTTTATCATATCATTTATTTATATGCTATGCTTAGCCATGCTTAGAATGGGATTAATTGGAATATGAGATCATCAATTTATTTACCTTACTCTTGAATGAGATGTTATGAGTTATGTATAGGCAGGGATCGAGGCAAGTTGGATGATTTGGTTGGTGCTGGGTGCACGAGACTCAGGTTTGTGTTTAGTACTTGACTGGATCCTAAGGACCGGTTCATGGAGCATGTAACCTGGCTTTACTGTGCCAACCACATGCTGAGATGGGGCAGCTTGGCCAATTAATTAGGTGTATCACCGGCGTAGTATGGGTGTGTTGGATGGTGCGGGGAATAGGTGTCAGCTGGACTACCATATGAACCGCAAGGCTCAAGAGGGGGCCACTGCAGCGGGTTTGGAGCCTCTTGTATGCTGTTAGGGGTGAAACCTCAGTGGACCCACGCTCGTCGGGAATCCCTTTGTAAAGGCTTCGTAGTGATCTCCTGGCTACACACCTGGGAAGTGTGAATGTGGTTCGTGGCCACTGGCATAATAGAGGTTCTTTTAGTCCACCCGGCAACGGGGGATGGAATCACTACATGTGGGTACAGTGGTGCAAACTCTGCAGAGTCAAAACTGTCATGACAGCCGTGCTCACGGTCAAGAGCGGCTTGGACTTATTCATGATTAGAGGATGATGACTTTGGAAGTTGTGGATGTTAAGCGGGGAGCTTAACATTGGAAATGATGTTATGGTTATTTGATGGGATGGGAGGTTGGGACCATTTCACCTGTGTAGTAATGTAGGTGCTTAACAAGCTAAGGTGGTAGGTAATAATTGCGTAGTGCTTTAACCATGAGTTCAACCTCTCCTTGTTCTAGCCATGCATGACATAACTTTTCCACACTTGCTGAGTACCAACGGTACTCAACCTTGCATATTTGTTGGTTTTAAATTGTTGCTCAGGTCAAGGGGATGATGTGGTGTTTAATGACCAAGACTTCGGACCCGAAGAAGGATTCTAGGTTCATGGAGTCCCCCGGGCAACGCCTGTGACAGAGCCCACGAGAATAATATTCCGCTGCTATTTTATTTACATGTTATGAACTTATTATTGTCCATCGAGACATATGCTATGTAAGACTTATTCAACACCTGGCTTGTAATAAATGATGCTTCACTATTTGTCATCACATGTATGAGAAAATGATCCTGGCATACATGTGATATTCACTCGGTTGTTCTTCGGAGAAACCGGGTGTGACAGATGTGGTATCAGAGCCAAGGTTGCCCATAGGAACGTGGACCTAGGTAGAAATGGACGTATTTAAGGACCCTATTTTCTTAAAAACTATTTTACAAAGGTGTGTTTTGAAAAGTGTTATTTAATGGGGTCACTTCATTCATCTTACCCTAACTTTTATTCAAAATAGGATTTTTGTTTAAAATCTTATCTAACTTAGTTTTAAATGCTTTATGTTTTAGATGGTTCGCATGATCCGCACCGCCCGAAAGTCCACCGGAGGGAGAGTTCCCGTAGTTGCCCTTGCCCTAAGAGAGGAGGACCGTCTGGTGATGTATCTCTCCTACGGATTGACAGTAGGAGGCTTGTTGCGCCGTCTTCGACGCATGCTCCAAGCCGCCGGCAATACGGGCAAGCTAATCATACACTACAGCTCCACCCGAACCATCCGTGAGAAGCAGGAAGAGTGGAGTTCAGAAATGAGGATTATCCACGAAAATCAGCTGCTCAAGATCCACTCCTCTCCAGCTTGTCGAGCGACACAGGTCGAGGCGGAGAAGGGTGTCACCTGGGAGGCAATCACATGCCAGAGTCACATCTACCGTCGCCACCTGGACAGGACTGAGTACATGGATGTCCTCCAGCGTGAGAGTGGTACAACGGAGTACAAGTACCCGCCCGTGCAGCAAGGGACATCCCATGAGCACATGGACTTGTGCTTGGAGGATGCTGCTATGCTCAGCACTAGACTGCAGGAATGTCAGCAGGAGCTTCAGGATGTACGTGACAACCTGAAGGAGACTGAGGCGTTGCTTCGAGCCAGCTTGAGGGCAAGAGAAAGAGGAGATGGGAATGAACTGTGTGTCACCGTGAATGACACATGGACTCCTGACTCCCCAGATCGCCGGGCAAGCAGGCGTCGCCGCACTTCTCCACCAACAGCTTCTCCACCCAAAGCGGAGTCAGGGGGCAGCCACAATAATGAGGAAGATCCCGAGGAGCCAGCTCAGTGAAACAAGTGGTGTAGAGTCCTTTCCCTTAGTGTAGCAGATGTCGAGTAGTCGAGTCGTTACCTTAGTTAAGGGTGTGATTATATTTGGTGTGTGACGTGAGTTGTGGAAGCCATGGGCAATTGTCCACAACGTCGTCTTCAGGATTGTTTTGCTTTGATGTGTGAACCCCTATGAATAAAGAGTGCATTTATTTCACGTGAGATATGAAACCCTCAGAAAATATAAATATAGAAGGTCTCAAAATTTTAAGTTTAAAACAAGCAAATTGGGAAGTTAATACGTAATGCTTTAAGTTAATGTGGTTGATCATGATAGATGGCTGGAAGAGGAAAGGGTCGTGCTGCCAACCCCGCTAACAACAACGATGAGGCCGGTAACCCTCATATTTCTGGAGGACAAGACAGGGGTGGTCGCCATGAAGGAGTTGATCCCATCCACCAAATGCTTGAAAATCAGAATCAGCTCATCCAGAGCCTGACTCAAGTGGTAGCCAACTTGCACCAAGCTCCACCTCCACAAGCTGCAACACGCCAACCAAGGTTGAGTGAGTTTCTAGGGACTCAACCTCCCAAGTTTGCAAGTGCTGCTGAACCTCTAGAGGCAGATGATTGGCTAAAGACCATTGAGAGCAAGATGAGGATCATACAATGCCAAGGATATGAGAGGGTGCTGTTTGCCTCTCACCAATTGCATGGACCTGCAGCTGATTGGTGGACCGCTTACGTGGCCGCCCATCATGACCCTGAGAACATCACTTGGGAAGAGTTCAAGCGTAGCTTCCGCAACCACTACATACCAAGGGGTGAACTTAAAAACAAGAGAAAGGAGTTCTTGGGGCTGCAGCAAGGAAACATGACGGTGAGGGAATACCTCACTAAATTCACCCAACTATCCCGATATGCACCACGGGACATAGAGACTGATGAGCAGAAACAGGACTCTTTTGTGGAAGGACTTACAGCGGAAATGCAGTGTGCAATGTCCTCCAACGAGTACGAAAGCTTCCAAAAGATGGTGGACAGAGCATTTGTGGTGGAGAGGAAGCTGAAGGCCTTGGAAAATGAAAACGAGAGGAAGGCGGGATGGTCACACCAAGCCTCGGGTAGCAACACCCGCCCACGTCTGATGCAGCAACCCGCAGGGCAGACGAGCCGTGCTGCGGTACCCTACTCTGCACCGAGAGGGTACAACCCGAACTTCAGGCCTCCGTCAGCACCAGCACAGCCACAACATCAGTTTGTACATCAGCCTCGCCCCACATATCAACCTCGACCAGCAGGACAAGGACCACTGAAACAACCCCAAGACAACAAAGGCCAGGCACCTAAAGTTGGGGTGCAATGCTTCAACTGTGGTGAAGTGGGGCACTACGCCCATAAGTGCCCAAAGAAGAAGCCCATGCAGCCATAACAATAGAATGTGATGCGAGAACGGGTGAACCACGTGACCATGGAGGCAGCGCAAGAGGCACCTGACGTGGTAGTTGGTAAGTTTCCTGCCAATTTACACATTGCAACCCTGTTGTTCGATTCTGGTGCTACCCACTCATTCATTGCCCAAGGGTTTGTTAAGAAGCATGATTTAGCAACAACACAAATGAACCATATGCTAGCCGTAAACTCTCCAGGGGGAGAAATAAGGACAAGACAAGTGTGTCCCAAGGTGAATCTAGACATTAATGGGGTAGTATTTACTGCCAACCTCATAGTGATAGATTCACAAGGGATAGTTATTATTTTGGGCATGGATTGGTTGACCAAGCATAAAGGAATCATCCATTGTTCGACCAGAACGGTGGAACTAACTCACCCTAGTGGCACAAGAGTAAAGTTCATAACAATACAAAAGCCTAAGAGGGACATTAAATTAAATCAAGTTGAGATGAAAATGGAGGAAATCAGGATTATCAGGGAATATCCAGACGTTTTTCCGGAGGAGTTGCCAGGTATGCCTCCTGATCGTGAAGTGGAATTCGCGATTGAGCTAGTGCCTGGAACAGCTCCGATATACAAGAGACCTTATCGGATGGACTCCAAGGAGCTGGGAGAACTCAAGGATCATTTAAGAGAATTGACGGGGAAGGGGTACATTCGTACTAGTTCCTCACCATGGGGAGCTCCAGTGATATTTGTGCCCAAGAAGGATGGGACCCAAAGGCTATGTGTGGACTACCGTGCGTTGAATGAGGTAACCATCAAGAACAAGTACCCATTACCCCGCATTGAAGACTTGTTTGATCAGTTGGGGGGAGCTTGTGTATTCTCGAAAATTGATCTCAGGTTGGGATACCACCAACTTAAGATAAGGCAAACTGATATTCCAAAGACAGTTTTCGTATCTCGGTACAGACTGTATGAATACACCGTCATGCCTTTGGGCTAACTAATGCCCCGGCATATTTCATGTATCTCATGTACAAGGTATTCATGGAATATCTGGACAAATTTGTGGTGGTTTTCATAGATGACATTCTCGTCTTCTCCAAAGATGAAGAAGAACATGAGAAACATCTAAGGTTGGTATTGCAGAAGCTGAGAGAACACCAACTATATGCCAAGTTAAGCAAGTGTGAGTTTTGGCTGAAGAGAGTTCCCTTATTAGGACATATAATCCCGGAGGGAGGAATCTCCGTAGACCCCGCCAAGATCGAGGATGTACAGAAATGGAAGACCTCTGAGAATGTCGGGGAAGTTCGAAGCTTCTTGGGATTGGCTGGGTATTATCGACGGTTTATCGAGGGTTTCTCCAAGATCTCGAGACCCCTCACCAAACTGTTGGAGAAGGGAGTCACATTCACATGGACGCCGCAGTGCGAGACGAGTTTCCAGGAACTAAAGAAAAGATTGACAACAGCCCCAGTGCTAGTTATGCCAGATATGCAGAAGAACTTTTCGGTGTACTGCGATGCTTCTGGAAACGGGTTGGGATGTGTTCTCATGCAAGAAGGGCATGTCGTGGCTTATGCGTCCCGGCAGCTCCGGAAACATGATAAGAACTATCCTACACATGACCTAGAGCTAGCTGCAGTAGTACACGCGTTGAAGATTTGGCGGCATTACTTGATGGGGAAGAGGACAGAGATATATACGGACCATAAGAGCTTAAAGTATATTTTCACACAGCCAGATCTCAACCTCAGGCAAAGGAGATGGTTAGAGCTGATCAACGACTTTGATGTGGGCATCAACTATCATCCTGGGAAAGCGAACGTCGTGGCAGATGCTTTAAGCCGGAAGGTGCAGGTCAATAGGTTAAGCTTGAAGGACATGCCTACAGAATTGAAGGAAGAGGTTATAAAACTCAATCTATGTCTGGTGAATAGTGGTGAAGCCCTAGCCATGGAAGTGGATTCCATCTTAGAGAAAGACATCTGCAATGGTCAAAAGAATGACGAGAAGATACAAGAGATTAGAGAACTCATCAAGGAAAATAAAGCCCCTGGGTTTAGAGAGGATGAACAAGGTACGGTGTGGCATGGGAAAAGAATCTGTGTACCTGAAGTAAAGGAGATTCGTGAATTGATTTTGAAGGAGGCTCATGATTCAAACTATTCCATTCATCCTGGGAGTACAAAGATGTACCATGACCTCAAGAGCAGGTATTGGTGGTATGGCATGAAGCGAGATGTCGCGGAACATGTTGCCTTATGTGACACATGTCAGTTGGTGAAAGCAGAACATCAACGACCCGCGGGATTATTGCAACCACTTAAAGTGCCTGAATGGAAATGGGAAGAAATCGGTATGGATTTCATAGTGGGATTACCCAGGACCCAATCAGGATATGATTCGATATGGGTCATCATTGACAGGCTAACCAAGGTAGCTCATTTCATCCCTTTGAAAGAAATCTATAGCGGATCCAAATTGGCAGAATTATACATGTCAAGGATCGTGTGTTTCCATGGAGTGCCAAAGAAGATAGTGTCAGATCGAGGGACACAGTTCCCCTCAAGGTTCTAGCAGAAGTTACATGAAACCATGGGAACTCATCTAAACTTTAGTTCTGCCTATCATCCCCAGACTGACGGACAGACGGATAGAAACAATCAGATCCTTCAGGACATGCTGAGAGCGTGTGCACTCAAAAACAATCGGAGTTGGGATAAGAACCTACCGTATGCGGAGTTCTCCTATAACAACAGCTATAAGGCTAGTATGAAGATGTCACCGTTTGAAGCTTTGTATGGGAGAAAGTGCAGAACCCCACTATTCTGGAACCAAGCTAGGGAAAGTAAAGTGTTTGGACCCGAGGTACTATAAGATGCCGAGGCGAAAGTGAGGGAAATCCGCAACAACTTGAGGATAGCACAAACACGACAAAAGAGCTATGCCAATGTACGGAGAAGAGAGCTAGTTTTCAATGTTGGGGACTATGTCTACCTCAAGGTGTCCCCTATTCGAGGACTTCGTCGGTTCATGGTGAAAGGGAAGTTATCACCTCGATACATCGGACCCTTTCATGTTCTGGAGAGGAAAGGCGAAGTGGCAAATCAACTAGAATTACCGGCTCGCCTATCGGATGTGCACGATGTATTCCATGTGTCACAGCTCAAGAAATGTCTGAGGACACCTGAAGAGATGTTACCCATGAACGAGGTTGACGTAGCTGAGGATCTGTCTTATGCCGAGCAACCATTCAAGATTTTGGAGACAATGGAACTCCTCACAAGAAATAAAAGAATCCGGATGTGCAAGGTGCAGTGGAAGCATCACTCAGAAGAGGAAGTCACCTGGGAGCGAGAAGACGAGCTTAAGGCACAGTTTCCGGAATTGTTTTCCTAGAACCACCAATATCGAGGACGAGATTTCTTTTAAGGGGGGTAGAGCTGTAACACCCCAAAACCTGTTAAGAGGGGAATTTAAAAATTTTTGGACGTATTGCATGTGGTGCAGAAATTCAAATTCAAATTAGAATTCAAATTCAACTCAAAACTGAAAAGAAAAAGAAAAACAAAAAGAAAAAAACAAAACCCGCGGCCAGTGGGCCGAAACCCACCAGCCGGCCCACCCACCCCCACGCCAGCCCGCAGCCGCGCGCCCCCCTTTCCCTCTGACTGACACGCGGGGCCCGCGTTTCATCCCTGACCTCCCGCTCGGTCAAACCGCCGGACTCTTCCCCGCGCGCCCGATCGCAACTAACCCGGAATTCCGCGTCCCCACCCCGACTCCCGGCCCCGGACGACTCCGGCTCGATCTAAACAAACACGCCGCCCTCCCTCGTCTATAAAAACGTCGGCATCGTCCCGTTTTTTCCCCACGATCAGATGTTTTTCCTCCTGGTGAGAACCAGAGCTTCTCCGGCCGTTTTCTCTCGATCTTCGCTCGGGATTTCTGATCTAACGCGCCGAGCTTTTTCCACCGCCTCCGGGGAATCATGCAGGTGCAGAAAATCGGTGGTTTGGGCTCTAGGCACAGCTCCGATGAGCACCGCAGAGATTCCATCTCGGACCTCATCGCCGACCGCCTTCCAGGACCTCCGAGCTCAAGAAAAACCCCGAGGTGAGATCCCCGACCTCCCCTCTACCGATCTATGCCATGAAATCCCAGTTTTAGGAAGAATAGACGAAGATCCGAAGTTTTTCAGCGAGATCGCCGCCTCTCGCCGCCGCGCGCCGCCGGGCAGCGCCGCCCGCGCACGGCCAGGGCGACGTGGCCGCTTGTGCGCCGTCTATTTTAAATCGCACGGTAGAACTGAAACCCCCACGTACCGGTTCGACGTAATAATCTCAGCCGTCTGTTTTAAATCGGACGGTCCACGTCGGCCCCACATTATAAAGGCTGGGATTCTTACGCGCTACCCGCTGGGGATCTCGGAAAATACGAGCTAGCCTCGGAAACTTCTGATCTAGCCCCTGGAACTTCAGAAATTTATGTAAATTCAATTAAAAATCAGTTTTAGCCCGTAGACTTAATAAAAATTAGGAAAACCCCTCCGTTATGTGTAGTTAGACCCCTGGAAATTTATGAAATAATATAATAGACCCAGTGGTGGGGTGAGTTTACCTTTTTAACCCTATATGATATTAAATTTAGGAATTTGATTATGTGATTATGATTTAAAATTTAAAAGGTGAGACAAACACATTGTAAATTCAAATTTAAACTCTCCTAGCATTTGGAAAACTTTAGAATGAGTTAAAAGTAGATTTTAAGCTGAAATGAATCTGTTTTATTGATTGTTCACATTTATTAGTTATAGGGACACATTTTTAGGTTAGGAAATAATTCTGAAAATTGGTAAAATAAATTTAAATTAGTTCACATCAGAGGAGAAGTTCCAAAATATATTATTTAATATTTTAGATCAGAACCTATTCTGTTTAGATGATATGTCCTACTCTTTAATATTAAAATTTACTTTTAGTCATAGAAAACAAATCTGGAAAATATAGGAAAATAGGTGTGCATGACTAGAAAATGATAAATAAAGTCTCCCAATCCAAAGACTTCAGTTTAGGATTGGTAGATGATCTGAAAACCCATTTGGAGTAGGAAATTACCTTCCATGCAAACTTAGTAGTTAAGAAGTATATTAATTAAATATAAAGAATTTGTTCAAATTGAAAATTCATATATAGTGTGCAAACAGAAATCTGAAATACAAAAGTTAGAAATCATATACATATGTTTAAAAGTGCATGAAGGCTAAAAATCAACACATCTAGAGTAACCACAACACTTTGAAATGTGAACGACTATCATATGTATGTATGTGTGGAGTGAAAGTGTGAACTATGTCTTATGGATTGCTGTTTTCTTTTGCTATGTGTGTTGACATGAGTAGAACCTGTCCCAGAGCAAGTTCTTCCCTTCCAGGATCAGGACTATACATTCCCAGAGCAGCAAGAAGAAGGCAAGTGTCCTTGACCACTTTGATCCTATACTAGGATGTGTAGATAGAATTATTTGCATTGTCAATTGAAATATGAAACCCATGCTAGGAAGTTTCCATAGAATTGCATTATCTTGTTTCCTTGTAGCTTTGGTTGGGATTTATTTATCATATCATTTATTTATATGCTATGCTTAGCCATGCTTAGAATGGGATTAATTGGAATATGAGATCATCAATTTATTTACCGTACTCTTGAATGAGATGTTATGAGTTATGTAGAGGTAGGGATCGAGGCAACTTGGATGATTTGGTTGGTGCTGGGTGCACGAGACTCAGGTTTGTGTTTAGTACTTGCCTGGATCCTAAGGACCAGTTCATGGAGCATGTAACCTGGCTTTACCGTGCCAACCACATGCTGAGATGGGGCAGCTTGGCCAATTAATTAGGTGTATCCCCAGCGTAGTATGGGTGTGTTGGATGGTGCGGGGAATAGGTGTCAGCTGGACTACCATATGAACCGCAAGGCTCAAGAGGGGGCCACTTTAGCGGGGTTGGAGCCTCTTGTATGCTGTTAGGGGTGAAACCTCAGTGGGCCCACGCTCGTCGGGAATCCCTTTGTAAAGGTTTCGTAGTGATCTCCTGGCTACACACCTGGGAAGTGTGAATGTGGTTCGTGGCCACTGGCATAATGGAGGTTCTTTTAGTCCACCCGGCAACCGGGGATGGAATCAGTACATGTGGGCACAGTGGTGCAAACTCTGCAGAGTCAAAACTGTCATGACAGCCGTGCTCACGGTCAAGAGCGGCTTGGACTTATTCATGATTAGAGGATGATGACTTTGGAAGTTGTGGATGTTAAGCGGGGAGCTTAACATTGGAAATGATGTTATGGTTATTTGATGGGATGGGAGATTGGGGCCATTTAACCTGTGTAGTAATGTAGGTGCTTAACAAGCTAAGGTGGTAGGTAATAATTGCGTAGTGCTTTAACCATGAGTTCAACCTCTCCTTGTTCTAGCCATGCATGACATAACTTTTCCACACTTGCTGTGTACCAACGGTACTCAACCTTGCATATTTGTTGGTTTTAAATTGCTGCTTAGGTCAAGGGGATGATGTGGTGTTTAATGACCAAGACTTCGGACCCGAAGAAGGATTCTAGGTTCATGGAGTCCCCCGGGCAACGCCTATGACGAAGCCCACGAGAATAATATTCCGCTGCTATTTTATTTACATGTTATGAACTTATTATTGTCCATCGAGATATATGTTATGTAAGACTTATTCGACACCTGGCTTGTAATAAATTATGCTTCACTATTTGTCATCACATGTATGAGAAAATGATCCTGGCATACATGTGATATTCACTCGGTTGTTCTTCGGAGAAACTGGGTGTGACAGAAGGGTACGCTTTGGCTAGGAAAAAGGATTTGTGTGCCTAACATAAAACACCTCCGAGACATGATATTGAAGGAAGCACATGATTCACCCTATTCTGTACATCCCGGAAGTACCAAAATGTACAAGGACTTGAAAACTTGTTATTGGTGGGATGGTATGAAGAGGGATATAGCCGAATACGTTGCCCTATGCGACATATGCCAACGGCTGAAGGCCGAACATCAAAAACCCGCTGGATTGTTGCAACCTTTGAAGGTACCAGAGTGGAAGTGGGAAGACATCAGTATGGATTTCATCGTCGGATTGCCACGTACTCAGTCGGGTTACGACTCCATCTGGGTTATCGTGGACCGATTGACGAAAACCGCCCATTTTCTCCCTGTAAGGGCCAATTACAACGTTGCACAATTAGCCAAGTTGTACATGGAGCAGATCATGTGCCGTCACGGAGTTCTGAGGAGGATAGTCTCAGATCGAGGTTCTCAGTTTACCTCTATATTCTGGAGGAAGCTGCAGAAAGCCATGGGTACACGACTGGATTTTAGCTCCGCCTATCACCCACAAACTGATGGGCAAACCGAAAGGACAAACCAAATTTTAGAGGACATGTTGAGGGCTTGCGCCTTAAAGCGTGGGCATAGTTGGGATAGGAGTTTACCGTACGCCAAATTCTCCTATAACAACAGCTATCAAGCTAGCTTGAAGATGTCGCCATTTGAAGCATTATATGGTAGACGGTGTAGAACGCTGCTGTTTTTGAACGAAACCGGAGAGAACCAGGTGTTTGGACCCGATGTACTACAAGAAGCTGAAAAGCAAGTCCAAACGGTATGGTAGAACTTAAAGGCTGCTCAGTCACGACAGAAAGGCTATGCGAACAATAGGCGTAGGAAGTTGACCTTTGAAGTAGGGACTTCGTATACCTTAAGGCATCGCCTATCCGAGGCCAACGACGTTTCAACGTCAAAGGCAAGCTAGCACCTCGCTACATTGGACCATTTAAGATTTTGGACAAGCGAGGAGAAGTAGCCTATCAAGTAGAGCTCCCAACCCACCTCTCCGACGTACATGACGTGTTTCATGTATCCCACCTCAGGAAGTGCTTGAGAGTACCAGAGGAACAAGTACCAATGGGAGAGCTTGAACTTCGAGAAGACCTGACTTATGCGGAACACCCTGTCCGAATCTTGGATGTAAAGGAAAGGGTCACCCGGAATAAGGTGATTTGATGGTGCAAGGTACAATGGAGCCATCACACAGAAGCTGAAGCCACATGGGAGTGTGAAGAGGATATCAAGGCAGAATTTCCCCATCTATTCTCTACTAACGAATCTCGAGGGCAAGATTCAATTTAAGGGGGGTAGATTTGTGACACCCTCATCTCTGGTTTCTGCATGTATTCATATTTCATGTAGAGAAAAACATTTTAAAAGAAGTGGGAACAGAGAAATCATCAAATAGGTAGCCAGTAAGAGCCGAATCCAGTGCACAGAGAGCGCCGAAGACAATTTCCGCGGCCCGCTGGCCACGTGGCGTGTTCGGAGCTCATCCCTGCAAAGTGAGGAGAGGTCTGCCGCTAAGCTGGCTACGTGGCAGGCTCGGGGCTCATCTCCGCAAAGGAGGAGAGGTCCAACCCTATGGGACACGTGTTGCCCCCGGAGCTAGTCATCATGGAAATCAGAGGACTGGTCGTGCGGGATACGTGTCAATCTGGGAGCTCACCTACGAGAGGTCTGGTTCTATCGACCACGTGCCGCCACCGGAGCTTATCTCCGGGAGGTCCGACACTGTTGGACACGTGTTAACCTCGGAGCTCGTCTCTGAGGAAAGAAGGAAAGACCGGCACTAACACATGGCGTGCGCGGAGCCACCTCCGAGTAAGAGAGGAGGTCCTGACCGCCAGGATACGTGGAGCACGCGGAGCTCACCTCCGAAGATGAGGGAAGTCTTGCTTGTTTGACACGCGGCACAACCGGAGGTCATCCCTGTGGAGAAGGAGAGACCAGGACCCGATGGACACGTGGAGCCTCCGGAGCTCATCACCGAGGAGGTAACGAGTTCAAGGAATGGTTTTTGGATTTTGTATGCGTAGAAATACTGGAACAGAAACCGACCTGAATTCCACAATGTTACCGCACCAAATCAACTAAAGATAAGATGTTAGGATCCAATGACGATCTGAATAAGACTGTTACTCGGGATACAATCAGATTAGAACTCTTCTCATCCCGATTATAAATAGAACCCAGAACCTCTGGCCGAAACCACAAACTTCTTTTCCAACTCCTGAGCCGACGACTTAGAGCCCTAGTCCCAACCCGCCGAGTAAACCATCGCCGAAGCGCGGCAAGGAAGATCGCCGGAGGAAAGCCCAGCGATCTGAGGAGGACCTCGAGACCGAGAAGAATGTAAGGTAGGTCTCCAATACCACCTTACGACATCGTTGTGTTTTCTGTGCATCTGTTCTTTGATTATTCCATCGAACAGAAGCCTTCTCGTGGACAGATCATTTGATGATCAGGTTGATCTAAAGACAAGATCATCGCCACGTCCACCTTTGATCCGAACACCTCTGTCCATGCAAGCCATGCAACAACACGTACAAACCAATCTAATAAAACTAATCATAGGATAACATGCATGTGCATCATCGCATCTAGTTTAAGGTTTGTGCATGATATTGATTGCTGTGAATATTGTATGCACGTGATCCTACCTAGCAGGACAAGCTCAGGGAGCTGTCTACGATGAGCTGCAGCAACAAGGTTTTGAGATCCGAGAACAACCGGAACCGCAAGAACAAGGCATGTGCTCCTTGACCATATTGATCCTATGTTTTGGGTAAAACTGTTTTGTTTTGCGAAAAGGTGTGCGTGCTGAGTCAAACATGATGGGAAACCCTTTTTATAGGAGTTTACTAGTTTTGGTCAAACCACCCTTGTCGCCTAGAAAGTTTATGAGTCGGGTATGGTTTTTACTTTTATGCTTCGCTGAGGCCATGGGATTGGGAAGCGAGATAGATGTGTCTAGCTAACTGCACTCGTAATGATATGAGAAACTGATGATGTTAATCAACATAGATCGGAGGGAGATCTAGGCAAGCCTGGGTTTGTGAGTGAGGTAGCATGAGATGGTGGTTTACTTGCCGTAGATCTAAGGACCGGTTCATGCATCCACATGCCAGGATAACAGTGCCACCACAAGGCCAAGTATGGGTGCGGCTTAGCCGAGTAATTAGGTAAGTTGCTAGAGTGTTATGGACTGAGGAAGGCGCGGGGAATGGGAGTCGAGTGAGGACTGCCCTGGGAACTGCATGGCACAAGAGGGGGCCCGTGGGTGGGAGAATTGGATATTCTATCCTGCCGGTGAAACCTTAGTGAATCCATACATCTAGTAACCCCTTTGTAAAGGCTATTTTGTGCTCTCTTGACCATACACCGACGGTTGGGTACTGGTATAATGGAGGTTTTGCAGTCGCCGACGGTTGACGAAATCACAAACTTGTGGGTAAAGAGGTGCAAACTCTGCAGGGTTCTTAAAACTATCATGATAGCCGAGCTTACGGTCACGAGCACCTGGCCAACTGCCATGATTAGTTGGGATGGTTATGGGATGGATCTTGGTTATGGTTATTGGTTATGTTTATGATTTGGTTTTGGGACTGTCGAGTCCGGGTGATAAGATGGTTGCATGACTGTGGAGTTATGACAACAAGATTGGTCTCGTTGTGAGACGAAGTTGTTTATGGGATGAGATGGTAGCGAATACGAGGAGGTATTCGTGAGCAGGAATGAAGTTGGTTAATGTTCCGGTGGAACATGGAAAGTGATGGAGGTATGTTGGTAATTTAATACATGCTGGGATTACATTCGTCTAAAGTTAAGTTGCTGTTTTATCATGGTTTTATAAATCTGCTTTTCTGCAAATGAGCCTTTTTATACCTACCTTGGTATGAGCTACATATCGTGTTTTTCCCGCACTTGCTGAGTACATCATTGTACTCAAACTTGCATTATTATTTCATCATCAGCAGCAAGAGAAGACTACTCTGAAGACCAAGTGGAGCATTAAGGCGTGTGATCTGTTCTCAACCTTGCCTGTGGAGGGAGTAGAGATGGAGTCACTTCTGCTCAGATTTGCTTCCGCATTAGTTAGATTGCTTCCGCATTAGAATGAAGACTTCCGCTGCATAAAAATAAAGATTTCTGCTGTAAGCATGAGTCCAAGACTCATGAGATATTGTAACAAACTCTGTTATTCGTGGTAATAAATAATCTGAATTCAGTTTGTGGAACATATGTGTATGTGTGATGAACATCCTGGGCACACATATGCATTTGTTCTCAGTTCCGTGGTTTTCCACAGAATTCAGGGCGTCCCATAGAACTAGTAGCTAGTGTTTCACGCTAAACGGGTATTGTGAAGCCTCAGGAGAAAAGAGAAAGTGAAGTCAACCTAAGAATAGAGATTTCCTAGGTTAATTTATTATAGAGTATTTCTCAACGATCGCGTCAAACATTTGACATATTTTCTATAAACTTAGTCACCACATGAACGTGGCATGCCTTGTTTAGCACCTTTCTTGACCTGACCAAGTTATCTGTAATTGGCAAAGTTTGAGATGCTTCTTAAACATGTTTGAATTATCGTACTAATTCTTGCTCAGACTATAAAAAGATGATGCACCATACATATTGAAAAGCGTTGAGAGATGTGCAACCTATTGTGCGCAACGCCTTGTATACACCATACATATGCACCATTTTGCATCATACATATGCACCATTTTGCATCATACATATGCACCATTTGCACCATACCATATGCATATGCATTGAACCATATAACATGTGAAATACCAAAGTACTGAGCAAGATGTCACATCCGATTTCTCCAAAGAGCAACCGAGTGAATATCACATGTATGCCAGGATCATTTTCTCATACATGTGATGACAAATAGTGAAGCATCATTTATTACAAGTCAAGTGTTCGAATATAAATAAGTCTTACATAGCATACGTCTCGATGGACGGTAAATTGTTCATAACATGTAAATAAAGCAGCAGCGGAATATAAATCTGTGGGCTCCATCACAGGCGTTGCCCGGGGGACTCCGTGAACCTAAAATCCTTCTTCGGGACCAAAGTCTTGGTTATTGAACACCACATCATCCCCTTGACCTGAGCAGCAATTTAAACCAACAGAAAAGCAAGTTTGAGTACCGTTGGTACTCAGCAAGTGTGGGAAAATAATGTCATGCATGGCTAGAGCAAGGAGAGGTTGAACGCATGGTTAAAGCACTACGCAATTAATACCTATCACCTTAGCTTATTAAGCACCTACATTACTACACAGGTGAGATGGTCCCAATCCCTCAACCCATCATCAATATTAAGTAACTATAATCTCATCCCCAATGTTAAGCTTCCCGCTTAACATCCTCAACTTCCCAATTCATCATCCTCTAATCATGAATTAGTCCAAGTCGCTCTTGGCTGTGAGCATGGCTGTCATGACAGTTTTGACTCTACAGAGTTTGCATCACTGTACCCACATGTAGTGATTTCATCCCCTATTGCCGGGTGGACTAAAAGAACCTCCATTATGCCAATGGCCGCGAACCACGTTCACACTTCCCAGGTGTGTAGCCAGGAGATCACTACGAGCCCTTTACAAAGGGATTGCCGACGAGCATGGGCCCACTGAGGTTTCACCCCTAACAGCATACAAGAGGCTCCAACCCCGCTGCAGTGGCCCCCTCTTGAGCCTTGCGGTTCATATGGTAGTCCAGCTGACACCTATTCCCCGCACCATCCAAAACACCCATACTAGGCCGGGGATACACCTAATTAATTGGCCAAGCTGCCCCATCTCAGCATGTGGTTGGCACGGTAAAGCCAGGTTACATGCTCCATGAACCGGTCCTTAGGATCCAGGCAAGTACTAAACACAAACCCGAGTCTCGTGCACACAGCACCAACCAAATCATCCAACTTGCCTCGATCCCTACCTCTACATAACTCATAATGTCTCATTCAAGAGTAAGGTAAGCAAGTTGATGATCTCATATCCCACTTATCCCATTCTAAGCATGGCTAAGCATAAGTATATAAATAAATGACATAATAAAATAAACCCCAATCCGGGCTACAAGGAAGTAAGATAATGAAAATCTAGGGAAACTTCCAAGCTTGGGTACAATATTCCAAATTGACAATGCAATTAATTAAATTCTAACTACACATCCTAGTATAGAATCAAAGTGGTCAAGGACACTTGCCTTCTTCCCGCTGCTCTGGGAATGGAAAGTCTTGGTCTTGAAAGGTGAGAACCTGCTCTGGGGCTGGTTCTACTCATGCCAATACACATAGCAAAAGAAAACAACAATCCATAAGCCATAGTCCACACTTTCACTCATGCAAACCACACATACATACATATGAAAGTCATTCACATTTCTAAGTGTTGTGCTTACCCTAGATGTGTTGATTTTAGGCCTACATGCACTTTTAATCATATATATATATATATATATATATATATATATATATATATATATATATATATATATTATTTCTAACTTTTGTATTCAGATTTCTATTTGCACACTATATATTAATTTTCAATTTGAACCAATTCTCTATATTTAATTAATACACTCCTTATCCACAAAATTTGCATGAAAGAAAGTTTCCTACTCCAAATAGGTTTTTAGATCTTCTACAAAATCTTAATTTGATGTTTTTGAAATTAAAAGACCTCATTTAACATTTTCTAATTATGCATACTTATTTTCCTATATTTTCAGATTTATTTTGTATGCCTAAAAGTGAACTTTAATATTAAAATAATAAAGCATATCTCCTAAACAGAATATGTTCTGATCTAAAATGTTCAATAAAATATTCTTTGACTTCCTCTCTGATGGAAACCAATTTAAAGTTATTTTTACCCATTTTCAGAATGGTTTTCTAGTCTAGAAATGAATTTCCACCAATAAAACAGCAACCTAAATTCCTACAAAAATTTCTCCTGTTCCAATTTCCCAAACAGAACCTTCATAAATTTTTCCTATCCCTTTTTGGTTATTTAGACTCACTTTCCCACAGTTTAAACTTGTTTTATGCCTAAAGGGCATATTTCAGATATAAATTACAAAACAGTAATCTTATTGAGTTTAAAAGTTTAATTCCCCTCTAAACTCAGATCTTAGATTGTTTCTACAAATTTTCCGCAGGGTTTGAATAATTAAACTGATCATATACCTATGTCTGAATTTTAAATCCTATTCACATATTCAATTTCCTGAAATTAATAACCCTCAGGGGCTGATGTGCAAATCCACCCTACTGTGGGGCCCCATTCCACAATTTCTAACTTTTGAGGGGTCTAAGTGTGCAAAACTGGGAGGTCTTCCTAATTCTTATTATGTCCAGGGGCTAAAACTGATTTTTAAATGAATTTACATGAATCTCTAAGGGTCCAGGGGCTAGATCAGAAGTTTCCGGGGCTAGCTCGTATTTTCCGAGGTCCCCAGGGGGTAGCGCGTAAGATTCCTGGCCTTTATAACGCGGGGCTGACGTGGGCCATTGGATTTAAAACAGACGGCTCAGATTAGATCGTCGAAGGGGTTTGCGTCGATTTAATTTCTGTCGTGCGATTTAAAATAGACGGCCCACAAGAGGCCACATCGCCCTGGCCGGAGCTAGCCCGTGCGCGCGGCGGCGGGGGCGGTGATCTCGCCAGCACAGCTTCGGTTCCTTGCCGCTACACGCTAAAACTTGCAGTTTTTCACAAGGATCGAGTGCGGAGGGGTAGGGGAAGCTCACCTAGGGGTTTCTCGGGCATGGGGAGGTCAGAATTCGGCTCTGCGACAACGATGGTTGAAGCTGCTCCTCGGTGCTCGTCGGAACCGATGCTAAGGCGTGAAACTTGTCGCTTCCTTCACCTGCAGGGCTCCATGGCGGCGGTGGAACACGGCAAGCTCGTTAGTCCATCGAAAATCGAACAGATCCGAAGGTTTTTCGGTGGGGGGTGATCGGTTCTCACGGGAGAGAAAGATGGAGCGGCACTGAGAAATCGGCGAGTTTCCTTGCGTTGAATGCACGAGGAGAGGTGGCGGAGGGTCGGTTTAGATATGTAGTAGCGCCCGGGACCGAAGATTGGGGCTGCGAGCGCGGGGTTCGGGAGCGGCGGTTGCGATCGGGCGCGAAAGAGCCGGAGCGGTTGGGGGCGCGCGGGGAAGGAGATGACATGCGGGCCCCACGCGTCAGAGAGAGGGAGAGTGGGGGCGCGGGTTTTGGGCTGGCTGGCGCGTGCGGTTTTGGGCCGGCTGAGATGGGTTTCGGCCCACTGGCCGTTTTTCTTTTTCCTTTTCTTTTTCTGTTCTGATTCAAATTTAAATTCCAGTTTGAATTTGAATTGCTTCATCACATGCAATACGTCCAAAAATTTTTAAATTCCCCTCTTTAGCAGGTTTTGGGGTGTTACAGCTCTACCCCCCTTAAAAGAAATCTCATCCTCGAGATTGGTGATTCTAGGAAAACAAATCCGGAAACTGTGCCTTAAGCTCGTCTTCTCGCTCCCATGTGGCTTCTGCTTCCGAGTGATGCTTCCACTGCACCTTGCACATTCGGATTCTTTTATTTCTTGTGAGGCGTTCCATTGTCTCCAAAATCTTGACCGGTTGCTCGACATAAGAAAGATCCTCTCGTACGTCCACCTCATTCATGGGTAACATCTCTTCGGGTGTTCTTAAACATTTCTTGAGTTGTGACACATGGAATACATTGTGCACATCTGATAGGCGAGCCGGTAGTTCTAGTTGGTATGCCACTTCGCCTTTCCTCTCCAGAATCTGGAAGGGTCCGACGTATCGAGGTGATAACTTCCCTTTCACCTTGAATCGTCGAAGTCCTTGGATAGGGAACACCTTGAGATAAACATAGTCTCCCACATTGAAAACGAGCTCTCTTCTCCGTACATCAGCATAGCTCTTTTGTCGGGTCTGTGCTATCCTCAAATTGTTGTGGATTTCCCTCACTTTCGCCTCGGCTTCTTGTAGTACCTCGGGCCCAAATACTTTACTTTCCCCAGTTTCGTCCCAAAATAGTGGAGTCCTGCACTTCCTCCCATACAATGCCTCAAATGGTGACATCTTCACACTAGCCTCATAGCTGTTGTTGTACGAGAACTCCGCATACGGTAAGTTCTTATCCCAACTCCTATTGTTCTTGAGTGCACACGCTCTCAGCATATCCTCAAGGATTTGATTGGTTCTTTCCGTCTGCCCGTCAGTCTGGGGGTGATAGGCAGAACTAAAATTCAGATGAGTTCCCATGGTTTCATGTAACTTCTGCCCGAACCTTGAGGTGAACTGTGTCCCTCAATCTGACACTATCTTTTTTGGCACTCCATGAAAACATACGATTCTTGACATGTACAATTCTGCCAATTTGGATCCACTGTAGCTTTCTTTCACGGGCCTTAGTTAGCCTGTCGATGATGACCCATATCGAATCATATTCCGATTGGGTCCTGGGTAATCCCACTATGAAATCCATACCGATTTCTTTCCATTTCCATCCAGGCACTTTGAGTGGTTGCAACAGTCCCGCGGGTCGTTGATGTTATGCTTTCACCAACTGACATGTGTCACATAGGGCAACATGTTCCGCGACATCTCGCTTCATGCCATACCACTAATATCTGCTCTTGTGGTCATGATACATCTTCGTACTCCCAGGATGAATGGAATAGTCAGAATCATGAGCCTCCTTCAAAATCAATTCACGGATCTCCTTCACCTCAGGCACA
Organism: Neostapfia colusana; assembly: GCA_030760725.1. Classification (NCBI taxonomy): domain Eukaryota; kingdom Viridiplantae; phylum Streptophyta; class Magnoliopsida; order Poales; family Poaceae; genus Neostapfia; species Neostapfia colusana. The sequence continues at coordinate 45,828,612 of JASWHV010000008.1, read as the reverse complement.
CAGATTCTTTTTCCATGCCACACCGTACCTTGTTCATCCTCTCTGAACCCAGGGGCTTTATTTTCTCTGATGAGTTCTCTAATTTCTTGTATCTTCTCGTCATTCTTCTGACCGTTGCGTATGTCTTGCTCTAATGTGGAGTCCACTTCCATGGCGATGGCCTCACCACTATTCACCAGACATAGATTGAGTTTTGCAATCTCTTCCTTCAATTCTGTAGGCATGTCCTTTAAGCTCAACATGTTGACCTGCACCTTCCGGCTTAAAGCATCGGCCAGGACGTTCGCTTTCCTAGGATGATAGTTGATGCCCACATCAAAGTCGTTGATTAGCTCTAACCATCTCCTTTGTCTGAGGTTGAGATCTGGCTGTGTGAAAATGTACTTTAAGCTCTTATGATCCGTATATATCTCTGTCCTCTTTCTCATCAAGTAATACCGCCAAATCTTCAATGTGTGCACCACTGCGGCTAGTTCTAGGTACTGCATAGGATAGTTCTTCTCGTGTTTTCAGAGCTGCCGAGACGCATAGGCAACGACATGCCCTTCTTGCATGAGAACACATCCCAACCCGTGTCCAGATGCATCGCAATACACCAAAAAATTCTTCTGCATATCTGGCATAACTAGCACTTGGGCTGTTGTCAATCTTTTCTTCAGTTCTTGAAAACTCGTCTCACACTCCGGTGTCCATGTGAATGTGATTCCCTTCTCTAACAATTTGGTATGGGGTCTCGAGATCTTGGAGAAACCCTCAATGAACCGTCGATAATACCCAGCCAATCCTAAGAAGATTCGAATTTTCCCGATATTTTCAGGGGTCTTCCACTTCTGCACATCCTCGATCTTGGCGGTATCTACGGAGATTCCTCCCTCTGAGATTATATGTCCTAAGAAGGGAACTCTCTTTAGCCAAAACTCACACTTGCTCAACTTGGCATATAGTTGGTGTTCTCTCAGCTTTTGCAACACCAGTCTTAAATGTCTCTCATGTTCTTCTTCATCTTTGGAAAAGACGAGAATGTCATCAATGAAAACCACCACAAATTTGTCCAGATATTCCATGAATACCTTGTTCATGAGATACATGAAATATGCCGGGGCATTAGTTAGCCCGAACGGCATGACGGTGTATTCATACAGCCCGTACCGAGATACGAAAGCTGTCTTTGGAATGTTGGTTTGCCTTATCTTCAGTTGGTGGTATCCCGACCTGAGATCAACTTTTGAGAATAGACAAGCTCCCCTCAACTGATCAAATAGGTCTTCAATGCGGGGTAACGGGTACTTGTTCTTGATGGTTACTTCGTTCAACGCACGGTAGTCTATGCATAACCTTTGGGTTATGTCCTTCTTGGGCACAAATATCACTGGAGCTCCCCATGGTGAGGAACTAGGACGAATATACCCCTTCTCTGTCAATTCCCTTATATGTTCCTTGAGCTCTTCCAGCTGTTTGGAGTCCATCCGATAAGGCCTCTTGTATATTGGGGCTGTTCCAGGTACTAGTTCAATCGCGAATTCCACTTCACGGTCGGGGAGCATAACTGGAAACTCCTCCAGAAAAAACATCTGGATACTCCCTTATAGTCCTTATCTCTTCCACTTCCACCTCAACTTGATTGAGTTTAATGTCCCTCCTAGGTTCTTGCACGGCTATGAACCTCACTTTTGTGCCACTAGGGTGAGTTAATTCCACCGTTCTTGTCAAACAATGGATGATTCCTTTATGTTTGGTCAACCAATCCATACCCAAAATAATATCTATCCCTTGTGAGTCTATCACTATGAGGTTTGCAGTAAATACTACCCCATTAATGTCTATATTCACCTTGGGACACACTTGTCTTGTTCTTATTTCTCCCCCTGGAGAGTTCACTGCTAACATATGGTTCATTTGTGTTGTTGCTAGATCATGCTTCTTAACAAACCCTTGAGCAATGAACGAGTGGGTAGCACCAGAATCAAACAATAGGGTTGCAATGTGTAAATTTGCAGGAAACTTACCAATTACCACGTCAGGCGCCTCTTGCGCTTCCTCCATGGTCACGTGGTTCACCCGTCCTCGCATCACATTCTGCTGTTGTGGCTACATGGGCTTCTTCTTTGGGCACTTATGGGCGTAGTGCCCCACTTAACCACAGTTGAAACATTGCACCCCAACTTTAGGTGTCTGGCCTTTGTTATCTTGTGGTTGGTTCTGTGGCCCATGTCTTGCTGGTCGAGGTTGATATGTGGGGCATGGCTGTTGCACAAAGTGACGCTGCGGCTGTACTGGTGCTGATGGAGGCCTGAAGTTCGGGTTGTACCCTCTCGGTCCTGGGTAGGGTATCACAGCACGGCTCATCTGCGCTGTAGGTTGCTGCATCAGACGTGGATCTGTGTTGCTACTTGATGCTGTAAGGGCCTCAGTTTTTGACACATATTTGAAGTGTTCATCACCCTACACACATACCTCATTTGAGGAAAGATGATGAACACAAATGAAGAGCAAGTAACCACCATCAACATGCTCATTAGAGAACAAACTCACATATTGCAAAAGTGGCATTTTCCACATGTGATATAGATGGGCTGGGCATATGAAAACTCCTACACATTGCTAAGGATGTCCATGCCAAGTTTCACCCAAATTCAAAACCTTTTTGAGGTCATTTTGGGTATAGCTAGAAAGATGGCTGTTTGAAACCATATTCAAATTCAAACTGTTTTTATCCCATGAATTCAAAAGTGGGAGGCATATTCTTATTCAGAACATTTTTGTGAGCTCACACACCAATTTTCACTCCATTTGGAGTTGATCTTGACATGATCTAAGTGGGGCAAATTCAAACTTTATTTGAATTTCAAATTGCACATGTGCTGAAATTCATTCAAACCAGACCCAATTTGAATTCTAACTAATTCAAATGGCTCATGGGTGAATAATTTGAATCACCATGGGTATTTTGGGGCTCACTGTTTACAACAGTGATTAGGAGTGAATTTCAGAGGTTAAAACCCCGGGTGAGACCCACATGTCAGTCAATGGTTCAAAGCAACCGACTGAGACTTTCTCCACTCAGGTCGCCCGAGCCGCCGCTGCGATCGCCACCGAGGGGAGCCGCCGCGCCAGCAGCTGCTTGGCCACGCGCGGGCATGAGGCGGTTCAGAGCCTTCTTAAGGCGTCTTCCCCCCCTCCTCGGCCGAAGCCTCTCCAGTTTCTTCCCCCGCAAGAATACAGCGCCGGAAAATTCCTTCCGCCGCTCGGAACAGATCGGAGAGCGCCGATCACAGCCTTCCCGTCCCCTCCAGAGCTACGGCATGTTACTACGAACTCTTCTCCTTCCTCCCCGTTGCTAAAACTCAGCTGAAACCGATTGATCTCGGCTATACCGAAAGATCAATTCGGTGATTTAAAACCGCCGCACCTCGGGCTCCCGTGGACAGCCCAACCGGGGCGTTGTCACACCCGAGCCAAGGCACCCTTGGACGTGCTGGTGACCGGTGCCCCTCACCCCCGAGCCACAACCCGAGTGTTTGCTCACCGGCAGCGAATTTCCAGTTTTCCCCTTTCTGTGTGCCGAACGACCTTCGGGTGTGGTTCCGTCGAATTCGTACTCTAGAAAGGATTAGAGGGCCTCAATCCGCTCTCACACAAACTAGACACGGTAACGCACAAGTTGCCTTCACAACCTTTGGCTGGAGGACCTCTGTACCCGACGTAATTCGAAGTTTACCGATGGTGGAACAAACGGGAGGCATCGGGCGCACGGTGAGGACCTACTTCGGGCCTCCCCTGAGATGCCTCGAGCTCGTGTCGACCTTCCCTGAGGTCCACTGATGATTCCCGACTGGTTGCTCGAGTAGTTGAGGTGCTAGGGAAGTCAGCCGACACAGCCGAAGTCTTTCCGAGGCGGCGGCTCGTCGCCGACCATGTACCGGCCGTTGTCATGACGAGCTGACCCCAGAATCATGTTCCCCGAGTGAAAGTAGGCAGGGGCGGCCAAGATCGTGAAGTTTGGAGCTCCACAGAAGCTGCCGGCGAGCTCTCCGGCGAGGTCCCCCCGGCGTCAGAGCGCGGGCGGCGAGAGGTTGACGAAGGGCGTGGACCCGAGCTGTCAGCGGGAAATATTTTGAATCGGGATCGGGCTGCGGCCGGGATCGGGTGTGCTGGCGCGCAAAAACCCTGTGGGCCTCAGTGTGCTGTCGGCTCCGCGCTTAACACGTGTCCCCAAGGGCCCCGGCAGATTTAAACTTTTCCCCCGATTTTCAGATTCCATTCAAACTTCAAATCCTCATAACTTTGGCTAGGAAGCTCCAAATCGAGTGAACCAAATCTCTGAGCACTTTCCAGCAAATCAAGTTTCACTTCATGAAAACCCTTATTTCTCCAGAATTAATTCCTCAAACTTTAAACTGTTTGGAATTTTAACTGGAGAATCCTTTGGGGGAAAATCCTGAAATTTTGCTGGAGTGTTCACCGAAATATCCCTGAACTACCATAAAAATTTCAGATCCATTTGAGCTCATTTGATCCACATAATGGTGTGATTAGTGAAACTGTTCCAGAGAAAATAGAAAATGTCCAGAAACATTTTCAGAATTTTCTATGAAATTGTTTAGCTCATATCTTTAGCTAGGAACCTTCAAATTAAGTGAGACCAACTCCATTAGAACCCTCTGAAAATCTAGTTTTCAGAAAGTCATAGTTTGTTTCATGAAAAATCCTTAGAACACCCTAAAACCTTCAATTAAGGTCAAGTACATAATTAATTGTGGAGGGCTCAAATGAGTTTTGCTGCAACAAAAACTTGACCAAATCTCTGTTTAGGTTGTAAACAAGCCCCAGTAAAAGTTTCACAGTCATTGGGTCTGTCTAGTACGGGTTATAGACTTCACAAATTTAAATTCAATCAAATGCATTTAAATTAATACATATACTTGTATATCATGTAGTCGCTAAGGTCGAGGAGGAACCCGAAGTCCTAGACTTCGTTACTCCGGAGGAGCAGCTAGCCTACGACCAAGATCAGCAAGGCACGCTCCGGTTTGCATTAACCTTTTTACAAATTTTTATTGTTTTGAGCACTTACTTGAGTACCATTTATACTTGCATTAGAGTCTTGTTTGGAAACCCAATTGCATAGCCAAGAAAACCATGGGTTGGGTTTAGGATTGCAAACCCCATTAGCTACTGCAATGCTAAGATAGTGTAGGATTCGGTACAAGTCGAGTAGTTGGAACTACTCGCGAGCATAGGCTAGAGGCACTCGACTCGGTTAGAGATAGCACATGATACACATGGCAAGAAAAATGAGACCGAGCGGAGAGTAAGGGCAGCAGGACTTTGGGGCCTGTGTGCTATAGCTCCGCTTGTGTCGATTGAGGACCGAGCCGTGTGCGGGCCTGTTGAACAAGCTAGAACAGTACCGAAGACCTACCAGCTATATGGGAACCGGGAAACCGATGTAACTCGGGTAGCTGGGTATTGAGGCATTGCCCGTCGTTCAGAGGGTATGTTGAGAGCTCGAGGTGTAAATCGGCTGGCGGCACTGAGATGCGCGTGCAGAGACCTCTTGCTCGGGACGATGGGACCGGTTCAATATTTGGCTGACGGGTGAAAGGTGGTTGCGTACGGCGTCCGTGATGGTTGTTGTAGGCAACATCGAGTACGGGCGTACGCGACGGGTTATTCGGGTAACCCTGCAGGTGTAAATCGATTATAATCGCCGTCCCTCGCGGTCAGTGAGTACCAATTGTTCATTGTACCATGACGTAGAAAGAACAGGCTAGCTGCATGTTAAAATGTTGCTGATTGAAAGATGGACTTGATTGATAATGATTTGCTGTTGTTTAGAGCTAACTAAAGTTCTTTTCAACTTTGGGCAAAGTACATGAGAGAAATGCGTTTCTTGTTTGATTGCAGCTCTCTCATGTGCCTTAGCGTAAGGTTCTCCACAACCTGCTGCTAAAACTTGAAAGTAAGGTTCTACTAATTAGGCGAGTCCTTGCAAATGATTTTTCCTCATGTAACCCATCACCCCTCATGTAGAAGTTCCATGTTTAGGAGAGACGGGTCAGACTTGCTGAGCCTTCGTGCTCACTGCTTGTGTTTGAAGCTTTTACAGGGTTCTATGAGGAAGGGACTCCCGAAGAGGAGACGGAACCCCAGGAGGGGAACCCCGTCGAGTGGGAGTCGTGCACGCCGCAGAGTTAGTGTGCCTGTGTGCAAGCAAGGACACGTTCAAGGGCTGAACGTGGACTTGATGCGTAGTCTACGCCCGTGAGTGTAGACTGGACATATTTTGATGTAAACATGTTCATAAACCACTTTATGTAATATATACTTCGCTTCCACTTTGTGCCTTTGACGTGTGGTATCCGGTGCTGTGCAACGCAGCACCCCTCCGCGTGATCCTGGCTCGACAAGACCGTGGTGTCGTGTAAGCGTTGGTATCAGAGCTCGCTCGAGGTTTAACGCACTACAAAGGTCATCTTTTTCAAAAATCCAGTGAGGAATGAGTTAGTAGCCCGTATAAGGATGTTATTAGCATATATAAAGTGGCATACTAACCTATTTGTCTATGCCGGAAAAATCCTGCATCTCGGGACGTTTATGTCTTGGGGGGTGCACGTAAGCGCGGTCCACCAGTGCGCACAAGATGAAGGGTGGAGCCCCACGGGTGGCAGGTAACCCGACCCACTTTAGTATCCTCTACGACTCTTCATGTCGTTTGGGGTATTCGAGCAACGTCTGTCCCTAGCGTGCGTGGTGCAACTTGGGAGACCCCGTCACGTGGTCTGAAACGTGAACACGTAACTCAAGGCGTGTTTGGCTTGAGAACATCCGGGCGAGTGATGATGGCCGGGTGTATGAACTGTATGGATTCCGGGCTCCGTGTGCAGCCGAGTCTGATGATTGTTTGAATTTCTGCAGGTAGCCTGACCACGAAACGGTAGACGTGTAGTATCCGTGTGCGAGTGACGTTTAGTGCCACTGAATTAACGAAGCCGGCTAAGTCCAGTATAGGTTTTTCTTTGTGAGGACGTAGTACCGACATGTTCTGGTGACGCATCGACGTCACACCCCACTAAATGAACAACTTCATTGTAAAACTTGAAGGTTTTGATCCAAAGCAGTAAAACTTGATATAACTCCTTACCTTAATCAGGACATTCCAAGTTAACAAGTTTTCAGCTGAACTAAGGCTGAGGTTAATAAGAGGTTAGAGGTTGAGTTCTTTCGAGGGTAGGGAAATATGATACATTTCTGGGAAGCTTTGGAAGAGTTTTACAACATTTCTGTTGAGGTCCAGAGGTGTTTCATCCATTAACCAATCGAAAAATGCAGTAGAGTTGAAACTGTCCAGAAAACAGGGCAGAGCAAACACTCTCTGTAAACTCTCTGTAAATTGAGTATAACTTCCTGCATAAAAAATCCAAAAATAGAAAATGAGATAGTTCTGGAAAGCTTATGAGATGGGTTACAACTTTGTAACAGAAGGTTTTGTCAGATTGGGAGCAGAATTAACTGGAATTCTTGGATCAAATCAGTGCCTAAAGCAGGGAGGTGCTGTCTAATTTTCTCCAGAAATTCTGTTTACTTTGACATCTCATAACTTTGGAACCAAGACAGATCTTAGGCCAACCAAATACTTTCTGGAAAGCTATTGAAGTTAGCTTTAACTTTGATGTTGAGCTCCAGAATTGGTTTTGCCTTTAACATGGCCTAAATCAGGTTGAAATGGAAACTGGTCAGGGCTGTCATGTTGAACAGCAGATCAGCAGTCAAGTTTGCCTAAAATTTGAACTGTTTCCAAATTTTATGGGTTCAATGACATGTCTTGTGTTATAACTCAATGGTTTACTGTTTAAATAAATATTTGACATTTCTCAAATATATTTTTACAGATGACAGCAGATAAACAGTTGGAGAACGGGTGGGTGGTGTCCCACTGTTCTCACCGTAGCGGCTACCCAGAAGCATTGTGGCAAATGCTCCAATATTTTGGGTACAACCAGATGCCGCAGTACTTCGCCAAGGAAGAAGGCAAAGAGGGGAACAAGACGTGTACAATCCATGTCGAGGTCCCTGCAGGACCTATGCCACCCGGTTGGGTGCCTTTCACCATCACGGTGAGAGGAAGACAACCGGAAGGGATGTGGCAAGTGGCAGCCCGTGACACCATGTCACGTTTCTGCCAACTACACGTGCAGGCTATGGTGGGCACTCCATACGAGCTCCTTCCGGTGGAGGTACGGGCTCAGCATGTGCGGGAAGAGAGGTACCTGGAGGCAACGGACCCGAGTTGCCCAAGGTACAACCCCGCGGAGGCAAATCTCAGCCTCCAGATGAGGGCGGGAAACGCCGTGATGGACAGCCAAGATGTTCATACGGAGCATCTCGCCACAAAGCTCAAAGAGAGCACGAGCCGTGGAGACCATTTCGAGAGTGCTCACAGCGCACTCCGCAATGTGCTCCTTCCGACGATCAAGTGACTGAATGAACAGCACAATCAGTTGCATCGTCTGAAGAAGGCAAAGAAGAAGAGCCGTGTCGACATCGCGGCGTTACAGGAACTGGTACAGAATCTGACCCAGCAGAACGAGGACCTTGCTCAAGAGTGAGACGACGCTATTGAGGAAGGCCAAGGCTGGGAAGAGGACTACAACCAGGCTATGGACGTGGTGCATGCTTTGCAGGACCTCGTACCTCCGGTATTGGGCATACCGGTGGTCTTGGGTCTTCCAGCAATGGGAGAACACGGGATGGGAGAAGAGGTGGTAGATCCAGAGCCACCAGCATATGTACCGGAGGAGGACGACCCACAGGAGGTCGAGTTCTACTCCGAATAGGGGGTTACAGTTGCCATGTAGGGCAGCTAGGGTAGTGTAGCCCAAATTTTGTAATCGGTGACATGTCGTGTAGACAGTAGCCTATGTATAGGTAGTGACGACATGAGCACGACTTCTTGGAGACCTGAGAATAATGTATCTTGTATAAAGTTTATGCTTTATTAATATATGTGAATGTTGTGCAAATTAATCATGTGTCACTTCAATACCTACTGTTACATATGGAATTTTAAGTAAGACATGTGCTAATCGCTGCTGTTTTGAAATTCAGAATGACGCGTACTCGTGCCAACCCTGACGTTGGGGGTACTAGCCAAGGGGGAGAGACCTCCCAACAGCCTCCTGAGGACTCCTCGGGACAGCAACAGCAACATCAAACACTGCCACCGCCACTGCCAATGGTTACATTGGCCGACATCGTCGCGGCAATGGTGGGTTCACATCAGCAGCACACGGAGTTGCTGCAGATCCTCATTGCTAACACGTCTCGCCCAGAGAGACGTCAAGATCGTGAGGAGCGTCAACAGAGCTCCTACTCCGACTTCCTGGCTACTCATCCCCCGGTATTCTCAAGGGCGGATGAACCTCTTGACGCTGACAACTGGCTCCGCGCAATAGAGATGAAGTTCGGGCTGCTCCAGATAAGTGAGCAGCGCAAGACTCAGTTCACGGTCCAGCAGCTCCAAGGATCCGCGAGCGCGTGGTGGGCAAACTTCTGTGCTTCACAGCCCACCGACCGAGTAATGACCTGGACGGAGTTCCGGACGGCCTTCATGGCCTATCATATACCGCCAGGTTTGATGAAGAGGAAGACGCAGGAGTCTTACACCTGCAACAAGGGAGCCGGAACGCGCTGGAATATTCCAGGGCGTTCAACGATCTCGCGCTCTACGCGTCGTATCACGCAGATACTGACGAGAAGCGGCGGGACCATTTTTACCAGGGGCTTAACCCGCTCCTAAAGGACAAGTTGGCGATGTTCAATCGCGGCAGCCTCAACGACATCATTGATTCTGCGATTGTTCAAGAGGACTCCGGCAAGGAGTTGGCGGCGGAGGAGAGAAAGTGAATCGCACCGTAAAGCAGCAGAGAAGGAGGCGGTCCTTCACAGAAGTTTCGGATGGTGAATCACCCACCATCAGGTCCACGCTGGCAGCCACCCCAGAGGTCGATGCCGTTCCGCAGTCGACCGTACTCTTCACCGGCGTTCAGGCCGGCACTGCCAGTACCACCTCCGCAACAACAGCAGCAGCGGGCGATGCCGCGTGCGTATGCACCTCAGCAACGCATGCCGGGCTTTCGTCCCCCGAGCACTACACCAGCAGCGGCCACATGTTACAAGTGTGGTCGTCCAGGACACTTCGCGAGCAGTTGCCCAGAGAGGCAAGGCGGCGGAGTGGCACTGCAGTTTCTGGGGAGGAGTCAACCCCGGAACCCTACTAATGCGCGGCGAGCAAACCCTAGGCCCGGCACTGTCCACCAGCTTGCCATAGAGGACGTGCCGGAGGGTGAGCCAATCCTTGCGGGTATGTTCCAACTCCACCAGCATCCTGCTACAGTACTGTTTGATTCAGGTGCCACACATAATTTTATTAGCCAAGCTTTCATTGCTAAACACAGCTTGCCAATACTACCCACAGATAGTCCATATTTAATTTGTTCACCGGGTGGGAAGATTTCAGCAAGCGTAATGGTTTCCAAAGCACCATTATGCTTAGCGGGTAGAGTGTACCCCACGTCTCTCATTATCTTAGAGGGACAGAAGGTCGATGTCATCCTAGGGATGTCGTGGTTAACCCGCCACGGCGCTGTTTTAGACACCGTCCTTCGAGTCGTGCACTTAAACTCAGAAGTGCACGGGTCTCACTCATTATTTCTGGACAGTCCAGAAATAAAGCTTCCAAGTGTCTATCAAGCCACAACCAGCAGATTGGAAGATATCCCAGTGGTCCGAGAGTTCCCTAACGTATTCCCGGATGATTTGCCGGGGATGCCGCCCGATAGAGAGGTGGAGTTCAAGATTGAACTTGCACCGGAAACCATGCCAATATCCCGAAGGCCGTACAAGATGGCGCCCAAGGAGTTGGCTGAACTGAAGACTCAGCTCACGGATCTCCTGGAGAAGGGTTTTATTAGGCCGAGCTCCTCGCCATGGGGCTGTTCGGCGTTATTCGTAAAGAAGAAGTATGAGACGTTGCGGCTTTGCATGGACTATCGTCCATTAAATGCCGTAACCATCAAAAACAAGTACCCGTTGCCACGGATCGACATGTTGTTTGATCAGTTGGTCGAAGCGAAGATCTTTTCCAAGATAGACTTAAGATCTGGGTACCATCAGATTAAGATAAGGGCTGAGGACATTCCGAAGACGGCTTTCTCGACGAGGTACGGACTTTATGAGTACCTGGTCATGTCCTTCGGCCTCACCAATCCTCCAGCTCACTTCATGTACTTGATGAACTTGGTATTCATGCCGGAGCTGGACATGTTTGTCGTGGTCTTCATCGACGACATCCTGGTATATTCCAAGTCGGAGGAAGATCACAAGAAGCATCTGCGTATAGTCTTGCAACGGCTGCGGGATCACGAGTTATACGCAAAATTCAGAAAATGCGAGTTTTGGATATCGCAAGTGCCTTTTCTCGGGCATATCATCTCAGCGGAGGGTGTCGCTGTAGACCCGAGCAAGATCACTCAAGTGCTGAATTGGAAATCCCCGAGAACTGTTCACAAGGTACGGAGTTTCCTCGGACTCGCGGGATATTATCGGAGGTTCATTTCGAACTTCTCGAAGATTGCCAAGCCTATGACGGAGCTGCTGAAGAAGGCTACCAAATGTGTTTGGAGTCCAGCATGTGAAGCAGCATTCAAGGCTTTAGTCAAGCACCTAACATCAGCACCGGTTTTGGCGCAGCCAGACACAACAAAACCATTCGATGTGTACTGCGATGCATCCGGCATTGGGCTCGGATGTGTGCTGATGCAAGGCCGAAGAGTGGTCGCGTATGGATCACGGCAGCTTAGAAACCATGAGCAGAATTATCCAACTCACGACTTGGAGCTCGCTGCCGTGGTACATGCACTGAAAATGTGGAGGCACTACCTACTCGATAACCTCGTACATCTATATACCGACCACAAAAGCCTCAAGTACATATTCACTCAGAAGGAGATGAACATTAGGCAGCAAAGATGGTTAGAATTGATAAAGGATTACGAAATAGAGATCCATTATCATCCGGGCAAGGCAAACGTAGTGGCAGATGTGCTGAGCCGCAAGTCACACGTCAACACTCTGTCCATCACACCGTTGCAAGAGAGCGAATCACCACTACATTGATTCCACACGGAGCTCTCTACAACCTAGCTTTGATCCCCACCATACGGGAAGAGATAGTGGCAGCCCAGAAGAATGACAAGGGCATGTCACATTTGCGGAGACGTGTAGACAGTGGGGAGCTGAATTTTTTCTGGAAGGACGGAGACGGCGTCCTATGGTTCAAGGACCGGATCATCGTACCCCGTAAACCAGAATTACGGAAGAAGATCTTTGATGAGGCTCACTTGTCAAAGTTTTCTATTCACCCCGGCAGCAACAAAATGTATCAGAAACTCAGAAGCAAGTTTTGGAGGACACGGATGAAGTGGGAGATCGCAAAGTACGTGTCCGAGTGCGATACATGTCGAAGGGTGAAGGCAGACCATATGCGGAAACCCGGACTGGTGCAACCACTGGGCATTCCTGCCTGGAAGTGGGAGGATGTGAGCATGGACTTCACCGTTGGTTTACCCACCACTCTTCAAAAGCATGATTCTGTGTGGGTGATCATCGATCGGCTCACCAAAGTTGCCCATTTCATCCCGGTCAACTCAAACTACAACGCCAAGAAGTACGCTGAACTGTACATCTCACGGATCCTATGCTTGTACGGCGTACCCCGTACCATTATATCGGATCGGGGCACTTTATTTGTGTCCCGTTTTTGGGAGCAGCTGCATGCTGCCTTGGGGACGAAGCTGATCCGTAGTTCAGCATACCACCCGCAGACGGATGGGCAAACGGAGCGGGTAAATCAGATCTTAGAAGACATGCTACGAGCTTGCGCTATCGACCACGGCAAGAATTGGGATGGTCACTTGCCGTTAGCCGAGTTCTCGTACAACAATGGGTACCAAGCCAGCATCAAGATGGCACCCTATGAGGCGCTATACGGGAGAAAATGCCGCACACCATTGAATTGGTGTGAGTCTGGCGAAAGGGTTACCTTCGGGATTGACCTCATCAACAACACGGAAGAAAAGGTTCGACTGATTCAAGCGAACCTAAAAGCCGCTCAATCCCGTCAGAAACAGTATGCGGACCGGAGAAGGCGCCCATTACAATTTGAAGTTGGAGATCACGTATATCTACGGGTGTTTCCAATGAAGGGCGTAAACAGATTCAGAGTGAGGGGAAAGTTGGCACCCCGATTCATCGGTCCATTCCAGATTACCGAAAGATGTGGATCAGTGGCATACCAGCTGATATTACCAGAAGCACTTTCCGGTGTGCACGACGTCTTTCACATTTCCAAGCTGAGGAAGTGTCTCAAGCTATCAACTACCATTCAGCTGGAAGACATTGAAGAACTGCAACCAGATCTCACCTATCGAGAGGAACCGGTGCAGATTATTGATGAAAAGGCCCGAACCACACGCCACCGTACGTTGTGGTTCTACAAGGTTCTATGGAGTAATCACTCCGTGACGAAGCGACATGGGAGAGCGAAGGATTTCTTCGCGTCAACTACCCCAACATTTCACGTCGCATATCCGGTAATTTTCCACCGTCCTCTCTCTCATTTTCACCTTATAATCTCGGGACGAGATTCTTTTAGGGGGGGAATGTAAAGGCATCAGTTTTTGACACATATTTGAAGTGTTCGTCACCCTACACACACACCTCATTTGAGGAAAGATGATGAACACAAATTAAGAGCAAGTAACCACCATAAACATGCTCATTAGAGAACAAACTCACATATTGCAAAAGTGGCATTTTCCACATGTGATATAGATGGGATGGGCATATGAAAACTCCTACACATTGCTAAGGATGTCCATGCCAAGTTTCACCCAAATTCAAAACCTTTTTGAGTTCATTTTGGGTATAGCTAGAAAGATGGCAGTTTGAAACCATATTCAAATTCAAACTGTTTTAATCCCATGAATTCAAAAGTGGGAGGCATATTCTTATTCAGCACATTTTTTTGAGCTCACACACCAATTTTCACTCCATTTGGAGTTGATCTTGACATGAGCTAAGTGGGGCAAATTCAAACTTTATTTGAATTTCAAACTCACATGTGCTGAAATTCATTCAAACCAGACCCAATTTGAATTCTAACCAATTCAAATGGCTCATGGGTGAATAATTTGAATCACCATGGGTATTTTGGGGCTCACTGTTTACAACAGTGATTATTAGTGAATTTCAGAGGTTAAAACCCCGGGTGGGACCCACATGTCAGTCACTGGTTCAATGCAACCGACTGAGACTTTCTCCACTCGGGTCGCCGAGCCGCCGCTGCGATCACCACCGAGGGGAGCCGCCGCGCCAGCAGCTGCTTGGCCACGCGCGGGCGTGAGGCGGTTCAGAGCGTTCTTAAGGCGCCTTCCCCCCCTCCTCGGCCGAAGCCTCGCCAGTTTCTTCCGCCGCAAGAATACAGCGCCGGAAAATTCCTTCCGCCGCTCGGAACCAATCGGAGAGCACCGATAACAGCCTTCCCGTCCCCTCCAGAGCTATGGCAAGGTACTAGGAACTCTTCTCCTTCCTCCCCGTTGCTAAAACTCAGCTGAAACCGATTGATCTCGGCTATACCGAATGATCAATTCGGTGACTTAAAACCGCCGCACCTCGGGCTCCCATGGGTAGCCAAACCGCGGCGTTGTCACGCCCGAGCCAAGGCACCCTTGGACACACTGTTGACCTGTGCCGCTCACCCCCGAGCCACAGCCCGAGTGTTTGCTTACCAGCGGCGAATTTCCAGTTTTCCCCTTTCTTTGTGCAGAACGACCTTCGGGTGCGGTTCCGTCGAATTCGTATTCTAGAAAGGATTAGAGGGCCTCAATCCGCTCTCACACAAACTAGACACGGTAACGCACAAGTTGCCTTCACAACCTTTGGCCGGAGGACCTCTGTACCCGGCGTAATTCGAAGTTTACCGACGGCGAAACAAACGGGAGGCATCGTGCGCACGGTGAGGACCTACTTCGGGCCTCCCCCGAGCTGCCTCGAGCTCGTGTCGACCTTCCCTGAGGTCCACTGATGCTTCGCGACCAGTTGATCGAGTAGTTGAGGTGCTAGGGAAGTCAGCCGACACGGCCGAAGTCTTTCCGAGGCGGCGGCTCGTCGCCGACCATGTACCGGCCGTTGTCATGACGAGCTGACCCCAGAATCCTGTTCCCCGAGTGAAAGTAGGCAGGGGCGGCCAAGATCGTGAAGTTTGGAGCTCCACAGAAGCTGCCGGCGAGGTCCCCCGGCGGCAGAGCGCGGGCGGCGAGAGGTTGACGAAGGGGGTGGACCCCAGCTGTCAGCGGGAGATATTTTGAATCGGGATCGGGCTGCGGCCGGGATCGGATGTGCTGGCGCGCAAAAACCCTGTGGGCCACAGTGTGCTGTCGGCTCCGCGCTTAACACGTGTCCCCGCGGGCCCCGGCAGATTTAAACTTTTCACCCGATTTTCAGATTCCATTCGAACTTCAAATCCTCATAACATTGGCTAGGAAGCTCCAAATCCAGTGAACCAAATTTTGTTGGATTCAGCTCTCTGAGCACTTTCCAGAAAATCAAGTTTCACTTCATGAAAACCCATATTTCTCCAGAATTAATTCCTCAAAATTTAAACTGTTTGGAATTTTAACTGGAGAATCCTTTGGAGGAAAATTCTGAAATTTTGCTAGGATGTTCACCAAAATATCTCTGAACCACTATAAAAATTTAAGATCCATCTGAGCTCATTTGCTCCACCTAATGGGGTGATTAGTGAAACTGTTTCAGAGAAAATAGAAAATGTGCAGAAACATTTTCAGAAATTTCTCTGAAATTGTTTAGCTCAAATCTTTAGCTAGGAACCTTGAAATTAAGTGAGAGCGACTCCATTAGAACTCTCTGAAAATCTAGTTTTCAGAAAGCCATAGTCTGTTTCATGAAAATCCTTAGAACAACCTAAAAGCCTTCATTTAAGGTCAAGCGCATAATTAATTGTGGAGAGCTCAAATGAGCTTTGCTGCAACTAAAAATTGACCAATTCTCTGCTTAGGATGTAACCAAGCCCCATTAAAAGTTTCACAGTCATTGGGTCTGTCTAGTAAGGGTTATAGACTTCACAAATTTAAATTCAATCAAGTGCATTTAAATTAATACATATACTTGTATATCATGTAGTCGCTAAGGTCGAGGAGGAACACGAAGTCCTAGACTTCGTTACTCCGGAGGAACAGCTAGCCTACTACGACCAAGAGCAGCAAGGCAAGCTCCGGTTTGCATTAACCTTTTACAAGTTTTTATTGTTCTGAGCACATACTTGATTACTTTATTCTTTGCATTAGAGTCTTGTTTGGAAACCCAACTGCATAGCCAAGAAAACCATGAGTTGGGTTTAGGATTGCAAACCCCGTTAGCTACTGCAATGCTAAGATAGTGTAAGATTCGGTACAAGTCGAGTAGTTGGAACTACTCGCAAGCATAGGCTAGAGGCACTCGACTCGGGTAGAGATAGCACATGATACACATGGCAAGAAAAATGAGACCGAGCGGAGAGTAAGGGCAGCAGGACTTTGGGGCCTGTGTGCTATAGCTCCGCTTGTGTCGATAGAGGACCGAGCCGTGTGCGGGCCTGTTGAACAAGCTAGAACAGTACCGAAGACCTACCGGCTATATGGGAACCGGGAAACCGATGTAACTCAGGTAGCTGGGTATTGAGGCATTGCCCGTCGTTCAGAGGGTAGTTTGAGAGCTCGAGGTGTAAATCAGCTGGCGGCACTGAGATGCACGTGCAGAGACCTCTTGCTCGGGACGATGGGACCGGTTCAATATTTGGCTGACGGGTGAAAGGTGGTTGCGTACGGCATCCGTGATGGTTGTTGTAGGCAACATCGAGTACGGGCGTACGTGACGGGTTATTCGGGTAATCCTGCAGGTGTAAATCGATTATAATCGCCGTCCCTCGCGGTCAGTGTGTATCACTTGTTCACTGTACCGTGACGTAGAAAGAACAGGCTAGTTGCATGTTAAAATGTTGCTGATAGAAAGATGGACTTGATTGCTAATGATTTGCTGTAGTTTAGATCTAACTAAAGTTCTTTTCAACTTTGGGAAAAGTACATGAGAGAAATGCGTTTCTTGTTTGATTGCGGCTCTCTCATGTGCCTTAGCGCAAGGTTCTCCACAACCTGCTACTAAAACTTGAAAGTAAGGTTCTACTAATTAGGCGAGTCCTTGCAAATGATTTTTACCTCATGTAACCCATCACCCCTCATGTAGAAGTTCCATGTTTAGGAGAGACGGGTCAGACATGCTGAGCCTTCGTGCTCACTGCTTGTGTTTGAAGCTTTTGCAGGGTTCTATGAGGAAGGGACTCCCGAAGAGGAGACGGAACCCCAGGAGGGGAACCCCGTCGAGTGGGAGTCGTGCACGCCGCAGAGTTAGTGTGCGTGTGTGCTAGCAAGGACACGTTTAAGGGCTGAACGTGGACTTGATGCGTAGTCTACGCCCGTGAGTGTAGACTGGACTTATTTTGATGTAAACATGTTCATAAACCACTTTATGTAATATAAACTTCGCTGTGCAACGCAGCACCCCTCAGCGTGATCCTGGCTCGACAAGACCGTGGGGTCGTGTCAGATGCTTGGTGTGACCATCCCACCTTCCTCTTGTTTTCATTCTCCAAGGCCATCAGCTTCCTTTCCACGAGAAACGCTCGGTCTACCATCTTTTGGAAGCTTTCATATTCATTGGAAGACATTGCACATTGCATTTCCATAGTAAGTCCTTCCACAAGACAGTCCTGTTTTTGCTCATCAGTTTCGATGTCCCGTGGTGCATAACGGGATAGTTGGGTGAACTTGGTGAGGTATTCCCTCACAGTCCTGTTGCCTTGCTGCAGTCCCAAGAACTCCTTTCTCTTGTTCTTGAGTTCACCCCTGGGTATGTAGTGGTTGCGGAAACTGCGCTTGAACTCTTCCCAAGTGATGTTCTCGGGGTCGTGATGGGCTGCCACGTAAGCAGTCCACCAATCAGCAGCAGGTCCATGCAACTGGTGAGAGGCAAAAAGCACCCTCTCATACCCTTGGCATTGTATGATCCTAATCTTGCTCTCTATGGTCTTTTACCAGTCATCTGCCTCCAGAGGTTCAGCAGCACTTGCAAACTTTGGGGGTTGAGTTCCCAGAAACTCACTCAACGTTGGTTGACGTGGTGCAGCTTGTGGGGGTGGAGCTTGGTTCAAGTTGGCCACCACTTGAGTTAGACTCTGGATGAGCTGATTCTAATTTTCGAGCATTTGGTGGATAGGATCAGCTCCTTCACGGTGACCACCCCTGTCTTGTCCTCCACAAAGGTGAGGATTGCCGGCCTCATCGTGGTTGTTGTTGGGGTTGGCACCACGACCTTTTCCTCTTCCAGCCATCTATCATGATCAGCCGAATGTTAACTTAAAGCATTACGTATAAACTTCGCAAATTGCTTGTTTAAACTTAAACTTTTGAGGCCTTAATATTTAAACAATTTCTGAAGATTTTACGTAGATCTTTGGGCTTCACGTCTCAAGCGAAAATAAAATGCACTATTGATTCATAGGGGTTCACACACAAAAGCAAAGCAACTTAAAGACGAGGTTGTGGACAAATGCCCATGGCTTCCACAACTCACGTCACACACCAAACATTAACACACAAATAAATAGGGTATTGACTCGACTACTCGATAACCTGCTGAAATAAGGGAAATGACTCTAAACAACTCGTATCACTGAGCTGGCTCATCGGGGTCCTCCTCATTATTGCGGTTGCCCTCTGATTCCGCTTTAGGTGGGGAAGCTGCTGGTGGAGAAGTGCGGCGACGCTTGCTCGCCCGGCGGTCTAGGGAGTCAGGAGTCCACGTGTCATTCACGGTGACACACAGTTTATTCCCATCTCCTCCTTCTCTCGCCCTCAAGCTGGCGCGAAGCAACGCCTCAGTCTCCTTCAGGGTGTCACGAACATCCTGAAGCTATTGCTGGCACTCCTGCAGTCGAGTGCTGAGCATAGCAGCATCCTCCAAGCACAGGTCCATGTGCTCATGGGAAGTCCCCTGCTGCACTGGCAGGTACTTGTACTCCACGGTGCCACTCTCACGCTAGAGGACATACATGTACTCAGTCCTGTCCAGGTGGCGACGGTTGATGTAACTCTGGCAGGTGATGGCCTCCCAGGTGACATCCTTCTCAGCATCGGCCCGAGTCGCTCGACAAGCTGGAGAGCGGTGGATCTTGAGCAGCTGATTTTCATGGATAATCCTCATCTCTGAGCTCCATTCTTCCCGCTTCTCACGGATGGTCCTGGTGGAGCTGTAGTGTATGATCAGCTTGCCCACATTGCCGGCAGTGTGGAGCATACGCCGAAGACGGCGCAACAAGCCTCCTACTGCCAACCCGTAGGAGTGGTACGTCACCGGACGATTCTCCTCTCTCAAGGCAAGGGCAACTACAGGAACTCTCCCTCCAGGGACTTGCGGGCGGTGCGGATCATGCGAACCATCTAAAACATAAAGCATTTAAAATTAAGTTAGATTGTATTTCGAATAAAAGATGGGACAAGGTGAATGAAGTGGCCCCATTAAATAACACTTTAAACCCACACCTTTGTAAAATAGTTTTTAAGAAGATAGGGTCCTTAAATATGTCCATGTCTAACTAGGTCCACGTTCCTACGGGCAACCTTGGCTCTGATACCACTTCTGTCACACCCGATTCTCCAAAGAGCAACCGAGTGAATATCACATGTATGCCAGGATCATTTTCTCATACATGTGATGACAAATAGTGAAGCATCATTTATTACAAGCCAAGTGTACGAATATAAATAAGTCTTACATAGCATACGTCTCAATGGACGGTAGATTGTTCATAACATGTAAATAAACCAGCAGCGGAATATAAATCTTGTGGGCTCCATCACGGGCATTGCCCGGGGGACTCCGTGAACCTAAAATCCTTCTTCGGGATCAAAATCTTGGTTATTGAACACCACATCATCCCCTTGACCTGAGCAGCAATTTAAACCAACAGAAAAGCAAGTTTGAGTACCGTTGGTACTCAGAAAGTGTGGGAAAATAATGTCATGCATGGCTAGAGCAAGGAGAGGTTGAACTCATGGTTAAAGCACTACGCAATTAATACCTATCACCTTAGCTTATTAAGCACCTACATTACTACACAGGTGAGATGGTCCCAATCCCTCAACCCATCATCAATATTAAGTAACCATAATATCATCCCCAATGTTAAGCTTCCCGCTTAACATCCTCAACTTCCCAATTCATCATCCTCTAATCATGAATAAGTCCAAGCCGCTCTTGACCGTGAGCACGGCTGTCATGACAGTTTTGACTCTGCAGAGTTTGCACCACTGTACCCACATGTAGTGATTTCATCCCCCGTTGTCGGGTGGACTAAAAGGACATCCATTATGCCAGTGGCCGCGAACCACGTTCACACTTCCCAGGTGTGTAGCCAGGAGATCACTACGAGGCCTTTACAAAGGGATTCCCAACGAGCGTGGGCCCACTGGGGTTTCACCCCTAACAGTATACAAGAGGCTCCAACCCCACTGCAGTGGCCCCCTCTTGAGGCTTGCGGTTCATATGGTAGTCCAGCTGACACCTATTCCCCACACCATCCAAAACACCCATACTACGCCGGGGATACACCTAATTAATTGGCCAAGCTGCCCCATCTAAGCATGTGGTTGGCACGGTAAAGCCAGGTTACATGCTCCATGAACCGGTCCTTAGGATCCAGGCAAGTACTAAACACAAACCCAAGTCTCGTGCACACAGCACCAACCAAATCATCCAACTTGCCTCGATCCCTACCTCTACATAACTCATAATATCTCATCCAAGAGTAAGGTAAGCAAGTTGATGATCTCATATCCCACTTATCCCATTCTAAGCATGGCTAAGCATAAGTATATAAATAAATGACATAATAAAATAAATCCCAATCCAGGCTACAAGGAAGTAAGATAATGAAAATCTAGGGAAACTTCCTAGCTTGGGTACCATATTCCAAATTGATAATGCAATTAATTAAATTCTAACTACACATCCTAGCATAGTATCAAAGTGGTCAAGGACACTTGCCTTCTTCCTGCTGCTCTAGGAATGGAAAGTCTTGGTCTTGAAAGGTGAGAACCTGCTCTGGGGCTGGTTCTACTCATGCCAATACACATAGCAAAAGAAAACAACAATCCATAAGCCATAGTCCACACTTTCACTCATGCAAACCACACATACATACATATGAAAGTCATTCACATTTCTAAGTGTTGTGGTTACCCTAGATGTGTTGATTTTAGGCCTACATGCACTTTTAAACATATATATATTATATCTAACTTTTATATTCAGATTTCTATTTGGACACTATATATTAATTTCCAATTTGAACCAATTCTCTATATTTAATTTATACACTCCTTATCCACAAAATTTGCATGAAATAAAGTTTCCTACTCCAAATAGGTTTTTAGATCTTCTACAAAATCTTAATTTGAAGTTTTTGAAATTATAAGACCCCATTTAACATTTTCTAATTATGCGTACTTATTTTTCTATATTTTCAGATTTATTCTTCTATGCCTAAAAGTGAACTTTAATATTAAAATAATAAATCATATCTCCTAAACAGAATATGTTCTGATCTAAAATGTTCAATAAAATATTCTTTGACTTCCTCTCTGATGGAAACCAATTTAAAGTTATTTTTACCCATTTTCAGAATGGTTTTCTAGTCTAGAAATGAATTTCCACCAATAAAACAGCAACCTAAATTCCTACAAAAATTTCTCCTGTTCCAATTTCCCAAACAGAACCTTCATAAATTTTTCCTATCCCTTTTTGGTTATTTAAACTCACTTTCCCACAGTTTAAACTTGTTTTATGCCTAAAGGGCATATTTCAGATATAAATTACAAAACAGTAATCTTATTGAGTTTAAAAGTTTAATTCCCCTCTAAACTCAGATCTTAGATTTTTTTCTACAAATTTTCAACAGGGTTTGAATAATTAAACTGATCATATATCTATGTTTGAATTTTAAATCCTATTCACATATTCAATTTCCTGAAATTAATAACCCTCAGGGGCTGATGTGCAAATCCACCCTACTGTGGGGCCCCATTTCCCAATTTCTAACTTTTGAGGGGTCTAAGTGTGCAAAACAGGGAGGTCTTCCTAATTCTTATGAAGTCCAGGGGCTAAAACTGATTTTTAAATGAATTTACATGAATCTCTAAAGGTCCAGGGGCTAGATCAGAAATTTCTGGGGCTAGCTCGTGTTTTCTGAAGTCCCCAGGGGGTAGCGCGTAAGATTCCCAGCCTTTATAATGCGGGGCTGATGTGGGCCGTTGGATTTAAAACAGACGGCTCAGATTAGATCGCCGAAGGGGTATGCGCCGATTTAATTTCTGCCGTGCGATTTAAAATAGACGGCGCAGAAGAGGCCACGTCGCCCTGGCCGGAGCGAGCCCATGCGCGCGGCGGCGATGGCGGTGATCTCGCCGGCGCAGCTTCGGTTCCTTGCCGCTACATGCTAAAACTTGCAGTTTTTCACAAGGATCGACTGCGGAGGGGTAGGGGAAGCTCACCTAGGGGTTTCTCGGGCTTGGGGAGGTCGGAATTCGGCTCTGCAACGACGATGGTTGGAGCTGCTCCTCGGTGCTCGTCGGAACCGATGCTAGGGCGCGAAACTTGTCGCTTCCTTCACCTGCAGGGCTCCCCGGCGGCGGTGGAAGACAGCAAGCTCGTTAGTCCAGCGAAAAGCGAAGAGATCCGAAGGTTTTTCGGTGGAGGATGATCGATTCTCACTAGAGAGAAAGATGGAGCGGCACTGGGAAATCGGCAAGTTTCCTTGCGTTGAATGCATGAGGAGAGGCGGCGGAGGGTCGGTTTATATATGTAGTAGCGCCCGGGACCGAAGATCGGGGCTGCGAGCGCGGGGTTCGGGAGCGGCGGTTGCGATCGGGCGCGAAAGAGCCGGAGCGGTTGGGGGCGCGCGGGGAAGGAGATGACATGCGGGCCCCGCTCATCAGAGAGAGGGAGAGGGGGGCGCGCGCGGGTTTCGGGCTGGCTGGCGCGCGCGGTTTTTGGCCGGCTGACATGGGTTTCGGCCCACTGGCCATTTTTCTTTTTCCTTTTCCTTTTCTTTTTCTGTTTTGATTCAAATTTAAATTCCAGTTTGAATTTGAATTGCTTCATCACATGCAATACGTTCAAAAAATTTTAAATTCCCCTCTTGAGCAGGTTTTGGGGTGTTACACAAGATCGTGTACCTTTCTTCAAACTATTAAGCGGTGTCTAATGACATTGTATTATTGATCAAGCTGTTGGTTCTACCTCATTGGACAACACCAGGGAAACCAGTTACTCAACATCCCTTGTACCTAAGAAAGTTTTGAACTTTCATCTATGACTTGTTTAGCTACGAGTGCCATAATTGTTGGAACTAAACTAATTTCTCATCGCGGGGCTTCCCGATTGATTACTCAACCTCGTGACAATCCTTGAACACAATCTAAATTCTTGAGAGATCATATGGTGCCTTTGACACCCTTGTGGTCACCATAGCTAGTTGACCTTTGCTATGTTGGTAACATAAGTGAAATTGACTTGTGGCTGCTCTTATGTTCAAGCAAAGCAATCGGTTTTGACTAAAGGGTTGAGATGCCAATTTGAGGCTAGATTTCTGATTCATTGTTTAATCTCACCAAACATCTCGATACATGTTTGGGGAAGTACTACACTAAGCTTTTAAGGACTCAGATAATCTAGATAAGTATTCGTTATCTATGTCAAGATTAGGACAGTAGAGGTTCCAGCCAATCGACACGGTCGATATGGGTCTACAGAGTTTTATGACTCACCATACCGTCAAAGAGAGCACTATTTAATAGCACCAAGGTCAGGATATCTATCGGTTTATTATTGTCATATCACCGATAATGTTCCCTTCTTTCTTCTTCTCGTTGGAATCTTGGGACGAGATTCGTTTAAGGTGGGAGGAATGTAAAAGTCCCAAAAATGCAAAGTCAATAAAGTGAATGTTGATTCTCATTTGTGTTGGAATGCATGAAAATGGGACTTACAAAAAATTTTGTATACGTGATGATGCACATGGGTGTCCAACCAAACGAGCTCTTACATTCATTTGAAGGTGTTTAGCCAAGGTTGGATTAAACACCATGTGTAAAGTTCTTACATGTAAGGGGGAGTTTAAATTCAGATTTTGAACTCAATTGTTCCCCTCATGTTGCTGCCAAAAATTTGGAGCATACAGGTATCCTCACATCGTTGAATTCGAGGAAATTCATCGTGGCCACATCCTGATTTCAGGGTGGGCTAAAAAAGAGTCAAATATGACCATTTCCAAATGTGATCTGAATTCAAAGTTGAAAGTGAACTTCACACTGAATTCGGTTTATTCAAACTTCAGTCCACGTTTAAACCCCCGAAATATCAGATTGAGGGGATTTACATGAATGACCTTTTGGAAACATTTGGAGGATAAGAAGAGGAGTAAAGGGGGTAGATCCCACATATAACATTGGGCCGCTTTAACTTGCTCCCGAAGACTTCTGCTGTTCGGTGTCGAACACCACCCGAGCCTCCTCAGAGCGCCACCGAGGGCAGCCACGTCCAGCTTCTTGCATCGAGCTGGCGACCTGCTCGTGGCTTCAACACCCCACGGTGTGATCCTCTCACTCACCAACTGAGCTGCAAGCGGAGGCCGCCTCCTCGCTGTTTCCGTCGCGCTGGCGACCAACTCGTGGGATTGAGCAGTTCCTGACGTAATCTTTTGCTCACAAAAACAGCAACCTTGGGCGTTATCTTCCCCTCACACACGAACTGAACCGAGAGCTCCGAATTTAAAGTTTTGAACCTAACGGAAGGTTAACTCCCGGTAATCAAATTCAGTTTGTGGGAATAGCTGTGAATTTTGAGTTTGAAGTTGGGGAGCCACTGAGTGGGGGGAGACTGCTTTGTGGGACCCACCTGTCATTGGCACAGAGTCAACAAATGAGCTCCTGTTCTGTGTGCGCTTGACACCGAGAAGCATGCATCTCCACCGAGGTGCTTGTGTGCCTGCTTCCTCCGAGTCGGTTCAATCCGTGGCCTCAGCTGCTCAATAAATATCAGGGAACAAACGAAGTTCATTTTCACTGCTCGCTACTCCACAGAACAGCGCTCGTACGCGCGTGCTCGAAGGAAAATGGTGCCGCCTCCTCTCTGCTTGCATCCCCGATCACCATCTGAGGACTGTGGCGCCCAGCTGAGTCGACTAGGAGCTGCGCCAACAACTCCTCAATGTGTTCCACCGCTCCTCAGCTCGTCCCCGGCCTCCCCTCGCCGTGCCCGAGCTGTTCTTCACCGGCAAAAACAGAGTCGACGTCGCACCTCGCTGCTCCACGTTTTCCAGCCGTTCCAGCGCCTCTCCT
The DNA here is from genome assembly GCA_030760725.1 of Neostapfia colusana. Lineage (NCBI taxonomy): Eukaryota > Viridiplantae > Streptophyta > Magnoliopsida > Poales > Poaceae > Neostapfia > Neostapfia colusana. The sequence goes on along the minus strand of JASWHV010000008.1, from coordinate 45,803,041 downwards.
TCACGTCCAACACCTCCCTAAGGTGCGCCAAGGTGTTTAGATCATACTACCGCAGTCACCTTGCCCTTCCCCATCGCCGGCTCGCCGGAATTTAGGTTTTGGCGCCGGTATACGTGAAGAACCGATCAAAACCAAAACTGTAAATTCGTCCAACGTGGTTGATCATCGGTTCTACAATTCGAGCCACAGAAACTAGTGACCCTAGCGCCCTCCCACGCCAAATACCGCAGCAAACCGTCCACCACAGGCTCCGGGCCACGAGAAATTGGCGGCGACGGCAAAAACGGGTCGGTCCTCCGGTGAACCCTATTTCCGGCCATTTGCTGCAAGGTTTGGCATGCGTTCCATATTCCCCGATCACTGGTGATGCTTTAGGGAAAGGTAGCTCGCCAGGAGAAGCCTCGGACACGCCAGAACGTGTTGATGCCGAGCTCCCGAGCCGCCCCACCAGTACCAGTAGGTTTTCGGCCGTTTTCATGCGCGGAAACTTGCCCGGCAGCTGCACCATGTTCCCAGGAGCATGTAGGACGAAACCGGAGCTAATTTGGTGGAGAAATGAGGGAGAACGAGCCATGCCACGATCTGTGCTGGTGTGCACACGCGTTCTCTGGCGAGAGGTTGAAGAAAGACCTGACGAGTGGGCCCCCCTGTTAAGTCTCTGTGTACATTCCCATCAGAAACTTATTCAGGTTTGAAAAATTCATAACTTTGTGTAGGAAACTCCAAAAAGGATGAGACCAATTTTATTGAAATCCTCATTAGAAGTACTTCACAGAGGAACAAATTGATTGCTATGAAAATGCCCAGAAATGTCTGTAGAATTGTTTTTACTAAATATTTTAGGGATTTATTACAGTAGCAATTCTTTATGAAATATTCCCAAATTTGGGCAGATAGTCTTTTAGATAGTCACTGATCTCCAGTAAAAATTTGGGCTCCATTGTAGTTCATTTGCTAGGTCAAATTGTCTTCCAAAGTTCAGCATTTATTTGAAAATTCAAATTTAAACATAAACTTTTCAGAACTCCTGTCCAACTTCAAAAATTCATATCCTTCTGTTGGTAGCTCCAAAAATGGTGAAACAAATTTTGTTAGAACCATGGAGACTTACCCTAATCAGTCCTTCTACTTTTAGCTATGACAAAGCTCCTGATTTGGACTCAAAATTCAGAGAAGCCTTGTGCTTGTGGGAATTTTGGAGACCACAATGTGCAATGACATTTCTCCAAATATTGCTCAGATCATCCTTAGAGGGTCTAGTCTTCACAGTAAAAATCCCAAAGCCAATTAAGGATCCTAAATAGCAGTAGCTATGAATAGAAGTTTACTTCTTATAAGTCTTAAATACTTATACATATATTTTGTTACATTTCATAATAGTAACCGAAGTTGAGGATAAGCCGGAGCCTTTGGACGTCCTGCCACCTGAAGTTGACTTCCCATCTAACTGCAACCAGGCAAGCCCCGGTTTGCACTTAAGCACATTTTATAAAGTTTTTCATTTGTATCTCTTATGTCTAGGTTGAAATGTATGCATTAGAGTTAGGGTGATTGAAACCCCACCTGCATAACCTTTAAATCCTATGGAGGGTTGGGTAGTTTACAAAATCGACGAGTAGAGAATGTCATGCTAATGTTTAGGATCTCGGTAGAAGTCGAGTGGTTGGAAGCTACTCGCGAGATAGTATTTATCACACGGAAGGAGAAGAGGTAGAAAATGGCTTGAGTTATGAAAATGAGACCCAGCAGGGGGGATAGGATGCAGTGACCAGAGGTCTCACGTGCTTAGCCCTGTTGGTGTCGGTTGAGGACAGTCCGTGTGCGGCCCTGCTGGACAAGTATCGAACAGTACCGGATGCATACTGGCATATGGAAACCAGGAAACCAATGTAATTGGTTAACCTGGGTGCCGAGGCTTACCCAACCGTAAATAGGAGTGGGTTGAGAGTAGCAAGGTGTAAATCTGCCGGTGAGCACAGTCACGCTACACGTGGGGACCTCCTGCCCTTTACGAATGGACCGGTTCGGCATTTGGGTTGCCTTTGAAAGGTTGTTGCATACACCAGAGTAGGAAGGGGTGTGGAATCACGCTTCTGAAAGTGGGTGTATGCAACGTGTTATCCGGGTGTGTCTTGATTGCATTCACCGTCCCTCGCGGTTATTTGAGTACCTGCTTGTTCACTGCGCTATGACATAGTAAGAAGTGAAATAAGCCAAATGAATATGCTGTATTGAACTATTAATGTCTTGAAACCTTGTATGCTGTAGTTATAGAGCTAATTAAGTTTATATTCCACTTTGGGCATCACCACATCGGAGGAAAGCATTTCTTGTTTGATTGTGGACTTCTGATGTGAGGGCTGGCTAAGGCTCATTAAATTGTTGCTATAAAACTGAAAGTAAGGATCAACATGTAGGCGTGTCTTTATTGCAAAGTCCTTTTCCTATCTTACACATCCTTGCATGTAGAGTTCCATGCCTAGGGTTGACGGTTAAGACATGTTGAGCCTTCGTGCTCACGGTTGGAATATTTGAGCTGTGTGCAGGTGAGAGTTATGAGGAAGGTTCTGAGGACGAGGCGATGCCCCCGTCGGGGTACACGGCCGAGCTGGAGCCCTGCACGCCGCCGTGATCTCCGGTTACTTGCTGCTAGTGTGTAGCGTCCCCGGGCTGGACGGCTGCACTTTTGCATAGTTAGGATGAGAGGCCATCTATGTATAATACTTCCACTGTTAATTAGGTTTTGTAAAAGACTTCCGCTGTTTTGTATTAAATAAAAGTTTGTATGTTGTTCTTAATTATTTTCGTATGTGCTGTTGGGTGCTGCATCACACGGCACCACCCTCTGCGGTCCCGGAGTGGGCGAACCACGGGGTGGTCCTCACAAAGGCGGTCCTCCGCTGATCAGCAGACGGAAACCCAGGGCGCGTTGTGGCGGTGGGAACGCCCGGGGTACCATCTGCTGCTGCTGTTGTTGCGGCCGCGGTGGTGGCATCGGCGGTCGGAACGGGGATGGCTGAAAAGAACGATCCCCAAACCGCTGAGGTCGCGCCGGTGGATGCCACTGCTGTATGGATGGTGTCCGATACACCATGCAGTACTTCTGGGGAGCGCCACCCCCACTGCTGGGTGGAGTGCTGCGATTCCGCTGCTCAGACGCCAATTCTCCCTTAGCGTCTTCTTGCATGATCGCGGCATTAACGAGGAAGTTGAAGGTGCCGCGATTCCATTGGACGAGATGCGTCTTCATCTCGGGGTGTAACCCCCGATAGAAGTGCTCCCCGCTTCTTCTCCTCGGTGGAGACGTAGTCCGACGCATATTGCGCCAGATGGTTGAAGGCACGTGAGTAGTCATGGGCACTCCTCCCGCCCTGCTTCAGCTCCAAGAACTCTTGGAACTTCCGCTTCATTATCTCGGGAGGGATATGGTAGGCGTGGAACGCCTCCCGGAATTCTTCCCACTGCACGGCATGGCCAGCCGGACGTGAGGCGACATAATTCGCCCACCATGCACCAGCAGCACTGTGAAGCTGCTGCACCGCGAACAGAGTCTTTTGCCGCTCCATACATTGGAGCAGCCCGATCTTGGAGTCGATTGTCCGCAGCCAGTGGTCGGCCTCCAGTGGTTCTGCTGCTTCTGTGAACACTGGAGGGTGCGTACTCATGAAATCTGAGTACATCACATCACGGGGCTCACGAGGCCCCCTATCTTGATGCCCCCCTGCCTGGGACGTATTCTGCACGATCGTGCAGAGCAGGTCGGTCTGCTCCTCATGACCCCCCACCAGTGCCGCAATCACATCTGCTAGCGTAAGCGGAGGAGGCGGTGGTGGTTGTTGCTGAGGGGTGCTGTCGTAGGCAGGTGGCTGCGAGTCATCACCCCCCTGCTGGCTAGAGCCACCAATCTCATGCGTGGTCCGAGTGCGAACCATCTGCAACCATACGACAACAAACATCAGTCCCACAACATACTCCATGCAGTTCAATATAATGACAGTAAAACATGCGATACATCTCCTATAGAGATAATGTAATAACTTTGCACAAGATACACCATTACCAGACCAAATACAAGCTACTTAAATCCAATTTGACGGACTTCCTCTTTGGAAGTTCATCTCAACTAGGTTTGGTCACTACGAGACGTTAATATCGCTTTGTCATCACGTATACTACCCTTTTATCTTCAATACGACACAAACATGGTCTCTAGCAAAAGAAACTTGAGTAAGACATATACTCAAATCTTTCACTAGTTGAAGATAACCCCTCATGAGTGTGTTCGACCCCATTGGAAGTACTTAAACCCTCTAGGGTACAACAATCTCTCAAATGAGTGCAACTGTCATTCCTCTGTCAGAATGACCAGTTCCTACATATCCCAGATTTTTATCTGGTTCTGGGCATTTTTATGACTCAAGCTGAATACCAAAGTTAAAGTTAACTTCCGTATCTTTCCAACGAGTATTTATTTTCCCTCAGATCTGCTCAGGTTTAACAGTTATGGTAATTCAAAGTCAACAGAATTCCTGGAAGAATTTCAACAGCACCTCCTTTGGAAGTTGCTATTTTCAACTCTGATTTCAGCCTAATTCCGTGCTGCAATTGCAGAAACTTTGAATTACAAAGAGGTAACATATCTCCCACACTTTCCAAATATGTATCATATGATAATTTCAGATTTTTCTACAGGAAGTTATGCTTGAAAAACAGAACAGTCCAGAGGGTGTTTTAAATCTGTCCTTGTTCTGGAAAGTTTACAATCCTCTGGGATTTAAGCCATCTTAAGGTGTGATTCAGCTCTGGGAGTCTACAACAAAGTTGTATATTGCTTAAACACCTTTCCAGAACCATATCCCACACCTCCATTGGCTAAAAGATCTGTGAGTTATGCTCTGTCCAAGTTCAGCAAACTTGCTGCTCAAAACAGAGCACTCTGTTTTTCCATCCCTTTGACTACCCTGATCAACTATTAAATTTTTCTACCCAACCAGGGTCCTAAATGTTGAAAATTATTGAGTTTAATTCCTTGTTATCATTATCTTTCATGCACATGCCCATGATATGTCGGTACTACGTTCCTCACAAAAAGAAAATCCTAACTGGATTACACCGGCATATACGTCTCAATTGTGGCACTAAATGGTCTCTCGCACACGTTAACTACACGGGATACATACGTGGTTAGTACCTGCAGAAGACCACACAATAATGATGCACTCAAAGGTTATTTTCATTTCAGCCAGATCCATATTTGAGAGTAAATACAAACGCCTGTATCGTTGCCATACGGCCGTCCTTGAGTTAAGCCACGTCTCAAGGTACGTGATCGTGTTTTAACACCACACGATGGGGAACCCGAGTAGAGCGCGAACGGGTCGTCATGGTTGGGAATTTTACGAACCCAACAGATACCACCTACTGCCCTGCAGGGCAAGCCGATGGCAAGCGCTGCGTATGTCCTCCTGGGCTATTTCCAGACGAACACAGTATCGCGTTACTGACCACGCGATGGGGTCTCCACTTACTTGACTAATGCACGCTAGGGATCAGCGTTTCATATGAACTCAGGAACATGAAGAGTCCAAGAGCTTCATATTGACGTCTCGCACCAAGCTGTGAGAACTATCCCTGAACCGCATTCCTCGTCAGGGGAGCTAACCGGAATTGAACCGCTTTCGGTGGCATTCCTTAACACCCTTACTTAGACGTAGGTGCGTCATTACATAATTAAAATTCAGAATTATAACACATACGTTATTCTTGCCACTTTAAGTAACTACGCTAATATAGTCCTTACTTGGGAAAACTACCGAATCCTCACCATAAACCTAAGTTTTCACGTAATACAGTCCTTAATTAATGTGCTATCCCCAATGCCGCTCTAATACCAGCCTGCGGCGGACTGGAATCCGCTCATCCAGGATCGCAGAGGGTGATGCCGCACGATGCGACACCCGACAGCACACATCATAAGAACACAGTGTATTACATAGAAAGCCAACTGAAATATACCAAGTAGTACAATACTCAGTTACAAACTAGTGTTCATATTACACAGCGGAAACTAATTTATACAACTCACGCCCGTCTACCTAGCAAAAGTCGGTTGCCCAGCCCTAGGGCAACCCACACTAGCTGCACCTCTCCAGCTTAGCGTAGCGTGTACGGCTCGCACTCAGCCGTGGTCCCCGACGGAGGGTAAACCTCGCCGTTGGACTCGTAACCCGAGTCCGTGGGTGGCTCCTCACCTGAAAACACTTAAGCAGCAACCATGAGCACGATGGCTCAACAAGACTTAACCGACTCACCTAGGCATGAAACTCTACATGCAGTTTACACGAACATGGGAAAGTAAATTCAGCAAATGGACACGCCTACAAGTTCATCCTTAGTTCATCTTTTAGCCAACAATTCATGAATAAGAAATTTAGTAAGCAATATTTGGTGGCACACATGTAACAATACAATTATACATATCAGCAGAATTGAATCATAACATTCCATGATTTATCTACGTTACGATGCAGCGAACAAGCGGTACTCGTCACCGCGAGGGACGGCAAATCGACTTGATATACACCTGCAGGGATAACCGAATAGCACGTCACGTACGCCCACATGCGGAGCTGCACACAGCATGCTCACCCCGTGTCGTACGGATAACCTTTCACCCAACAGCCCAAACGTCGAACCGGTTGCACCGAAACGAGCAGGAGGTTCCCTACACGGAGCATCTCTCTATGCCTGTTAGCAGATTTCCACCTTGCTTCCCTCAACCTACACCTATAAATCGGTGTGCTATGCCTCGACACCCGGAGGTTTAGGTTACATCGGTTTATCGGGGCTCATATATCCGATATGCCTTCGGTACGTTTAATACTTGTTCAGCAGGGCCGCACACGGATCGGTCCTCAATCGACGCGGACAGGGCTGCGCCACTGCCTAGTCTCATTTTCATTACTAAAGAGATCTCACATCACTCGAACCAATCCCGTGTGTCCCAAAGCCTAACTCGCGAGTAGATTCCAACTACTCGACTTGTACCGAAGTTGCTGTGTTCAAATGAATACAAATACTCATTCAGAGAATTCCAAAAAGTTGAAAATTCAGTTCTGGGTAATTCTTAGCTCCAAAAATCCTAGGAAAATTCATGCATGCTCTATGAACTGTAATTGAAATTGTAGTTCACTAAGTTTGACATGAACATGTGAGTTACTTCAGAATTAATTCCTTTTTTATTAATTTCTTAGAGAATTGTTCTGAATAAACCACTTAGTGAAAAGTGCTAATTTTTGGTCTAGAACACTTTCTTGTGACAAGGAACTCGCATGAAAATGTTCAGCTCCATTGGAGCTTTGGATCATCACTGTCCTGTTTAACCTCTTTAGGTGATTAAAACACAAGTGATAAAAATCACTTATCACTTGATCATGTTGATTAACCCAAACCCAACCACTAGCACCAGTGTCGTATTAAATTCTTAAACAGAGTTCTGGTTTTAAACTTCTCAATAGAACTTGTTAGAAAAGCTTTACAATAGATACATATGCATGTTCATATCGTATAGCATCGACGTGAAGACTTGTGAAAACTTTAAGTGGGAATCAAGGAACCCAGTGATCAAGTGATCAAGCCTCAAGTGATCTTTACTAACTTATTATATACTAGTCACCTCCAAAACAGGCAAGCCCGGTTTGCATTCAAGCAATTTTATAAAGTCTTTTCATTTCTAGAGATCATAGCTTCGAATGGTTGATTACATTAGGTATAGATGATATTGAAAACCCATTTGCATGACCAGATTAAACCAAGAGAGAATGGGTAGAGTAGCACCTCCTCGAGTGGATTTGGCTACGCTAAATGTTAGTAGGAAAGGACCGGTAGAAGTCGAGTAGTTGGAATCTACTCGCGAGTTTAGGGCTTGGTTTTTTCAGAGGGGGTCGTGAATAGAAACAATGAGGGAAGTTCACAATTAAGAAATGGAGACCGGGCAGGGAGATTTAGATGCAGCAGGCTGCAGTCCGTGCGTCCATAGCCCTGCCTGTGTCGGTTAAGGCCCGTCCGTACTTGGCCCTGTTGGACAAGTTTGAGTTGTGTACCGGGCGCAAACTGGCTATATGGGACCCAAAAAACCGATGTACCTCGTGAGAGCCACATTGGAACTTTTCCAATCGGTTTAGGCTTTTGGCGTCAGTACAGCAGGAGGTAACTCGCTCAAGAACATATCACTGCAGGTATGTACCTTGAGGGAGCATGCTGTTCAGGGCGATCGGACTGCGTCCGGTGTGGAAGAACTTGGGAAAGGTCGCTGCGTACAACATTGTAAAGGTCCCAAAATTATGAATACAAAGAAACACTTGTTTGCAAAGTTTTGTTTCATGTGTATGAAATTTGGGGCTTGTTAAAACTTTTTCCCACATGTGATAACACACATGAGGGCTTTCTTCACACAACTCAAATGTTCATTTGAGAACTTGGAACCCTAGAGGGGCCTAAAACAAGGATGGGAAGTTCCCATATGTGTGAGAAAACAAAAATCAGATTTGGAACAATTTGTTCAAACAAAAATTTAAATGAGAAAAACACAATGGAATTCAAAACTGTTGTGCTAAAAATTTCATTTGCAGCAGCCAAAATAAAAATCAGATTTCATATTTGAATTCCTTGAGTCCAAATTAGGGGGTGTGCAAAGTTTCATGATTTATAGAAATAGTTTGCAACCCATTTTGCAAAATGGACTTTAAAAGACAAAGAATTCAAATACCTATTTGAATTTGGATGAATTGTGCCCAATTATTCAAATGCAGTTTAATTTTCAACTCCACACAGTTGAATTTAAACATTTGCAGATTGTTGAGATATTTTGGAGAGATAAGGGGAAGATGGGACCCACATGTCATAGGTACCAAAATATCTACACAAAAGAGATGGGTCTCTGTTTTGCTGCCTTCAGGGGAGCGACAGCAGCTGCTCGGGACAGCACACCCGCAGCTGGTCGGCTGCCCCCGCAACCGACTCCAGCACCGATACAGCCCCCCTCAGCGCCCTCATCCATCCACAACGTGCTCTCCCTCTGCTTACGGACGGAGCACAGAGGCTTTTCCTCTCCCTCCCGCAGAGCCGAGCGAGTACGCCGCCGCCGTCGTTTGCTCGACAGCCGGCCCAAACGGGCGCGAACAGCAGCTAGTCAGTAGCCGGATAGCACCGGCGCAGCTCCCTCTCCCTCGTCACCGCGTCCCTGACCGGTGATCGGCTCCCCAACCCCGGGAGCAACGCGGCCGCACGAAGGCCGAATATGACCTGAAAAGGAGGCTTCCGCGGGCAGCCCAACCGGGCGCTTGTCACGGCCAAGTACCAGCGCCTCTGGACGCGCCAAGGCACCTTGCTGCTCCCCTCCAAAGATCAGACCGTGCCATGCATCCCCAGGAGTGAATTTTGAAAAGTTGCTCCGGCGTACTCCATCTGACCTTCCGGCACGGTAATCCCGAATTCCTTCCCAATTCTCAATCTTTGTTCGTCAAAGTTTGCACGAAGGGCCCAAGGCGATAGGCGATCCTTTGCCCTTCATGGTTCTAGCCTAAAACTGCACATAGACCGAGTATTTCATGGGTTTCTACCGGCGACCGAACCGGGGAACCGCGGTCGCACGGTGAAAGCATGTTTGCCATCATTCTCGAACGTTTTTGAGGCTAGGCCGAGCTTCCCCATCGTTCACTGGTGCTGTAGCACCATTTTGTCGAACTGTTGGTGCACTAGGATGGCCGGCCGACGTCGCCGATGAAGTGCCGGGCTGCCGCAGCGTCGCTAGCTACCATAGAGGTTTTGCCGGCTCGGGGAAACCTTACCATCGTGCTCAGCAGGGAAGGTTAGGCTCTGGCGGCGAGCAAGGGCTCGAGCAGAGGCCGGGAGATCGAGTTCCGGCGATCTCCGTCGAGGGCGGCGGCACGGGCACCCGGAGCGCGGGAACTGACCCGAGGTAGAAGAAGGGGTTGGCGGGCCCAGTCGTCAGTGAGAGAGAGTTTAAAACCCTGATCCTCTGTGGCTGTGGGATCCCGTGTGACTGCACAGAGGAATATGTGTGGCCCCGTGTGTCTTTGATTCTGTAAGTGACACGTGCCCCATGGCCCACAGTCAGGTTTAAACTTTTCCCCGGATTTATTCAAATCCCAGATTTTTCCCCAAACTTTAGAAGAGCATAACCTTTGCTAGGAACCTCCAAATTTAGTGATTCAAATTGGGTTAGATTCAGATTGACAAACTCTATCCAAATATGCAACCCAATTTGTATGAAAGTCTTTATTTAATTCTAGAAAATTCTTTAAATATTTTCTGTAAAAGAATTTTAGAGGGAGTTTGGTTTATTCAAAAATCCTCAAATTTTGCCAGAATATTCTTTAGGGTGTTATTAGACTCCTGTAAAAGTTTCAGATCATTTGGAGTTGAATTAATCATGGTAATTCAGATTGTAAGTTCCTGTATTCAAATGAATACAGAAACATTTTCAGAGAATTTCCAAAACTTGTAAATTCAGTTCTGGGAAATTCTTAGCTCCAAAAATCCTAGGAAAATTCATGTAGACTCTATAAACTATAATTGAAATTTTGATTCACTGAGTTTGACATGAACATGGATGTTACCTCAGAATTAATTCATCTTTGACTAAGCACTTAGAGAATTATTCTGAATAAACCATTCCATGAAATGTGCTAAATTTTGGTCCAGAGGACTTTCTTGTGACAAGGAACTCACATGAAAATTCTCAGCTCCATTAGAGCTCTGGATCACCACTGTCATTTGTGATCTCTTAAGGTGATCGACACTTAAGTGGGAAGAAGCACTCAACACTTGATCTTAGTGTTTAAGCCCAACCCAAACCACTAGCACCAGTGTCATTTTAAATTCTTAAACAATGTTCCAGTTTTAAAACTGTCCTTAGATCTTATTAGCAAAAGCTTTTCAATTAAATACATATGCATGATCATATCGTGTAGCATATACGTGAAGAAGGTGAGAAGGACTTGAAGTGATGATCAAGGAGGGAGGAAAACAAGTGATCAAGCTCCAAGTGATCATCACTAACTGATTGTAACAGTAGTCACCTGCAAAACAGGCAAGCCCCGGTCTGCATTTGAACCGTTTTATAAAGCATTTTCATTTGTAGAGATCATAGCTTTGCATCGTTGATTGCATTACGTCTAGATGATATTGAAAACCCCACTTGCATGACCAGAAACACCTAAGAGAGAAAGGGTAGATTAGCAACTCCTCGAGGGAATTTGGCTACGCTAATGTTAGTAGGAAAGGTCCGGTAGAAGATGAGTAATTGGAATCTACTCGCGAGTTTAGGGTTGGTTTACCCGAGACGGGTCCGAATTTAGAGAAGATGAGGAAAGTTCACACTTAAGAAATGGAGACCGGGCAGGGAGGTTTAGATGCAGCAGGTTGCAGGCCGTGCGTGCATAGCCCTGCCTGTGTCGGTTAAGGCCCGTCCGTGCTTGGCCCTGTTGGACAAGTTTGAGTTGTGTACCGGGCGCATACTGGCTATATGGGACCCAGGAAACCGATGTACCTTGGGAGATCCATAGTGGAACTTTTCCAACTGTCTTAGGCTTTCGGCGTCAGGGTAGCAGGAGGTACCTCGCTCAAGAACATACCACAGCGGGTATGTACCTTGAGGGAGCTTGCGTACTCGGGGCAGTTGGACTGCGTCCAATGTGGAAGATCTTGGGATAGGTGGCCGCGTACAACGTCAGTCGAGGTTGCTGCCGGCAACTCAGAGTAGGGTGTACGTGTCGTGTAGTCCGGGCGTGTACTGATTCGAATCACCGTCGCTCGCGGTTATATGAGCATACTTGCCCACTGCGTCTTGACGTAGTAACAACTGGAATTGTTTATCTTTGAACTTGATAAGGCTGTGCTATAACTTGTATTGCAACCATGATTGAATTAGAGATAGGCTCATTAATGTTTACTTTCACTTTGTGCAAGGAGCATCGCAACAAAGCGTTTCTTGTTTGATTGTGGAGTTGCGATGCTTTTCGGCTCAAGGTCTGCACAATGAGGCTTAAAATATGAAAGTTAAGGATCAACTTTAGGCGAGTCCTTTATGCAAATCTAGCCGACCCATTTGAAACCATCGTGCATGTAGAGTTTCTTGTTTAGGAGAGACGGGTCAGACTTGCAGAGCCTATGTGCTCACGCTTGCTATATAAGTGGTTTTGCAGGTTAACAACGATGCTGAAAAGAAGGTTGTCCGGTGAGACTCGGGGACTCCCGAGTCAGGTAACACATGGAGAATCCAGCCGCTGCTGCTTGTCTTCGTGTTGCTAGCGAGAGGAGTCCGCGGGCTGGACTTCATCTCGAGTGCTCTTAGTTATTCGACGTGAGTTGATATAGACTTCCGCTGTAGTTACTTGATGTAAAGTATTTACAAAGCAAAACTTGTAAGCTTCCGCTATTGCTTTATGTAATACATTGTTCCTCATATGTGTGCTGATGGGTGCCGCACAACACGGCACCACCCAATGCGATTCCCGGGCGAGTGGCCTGTCTCGGTTGAGCGGGTCCCGCCAAACATCGGTTGAGGTTACTGCCATCAACTCGGAGTATGGGTGTACGTGTTGTGTAGTCCAGGCGTGTACTGATTCGAATCACCATCGCTCACGGTCATATGAGCATACTTGCCCACTGCGTCTTGACGTAGTAAGAACTGAAGTGAATACCTTTGAACTTGTTAAGGCTTGTGATTTAAGTTGTATTGTAACCATGATTCAATTAGAGATAGTGCTAATTAAACTTTACTTCACTTTGTGCAAGAAACATCGCAACAAAGCGTTTCTTGTTTGATTGTGGAGTTGCGATGCTGTTCGGATCAAGGTCTTAAAAATGAGGCTTAAAACCTGAAAGTTAAGGATCAACTGTAGGCGAGTCCTTTATGCAAAGTCAGCTAACCTATTTCAATCTGTCATGCATGTAGAATTTCTTGTTTAGGAGAGACGGATCAGTCTTGCTGAGCCTATGTGCTCACGCTTGCTGTAACGGACCGGAATCCACTCGCCCAGGATCTCAGAGGGTGGTGCCGCACGATGCGACACCCGACAGCACACATTATAAGGACAACATTATATTACATAGAAAAACAAACTGAATATGTACAAAGTAGTACACACCTTCAGTTTACAACTAAGTTCAAAGTTTATTAACAGCGGAATCTAAATTTATACAACTCACGTCCACCTAACTAGCAAAAGTCGGTTGTCCAGCCCTATGGACAACCCACACTAGTTTCACTCCTCATCTCAGTGCGGCATGTACGGCTCCTGCGGCAGACTGGAATCCGCTCATCCAGGATCGCAGAGGGTGGTGCCGCATGATGCGACAGCCGACAGCACACATCATAAGAACACGGTGTATTACATAGAAAGCCAACTGAAATGTACGAAGTAGTACAATACTCAGTTACAAACTAGTGTTCATATTACACAGCGGAAACTAATTTATACAACTCACGCCCGTCTACCTAGCAAAAGTCAGTTGCCCAGCCCTAGGGCAACCCACACTAGCTGCACCTCTCCAGCTCAGCGTGGCGTGTATGGCTCCCACTCAGCCGTGGTCCCCAACGGAGGGTAAACCTCGCCGGTGGACTCGTAACCCGAGTCCGTGGGTTGCTCCTCACCTGAAAACACTTAAGCAGCAACCATGAGCACGATGGCTCAACAAGACTTAACCGACTCACCTAGGCATGAAACTCTACATGCAGTTTACACGAACATGGGATAGTAATTTCAGCAAATGGACACGCCTACAAGTTCATCCTTAGTTCATCTTTTAGCCAACAATTCATGAATAAGAAATTTAGTAAGCAATATTTGGTGGCACACATGTAGCAATACAATTATACATATCAGCAGAATTGAATCATAACATTCCATGATTTATCTACGTTACGACGCAGCGAACAAGCGGTACTCGTCACCGTGAGGGACGGTGAATCGACTCGATATACACCTGCAGAGATACCCAAACAGCACGTCACGTACGCCCACACGCGGAGCTGCACACAGCACGCTCACCCCGTGTCATACGGGACAACCTTTCACCCAACAGCCCAAACGTCAAACCGGTCGCACCGAAACGAGCAGGAGGTTCCCTACACGGAGCATCTCTCTATGCCCGTTAGCAGATTTCCACCTTGCTGCCCTCAACCTACACCTATAAATCGGTGTGCTATGCCTCGACGCCCGGAGGTTTAGGTTACATCGGTTTATCGGGGCCCATATATCCGATATGTCTTCGGTACGTTCAATACTTGTTCAGCAGGGCCGCACACGGATCGGTCCTCAATCGACGCGGACAGGGCTGTGCACACAAGACTTCCTCTTGCTGTGCCCTAGCCCCTGCCTAGTCTCATTTCTATTACTAAAGTGATCTCACATCACTAGAACCAATCCCGTGTGTCCCAAAGCCTAACTCGCGAGTAGATTCCAACTACTCGACTTGTACCGAAGTCCTATGAATCATTAAGCATAGCCTGTCTACTCGAGGACTTAGACACTACCCTCACTCTTGTAGGAAAATTCTGGTTATGCTTTTGGTTCTCATCCATCCTACACCTAATGCACATCCATACCTCATACTAAACATGTAAACGAAGCAAAACTTTATAAAAGGGGTTAATGCAAACCGGTGCTTGCCTTGTTGCTGCTGGTCAGGGGTTAGGGCTTCGTCCGGAAGAAAGAAGTCGAGCACTTCCGGAGTCTCCTCGCCTTCAGCGACTACACGCAAACGATATACTATATGTCAATTGAAATGAAACATTTGAACGTGAATATGTAAAGTCCATAATTCTAGCTATCCCTCCCCTTTGGCTCTGAAATTTTATGGTGGCTTCGTAGGGTTCTAACAAGAGTCTTGACCAAGTTTCATTTGCAACAGAGTTCATTTGAGCTTTGTACAAATAAAAGCCTATTTGCTCAATATTCGAGCTTCTAAGGAATTCCAGGGGTTTTCATGGCTCCAACCATTACTTTCTGGAAACTAGAATTGGAGATGGTTCTAATGGAATTGGTTTCATGTTATTTGAAGAATTCTAGAGGAAGTTATGCCCTAAACAAGATTTGAGAAAATCTGAAACCTGTTTCAGTACATTTTCTATTTTCTCAGGGCAGTTCACTTAATCACACCATTTGGGGAACTAAATGAACATGGATGGGTCTGAAAATTTTATTGTGACTCAAGGATTTTCAAATGAACCGCCCAGCTCAATTTCAGAATTTTTCATAAAGTAATTCTCCAAATAAAATTCCTAACAGTTTAAACTTTAGGGAATTAATCCTGGAAAACTATTAAGTTTCATGAGCTGAAATTTTTTTGCTGGAAAGTGCTCAAAAAGCTAAGTTCAGCAAAATTTGGTTCACTGAATTTGGAGCTTCCTAGCAAAAGTTCTATGCATTTGAAGTTTGAACCAAATCTGAAAATTCAAATAAAGTTTAAACCGCCTGGTGGGGTCCCCGGGCTACGTGTCAGCACCGCAGCTAACCCACACGGGGGTCCGCAGAGTCTCCCGGACAGTTGCACAGGATCCCGGTGCCACAGCAAATCTGGCGCTGTTTAACCCGAGGCTGACACGTGGGACCCGTGGGGCTTCATCTACCTCACGCTCCCGCGGTTCCCCGCCGCCCCCTTCGCCGGAGAGCTCGCCGCCAAGCGTTCTGCTGCCCGACCTTCGACGAAACTCGCCGCCTGTGCATATTTTGGCCTGGGGAACACAGTGGTGCCCTCAACGGAGCTCGGCGATGGCCGGAACAGTGCTCGCAACGGTGACAGCGGCCGGAAGCTCATCGGCGACGTCGCACTCGGTGTTCTCTACACCTTTTTCGACGCGGTTTGCTCGGGGAGCTCCGCTGACACTTGCTGATCACAGATATGAGCACTGATCCCCGTGAAAACGGCCGCAACTACGACCTCACCGTCGAGGTGCCCTGTTTTCAGCCGCCTGGCCGAAATTCTGACAGAACTAGGGTCCTAGTGCATGGAACTGGTTGCTACTTGATCGAGGAGGTGCGCTAGGTGTTCTAGAGCGTGTGTGAGCTATAGCTTAACTGGCGGTTGCTTCTGTGCAACGAATTTTGTCGTCGTCCGGACTCTAACCCTAACACGCTCCGAGGAAGAAAACCAGAAATTCTTGCTCTACACCGCCTGAACTGGCGCATGGTTTCCTCCTACAGCTTCAGCACCAGTAAGCGCACCTTTTCTTCTCTGTTGACGGCATGTGAAATCACCGGAATCGTCCGGTCACCTGTGATCAGAGGAAGCGGCGACGATCTCTTGCGCGGAAACGGGAGGATAGCTCGGGACGTGCTCGTTTTCGCTCGGGCACAGAAAGAAGGGTGACGCAGCTCGGTGTGGTGGCCTTTGAGCTGAAATTTTTCACCGTGAGGTGGAAGTCCCGAGCGCTGCTGGCGGCCTCTGTGAGCCGGCGTCGGCCGCCCGCGCTACGTCGCCTGGTTTGAGTCGGTTTCACCCCGTGTCTAGTCACTGATCAGTGGGTCCCTCTCCCCTCTAATTCCTTTTTTTTTGTTTTTCATTTTTGTTTTCACTGAACAGATCTCAGCTACTCACAATTGAATGAGAGACTTAGCCTCCACGTCATTGTTTGAATTTGATTGCCTAAATTTGAAACTGGTCTGGCTAAATTTGCTGCATGTTTGAACTGAAATTCAAATTCAGTTTTTGAATAATGCAAATTTAGCTCCCGACAAGATAAATTCCAATGGGGATGAAAATTGCTGGGATAACTAAGAAAAATATGCTGAGTTTGAATATGAAGTCAACTTTTGAATTCAAGTGATGAAAGTTGCTGCAATTTGAATTTGCATTCAAATTGGCCCGTTTTTGAATTGTCTCCAAAAGTGCCTCAAAAAGTGTTGGATTTGCATGAAATATGGCCTGAGTCTTCCCAAGAATATATAAGGTCTAGGGATGAGCTCAACCATTCATGTTCATGTGTAGCAATCCCACTTTTTGGAAGTTAGGGCTTTCCCCTCTAAGCACCCTTTTGATGGTGGTTACTTGCTCTTCACAAGTGTTCACAAGATATCCACAAGATGAGCTGTGGTGTTGTGGTGTGATGAACAAATTTTTGCAAGTCACTTTCTTGGGATTTTACAGCACCCACTCAGCCGTGGTCCCTTACGGAGGGTAGCCCTCACCGGTGGACTTGTACCCCGAGTCCCTGCGGTAGTCCTCACCTGAAAAACACTCATAGCAGCAATCGTGAGCACGATGGCTCAGCAAGGCTTAACCGACTCCCTTACACATGAAACTCTACATGCAGTTCATCACCAACATGGGATGACATATTGCAGCAAAGGACACGCCTACATGGGATGCCGGTGGACTCGTGCTCCGAGTCCGTGGGATAATCCTCACCTGAAAAGATTTTATAGCAGCAACCGTGAGCACGATGGCTCAACAAGACTTAACGGACTCACCTACACATGAAACTATATATGCAGGTTATAACAAATATAGGATGGCATGTTGCAGCAAAAGACACGCCTACAAGTTCATCCTGAATTGATCTTTTAGCCACAAGTTAACAGTTCATGAAATCTGAAATTTAGTGAACAGTATTTGGTGGCACACATGTAGCAATACAATTTAATCGTATCAGCAATATTGAATCATACCATTTCATATATTAACCTACGTCACGACTCAGTGAACAAGCGGTACTCATCACCGGGAGGGACGGTGAATCGACTCGATATACACCTGCAGGGATACCCGAATAGCACGTCACGTGTGCCCACCCGTGGATCTGCACAGCACGCTCACTCGATGTCCTACGGGACAACCTTTCACCAAACAGCCCAAACGTCGAACCGGTCGCACCAAAACGGCAGGAGGTTCCCTAGACAGAGCATCTCTCTATGCACGTTAGTGGATTTCCACCTTGCTGCCCCCAACCTACACCTATAAATCGGTGCGTTATGCCTCGACGCCCGGAGGTATAGGTTACATCAGTTTATCGGACCCATATATCCGATATGCCTTCGGTACATTCAAACTTGCTCAGCGGGGCCGCACACGGATCGGTGCTCAATCGACACGGACAGGGCTGCGCCCACAAGACTTCCTCTCGCTGCATCCTAGACCCTGCCTAGTGTCATTTTCTTACTAAAGTGATCTCACATCACTCGAACCAATCCCATGTGTCCCAACGCCTATACTCGCGAGTAGATTCCAACTACTCGACTTGTACCGAAGTCTATACACATTAAGCCGAGCATAAATTACTCGAGAACTTAGACATTACCCTCACTCTTGTTGGAATGATCTGGTTATGCATTTGGGATTTCATCCATCCTACACCTAATGCACATACATACCTCAAACTAATATGTATATAAAGCAAAACTTTAAAACTCGTTCAATGCAAACCGAGGCTTGCCTTGTTGCTCCTGGTCAGTGGTTAGGGTCTCGTACGGAAGTAGGAAGTCCAACACTTCTGGGGTCCCTTCGCCTTCAGCGACTACACGTTAGCAAATTAACGATATGTCAATTTAAATGCAATATTTGGAACTGAATATGTAAATACCATAACTCTAGCTAGCCCTCCCCTTTAGCTCTAAATTTTTATGGTGGCTTGGTAGGATCCTAACCAGAGACTTGACCAAGTTTCATCTGAAACTGTAAAAGCCCAAGAAATAGACTTGCAAAAGTGTTCATTTCATCACATCACCCCACCACAGTTCATTTGGTGGATAGCTCTTGAACTTTTGAAAAGAGCAAGTAAACACCATCAAGATGGTGATTAGAGGGGAAAGCCCTAAACTTCAAAAAAAAAGTAGGGGTCATACACATCAACATGAAAGGTTGAGCTCACCCTAGACCTCAAATACTCTTGGGACGGCTCAGGCTATGTTGCGTGCAAATCCAAGACTTTTTGAGGCATTTTTGGAGACATTTGAAAAAGGGGCCAATTTGAATGCAAATTCAAATTGCAGCCACTTTCATCACTTGAATTCAAAATTTGACTTCATATTCGAACTCAGCACATTTTTCTGACTTAGTCCACCAATTTTCATCCTCATTGGAGTTCATCTTGTCGGGAGCTAAATTTGCATTAATTCAAAACTGAATTTGAATTTCAAGTTTAATGGGCAGCAAATTTAGCCAAACCAATTTCAGTTGAAGAAATCAAATTCAAACCATAACTTGATGGCTAAGTCTTTCATTAAACTGTGAGTAGCTGGGATATTTTCAGTGAAAACAGAAATGAAAAACAGAAAAGGATTAGAGGGGAGGGGCCCACTAGTCAGTAGACTTAAATGCGGAGCTTAACCGGTTTTCAATCGGCAGCAGCACGCCACATCCCGAGCACCGGCGCCCGACCGCCTCTGCTGTCGCCACCTCCTGCTCGAGGAAAACACCGAGTGCAGCACGTGATCAGCACGCTGGGCCACATGAATCTTCACTTCCTTCTCCACCGTCTCCCTCGCGCACCGAAGCAAAACTCGCACCAGCGCCGAACCCCTCTGCTCCCCGGCCTCCAAGAGCTAGAAGCCGTTTCGTGCCCGACGAGCTATACGAAAAAGGTCCGCTCCAAGGTGCTTAACACGGTCATGCTGACCGCTCCTCCTCTCATGCTTCGCCAGGGTAGAATTTGTCTGGTTATCCATTCGGTGCTCAAAGAACCGAATAGTTCAAAATTCTGAAATTCGTAATGGTTAGTCCACCACAGAGGATTCTGAGCTACACATACGTTCTGCACTTGTCCACAGCCACCTGGGATCAAAAACCGGCAAAAACCATAGACTAGGGTTGCTGTTCTTCGAAATTTTCCGAGTCACCACCGTTTTAGCCCTAGGTCGACGATGAGGTCCTAGTTGCGGCCGTTTTCACAAGGATCAGTGCTCATATCTGTGATCAGCAAGTATCAGCGGAGCTCTCCGAGCAAACCGCGTCGAAAAAGGTGTAGAGAACACCGAGTTCGACGTCGCCGATGAGCTCCTGGCCGCTGTCACCGTCGCGAGCACTGTTCCGGTCATCGCCGAGCTCTGGTGAGTGCACCAACGTGTTCCTCAGGCGGAAACATGCACAGGCGGTGAGTTTTGTCGAAGGTCAGGCAGAAGAACGCCCGGCGGCAAGCTCTCCGGCGAAGGTGGCGGCAGTGAGCCGCGGGAGCGCGAGGTAGACGAACCTCCGCGAGCCCCATGTGTAGGCCTCTGTTAAAACAGCGCTGGATCTATTGTGGCGCCTGGATTTCATGTGACTATATGGGAGACTCTGTGGACCCCCGTGTGGTGTGGCTGTGGTGCTGACACATAGCCTGGGACCCCAGCAGCCGGGTTAAACTTTTATTTGAATTTCAGAATTTGGTTCAAACTTCAACTAGCTATAAATTTTACTAGGAAGCTCCACATTCAGTGAACCAAATTTTGTTGGATTCATCTCTTAGAGTACTATCCAGCAAAACAAGTTTCAGTTTATGAAACTTATTCTTTTTCCAGAATTAATTCCCAAAATTTAAGATGTTGGAAATTTTATCTGGAGAATTCTTTTATGGAAAATTCTGAAATTTGGCTAGGATGTTCATTTGAAAATCCTTGAGTCACAGTAAAAATTTCAGATCCATCCAAGTTGATTTAGTCCTTTTGGTGTGATTAATTGAACTTCCCTGAGAAAATAGAAAAATGTACAGAAACATTTTTCAGATTTTCTCAAATCTTGTGTAGGGCATAACTTCATCTAGAATGATTCAAATGACATCAAAACCACATCCATTAGAACCATTTCACCTTCTAGTTTCCAGAAAGTAATGGTTAGAGCCATGAAAATCCTTGGAAATCCTTAAAAGCTCTACTAATGACCAAATAGGTTTTTATTTGTACAGAGCTCAAATGAACTGTGTTTCAAATGAAGCTTGGTCAAGACTCTGGTTAGGACCCTATCAAACCACCATAAAATTTCAGAGCCAAAGGGGAGGGCTCGCTAGAGTTATGGTCTTTACATATTCAATTTAAAACATTGCATTTAAATTGACATGTAGTATATTGCTTACATGTAGTCGCTAAAGGCGAAGAAAATCCGGAAGTGCTTGACTTTCTTCTTCCGGACGAAGCCCTAACCTCTGACCAGCAGCAACAAGGCAAGCCCTGGTTTGCATTAACCGATTTTACAAAGTTTTTTTATATATATACTTAGTATGAGGTATGTACGTGCATTAGGTGTAGGATGGATGAAACCCAAGTGCATAACCAGAATTTTCCTACAAGAGTGAAGGCAGTATCTAAGTCCTCGAGTAGACAGGCTATGCTTAATGTTCATAGAACTTTGGTACAAGTCGAGTAGTTGGAATCTACTCGCGAGTATAGGAGTCGGGACACACGGGATTGGTTCGAGTGATGGGAGATCATTTTAGTAAGAAAATGAGACTAGGCAGGGGCTAGGGCACAGCAAGAGGAAGTCTTGTGGGCGCAGCCCTGTCCGTGTCGGTTCAGGACCGATCCTTGTGCGGCCCCGCTGAACAAGTATATGGGCCCCAATAAACCGATGTAACCTAAACCTCTGGGCGTCGAGGCATAACGCACCGATTTATAGGTGTAGGTTGAAGGCAGTAAGGTGGAAATCTGCTAACGGGCATAGAAAGATGCTCCGTGTAGGGAACCTCCTGTCCGTTCCGGTGCGACCGGTTCGACGTTTGGGCTGTTGGGTGAAAGGTTGTCCCATACGACATCGAGTGAGCATGCTGTGCAGCTCCACGGGTGGGCGTACGTGACGTGCTATTCGGGTATCCCTGCAGGTGTATATCGAGTCAATTCACCGTCCCTCATGGTGATGAGTACCGCTTGTTCACTGAGTCGTGACGTAGGTTAATATATGAAATGGTATGATTCAATATTGCTGATATGATTAAATTGTATTGCTACATGTGTGCCACCAAATACTGTTCACTAAATTTCAGATTTCATGAACTGTTAACTTGTGGCTAAAAGATCAATTAAGGATGAACTTGTAGGCGTGTCTTTTGCTGCAACATGCCATCATATATTTGTTATAACCTGCATATAGAGTTTCATGTGTAGGTGAGTCGGTTAAGTCTTGTTGAGCCATCGTGCTCACGGTTGCTGCTATAAGTGTTTTTCAGGTGAGGAGTATCCCATGGACTCGGAGTACGAGTCCACCGGCAAGGTCTACCCTCCGTCGGAGACCACGGCTGAGTGGGAGCTGTACACGCCACGCTGAGCTGAGCAATGCAGCTAGTGTGGGTTGCCCCTAGGGCTGGGCAACCGACTTTTGCTAAGTAGATGGGCGTGAGTTGTATAAACTTAGCTTCCGCTGTTGTAATCCAAATACTAGTTTGTAACTGAAGTCTTGTACTACTTTGTACATTTCAGTTGGTTTTCTATGTAATGCAATGGTTCCTTATGATGTGTGCTATCGGGTGTCGCATCGTGCGGCACCACCCTCTGAGATCCTGGGTGTGAGTATTCCGGTCCACCACAGGCTGGTATCAGAGCCGCAATGGGGATAGCACATTAATTAAGGACTGTATTACGAGAAACATAGGTTACGGTGAGGATTCGCTAGTTTGCCCAAGTAAGGACTATATTAGCATAGTTACTTAAAGTGGCGAAACTAACATATGTGTTATAATTCTGAATTTTGATTATGTAGTGACGCACCTACGCTCAGGTAAAAATGGTAAGGAACGTCATCAAAAGCGGTTCAATTTCGGTTAGCTCCCCTGACGAGGAATGTGGTTCAGGGATAGGTCTCACAGCTTGGTGTGAGACGTTAATATGAAACTCTTGGACTCTTCATGTTCCTGAGTTCATATGAAACGCTGATCCCTAGCGTGCATTAGGCAAGCAAGTGGAGACCCCATCGTGTGGTCAGTAACGCGATAGTGTGTTCATCTGGAAATAGCCCAGGGGGACATACACACCGCTTGCCATTGGCGTGCCCTGCAGGGCAGTAGGTGGTATCTGTTGGGTTGATAAAATTCCCAACCGTGACGACCCGTTCGTGCTCTACTCGGGTTCTCTGTCGTGTGGTGTGAAAACACGATCACGTACCTTGAGACGTGGCTTAACTCAAGGACGGCCGTATAACAATGATACGGGCGTATGTATTTACTTTCAAATATGGACCTGCCTGAAATGATAATAACCCGTGAGTGCATCATTATTGGTTGTTCTTTTACAGGTACTAACCACGTATGTATCCTGTGTAGTACACGTGTGTGAGTGACCGTTTAGTGCCACAATTGAGATGTATATGCCGGTATAATCCGGTTAGGATTTTCTTTTGTGAGGAACGTAGTACCGACCTATAATAGTCATTTGCATGAAAGATAATAGTAACAAGGATCTAAAATCACCAAGTTTCAACATTTAGGACCCTGGTTGGGTAGAAAATTCAATAGTTCATCAGTTTAGCTCAAAGGGATTGAAAAACAGAGTGCTCTGTTTTGGCAGCAAGTCTGCTGAACTTTAACAGAGCATAACTCGCAGAGATATTAGCCAATGGAGGTGTGGGATATGGTTCTGTAAAGGTGTTTAAGTGCTCTACAACTTTGTTGTAGACTTCCAGAGCTGAATCACACCATAAACTGGCTGAAATTCCTGATGATTGTAAACTGTCCAGAACCAGGACAGATTCAAAACACTCTCTGGACTGTTCTGTTTTTCAAGCATAACATCCTGTAGAAAAATCTAAAATTATCATATGATATATTTTTGAAAAGTATAGGAGATGTGTTACATCTTTGTAATTCAATGTTTCTGCAATTTCAGCACCGAACTCAGAGGAAATTGGAGTTGAAAATAGCAACTTCCAAATGAGATGCTGTTGAAATTCTTCCAGAAACTCTGTTGACTTTGAATTATCATAACTTTTTAACCAAAACTGATCTGAGGGAAAATAAATACTCTTTGGAAGATACTGAAGTTAACTATTACTTTGGTATTCAGCTTGAGTCATGAAAATGCCCATCACAAGATCAAAATCTGGAATATGTGGGAACTGGTCATTCTGGCAGAGGGATGACAGTTGAACTCATTTGAGAGATTGTTGTACCCTAGGGGGATTGAGTACTTCCAATGGGGTAGAACATACTCATGAGTGGTTATCTTCAACTAGTTAAAGATTTGAGTAGGTTTCTTACTCAAGTATCTTTTGCTAGAGGCTATGTTTGTGTCGTATTGAAGATAAAAGGGTAGTATACGTGATGACAAAGCGATATTAACATCTCGTAGTGACCAAACCTAGTTGAGATGAACTTCCAAAGAGGAAGTCCGTCAATTTGGATTGAACTAGTTTGTATTTGGTCTGGTAATGGTGTAGCTTGTGCAAAGTTATTACATTATCTATATACGAGATGTATCGTATGTTTTACTGTCATTATGTTTTACGCCTATTTTATTGGACTGCATGAAGTATGTTGCGGGACTGATTTTTATTATCGTATGGTTGCAGATGGTTTGCACTCGGGCCACGCATGAGGTCGGTGGCTCTATCCAGCAGGGGGGTGATGACTACCAGCCACATGCCTACGACAGCACCCCGCAGCAACAACCACCACTGCCGCCTCCGCTTACACTAGCGGATGTGATCGCGGCCCTGGTGGGTAATCGTAAGGAGAAGACCGATCTGCTCCGCACGATCGTGCAAAATACGTCCCAGGCGATGGGGGGCGTCAAGAGAGGGGGCCTCGTGAGCCCATGTTGTGGAGTACTCGGATTTCATGAGTGCGCACCCTCCGGTGTTCACTGAAGCAGCAGAACCCCTGGAGGCCGACAACTGGCTGCGGATGATCGAGTCCATGTTCGGGCTGCTCCAATGCACGGAGCGGCAGAAGACTCTCTTTGTGGCTCAGCAGCTTCACGGTGCCGCTGGTGCGTGGTGGGCGAACTATGTTGCCTCACTACCGGCTGGCCACGCCGTGGAGTAGGAAGAATTCCGGGAGGCGTTCCGCGCTTACCATATCCCTCCCGGGATAATGAAGCGTAAGTTCCAAGAGTTCTTGGAGCTGAAGCAGGGCGGGAGGAGTGCCCATGACTACTCCTGTGCCTTCAACCATCTGGCGCAATTTTCGTCGGATTATGTCTCCATTGAGGAGAAGAAGCGAGAGAATTTCTGTCGGGGGTTAAACCCCGAGATGAAGACACATCTCGTCCAATGCAATCGCCGCACGTTCAATGATCTCGTCAACTCCACGATCATGCAAGAAGACGCTCAGCGTGAATTGGTGGCTGAGCAGCGAAAGCACAGCACTCCACCCAGCAGTGGCGGTGGAGCTCCTCAAAAATACCGCATGGTGTATCGGACACCATCCGGTCAGCAGTGGCATCCACCGGCGCGACCTCAGCAGTTCGGGGGTCGTTCTTTCCAGCCACCGCCGATGCCACCACTGCGACCGCAACAGCAGAAGCAGATAGTACCCCGGGCGTTTCCACCGCCACAACGCGCCCCGGGTTTCCGTCCGCCGATCAGGGGAGGACCGCCTCGCTACATTTGCTTTATGGCCAGGCGGTCCATTTCTCGAAGGACTGTCCCCAGGGGCAGAAGAGCAGCAGGCAAGCCCAGTACCATGGCGGTGCTCGAGGCTGACCTCCGGTCAAGAAGGTTGGTCAGCGAACTGGGGGCGTTCACAACCTCGACAATGAGGATGCCCTAGAGGGAGAAAACGTTCTGGCGGGTACGTTCACTCTCAACGATCAAGCAATCATCATTTTATTTGATTCTGGTGCAACCCACAACTTCATAAGTGCATCATATGTGGTTAAGCATCAACTGGAAGCCTTTCTAACCGAGTTCTCTTATATGATCTGCTCATCGGGAGGAAAAATTTCGGCAACTATGATGATTCCGAAAGCACCACTGTGCTTACGTGGGAAGATATATCCCACCACTATGATTATTCTTGAGGGGAATAAGATTGATGGAATCTTAGGAATGTCATGGCTCAGTTACCATGGCGCTGTCCTAGAAACCTTATCACGGATGGTTCACCTCAACTCCCCACTACACCGTCCGCTGTCCCTCATACTAGACCATCCAGTCCAGAAAGTTTCAGCCGCTTATACTACTGAAGCTTCCAAGCTAGATGACATCCCTGTAGTCCGAGAGTATCCCGACGTGTTTCCGGATGATCTCCCGGGCATGCCACCTGAGCGATATGTGGAGTTCAAGACTGAGCTTGCACCCGGGACTACTCCTATCTCACGGAGACCGTATAAAATGGCTCCGAACAAGCTGGCTAAATTGAAAGAACAGCTCAATGATCTGTTGAGCAAAGGTTTCATTAGACCGAGTTCCTCGCCTTGGGGATGCTCGGTGCTGTTCGTCAAGAAGAAGGATGAAACCTTGAGGCTGTTTGTGGATTACCGGCCGCTCAACGCCGTCACCATCAAGAACAAATACCCACTGCCCCACATTGACAACCTGTTTTATCAGCTTGTGGGTGCAAGTGTGTTCTCCAAGATGAACCTTCGCTCCGGGTATCATCAAATAAAAATCCGTGCGGAGGATATCCCGAAGACGGCCTTCTCGACGAGATATGGCTTATATGAATATCTCGTCATGTCTTTTGGTCTCACCAATGCTCCGGCACATTTCATGTATCTCATGAACTCGGTGTTCATTCCGGAGCTGTACAAGTTCGTTGTGGTGTTCATTGATGATATCTTGGTTTACTCCAAGACAGAAGCAGAACACGCCGAACACTTGAGGATCGTTCTTCAACGACTGCGGGACCATAAGCTCTATGCCAAGTTCAGTAAATGTGAGTTTTGGATCAGCCAAGTGCCATTTTTGGGACATATCATCTCAGCGGAAGTCATTGCGGTTGATCCAAGAAACATTGAACAAGTGCTGAAATGGAAAGCCCCCAATTCTGTCATGAAGTCAGAAGCTTCCTCGTTTTAGCAGGATATTACCGGAGATTCATTCCAAGCTGCTCCAAGCTTGCTAAGCCAATGAAAGAATTACTGAAAAAGGGAACAAAGTATGTTTGGAACTCAGCATGTGAAGGAGCTTTCCAAGCATTGGTGAAGCATCTCACAACAGCCCCGGTCTTAGCTCAACCGGATACAACCAAGCCCTTCGACGTGTATTGTGATGTGTCCGGTATCGGGCTCGGCTGCGTGTTGATGCAGGAAGGACGTGTGGTTGCATATGGCTCACGCTAACTTGGAAACCATGAGCAGCACTATCCGACTCATGATCTTGAGCTCGCTGCTGTGGTTTTGGCGCTGAAAATGTGGACGCACTATCTCCTGGGGAATTTGGTGCATCTCTACACCGACCACAAGATCTTGAAGTATATCTTCACCCAGAAGGATCTGAATATGAGGCCAAGGAGGTGGTTAGAACTAATCAAAGATTACAAGATTGAGATTCATTACCACCCCGGCAAGGCAAACGTGGTTGCCGACGCGCTGAGTCGGAAATCGCATATCCATAACCTCACCATTACACCGGTGGAAGAGGATGAGCCAAGTTTGTACTTGGTTCCTTATGGATCACTCTACAACCTTGCCCTCATCCCTATCATTAGGAAAGACATCATTTCAGCTCAGAAAGTTGACAAGGGTATGGCACATTTCCGGAGACGGATAGACAACGGGGAAATCAAATGTTTCGGGAAAGATGATGAGGGGACGCTGTGGTTCAACGACCGCATAGTCGTACCCCGGAATATGGAGCTGAGGAAAAAGATCCTTGATGAAGCTCACTTGTCTAAATTCTCCATTTATCCGGGCAGCAACAAAATGTACCAAGATTTGAAAAAGAGATTTTGGTGGACACGGATGAAGCAGGAAGTGGCTAAGTACGTATCCGAGTGTGATACGTGTAGATGAGTGAAAGCGGATCATATGAGAAAATCAGGGCTGCTACAACCCTTGAAAATTCCAGCATGGAAGTGAGAAGATGTGAGCATGGATTTTATCATGGGATTACCCCTGATTCCCAACAAGCACGATTCCATTTGGGTAATCGTTGACCGGTTGACCAAGTCGGCTCACTTCATTCCCGTGCGTACACATTGCCATGCCAGCAAGTATGCGGAGTTGTACATTGCAAGGATTCTATGCTTACATGGGGTACCCAAGACCATAGTCTCAGATCAAGGCGCACTATTTGTATCTCGTTACTGGGAGCAGTTGCACGCTGCATTGGGTACTAAGCTGATTAGAAGCTCCGCCTATCACCCTCAGACAGATGGAAAGACTGAGAGGGTGAACCAAGTATTAGAAGACATGTTTCGAGCGTGTGACATCCACCACGGTAGAAACTGGGATGATCATCTACCATTGGCGGAATTCTCGTACAACAATGGCTATCAAGCGAGTATCAAGATGGCACCATATGAGGCTCTCTACGGTCAAAAATGCCGCACCCCATTGAACTGGTGCGAGTCCGGTGAAAGGGTCAGATTCGGGGTTGATGTGGTGAACGACGCTGAAGAGCGCGTTCGGATGATTCAAGCCAACTTGAAGGCCGCTCAATCCCGGCAGAAAAGCTACGATGATAACAGGCGTAGGCCGCTGCACTTTGACGTCGGGGAACACGTGTACCTCCGTGTATCTCTGATGAAAGGTATGCACCGATTTGGCGTGAAGGGGAAGTTCGCTCCCCAATTTATTGGGCCCTATGCTATCACCGAGAAGTGTGGACCAGTGGCGTATAGACTGGAGCTACCGGCATCTCTCGCTGGTGTTCACGACGTTTTCCATGTTTCACAACTACGAAAATGTCTGAAGTGTACCGCTGCTGTTCCCACTGAAGACATTGGCGAACTGCAACCGGATTTGACGTATGCTGAATATCCGGTGGCAATTATTGATGAGAAGGCTCAAACCACACGTAGCCGCACGCTGTGGTTCTACAAGATACTGTGGAGTAATCACACCGCCGAAGAAGCAACGTGGGACAGCGAGGAATCCCTTCGCTCAAACTACCCGGATTTCATGGCATCTCATCACGGATAATCTCCTCTTACATCGTCGTCTCTTCTTTTATAATCTTGGGACAAGATTCTTTTAAGGGGGGAGGGATGTAAAAGCCCAAGAAATGGACTTGCAAAAGTGTTTATTTCATCACATCACCACACCACAGTTCATTTGGTGGATAGCTCTTGAACTTTTGATAAGAGCAAGTAAACACCATCAAGAGGGTGATTAGAGGGGAAATCCCTAAACTTAAAAAAAGTAGGGGTCATGCACATTAACAAGAAAGGTTGAGCTCACCCTAGACCTTAAATACTCTTGGGAAGGCTCAGGCCAAGTTGCAAACAAATCCTAGACTTTTTGAGGCGTTTTGGGAGACATTTGAAAAAGGGGCCAATTTGAATGCAAATTCAAATTGCAGCCACTTTCATCACTTGAATTCAAAAGTTGAATTCATATTCAAACTCATCACATTTTCTGAGTTAGTCCACCAATTTTCATCCTCATTGGAGTTCATCTTGTCGGGAGCTAAATTTGCATTAATTCAAAACTGAATTTGAATTTCAAATTCAAATAGGTAGCAAATTTAGCCAAACCAATTTCAGTTGAGAATTCAAACCATAACTTGATGGCTAAGTCTTTCATTAAATTGTGAGTAGCTGGGATCTTTTCAGTGAAAACAGAAACTAAAAACAGAAAAGAATTAGATGCGAGGGGCCCACTAGTCAGTAGACTTAAACCCGAAGCTTAACCGGTTTTCACTCGGCAGCAGCGCGCCACGTCCCAAGTGCCGGCGCCCGACCGCCTCTGCTGTCGCCACCTCCTGCTCGAGGGAAACGCCGAGTGGAGCACGTGATCAGCACGCTGGGCCACGTGAATCTTCACTTCCTTCTCCACCGTCTCCCTCGCGCACTGAAACCGAAACTCGCACCAGCGCCAAACCCCTCTGCTCCCCGGCGTCCGAGAGCTAGAAGCCGTTTCGTGCCCAACGAGCTACACGAAAAAGGTCCACTCCATGGTGCTTAACACGCTCATGCCGACCGCTCCTCCTCTCATGCTTTGGCGGGGTAGAATTTGTCTGGTTATCCATTCGGTGTTCAAAGAACCGAATATTTCAAAACTCCGAAATTCGTAATGGTTAGTCCACCACAGAAGATTCTGAGCTACACATACGTGCTGCACTTGTCCATGGCCACCTTGGATCAAAAACCGGCGAAAACCATAGACTAGGGGTGCTGTTCTTCGAAATTTTCTTAGTTACCCCCGTTTTAGCCCTAGGTCGACGGTGAGGTCCTAGTTGCAGCCGTTTTCACGAGGATCAGTGCTCATATCCGTGATCAGCAGGTATCAGCGGAGCTCTCCGAGCAAACCGCGTCGAAAAAGGTGTAGAGAACACCGAGTTCGACGTTGCCGATGAGCTCCCGGCCGCTGTCACCGTCGCGAGCACTGTTCCTGCCATCGCCGAGCTCCGGTGATTGCATTAACGTGTTCCTCAGGCGGAAACGTGCACAGGCGGTGAGTTTCGTCGAAGGTCGGGCAGCAGAACGCCCGGCGGTGAGCTCTCCCATGAAGGTGGCGGCGGTGAGCCGCTGGAGCGCGAGGTAGACAAAGCTCTGCGGGCCCCACGTGTCGGCCTCTGTTAAAACAGCGCTGGATCTATTGTGGCGCCGGGATTTCGTGTGACTACGTGGGAGACTCTGCAGACCCCCGTGTGGTGTGGCTGTGGTGCTGACACGTAGCCTGGGACCCCATCAGCTGGTTTAAACTTTTATTTGAATTTCAGAATTTGGTTCAAATTTCAACTAGCTATAACTTTTGCTAGGAAGCTCCGAATTCAGTTAACCAAATTTAAACTTTTGGAAATTTTATCTGGAGAATTCTTTTATGGAAAATTTTGAAATTTGGCTAGGATGTTGATTTGAAAATCCTTGGGTCACAGTAAAAATTTCAGATCCATCGAAGTTTATTTAGTCCTCCTTTTGGTGTGATTAAGTGAACTGCCCTGAGAAAATAGAAAAATGTACAGAAACATTTTTCAGATTTTCTCAAATCTTGTTTAGGGCATAAATTCATCTAGAATGATTCAAATTACATGAAACCACTTCCATTATAACCATTTCAACTTCTAGTTTCCATAAAGTAATGGTTAGATCCATGATAATCCTTGGAAATCCTTAGAGGCTCTACTAATGACCAAATAGGTTTTTATTTGTACAGAGCTCAAATGAACTGTGTTTCAAATGAAACTTGGTCAAGACTCTGGTTAGGACCCTACCAAGCCACCATAAAAATTTCAGAGCCAAAAGGAAGGGCTAGCTAGAGTTTTGGTCTTTACATATTCAATTTAAAATATTGCATTTAAATTGACATGTAGTATATTGCTTAAATGTAGTCGCTGAAGGCGAAGAAACTCCGGAAGTGCTGGACTTTCTTCTTCCGGACGAAGCCCTAACCTCTGACCAGCAGCAACAAGGCAAACACCAGTTTGCATTAACCAATTTTACAAAGTTTTGTTTTATATATACTTAGTATGAGTTATGTATGTGCATTAGGTGTAGGATGGATGAAACCCAAGTGCAGAACCAGAATTTTCCGACAAGAGTGAGGGTAGTATCTAAGTCCTCGAGTAGACAGGCTATGCTTAATGTTCATAGAACTTCGGTACAAGTCGAGTAGTTGGAATCTACTCGTGAGTGTAGGAGTCGGGACACACGGGATTGGTTCGAGTGATGTCAGATCACTTTAGTATGAAAATGAGACTAGGCAGGGGCTAGGGCGCAGCAAGAGGAAGTCTTGTGGGCACAGCTCTGTCCATGTCGATTGAGGACCAATCCGTGTGCGGCCCCTGTGAACAAGTATTGAACGTACCGAAGGCATATCGGATATATGAGCCCCGATAAACCGATGTAACCTAAACCTCCGGGCGTCGAGGCATAACGCACCGATTTATAGGTGTAAGTTGAGGGCGGCAAGATGGAAATCTGCTAACGGGCATAGATAGATGATCTGTGTTGGGAACCTCCTGTCCGTTTCGGTGCGACCGGTTCGACGTTTGGGCTGTTGGGTGAATGGTTGTCCCGTACGACATCGAGTGAGCGTGCTGTGCAGCTCCACTGGTGGGCGTACATGACGTGCTATTCAGGTATCCCTGCAGGTGTTTATCGAGTCGATTTGCCGTCCCTCACGGTGATGAGTACCGCTTGTTCACTGCGTCGTGACGTAGGTTAATATATGAAATGGTATGATTTAATATTGCTGATATGATTAAATTGTATTGCTACATGTGTGCCACCAAATACTGTTCACCAAATTTCAGATTTCATGAACTGTTAACGTGTGGCTAAAAGATGATTAAAGGATGAACATGTAGGAGTGTCTTTTGCTGCAACATGCCATTCTATATTTGTTATAACCTGCATATAGAGTTTCATGTGTAGGTGAGTCAGTTAAGTTTTGTTGAGCCATCGTGCTCACGGTTGCTGCTATAAGTGTTTTTCAGGTGAGGAGTATCCCACGGACTCGGGGTACAAGTCCACCGGTGAGGGCTACCCTCCATCGGGGACCACGGCTGAGTGGAAGCCGTACACGCAACGCTGAGCTGAGGAGTGCAGCTAGTGTGGGTTGCCCCTAGGGCTGGGAACCGACTTTTGCTAGGTAGATGGGTGTGAGTTGTATAAACTTAGCTTCCTCTGTTGTAATCAAAATACTAGTTTGTAACTGAAGTCTTGTACTACTTTGTAAATTTTAGTTGGTTTTCTATGTAATGCAATGGTTGTCCCATACAACTTCTATGTAGGTAACACGCTTGAGGAAGGAGAACATTTGATTTTTGGATTCAGTATGCTCACGCCACATGACTGGTAACAAAGAATGGTTCTCCTCCCTCTCTTTTGTGTCACATGTAGAAAATGTTACTTTTGCCGATAATTCTTCAACTCCTAATTGCTAAGGGTTCGGTTAGAGTAAATAATCACTACACTTTAAAAGATGTGGCACTTGTTAAAAATTTGAAATACAACTTGCTTTCTGTTTCACAATTGCTAGATGAAAATCTGGAAATTATTTTCACTAAAAATTGTTGCAAGGTTGTAGATTCAAATAGTGAGCGCATTTTTAATATGTCTCGGTTTGGAAGAGTTTTTAAAGATGATTTTGATATGTCATCCTCTAAGCATAGATGTCTAGTTGCTAATCATTCAAAAGACTTACATTATTGGCATCGTAGACTTGGTCACGTAGGCTTTGATCATCTCACATGTGTTAGTGCTTTTGATCGCATACGTGGTCTGCCTAAGCTTAAAGGGGACAAATAAATTGTGTGCTCTTCTTGTAGACATGCTAAGATGGTTGCAGGTTCACATGCTCCTCTCACAATGACCATGACAACTGAACCGGGTCAACTTTTGCACCTTGACACCGTAGGACCTTCACGTGTTCAATCTTTCGGAGCTAAATGGTATGTTCTTGTGATTGTTGATGACTATTCTAGATACTATTGGGTTTATTTTATGGCATCTAAGAATGAAACTTTTAGTCACTTTAGAACCTTATTTCTTAGTTTATCAATTTATCACCTAGGATCTTTAAAAGCAATTAGAAGTGATAACGGAACCAAATTTAAAAATCAATCGTTTGATCACTTTTGTGCTGAAAATGGAATAGATCATTAATTTTCTTCACCATATGTACCTCAACAAAACGGTGTTGTAGAGAGAAAGAACAGAACCTTAGTTGAAATGGCTAGGACTATGCTTGATGAATATCAAACTCCTAGAAAATTTTGGTCTGATGTAATTGCATCTGCTTGTTATGTATCAAATCGTGTTTTTTGCATGCTAAGCTGGGTAAAACACCATATGAACTTCGGTTTGGACATAGGCCTAGTGTCACACACTTTTGGGTCTTTGAAAGCAAATGCTTTGTTAAGAAACATGGTAATCTTGATAAATTTGAAACTAGATCCGTTGATGGCATGTTTCTTGGTTACCCATCTCATACTAGAGGCTATCGTGTGCTTTTACATGACACTAACAAAATTGTGGAGACTTGTGAGGTTTCTTTGATGAAGCTAGCCCAGGTACTAGCTCTAATATTGCAGGACCAGACCCATATCTGCAGGGGAGAGTATTTTCATCGAAGAAGATGAAGAAGTGATGCTGGTGCCCAAAAATTCAGGAGCTAATGACATTGTTCCAGCTCCTGATTTTGATCCATAACCAGCACCGACGACCACCATTGCTGGTCTAGATCATCCTCAAGTCACAAGTTATTCAATTTGTGATGAACATGAAGAAGAAGGAGCTTGTGAATTGTCTACTCCCCTCTGGGTCCTCAAAAGTCATCCTCCACAACAAATGATTGGAAGCTTGCACGAACGAGTCACACGGTCCTGGTTTTGTGATCCAAACTCTCATGCTCATTCTGCATTTGTTGCTTCTTTTGAACCCAACGATATATCACACACACTCACTAATGAATCTTGGATTATTGCCATGCAAGAAGAGTTAGAAAATATTGAAAGAAATAATGTTTGGAAACTTGTACCTCCATCTCAAGGTCACACTCTAATCGGAACTAAATGGGTGTTTAAAAATAAACAAAGTGGGGATGGGGTTGTTGTTAGGAATAAGGCTAGGTTGGTTGTTCATGGTTTCACACAAATTGAAGTACTAGATTTTGATGAAACTTTTGCTCCTGTTGCTAGATTAGAAGCCATAAGAATTTTGTTTGCATTTGCTGCATCTAAAGGTTTCAAGTTATATCAAATGGATGTTAAAAGTGCTTTTCTTAATGGCTACATAGATGAGGAGGTTTATGTCAAGCAACCACCGGGTTTTGAAAATCCAAATTTTCCTAATCATGTTTACAAACTGTCCAAAGCCTTGTATGGTCTTAAACAAGCCCCTAGAGCATGGTATGATAGGTTAAAAACATTCTTACTGAAAAGGGGTTTACCATGGGCAAGGTTGATAAAACTCTTTTTGTGCTTAAGCATGGCAATGACTCATTATTCATTCAAGTGTATGTGGATGATATTATCTTTGGTTGTGCTTCTCATGATCTTAAATTTTCAGCTATTATGAGTTCAGAATTTGAGATGAGTATGATGGCAGAAATCACATTCTTTTTGGGGCTGCAAATCAAGCAAACCAAGGAGGGTACTTTTGTGCATCGGACAAAGTATACAAGAGACCTTCTTAACCGCTTCAACATGGACAAAAGCAAGTCTCTTCAGACACCAATGGGTACAGCAATGACACTTGCACTTGATGAAGATGATGATCCCATGGATCAAAAAGAATATAGAAGTATGATTGGATCACTTTTGTACCTCACGGCATCAAGACCGGATATACAATTAAGCGTATGTCTTTGTGCACGATTTCAAGCTTCCCCACGTGCTTCACATCGTCAAGCCATCAAAAGAGTTCTCAGGTACTCACATGGAACTCAAGAACTTGGGATTTTCTTCCTTCTTCCTCAACCGTTACATTGAAATCTTTTTCGGATGCTGATTTTGGGGGTTGCAGAATTGATAGGAAAAGTACTTTGAGTGCTTGTCATTTTCTTGGTAATTCACTTGTTGCTTGGTCCTCTAGAAAACAAAATTCAGTTGCACAATCCACAGCTGAATCTTAATATGTAGCTGCTGCTAGCGCTTGCTCACAATTTCTTTGGATTGTTCAAACACTTAAGGACTTTGGGGTTGATCTAAATAGTGTTCTACTATTTTGTGATAACACTAGTGCCATTTGCATTGCTAAAAACCCCGTGCAACATTCGAGAACAAAGCCCATTGACATTAGGTATCACTTTCTCCGTGATAATGTTGAAAAAGGAAACATTGTGCTTCACCATGTAGATACCGAACAACAATTGGCTGACATTTTTACAAAACCTTTGGATTTCACTCGTTTTTGATTCATTCGTAGTGAAATAGGGGTTATGCATCCTCATGGCTTAAATTGAGGGAGAGTTTTGAAACTTGGGAAGTCTATTTGTGAATCTGAAGTTAAAATAATATGAGCATAGTATTTCATACATATATGACTTTGTGATTCTTTTTTTATGCTGAAAGTTCTTACTACATTACTCATGTTATACATTTTGTAGTTTTTGCCATGACTAGTAATTGGAATAATTATTTACTCTAAATATGGTCATGATGGAACTTTCTTGCTGTTTTTAAACTTGTTGCATGCTCACAATTGCTTTTAATAATGAAAAAATAATCAATCAACTATTCACATGTTGAGCTTTTATTTTCAAATGAAAAATTGAGAAAACGATCAAGAGAATATGCATGCATCGCATTTCTTCTTTTGAGATGGCTTATCATTGCACTTAGATATGAACTTGGAAGAAGTTGTGTATGACTAAAACCATGTCCTTAAGCTTCTAATTGCCAAATTACATAGGCTTGGCTTGGTTGGTTAGAATAAGGCTGATGCGGCATATAATCTCTTGCAAATGTCATATGATCTGACTTTGTGCTTTGAAAAAAATTAAAATGCAGCAACAAGTGTCATGCTTTAAGATCTTGACATAGTTAAGATTTTGAGATCATGACTTGCTTAAATTGAAAAATTACACTTGATCTCTAGCATGGCTTACACTACTTTATGTATCTGATTGATGTGATAGTGTAAATTACTTGATAGTATGGCTTGGATGAGCTTTGTTTTATATGTATATGTTATAAATATGCTCATAACAATTAAAATTTCTCTTTTGAATCTTGCTGAATACATTGTCAAAGGGGGAGAAATTGATCACACATTGCACGATTCGAAAGTGTTTTGGCATTATTCTTCTCAGGGGGCGAATTTTTGTTTTTCTTCTCATTTTGTTTCTGATCTACAAAGGGGGGGAAATATGTATAGGGGGAGAAGTTTTTGTTTCGAAATCTCTTTCTCATTTTTTGTTTTCAAAACTTTTCATGCGAATAAGCCAATGTTCGGATTTTAAGTGGTGTTGCCAATGCATTCATCAATGGGGATATTGTGAGACCTATGTGTGCTGAATACATTGGTTATGACGATAAAAGTTTTGAATTCTGCCAAAACACTTTTTGTCAACATCCGACTCTAGATCCGAGCTCCGACAAGATTCGACGTAAGGTCCGACTTGCTATGGCTAGGTCCAACATGTGTTTGGTTAGATCCAGCGGTAGGTCCGACTAGCTTTGGTATGTTCCGGTGCTCGGTTCTGCTAGCTTTGGTAAGCTCCGGCTCAAGGTCCGGTTAGCTTTGGCAAGGTCCGGAGCTAAATCGCAATGGTTCTGTTTTTACCATGCAAATGTTTCGAATTTTCTTTACATCTATGGAAAGTGTGTTTAGTATTCTTTTACTAAGTTTTTGAAGTGTTATGGCTGTTGAAGGTGGTTAACATTTTGCTATGGTTTGCAACATGCTTATGTGAGGTGTTCACGTTAGGTGTTGTGGTTTTTGGAACTAACGTGAGTCAAGTCACGGAATAGTGCTTG
Source organism: Neostapfia colusana (assembly GCA_030760725.1). Taxonomy (NCBI): domain Eukaryota; kingdom Viridiplantae; phylum Streptophyta; class Magnoliopsida; order Poales; family Poaceae; genus Neostapfia; species Neostapfia colusana. Next base: position 45,765,592 of record JASWHV010000008.1, on the reverse strand, counting down.
AAAGTATTGGTTGTTTATTCATGGTCAGTTGTTGCTTGAATTCAAGATATGGCTGGTGACGGCATCCATTGAACTAGTCTAAGGGAGAAGATGAGGTTCAACAACCAAGTTTGAGAGGAATTGTGGTTGAGTTGATCGGGAAGTCGCGCATCATGTTTGGATCAAGAACAATGCATATGAAGGTATTGTGGACGTCGTTGGAAGGTGTTTGCATGTATGCAAGGAGTGCATGGACGTGGCAACATGGTTCCAAGGTGTGATGAAGAGATGTGGACGTAAAGAATTGGTCGGAAAGGTCCAACCGGCTGGATTATGGACTCAGGCTGCAGCTGTGTCGGTTATGGCTCAAATATGGAAAGATTTGAGTTGGTTATGATAGGATTTCGTGTGGGACACGAAGTTGAGTTGTTTTAGGAATGTGGGATACGTTCCTAAGGTGTTTAGAAGTCTTAAGAAATCTTCTATCTGCGTATAGAAGAGTCTTGAGCAGTTTTGGAAAGTTAGAGTTTGAATCTAAGTAGGAGTAGGAGTCCTAGATTGAATTGGGTTGGCCTTAGGGCTGGTTATATAAGCAAGGGAGGCCAGAGATCGTGAGTGCACAACTTTGGCTGTTCCTCTTATGTTTTGATCAATAAAATTCGTAATTTAGAGGAGCTTTTGTGCCTTGTTCGTCCGACTTGTTTTTGTCAAGTTTTTCTCGTCGAGTTTCTGGACAGCACGACTATGCTTCAGTGTTTTGATCATAACTCGAGTTTTACAGATCCAATTGATGGGATTCTTTTTGGGTTGTCTTCATAACTTGATTATCTATCAGATGTGAAAATTTCAATGTCATTGGATTGGTAGCTTCTGATATACACGAGTTTTTTGCAGTGTTTCAGATCTGGTTTTTACTCGAGTAGAACAGATTGACCCTCGTTTGATCTTTTGATCATAACTTGAGTTATTTTTGACGGATTTCCGTGATTCTTGTTGTCGTGTCTTTGTGACTTGATTCTCTATAATATATACCACTTTTGTAATGGTTGAACACGTTTAGATCAGTCGCATACACGGTTTCTTTAACAGATCGATTTTCTTCCGAGGGGGTTTTTTGTTGCTTCCGCTAAAAAGTTTAAATCTACCATTCACACCCTCTGGAAGCTTTTCACGTGCTATTTGATCCTACAAAAAGAGAAACTAACGAGTATATATACCTGTGTTCCGGCGGTAAGAGACGTTGTTGAGAGGGACCACGCCACCCGTTCACTCACGGGGTCGTGCCACTCGCCCGGGAATCGCATTGGGTGGTGCCGTGATACGCGGCACCCAACAGCACATATATAAGGGAACATGTATTACATAAACCAAAAGCAGAAGCTTACAAATGTTTCTTTGTAAATAATTTACATCAAATAACTACAGCGGAAGACTATAATCATCTCACGTCAAATAACTACTAAGCACTCGAGAAGATGTCCAGCCCGCGGACTCTTCTCGCTACGAACACGAAGTCATACAGCAGCGGCTGGGTTCTCCACGTGTTAAACGACTCGGAAGTCCCCGAGTCTCACCGGACAACCTTCTCATAAGCACCGAGGTTAACCTGCAAAACGACTCATATAGCAAGCGTGAGCACATAGGCTCAGCAAGACTGACCCGTCTCACCTAAACATGTAACTCTAAATGCTAGGATGGCAATGTGAAATAGGAAGCTAAGTTGCAAAAGACACGCCTATTTAGTTTGCTCTTACTTTCAAGTTTCAGCAGCAAGTTGTGGAGAACCTCACGCTATGGCACATGAGAGAGCCACAATCAAACAAGAAACGCATGTCTCTCATGTACTTTACCCAAGGTCGAAAAGAACTTTAATTAGCTCTAAACTACAGCAACTCATTAACAATCAATGTATAGCTTTCAAATCAGTAAACTTTTAACATGTATTCTAGCTTGTTGTTTCTATGTCACGGTACAGTGAACAAGTGGTACTCACTGACCGCGAGGGACGGCGATTATAATCGATTTACACCTGCAGGGTTACCCGAATAACACGTCACGTACGCCCGTACTCGATGTTGCCTACAGCAACCATCACGGACATCGTACGTAACCACCTTTCACCCGTTAGCCAAATGTTGAACCGGTCCTATCGTCCCGAGCAAGAGGTCTCTGCGCACGCATCTGCAGTGCCGCCAGCTGAATTACACCTCGAGCTCTCAACCTACCCTCTGAACGATAGGCAATGCCTCAACACCCAGCTACCCGAGTTACGTCAGTTTCCCGGTTCCCATATAGCCGGTAGGTCTTCGGTACTGTTCTAGCTTGTTCAACAGGCCCACACACTGCTCGGTCCTTAATTGATGCAAGTGGAGCTATGGCACCCATGCCCCCAAAGTCCTGCTGCCCTAACTCTCCGCTTGGTCTCATTTTTATTGCCATGTGTTTCATTTGCTATCTTTACCCGAGCAATGTGCCTCTAGCCTATCCTCGCGAGTAGTTCCAACTACTCGACTTGTACTGAATCCTACACTATCTTAGCATTGCAGTAGCTAACGAGGTTTTTAAACCTAATCCCAACCCAGGGTTTTCTTGTCTATGCATTTGGGTTTCAAACAAGACTCTAATGCAAGAATTAAGTGGGTGCTCAAAGTAAGTTCTCAAAACAGTAAAAATTTGTAAAAAGGGTTAATGCAAACCGGAGCTTGCCTGTTTTGCAGGGTAGTAGTATATAATAGAAGTTAGTGATCTTCGATCTCTTGATCTTTCTGAGTTTCCTCAACTGATCCACACGTCAAGGGATGGCTCCGTCGAAGTCCTTCATCGTGAACCCTATCGACATGTATATGCATAGTATTTTATAATGTAATTTAAAGACTTTAGAGATTAAAACTTCTTAAGAACAGAGGCTGTGTAGAGATCCTAGGATGATGTTGTTGCCTCTGTTGTGCAAAGAAATTAAAGGAACTAAATCTACCTTAGATGTTTCATTACATCCCTAGCTAAGTTTCTAATGACCTATAAGATGAGCTCTAATGATTTGGATATAACTAAAGATACTTATCTCCAATGACTTCTAAATTTTTACAGGAAGTCATACACTACACAGAGACTTATCTTGCCAAATTGCAGCTATAGTGGAAGTAAATTGTGTCTCCCATAATTTCTCCACTAATCCCTATGTTTTACTCATATCCATAAGATTGGAGAACAAGGACAGGAAGATCCAAGGTTCAATTTGAGCTGAAACTTTGCATGTGAATTCCTGGTCACATGAAAGTGTTCTGGACCAAAAATGAACACTTCTCATTGAGTGTTTTATTCAGAACAATTCCCTAAGCAATTAGGCAAAAAGAAATTAATTCTGGATTAACTTACATGTTTATGCCCAACTTAGTGAAATACAATTTCAACTATAGTTCATAGAGTCTGCATGAATTTTCCTAGTATTTTTGGAGCTAAGAATTGACTATAAATGATTTTTCCAACTCTGGGATAATTTCTGAAAAGTCTCCGTATTCATTTGAATACAGTACATTGAAATCTGAATTCTCCCACACAATTCAACTCTAAATGATCTGAAATTTATACAGGAGTTCAATAACATCCTAAGTATTATTCTGGCAAAATTTGAGGATTTTTGGATAGACCAAACTCCCTCTAAAATTATTTTACTGATAAGCTTCAAAGAATTTTCCAGAATTAATTATTGACTTTCTTGCAAATTGGGTTGCATATCTGGATAGAGTATTTAAAACATACTCTAACCCAATTTGAATCACTAAATTTGGAGGTTCCTACACAAATATATGATCTTTACAAGAATTGGGGAAAACCTGAAAATGAACTCTGTTCTATTTCCAATTTTCAGAGACATAAGGAATTAACACCACATTTGGCCAATAAAATGAGGTCCAATGCCTCTGAAATTTTTACTGGAGTTCAAGTGTTTTTGGAAGAATCTCCTTCCCAAATTTGGGAATTTTCCAATACACAGAACTCCTGGAAAATTCCTACGAGATTTTTTTATATGAATTAATGAGCCAAATCCAAGGATTTTCATAAATATTGGCCCCTTGATACTACTCTCTGAGAGGAATCCAACAAAATTTATTTGACAATTTTTGGACACTCCTACACAAAGTTGTGGCTCTCCAAAGTTCAAACTGAAAACTGGAAATTCTAGAAATGTTTAAACGCTGACTGTGGGTCCTACCCGTTTGCTATCTTCTTCAACCTCGCGTCAGAGACCCGAGCGGCGGTGCCCTCCGGTGAGGGTCGCCGAAACCCACTTTTCGGTCACCTCCAGACGTCAAACTCGCCGCGCCCCCCCCCCTTAATTTTCGGTGCTGAACTCAGCTAGAGGGTCGCCGGCGGCCGAGGTTCACCGGAACCCAGCGCGCACCGGTCACAGAGAAAGTTAAAACTCCGGCAAGGTCGGGTTCCATCATTTCTTCACCAAATGATCGGCTCTCGGGCTCTAGAGCACCAGGGAAACTTGTAGAAGCTAGACATGGACTCTAAAACAGGTGAAACGGCCGGCAGCCTATGGCTTCATGGTGACCCGAGGTGTTTTTCCATGTCGGCCTCAAAAACAGCAAGAACTCGGTCGTTTCTAGATCATTTTGCTCGATTCTTGGTCGAGGAGGAGCGCTAGGATGTGAGGAAGGTACTTGCAAGTTTGCTCGGGCAGTAATTACCCGAGTAACTTGAATTTCGTGGTAGACCGAGCTCTACCCGAATACACAAGGTGTCGGGAAAGTTGGAAATTCTCCTCACCTGGTTGATCAATTTCTATATGGCTTGCAGTTACACGAACTAGGGAGGATGGCGCACCTTTCTTGTGCAGCGAGTTTGACGCAAGTACGGCCGTGGCGTGCTGCCCACGGTGAACTGAATAGAACCTCCGCCGGTGAGCTTCCGTTCTCGGCGCCGATCCTTGTTTTGTGAGCACCACGAGCTAGGAACCTTGGTGTGGTGGAGATGGCACGGTAGAGCACAAGCGAGCGCTACTTTTTTGTGTGGACAGCTCGAGTAGCCGGAACTCGGGTGAGCTGTGGCGATCGGAACACGGCAAGCGGCGCCGGCTGTTACTCACGCGGGAGAGAAACATCGAGAGCTGAGCTACGAGTGAGGAAACAAACTCTGGTTGTGCTACCGTGTGGAGGATAAGAGTGAGGCAAGCCTCAGAGAGCAGGAGCTGGCGATCGCGAGCCGTCAACGTGGTCGGAGAAGCTGGCTGTCGAGCGTGCGCGTGTCAGGGAGAAAAACAGAGTCGGTTGTTGAATTGTGGTGTATGACATGTTGGTCCGGCCCCTTTTATTTGATTTCCCCACTGTGCTTTGAGATTCCCATGCAAATGTTATCCAAATCACACTAAATTTGGAGGATAGACCAAACATAATGTGAGGAAATTGATTATGAAATCTGATTTCAAAATTGAGCACATTTGGTTCAGTTTCCAAATTCAAATTTGAATTTGAATGTGCTCGCAAATATTCCTTCGAACAAATGGTAAATGAGCTCCGAAATTCTCCAAACTAGGAACTTAAACTCTTGAATACTCGAGGAATGCATTGGTGAATTCACTGGAATGCATTGGTGAATTCACTGGAATGCATTTAGACAATCTGATCATGAATCCTTTTAAACAATTCAAATTTATGTTTAAATCTCCCTCATCTTCTACTCACAAAGGATGTGCACATGAATGAGATTGGTGGAGTGAATTTCTTTCCTCATGTCAACCTGTGCTAAGCATGGGCTAAAGAACATTTTAACTCCCTCACATGACCATTTTGGGGTTCATTGTTTCATGTGACACACACATGATCAAGCAATTCCTTTGCTTTAACTTTGTTTGTAAGTTGAAATTAAACTCTCCAAAATATCTCCAAAGTTTGCAAATGATGAACTTCAATTGTGTTGGAGTTGAAAACTGAACTGCATTTGGATAATTGGGCACAATTTATACAGATTCAAATATGTATTTGAATTCATTATACATTTACGTCTTTTTGGAAAAATGGGTAGCAAATATCTTAAAAAATTCCTAAGACTTTGTCTACCCCCTAATTTGGACCTAAAGAATTCAAATATGAAACCTGATTTTTGGTTGGGCTGCTGCAAATGAGGTTTTGATCACAACAGTTTGCATTCCTATTGTTGCCCTCATTTGAAATTTGAGTTTGAACAATTGAGTTTAAAAATCTGAGTTTCACTTCACCTTGCACATGAGAGCTTACACATGGGTTTTAAAATAACTTTGTCCCCCAACACTCAATTAATCCTAAGCTAGAGTGGTGGGACACTCATGTGTGTCATCACATGTGGAAAAAATTTAAACAAGTCTAAATTTTCATAACTTGAAACCAAATGGTGTTCAAACTTCAGTCCCTTTTTATTCAAAATTTTGGGACCTTTACAGTTGTAGACATCGGTTGCGGGGGATACGTCGGTAACTGCGGAGGTGGCGTCAGCGGTGGCATGGCGGCAGACAGTCCAAGTTGAGAAAAAAAGTAACCATAAATTGTTTCTAAATTGTTTAGCACAATTCTTCTCTAAATTATTTATATAAATATTTCAACTCTTAATAGCATACCTGCATGTGTTGTTGCCATGTTGCGAGACTTGAGAAGTAGTCATTTTGTGCTTTTATGAACTGTTTCTGTTGTTTCATGCGTTCCTCCACTTTTCTTAACTGAGACTCATCTTCTGAACGCAATTGCTGTGAAGAACTCTGTCCGCTCTGTTTTCACCGTGACTCCGAGAGAACCAAATCAGAGTTCATGATACCATTGAACATCGAATACCTACAATCATAATTATAAGATTGGCACTTGAAAACCAATTTATGTATGAGAATAAATAAATAATAGAGGTACAAGTAACCTCCCGTCATGCTTTCCTCCACTGGATTGGTACAAAGCAACGACGTCGACTGCTTGCTTAGTCATCTCCGTGACGTCGCACCACCACTTAGCATATTTCGCATGCAAGAAAAATAATTCTAAACCAACTATACAACAATTTTATTGTCGAATCATTAACTTAAGTAATATGACACACCAAGTTCTGAGTGGCTGCCGGAGTGCAAAGTTGATTGTCGTCAGTGCCCCTGTGCTCTTTTATAAAAGTATGGATGGAAGATGGCTCCTCGCCAATTTAAGCAGCCTACACAGACATATTAAAACATGAATACGTTAAAGCATATCTACTATCAACAAATTGTCAATATACTAAACTCACCATTCGTTTCAAAAGGTGAATATGACCATCTCCACCGTAACGATGAAGAACTTGACCACTAGCTTCACGGTTCATTCTTTTTGAAATAGATTTATCTTTATACTCATTCGATGCCCAATAAGAACATAAAGCATAATAAGTGTCAGAGCACTTAACCATCCAAGGAATCATTACCTAACGGCATTGATCCTCCTCTAGGTAAATTTCTAAAGCTCCTAGACACTTGTTCATTATTTGTCCAGGCTTGTCCTTGTAGTACATTCACACAGCTATGATTCAGTCATTGGATATCATGTCCTTTACGACTTTGTGCGGTGCTTTGTGAAAGACTTTATGTGTTTGTGACTTGAGAGCAGCGTCATGGTCATCGAGCAAGCGATATCATTCCTTGAAGGACAACATTAAATCTATTAGAAAAATATTATCTAGTAAACATGATGAATCATAGGAAAATAATACCCAAAAGTCATGCTAGACGGCTCCTGTCACATTTTCGTGCATGGCATGTGGAGCAATCTTGTAGTGCTCCCAATTTATTGCAGGTTTTAATTCGCCTTTTATAGTAACAAGACTAGGATAATGATGATGACATATAGCACCCAACACAGCATTAGGCTGTCTACAGTGTCGTTTACCATCCCAATCCAAGTCATCCCATTGTCTGCATGTCATTTTAACAAGATATTACATTTGTCGAAAAATTCATATCACTAATTTGATACTAAATTATATATTACTAACCACTGACCTATAGTAGTGATCCTTATTCTCTGTTGTGGAGGGACAGCCAGCGGGCGAGTGTTTGAAGACCGATGCCTAAATGATGGTGCCAAGTCTCCCATATCTCTGTCAGCCACCTCGTCATCCCCCTCATCATCATCCTCAGCTTCCTCATCAATATAGTCTCTTATCCTGTTTGTTGTTCTTCCAGCGCAGAAACACCTCCCCCTAGATCTTCCTGACGTTCCTCGTGCCATCCGCCTCCTGAATCTCCCACTCCATCTGTAATTAGCGAAATTAGGTATCACATGATAAAATTAGTTTAATACAATGACAATACAAAGGCAATAACATGTTCGTGAGTTTCTTCTATGCATCTTCTAAATGCTTCTCGTCTTCTATTATTTGAGGCACTACCCTAAAAAAGAGAGTACTGGCCACGAGAAGAGGCTACGGACCGGCTCCTAGACTTGCTTCAGGAGCTAAAAAACCCGTAAGCGATATTCTTCACACCACGTGGCATCTCGTTGAAAAGAAAATTTTGTAAGAAATAAATACATAAAACATAAAGTAATAAAAGCAAATATAACTATAATATAAAATAATTAAAGGTTTAAAATTTATCATGATCCAAAGTTCCTTCGGTAACATTTCGCCAACCAACATTCTTCTTCTGTCGAACCTTAACTTTTTTAGTTCTTCGTCGCTTTCTTTTCGCCACTAAAACCTCCACCTCTTCATTGTCTTCAACATCACCTACTAATGCATCGAGGCCTATACCATCATCAATAATAAAAGATAGTGCTACATCATCTTTTTGATACACTTCATCTTGTTTGTCTCGATAACCAGCATGAATTGGGGCATATAACCGTTCTCATGGATTAACTTTGTACACGACCGACCAAGCATTAAACTTTGGACAAGGATACGGAAGATAGTAAATTAACTCAACTTGATGAGCAAGAACATAATTATCGCATCCATGAAGTCTTTCTTTATGTTTCACCTCGACTATACCAAATTCATCCTGTCAGTTTCACCTGTTATTATCAAACCAGTCGCAATGGAAGAAAGTAATTCTAAGATTTTTGGAACCCCCAAATTTGAACTTCACAATGTCTTGAATAATCCCATAGTAGTTAGTTTCCTGTCCTTGTGCATCGCATGTTCTAGTAACAACCGCGCTATTTGTCGTGGCCGCAAGGGGATGTTTTGCTTCAAATTTGGTTGAACAAAATCGAAACTCATTTACGTCGTAACGACCGAAAGTATTTGTCGTTATTGTACCTTGAGAAAGTTGTCGTAGGTCCTCATGAACGTTTTCATCAACCATGCACTTGCAAGTTAACAAAATATTTGTTATATTAATCATATTTACCTAGCAAGGAAACAAGTAAATATAAGAAGAGAATGTTACATGCTTTCAAAATCAATTGACGAAGTTAGGCCCCCCATGTAGACCATCACGACGCATTTTATCTAATTGTTTGCTTGTTGGTTGACACGTGGACTTCAAATATTGTTTGTCGAACTTGCTACATGATTAAAAGTATCAGTACGTTAGAACATCACCTATTAAAGTATGAGCTGTTGCCTTGCAATACTTAGAAAAAAGACTTACACAAAATATTGATCCATCTCTTCAATGTTTGTTTACATGTATAACATGCATGAGTTTCATTCTTCTTCTTGCACCACATGCCTACTACTGCCACCAATTGGTTTTCCCTTCCAGCCAAAAATACTTAAAGTACCAGAAGGAGTTTCTTCATCTATGTGGTACTGTACTGTGGGAGCATAAATATTGTGTTCCTCTACAAATAATATACTTGAGAAGTATGTACCTCTTTCAGAGCAAATGCTTCTACAATACACCCTTCTACTCTTACTTTATTCAAAACCATTGCTCTAAGTTTTTTCAGTGTTCTTTGGTACATCCATCGATATTGAACGGGGCCACAAACCTCAGCTTTGTAAGGCAGATGAACAAGTAGATGTTGCATTACATTAATAAATCCTGGCAGGAATACTTTCTCCATTTTGCATACAAGCGAAGGTATTTCTTTCTCTAATTTCTCCATCATTTGAAATGTAATTTCCTTAGCACATAGTTGTCTATAAAAAATTTAGTTCCGCGAGCACTCTCCGGACATCCTAATGCACATTGTAAGGGCCCAAGTTTTTCACTTGCTAAAGTGTTCATCACACCTACACCTCACCTCATTTGTGGTAATCACATGAACACATTTGAAGAGCAAGTAACCACCGTAAATAGATTTATTAGGAGATGAACTCACAAAATGCAAAAGTGATATTTCCCACATGTATCATATAGGGGCTGAGTACATAATAATTCCTAAACTTTGATAGGAATGCTCATGCCAAATTTCACCCAATTCCAAACCTATTTGAGGTACTTTTGGATACAATCATTAAAAGGCTAGTTTGATCTTAAATTCAAATTCAACTACTTTCATCCCATAAATTCAAAAGTGGGATTAATATTCATACTCAGCACATTTTTATGAGCTCACACACCAATTTTCACTCAATTTAGAGTTGATCTTGACATGAGCTATTTTGAGCAAAGTCAAACTGAATTTGAATTTCAAACTTTACAATTGCTCCAAATTTCAAACCAACCACTTATGTAATTTGATTACATCACAACCAAATCACAATTTTGTGATTGATCGAATCCTAGAGGGCAGAGGGGTCTCACAAATGAACAACAGTGTAGCAATTGATTTTGTGAGGACAAAATTCAAATGTGGGACCCACTGTCATTCACACAGGAGAACAACCGACTCACAGCCGAGCTGCTCGGTTCTCCGGGCTGAACTCGAGCGCACCACGGTGCTGAAACCCGGTGCCAGCTCCTGATCGGTGTTTTCTCGCGCCCAGACCGAAGTCCAGCTTCTTAACCCCGCATTTGAGCCGGCAACACCACTTTCGCTTGTCGCTGCTCCCCCTCGTGCAAGAACAGATCCCTGCTCACTGCCGCCTCGGTTGCTTGATCAGGAGACCGCGTTAGCTCACGGGTGAAACCTCTCTGAGCTGCAAAACGGTGACCTAGACTCTCCTCCGACCTCCTAGCCACGAGAACGAGCTGCAATCGGCCTTCCTCAAGCAACCCCGAACATTTTTGCGGCGACCCTAAAGCTGCCGCTGTTTGGTGCTCCCGTGGACAGCTCGACTCAAAGCTTCTCAAGCCCGAGCAGAGGCACTCAAAGACGCGCCGGACCACCGTTCTGCTTCCATCCAAATCTCAGCCCAAGCCTTTGATCATCGCCAGAGTAATTTCAGTTTTACTGGTGGTCGGTGTAAACCGATTTCTTTGTAAGAGTTCGGAAAATTCTGGCTCAATCTTTGTTTCTAGTGCCTAAGATCGCACACAATTGATCTATACTTGTCAGAGAACATGCACGAGAAAAATCATAGCTTAAGATGGTTTGTAGAGACACTATTTCACAGTTTTTTGATGGCGCACCGTCGGTACAACCTCGGGCGCATGGTAAGAGTAACCCTAGAGCCTCTCCCCAGCCTGTTCACGGCCATGTTGAGCATCACCGTGATCCACTGGTGCTGTAGAGCCAAGAAACGTCGTGTTTGATGGGCTAGGTCGTCGGGTCGACGCTGTCGAAGTGAAACCTAGCCGCTGCGCCGTCACGGGCTAGGTTGGAGGCCTCGCCGGCTCGGGGAAACTTCACCAAAGAATTTAGCGCGTCGGTTTAGGCCCTGGCAGCGAGCAGGAGCTCAGGAGATGGCCGGAAGGTCGGTCTCCGATGTACTCCAGCGAGCGCAGGCGCGGGCGTGCGGGAACCGGTGCGTTGTAGACGAAGACCTAGCCGGACCCACACGTCAGCCTCTAATTCGGGTGGGTCGGATCTTCTGCGGCACCGGATCATTTTGTGGCTGTGTGAGTTAAAACCTTAACCCCGTGTGTCCTCGTCTCTGGAAGCGCCACGTGGCCTTGGAGCCCAGCGACAGGATTTAAACATTTCTCGGAATTTTCCAATTTCCAAATTTTCCCTAAACTTCAAACATACATAACTTTTGCTATGGAGGGCCAAATCGAGTGAACCAAATTTTGTTGGATTCAGCTCTATGAGTACTTTCCATCAAAACAAGTTTCACTCCATTAAAACCTTTATTTTTCCAGAATTAATTATCCAAATTTTAAAATGTTGGGAATTTTAACTGGAGATTCCTTTAGTGAAAAATTCTGAAATATTACCAGGATGTTCCTTGTAATATCCCTGAGCCACCATTAAAGTTTCAGATCCATCTGAGATAATTTAGTCCACCTAATTGTGTGATTAAGGATACTGGTCCAGAGAAAAAGAAAAATGTCCAGAAACATTTTTCAGATTTTCTCTGAACTTGTTTAGCTCATATCTTTTTCTAGGATTCTCCAAATTAGGTGAAACAAATTCCATTAGAACTCTTTAAAAATCTAGTTTCCAGAAAGTCATGGCTTGTTCCATGAAGATCCCTAAAAAGCCATAAGAGCTCTAATTATGGCCAAGTCCCAATTTAGGTTGTCTCCAAACCACAGTGAAAATTTCGGAGTCAAAAGGACTGTCTAGATATACTTATAGTCTTCACCGTATCAGTTCAATACAAATGCTTTCAAATTTGAAACGCATCGTATTTGCTTTTCGTGTAATCTCTAAAATCGAGGAAGACCTGGAGGCTCTGGACTTCATTACTCCGGAAGAACAATTAGTTAGCGACCAACAGCAAGGCGAGCTCCGGTTTGCATTAACCATTTACAAGGTCTTATGTTTTGCTCACTTACTTTATGCCTTTTCTGCAATTGTGCATTAGAGTCTTGATTGGAAACCCAAATGCAAAGCCAAGAGAACAAGGGGTTTTGGGCTTAGGATTGAAACCTCGAGTAGCCACTGCAATGCTAAAATGGTATAGGATTTGGTACAAGTCGAGTAGTTGGAACTACTCGCGAGAATAGGCTAGAGGCACACTACTCGGTTAGAGATAGATAATGATTCACATGGCAAGAAAATGAGATCAAGCCGAGAGTAAGGGCAGCAGGAGTTTGGAGCCTGGGTGCCATAGCTCTGCTTGTGTCGATTGAGGACCGAGCCGTGTGCGGGCCTGTTGAACAGTCCAGAACAGTACCAAAGACCTACCGGATATATGGGAACCGGGAAACTGATGTAATTCAGTTAGCGATCTGTTGAAGCATTGCTTGTCGTCCATAGGGTAGGTTGAGAGCATCGAGGTGTAAATCGGCTAGCGGGCACTGTGGATGGTCCGCGTAGAGACCAACTGCTCGGGATGATAGGACCAGTTCAACACTTGTCTAACGGATGAAAGGTGGTTGCGTACAACGGCCGTGGTGATTTTTGTACGCAAAATCGAGTGCGGGCGTACGTGACGGGTTATTCGGGAAACCCTGCAGGTGTAGATCGATTATAATCGCCGTCCCTCGCGGTCAGTGAGTACCACTTGTTCACTGTACCGTGACGTAGAAAGAGCAGGCTAGTTTTCATGATAAAATGTGCTGCTTGAAAGCTTTACATTGTTTGTTAATGAAATGCTTTAGTTAAGAGCCAATTAAAGTTCTTTTCAACCTTAGTCAAAGCACATAAGAGAAATGTGTTTCTTGTTTGATTGCGGCTTTCTTATGTGTCTTAGCACAAGGTTCCCCACTAACTTGAGGCTAAAACTTGAAAGTAAGAGTCAACTAATTAGGCTTGTCTTTTGCAACATAATTTCCTATTATACACTGCAAACCCAGCATGTGGAGTTTCATGTGTAGGTGAGATGGGTCAGTCTTGCTGAGCCATCGTGCTTACTTCTTGTGTTTGAAGCATTTACAGGGTGCTATGAGGAGTAGAATCCTGAGGAGGAGACGGACCCCAAAGAGGGAACCACCATCGATTGGGAGCCGTGCACGCCGCAGTGTTAGTTTATGCTTGTGTGCTAGTGGGATCACGTTCACGGGGTGAACGTGAGACCTTTTTCTTAGTCTACGCCCATGAGTTTTGACATAACAATATTTTGATGTAACTATGTTCATAAACAAGTTTTTGTAAAAAAAAAAATTTGCCTCCGCTTATCGCCTTTTATGTTTGTTATCCGGTGCTGTATATCGCAGCACCCCTCAGCGTGATCCTGGTATTTCGAGACTGTCAAGTCGTCACAGCGTGATATCAGAGCATCGTTGAGGTTTAATGCACTTTAAAAGGTTCAATTTTCAAAAATTCGGTGTGGAATGAGTTATGAGCCCATATAAGGATGTTATTAGTGTATAGAAAGTGTCAATACTAACCTATTTGATATGTCAGAAAATAATGCATCTTGGGACTTCATATGTCTTAGGGGGTGCATGTAAGCGTTGTCCACCAGTGCGCACAAGATTAAGGGTGGAGCCTCATGGGTGGCAGGTAACCCGTTCTAGCATTGGTATCCTCTACAACTCTTCATGTCGTTTGGGGTATTCGAGCAACGCCCTTCCCTGGCGTGCTATAGGCAAGTAGGGGAGACCCCGTCACGTGGTTAGTAACGTGAACACGTAGCTCAAGGCGTGTTTGGCTCGAGAACACCCGTGCGAGTGACGACGGACGGGTGTATGGAATTGTATTGGGCCCGGGTTCAGTATGCAGTTGAACCTGATGATTGTGTGGTTTATTGCAGGTAGTCTAACCACCGATCGGTATACGAGTAGAACACGTGTGCGAGAGACACTTAGTGCCACTGAATTAATGAAGCGGGCTAAGTCAGGTATAGGTTTTCTTTGTGAGGAATGCAGTACCGGCATGTTTTGGTGACGCTTCGACGTCACACTCCACTAAATGTGTAACTTCATTGTAAAACTTGAATGTTGTGGTCCAGAGGACTAAAATCATATTTAACACTTTCCGATAATCAGGATTTCCAAAGTAAGCAAGTTTTCAACTTATGTAAGACTAAGAACAGAATCCTCTTCTTTCAGCTGAAATAATGCTGAAGTTGTACAGAGGTTAGAGGTCAAGTTCTTTCGATGTTTGGGTAGTATGATACATTTATGGAAATCTTTGTGAGTGCTTTAAAACTTCTCTATTGATGTCCAGAGGTGATTCATCCCTTAACTGGTCGAAAAATGCAGAAGAGTTGAAACTGTCCAGAAAATAGGACAGAGCAAATACTCTCTGCAACTCTCTGTAAATTGAGAATAACTTCCTGCATAAAAATCCAAAAATAGAAAATGAGGTAGTTATGATAAGTTCATGAGATAGGTTTCAACTTTGTAACAGAAGGTTTTGTCAAATTTGGTATAGAATTAACTGGAATTCTTATATCAATTCAGTACCCCAAGCAGGGAGGTACTGTCCAATTTTCTCCAAAAGTTCTGTTAACTTTGATATCTCATAACATTTCAACCAGGACAGATCCGAGGGCATCCGAATACATTCTGGAAAGATATTGAAGTTAACTTTAACTTTGATGTTCATATCCTGAATTTGTTTTTCATTTAGCATGGTCTAAAATAGGATAGAAGGGAAACTGGTTAGTGCTTTCAGTTTGGGCAGCAGACCAGAAATCAAATTTGTTTTAAGATTGATTTATATTTCCAAGTTTTATGAGTTCAATGACATGTTTTATGTTATAACTCACTGATTTACTGTTGACATGAATATTTGACCTTTTCAAATATTGTCTACAGATGGCAGAGGATAAACAATTGAAGAACGGATGGGTAGTATCCCATTGTTGTCAATGCAACGGATATCCGGAGTTGTTGAAACTAATGCTTCAATATTTCGGATATGTTGAGACACCGCGTTACCTCGCCATGTAAGAAGGCGAGGAGGGGAACAAGACATGTATTGTCCATGTCGATGTTCCAACATGACCTACGCCACCGGGTTGGGCACCCGGAAGATATGTGGCAACTGGCAGCCCACAACACCATGTCGCATTTGTGGCGGACCGGGATCCGCTCATCGAGGATCGCAGAAGGTAGTGCCGCGCGATGCGATACCCGACAGCACACGTCATAAGAACACAATATATTACATGGGAAAATAAACTGAACTGTACAAAAAGGTACAACTTCAGTTACAAACTAGTATTTATTTTACACAGCGGAAGTTTCTTTTATACAACTCAGGCCCGCCTATCTAGCAAAAGTCAGTTGCCCAGCCCTAGGGCAACCCACACTAGCTGCACTCCTCAGCTCAGCGTGGCATGTACGGCTCCCACTCAGCCGTGGTCCCCGACGGAGGGTAACCCTCGCCGGTGGACTCGTACTCCGAGTCCGTGGGTGGCTCCTCACCTGAAAAACACTTAAGCAGCAACCGTGAGCACGAAGGCTCAGCAAGGCTTAACCGACTCACCTAAACATGAAACTCTACATGAGGTGTACAATGACATAGGATAGTAATATTGCAGCAAATGGACACGCCTACAAGTTCATCCTTACTTCATCTTTTAGCAGCAAGTTAACGGTTCGGGAAGCTGAAATTTAGTAAGCAATATTTGGTGGCCCACATGTAGCAATACAATGATATCATGACAGCAATATTGAAGCATAACATTCCATAAATTATCTATGTTATGATGCAGTGAACAAGCAGTACTCATCACCGCGAGGGACAGCGAATCGACTCGATATACACCTGCAGGGAAACCCAAAGAGCACGCCACGTACGCCCATCCGTGGAGCTGCACAGCATGCTCACTCGATGTCGTATGGGACAACCTTTCACCCAACAGCCCAAATGTCGAACCGGTCGCACCAAAACGAGCAGGAGGTTCCCCACCCGGAGCATCTCTCTATGCCCGTTGGCAGATTTCCACCTTGCTGCCCTCAGCCTACACCTATAAATCGGTGCGTTATGCCTCGACGCCCGGAGGTTTAGGCTACATCGGTTTATCGGGGCCCATATATCCGATATGCCTTCAGTATGTTCAATACTTGTTCAGCAGGGCCGCACACGGATCGGTCCTCAATCGACACGGGCAGGGCTGCGCACACAAGACTTCCTCTTGCTGCGCCCTAGCCCCTGCCTAGTCTCATTTTCATTACTAAAGTGATCTCACATCACTCAACCGAAACCGTGTGTCCCAAACCTATCTCGCGAGTAGATTCCAACTACTCGACTTGTACCGAAGTCCTATGACTCATTAAGCATAGCCTGTCTACTCGAGGTCCCAGACACTACCCTCACTCTTTTAGGAACCTTTGGTTATGCATGTGGGGTCCCATTCATCCTACACCTAATGCACATTCATACATCACCCTAGTTATGTGAACAAAGTAAAACTTGATAAAAGAGTTAATGTAAACCGGGGCTTGCCTTGTTGCTGCTGGTCAGGAGTTAGTTCTTCCTCTGGAAGCAGGAAGTCGAGAACCTCCGGAGCTTCCTCGCCTTCAGCGACTACACGTTATTGAAATACTACATGTTAATGAATATGCATACAAGTTTATTGTAATACTGCTGCTATTTGTTATAATAACCAGTTTCTAACAACTGGAACTCTGTTCAAGTATTTAAAATGGAACTGGGGTTTAGTGGTTTGAGTTTGGACCTAAGCACATGGTTAAGTGCTAAGTGGTTTTCCCCCTTTTCCATATTAATCCCTCAAGTGGTTAAACAGGACAGGGGTGATCCAGAGCTCCAATGGAGCTGAGAATTTTTGTGTGAGTTCCTTGTCACAAGAAAACCCTCTGGACCAAAATTTAGCACTTTTCAGTGAGTAATTTGCTCAGAATAATTCTCTTAGCAAATAAGCAAAAGAGAATAACTTCTGAGGTAACACCCCTGTTCATGCCCAACTTAGTGAACTAAAATTTCAATTATAGCTCATAGAGTTTGCATGAATCTTCCTAGCATTTTTGGAGCTAAGGTTTGTCCAGAACTGAATTTCCAAGTTTTGGAAATTCTCTGAAAATGTTTCTGTATTCAAATGAACACAGCACCTTCAAATTTGAATTGCTCTGATCAAATCAACTCCCAATGGTCTGAAACTTTTACAGGGGTTCACTAACATCCTAGAGAACATTCTGGAAAAATTTGGGGATTTTTGGATGAACCAAACTCCCTCTAAAATTCCTTTGCTGAAAAGCTTTAAAGAATTTTCCAGAATTAACTAATGGGTTTCATACAAATTTGGTTTCAGATTTTGATTGTACTCTGTTAGAGGAATCCAACAAAATTTGTTTAATAATTTTTGGACTCTCCTACCCCAAGTTGTAGCCCTCCCAAGTTTAAACTATAAACTGGAAATTCCAAATTGTTTAAATGTCTGCCATGGTGTCCCACACGGCAGGTCTTCCCCTTCCTCGCGCCAAACAGGGGCCCGCGGCAGCGCACTCCGGCGAGCGTCACCGGAACCGCTTTCTCGGCCGTCTCCCGAACCCAAACTCGCCGCCCCGCCCTAACTTATGACTCTGAACTCAGCTCGGGGTTCGCCGGCGTCCGTAGCTCACCGGAACAGGGCTCCTGACGGTGACAGCAGCTGTTAGGGTTCCGGCGTGGTCGGGAATGCGTTACAACGCATCAAAACGATCGGCAAAGGGTCGGAGAGCACCGTGGAAGCTCGAGGGTGATGAAAATGGCCGCCAAACCCCATGAAAAAGTCGGCAACCTAGAGCTCCACGGTGACCCGAGCTATTACTCTATGGCGGCCCAAAAAACAACCAGAACCCGGCCATTTCGGGGGTCATATCCCTTGATTCTTGGTCGAGGAGGGACGCTAGGGAGTGAGGAAGGTGTGTGCAGGCTCACCCGAGCTGGGTTGGACGGTGCAGCTAGAATTTCGGGGTAGACCGACCCTTACCCGGTTGCACCAGTTCTCGGGATTCTTAGGAATTCTCCACGCTCGGTCTATCAATGGCTAGGAGGGTTGAAGCTACACGATCTGGAGACTAAGGCGCACCTTTATCGTGTAGAAATCCGGCGGTGAAACTGGCCGTGGTGTGCGGTCCACGGGGAGCAATCCTCGGCTTTCCGCCGGGGCCTCGGTCCTCAGCTGCGATCGTCGATTGGTGGCCGAATGAAGTGCTAACGCCGCAAGGTGGTGAGGTGGTTAGCTAGAGCACACACAGACGCTCCCTTTTTGTGTTGGGAGCTCGGGCAAAGGCCGAGCAGACGTCGGCGTGCAGGGGAGAATCGGAGGAGCGGCGCCGGTTACCGAACAGAGCCGGGGCTGTGCTGTTTTGCAGAGAAGCACGCGTACGGCTCGGTGGCTTGGGGAGGGGGTCATGTAGAGGAGAGGGCGAGCTGTTTCCCGGCTGCCAGCGCGAGCGAAGGGAACCAGGAGGTGGCCGGCCGAGGCGATCGGGCGCCGGTGCCTCTGTGCGCTGGCGCGCGGCTTCGACCGAAAAAGAAAAGATCAGGGTAAACTTCTCTGTTAAGTCTGCAGACATGTGGGACCTCCCCTCAAATCCTTTTTCCAAATATTCTCAATTCTGTTGTGCTAAAATATCCTCAGCTACTCACAATTCAATGTGAGACTTAGTCACCAAGTCTTAGTTTAAATTTCAATTCTCAAATTTGAACTGTGTTTGGCTAAATTTGCTGCATGTTTAAACTGAAATTCAAATTCAGTTTTGAATTCTTGCACATTTAGCTCTTTACAAGATGAACCCCAATGAGGATGAAAATTGGTGGGCTTACTCAGAAAAATGTGCTGAGTTTGAATATGAAGCTAACTTTTGAATTTGAGTGATAAAAGTTGCTGCAATTTGAATTTACATTCAAATTGGCCTCTTTTTCAAATACCTCCAAAAGTGCCTCAAAAAGTGTTGGATTTTTATGAAACTTGGAATGAACCTTACCAATACTTTTAAAGTTCTAGGGGTGAGCTCAACCTCTGATGTTCATGTGTAAAATTCCCACTTTGTGAAAATGTAGGCTTTCCCCTCTAATCACTCTTTTGATGGAGGTTACTTGCTCTTCGCACTTTTTCACAATCTATTCACAACAAAACTGTGGTGTTGTGAGGTGATAAATGTTGTTGCAAGTCCCTTTTCTTGCGCTTTTACATCCTCCCCCGTTAAAAGAATCTCATCCCGAGATTACAAAAGAAGAGATAGCGATGTAATAGGAACTTACCCGTGTTGAGATGCCATGAACTCCGGGTAATTTGAGCGAAGAAATTCCTCGCTCTCCCACGTCGCTTCTTCGGCGGTGTGGTTGCTCCAGAGTATCTTATAGAACCACAATGTTCTGCTACGCGTGGTTCGGGCTTTCTCATCAAGAATTTCCACCGGATACTCATCATATGTCAAATCCGGTTTCAGCTCGCCGATGTCTTCAGTAGGAACAGCAGCTGTATGCTTCAAACATTTTCGCAGTTGTGAAACATGGAAAACATCATGGACACCAGCCAGAGATGCAGGTAGCTCCAATCTATACGCTGCTGGTCCACACTTCTCGGTGATAGCGTAGGGTCCAATGAAACGGGGAGCGAGCTTCCCCTTAACACCGAACCGGTGCACGCCCTTCATCGGAGACACGCGGAGGTACACGTGTTCAACAACGTCAAAGTGCAACGGTCTACGCCTCTTATCAGTGTAGCTCTTCTGCCGGGATTGAGCGGCCTTCAAATTAGCTTGGATTGTCCGAACGTGCTCTTCGGCGTCGTTCACCACATCAACCCCTAATGTGACCCTCTCACCGGACTCGCACCAGTTTAATGGGGTGCAGCATTTTCGACCGTAGAGAGATTCGTAGGGTGCCATCTTGATACTCGCCTGATAGCCGTTGTTGTACGAGAATTCCTCCAACGGTAGGTGATCATCCCAGTTCCTACCATGGTAGATGGCACATGCTCTCAACATGTCTTCCAGAACTTGATTCACCCTCTCTGTCTGGCCATCTATCTGAGGGTGGTAGGCGGAGCTTCTAATCAGTTTAGTACCCAAAGCAGCATGCAACTGCTCCCAGAAGCGAGATACAAACAATGCACCTTGGTCTGAGACTATGGTCTTGGGTACACCATGCAGGCATAGAATCCTGGCAATATATAACTCCGCATATCTGTTGGCATGGAAATGTGTATGCACGGGAATGAAGTGAGCTGACTTGGTTAGTCGGTCAACGATCACCCAAACAGAATCATGTTTGTTGGATGTTAAGGGTAATCCCACAATGAAATCCATGCTCACATCTTCCCATTTCCATGCTGGGATTTTAAGGGGTTGCAATAGACCTGACTTCCTCATATGATCAGCCTTCACTCGTCTACACGTATCACACTCGGATACGTACTTCGCTACCTCCCGCTTCATCCGTGTCCACCAAAATTTCTTTTTCAAATCTTGGTACATCTTGTTGCTGCCCGGATAAATGGAGTACTTAGACAAGTGAGCTTCATCGAGGATTTTCTTCCTTAGCTCCATATCCCCGGGTACGACTATGCGGTCATTGAACCACAGCGTCCCCTCATCATCTTTCCGGAAATATTTGATCTCTCCATTGTCTATCCGTCTCCGGAGATGTGCCATGCCTTTATCATCTTTCTGAGCTGCAATGATGTCCTCCCTAATAGTAGGGATGAGGGCAAGGTTGTACAGCGATCCATAAGGAACCAAGTATAAACTCGGCTCTTCCTCCTCCACCGGTGTAATGGTGAGGTGATGGACATGTGATTTTCGACTCAGCGCGTCGGCAACCACATTCGCCTTGCCGGGGTGGTAATGGATCTCAATCTCATAATCTTTGATTAGCTCCAACCACCTCCTTTGCATCATGTTCAGCTCCTTCTGGGTGAAAATATATTTCAAGCTCTTGTGGTCGGTGTAGAGATCCACCAGATTCCCCAGGAGATAGTGCCTCCACATTTTTAGCGCCAAAACCACTGCAGCAAGCTCAAGATCATGAGTGGGATAATGCTGCTCATGGTTCCGAAGCTGGCGTGAGCCATAGGCGACCACACGTCCTTCCTGCATCAACACGCAGCCGAGCTCAATACCGGACGCGTCACAGTACACGTCGAAGGGCCTTGTTGTATCCGGCCGAGCTAAGACCGGGGCTGTTGTGAGATGCTTCACCAATGCTTGGAACGCTCCTTCACACGCCGTGTTCCAAACATACTTCGTCCCTTTCTTCAGCAATTCTGTCATCGGCTTATCGAGCTTGGAGAAGCTTGGAATGAATCTCCTATAGTATCCCGCTAACCCGAGGAAGCTTCT
Organism: Neostapfia colusana; assembly: GCA_030760725.1. Lineage (NCBI taxonomy): Eukaryota > Viridiplantae > Streptophyta > Magnoliopsida > Poales > Poaceae > Neostapfia > Neostapfia colusana. The sequence goes on along the minus strand of JASWHV010000008.1, from coordinate 45,743,496 downwards.
GACTTCATGAACTGAAGTGGGAGCTTTCCATTTCAGCACTTGCTCTATTTTGCTTGGGTCAACCGCAATGCCCTCTGCTGAGATGATATGTCCCAAGAATGGCACTCGGCTGATCCAAAACTAGCATTTACTGAACTTGGCGTAGAGCTTGTGGTCTCGCAATCGTTGAAGAACGATCCGCAAGTGTTCGGCATGTTCGGCTTCTGTCTTGGAGTAAACCAAGATATCATCGATAAACACTACCACGAACTTGTCCAGCTCTGGCATGAACACTGAGTTCATGAGATACATGAAATGGGCTGGAGTGTTTGTGAGACCGAAGGACATGACGAGATATTCATATAATCCGTATCTCGTCGAAAAGGCCGTCTTCAGAATATCCTCCGCCCGGATCATTATCTGGTGATATCCAGAGCGAAGGTCCATCTTTGAGAACACCCTTGCACCCACAAGTTGATCAAACAATATGTCGATGCGGGGCAGTGGGTACTTATTCTTGTTGGTGACGGCGTTGAGCGGCCAGTAGTCCACACACAGCCTCAGGGTTTCATACTTCTTTTTTACAAACAGCGCCGAGCATCCCCAAGGCGAGGAACTCGGCCTAATGAAACCCTTGCTCAACAGATCCTTGAGATGTTCCTTCAATTCAGCCAGCTCATGTGGAGCCATTTTGTATGGTCTCCGTGATATGGGCGTAGTCCCGGGTGCAAGTTCAATCTTGAACTCGACATCCCGCTCAGGTGGCATGCCCGGAAGATCATCCGGGAACACGTCGGGGTACTCCCGGACTACGGGGATGTCCTCTAACTTGAGGGCTTCAGTATTGTTGATCGCTGAAACCTCTCTGACTTGATGATCTAATAGGAGGGACTGTGGACGGTGTAATGGGGAGTTGAGGTGAACCGTCCATGATAGGGTTTCCAGGACAGCGCCATGGTATCTTAGCCATGACATTCCCAAGATTGCATCAACCTTTTGCCCCTCAAGAATAATCATAGTGGTGGGATATATCTTCCCACCTAAGCACAGTGGTGCTTTCGGAACCATCATCGTTGCTGAAATCTTTCCTCCCGGTGAGCAGATCATATAAGAACACTCGGTTGGAAAGGCTTCCAGCTGATGCTTAACCACATATGATGCACTTATAAAGTTGTGGGTTGCACCAGAATCGAACAATATTGTGATGGCTTGATGGTTGAGAGTGAACGTACCCGCCAGCATGTTCTCTCCCACTGGGGCGTCCTCATTGTCGAGGTTGCGGACGCCCCCAGTCCGCTGACCAACCTTCTTCACCGGAGGTCGGCCTCGAGCACCGCCCTGGAACTGGGCTTGCCCGCTGCTCTTCTGCCCCTGGGGACAGTCCTTCGCGAAGTGGCCCGCCTGGCCACACGTGAAGCAAGTGAAACGGGGCGGTCCCCCGCTGATTGGTGGACGGAAACCCGGGGCACGTTGTAGCGGTGGAAACGCCCGGGGTGCTGTCTGCTGCTACTGCTGCTGTCTTGGTCGTGGCATCGGCGGACGGAACGAAGGTGCCTGAAAAGGACGTCCCCCGAACCGTTGAGGTCGCGCCGGTGGATGCCACTGCTGCCCGGATGGTGTCCGATACACCATACGGTACTTCTGAGGAGCGCCACCCACACCGCTAGGTGGAGCGCTGCGCTTCCGTTGCTCAGCTGCCAACTTCCGCTGAGCATCCTCTTGCATGATCGCGGCATTGACTAGGTCATTGAAGGTGCCGCGATTCCACTGAAGGAGGTGTGTCTTCATCTCGCGGTGTAACCCCCGATAGAAGTGTCCCCGCTTCTTCTCTTCAGTGGAGATGTAATCTGACGCATATTGCGCCAGATGGTTGAAGGCACGGGAGTAGTCGTGTGCACTCCTCCCGCCCTGCTTCAGCTCCAATAATTCTTGGAACTTCCTCTTCATGATCCCGGGAGTGATATGATAGGCGCGGAACGCCTCCCGGAACTCTTCCCACTCCACGGCATGGCCAGCCAGACGTGAGGCGACATAATTCGCCCACCACGCACCAGCGGCACCGCAAAGTTGCTGCACTGCGAACAGGGTCTTCTGCCGCTCCGTACATTGGAGAAGCCCGAACTTGGACTCGATGGTCCGCAGCCAGTTGTCCGCCTCCAGTGGTTCTTCAGTTTCGGTGAACACTAGAGGGTGCGTACTCATGAAATCCGAGTACGACACTTCACGGGGCTCACGAGGCCCTCTATCTTGACCCCCCCCCCCCCCCCCCCCGCCTGGGACGTATTCTGCACGATTGTGCGGAGCAGGTCGGTCTGCTCCTCACGACCACCCACCAGTGCCGCTATCACATCCGCTAGAGTAAGCGGAGGCGGCGGTGGTGGCTGCTGCTGCGAGGTGCTGTCGTAGGCCGGTGGCTGGGAGTCATCACCTCCCTGTTGGCTAGAGCCACCAACCTCGTGCGTGGTCCTAGTACGAACCATCTGCAACCATACAACAATAACATCAGTCCCGCAACATATTGCATGCAGTCAAATAAAATTAGGCGTAAAAACATAATGACAATAAAACATGCGATACATCTCGTGTGTAGATAATGTAATAACTTTGCACAAGCTACACCATTACCATACCAAATACAAGCTAGTTACATCCAACTTGATGAACCTCCTCTTTGGAAGCTCACCATAACTAGGTTTGGTCACTACAAGACATTACTATCGCTTTGTCATCATGTATACTACCCTTTTATCTTCAATACGATACAAACATGGTCTCTAGTAAAAGAAACTTGAGTGAGACCTATACTCAAATCTTTCACTAGTTGAAGATAACCTCTCATGAGTATGTTCTACCCCATTGGGAGTACTCAAACCCCCTCTAGGGTACCACAATCTCCCACATGAGTTCAACTGTCATTTCTCTGCCGGAAAGACCAGTTTCTACGCATTCCAGATTTTGACCTAGTTCTGGGAAATTTCATGACTCAAGTTGAATACCAAAGTTAACGTTAACTTCAGTATCTTTCCAACGAGTACTTATTTGCCCTCAGGTAAGCTTTGGTTAAAAAGTCATGGTGATTCAAATTCAACAGAATTTTTGGAAGAATTTTAACAGCACCTCCCTTGGAAGTTGCTGTTTTCAATTCGAGTTTCCACCGAAATCTGTGCTGAAATTTCAGAAACTTTGAATTGCAAAGATGTAACACATCTTCTACCCTTTCTAAAGATGTATCATATGAAAATTTTAGATTTTTCTACTGGGAGTTATCATTGAAAAACAGAACAGTCCAGAGAATGTTTCACTCTGTCCTGGTTCTGGACAGTTTGCATTTCTCTGGGAATTAAACCATCTTAAGGTGTGTTTCAGCTCTGGAAGTCTACAACAAAGTTGTAGAGTACTCAAATACCTTCCCAGAACTATATGCCACACCTCCCTCGGCTAAAAGACCTGTGAGTTGTGCTCTGTTGAAGTTCAGCAACCTTGCTGCCCAAAACAGAGCACTCTGCTTTTCATCCCTTTGGCTATCCTGCTCCAATATCCCATTCTTATACCCAACCAGGGTCCTAAATGTTGAACCTATAGATTTTAATTCCTTGTTATCATTATTTTTCATGCATATGCCTACAATATCTCGGTACTACGTCCCTCACAAAAGAAAATCCTAACCGGATTCTACCGGCATATACGTCTCATGTGTGGCACTAAACGGTCTCTCGCACACGTTTTCTACACGGATACATACGTGGTTAGTACCTGCAGAAGACCACACAATAGTGATGCACTCAAAGGTTGTTCATTTCAGGCAGTTCCATATTTAAAAGTAAATACAAACGCCCGTATCATTGTCATACGGCCGTCCTTGAGTTAGGTCACGTCTCAAGTTATGTGATCGTGTTTCAACACCACACGACGGGGAACCCGAGTATGTCATGAACGGATCGTCACGGTTGGGAATGTTATCAACCCAACAGATACCACCTACTTCCCTGCAGGGCACGCCGATGGCAAACGCTGCGTATGTCCTTCTGGGCTATTTCCAGACGAACACACTCTCGCGTTACTGACCACGCGATGGGGTCTCCACTTAGTTGCCTAATGCACGCTAGGGATCAGCGTTTCATATGAACTCAGGAACACGAAGAGTCCAAGAGTTTCATATTGACGTCCCACACCAAGCTGTGAGATCAATCCCTGAACCACGTTCCTCGTCAGGGGAGCTAACCGAAATTGAACCGCTTTCGGTGGCGTTCCTTACCATGCTTACCAAGCGTAGGTGCGTCGTTGCATAATTAAAATTCAGAATTATAACACATAGGTTAGTCTTTTCCACTTTAAGTAACTAGGCTAATATAGTCCTTAGTTGGGCAAACTACCGATTCCTCACCGTAAACCTAAATTTTCCCATAATACAGTCCTTAAGTACTGTGCTATCCCCACTGCAGCTCTGATACCAGGCTGTGGCAGAACGGGATCCACTCATCCAGGATCGCAGAGGGTGGTGCCGCGCGATGCGACACCTGACAGCACACGTCATAAGAACACAATATATTACATGGGAAAACAAACTGAACTGTATAAAAAGGGAAAACTTCAGTTACAAACTAGTATTTATTTTACACAGCGGAAGTTTCTTTTATACAACTCAGGCCCGCCTATCTAGCAAAAGTCGGTTGCCCAGCCCTAGGGCAACCCACACTAGCTGCACTCCTCAGCTCAGCGCGGCGTGTATGGCTCCCACTCAGCCGTGGTCCCCGACGGAGGGTAACCCTCGCCGGTGGACTCGTACTCCGAGTCCGTGGGTGGCTCCTCACCTGAAAAACACTTAATCAGCAACCGTGAGCACGAAGGCTCAGCAAGGCTTAACCGACTCACCTAAACATGAAACTCTACATGAGGTTTACAATGACATAGGATAGTAATATTGCAGCAAATGGACACGCCTACAAGTTCATCCTTACTTCATCTTTTAGCAGCAAGTTAACAGTTCGGGAAGCTGAAATTTAGTAAGCAATGTTTGGTGGCACACATGTAGCAGTACGATGATATCATGACAGCAATATTGAAGCATAACATTCCATAAATTATCTACGTTACGACGCAGTGAACAAGCGGTACTCGTCACCGCGAGGGACGGCGAATCGACTCGATATACAGCTGCAGGAAAACCCAAAGAGCACGCCACGTACGCCCATCCGTGGAGCTGCACAGCACGCTCACTCGATGTCGTACGGGACAACCTTTCACCCAACAGCCCAAACGTCGAACCGGTCGCACCGAAACGAGCAGGAGGTTCCCCACCCGGAGCATCTCTCTATGCCTGTTGGCAGATTTCCACCTTGCTGCCCTCAGCCTATACCTATAAATCGGTGCGTTATGCCTCGACGCCCGGAGGTTTAGGCTACATCGGTTTATCGGGGCCCATATATCCGATATGCCTTCGGTACGTTCAATACTTGTTCAGCAGGGCCGCACACGGATCGGTCCTCAATCGACACGGGCAGGGCTGCGCACACAAGACTTCCTCTTGCTGCGCCCTAGCCCCTGCCTAGTCTCATTTTCATTACTAAAGTGATATCACATCACTCAACCGAACCCGTGTGTCACAAACCTATCTCTCGAGTAGATTCCAACTACTCGACTTGTACCGAAGTCCTATGACTCATTAAGCATAGCGTGTCTACTCGAGGTCCCAGACACTACCCTCACTCTTTTAGGTACCTTTGGTTATGCAAGTGGACTCCCATTCATCCTACACCTAATGCACATTCATACATCACCCTAGTTATGTGAACAAAGTAAAACTTGATAAAAGAGTTAATGCAAACCGGGGCTTGCCTTGTTGCTGCTTGTCAGGAGTTAGTTCTTCCTCTAGAAGCAGGAAGTCAAGAACCTCCGGAGCTTCCTCGCCTTCAGCGACTACACGTTATTGAAATACTACATGTTAATGAATATACATAAAAGTTTATTGTAATACTGCTGCTATTTGTTCTAATAACCAGTTTCTAACAACTGGAACTCTGTTCAGGAATTTAAAAGGAACTGGGGTTTAGTGGTTTGGGTTTGGACCTAAGCACATGGTTAAGTGCTAATTGGTTTTCCTCCTTTTCCATATTAATCCCTCAAGTGGTTAAACAGGACAGGGGTGATCCAGAGCTCCAATGGAGCTTAGAATTTTTGTGTGAGTTCCTTGTCACAAGAAAATCCTCTGGACCAAAATTTAGCACTTTTCAGTGAGTGGTTTGCTCAGAATAATTCTCATAGCAAATAAGCAAAAGAGAATAACTTCTGAGGTAACACCCCTGTTCATGCCCAACTTAGTGAACTAAAATTTCAATTATAGATCATAGAGTTTGAATGAATTTCCCTAGAATTTTCAGATCTAACGTTTGTCCAGAACTGAATTTCCAAGTTTTGGAAATTCTCTGAAAATGTTTCTGTATTCAAATGAACACAGCACCTTCAAATTTGAATTGCTCTGATCAAATCAACTCCAAATGGTATTAAACTTTTACAGGGGTTCACTAACATCCTAGAGAACATTCTGGCAAAATTTGGGGATTTTTGGATGAACCAAACTCCCTCTAAATTTCCTTTGCTGAAAAGGTTTAAAGAATTTTCCAGAATTAACTAATGGGTTTCGTACAAATTGGGTTTCAGATCTGGATTGTACTCTGTTAGAGGAATACAACAAAATTTGTTTCATAATTTTTGGACTCTCCTACCCCAAGTTGTAGCCCTCGCAAGTTTAAACTATAAACTGGAAATTTCAAATTGTTTAAATGTCTGCCAGTGGGTCCCACCCAGCAGGTCTTCCCCTTTCTCGCGCCAAACAGGGGCCTGCGGCGGCGCACTCCGGCGGAACCGCTTTCCCGGCCGTCTCCCGACCCCAAACTCGCCGCCCCGCCCTAACTTATGACGCTGAACTCAGCTCGGGGTTCGCCGGCGGCCGTAGCTCACCGGAACAGGGCTCCCGACGGTGACAGCGGCTGTTAGGGTTCCGGCGTGGTCGGGAATGCGTTACAATGCATCAAAACAATCGGCAAAGGGTCGGAGAGCACCGCGGAAGCTCGAGGGTGATGAAAATGTCCGCCAAACCCCTTGAAAAGGTCGGCAACCTAGAGCTCCACGGTGACCCGAGCTATTACTCTATGGCGGCCTGAAAAACAACCAGAACCCGGCCATTTCGGGGTCATATCCCTTGATTCTTAGTCGAGGAGGGCCGCTAGGGAGTGAGGAAGGTATGTGCAGGCTCACCCGAGCTGGGTTGGACGGTGCAGCTAGAATTCCGGGGTAGACCGACCCCTACCTGGTTGCACCAGTTCTCGGGATTCTTAGGAATTCTCCGCGCTCGGTCTATCAATGGCTAGACGGGTTGCAGCTACACGATCTGGAGACTAAGGCGCACCTTTATCGTGTAGAAGTCCGGCGGTGAAACTGGCCGTGGTGTGCGGTCCACGGGGAGCAATCCTCGGCTTTCCGCCGGGGCATCAGTCCTCAGCTGCGATCGTCGATTGGTGGCCGAATGAAGTGCTAACGCCGCAAGGTTGTGAGGTGGTTAGCTAGAGCACACACAGGCGCTCCCTTTTTGTGTTGGGAGCTCGGGAAAAGGCCGAGCAGACGTCGGTGTGCAGGGGAGAATCGGAGGAGCGGCGCCGGTGACCGAACAGAGCCGGGGCTGTGCTGTTTTGCAGAGAAGCATGCGTACGGCTCGGTGGCTTGGGGAGGGGGTCAACTAGAGGAGAGGGCGAGCTGTTTCCCGGCTGCCAGCGCGAGCGAAGGGAACCAGGAGGTGGCCGGCCGAGGCGATCGGGCGCCGGTGCCATCGTGCGCTGGCGCGCGGCTTCGACCGAAAATGAAAAGATCAGGGTAAACTTCTCTGTTAAGTCTGCTGACATGTGGGACCTCCCCTCATATCCTTTTTCAAATATTCTCAATTCTGTTGTGCTAAAATATCCTCAGCTACTCACAATTCAATGTGAGACTTAGTCACCAAGTCTTATTTTAAATTTCAATTCTCAAATTTGAACTGTGTTTGGCTAAATTTGCTGCATGTTTAAACTGAAATTCAAATTCAGTTTTGAATTCTTGCACATTTAGCTCTTGACAAGATGAACCCCAATGAGGATGAAAATTGGTGGGCTTACTCAGAAAAATGTGCTGAGTTTGAATATGAAGCTAACTCTTGAATTTGAGTGATGAAAGTTGCTGCAATTTGAATTTACATTCAAATTGGCCTCTTTTTCAAATACCTCCAAAAGTGCCTCAAAAAGTGTTGGATTTTTATGAAACTTGGACTGAACCTTCCCAAGACTTTTAAAGTTCTAGGGGTGAGCTCAACCTATCATGTTCATGTGTAAAATTACCACTTTGTGAAAATGTAGGCTTTCCCCTCTAATCACTCTTTTGATGGAGGTTACTTGCTCTTCAAACTTTTTCACAATCTATTCACAACAAAACTGTGGTGTTGTGAGGTGATAAAAGTTTTTGCAAGTCCCTTTTCTTGGGCTTTTACAGCGTTTCTGTCAACTACATGTAAGAGCTATGGAGGGCACTCCATACGCGCTTGTTCCAGTGGAGGGACAATCTATCCACGTATGGTGGGAGCGGTACTTTGAGGCAACTGATCCGAGTTGCCCAAGATACAACCCAGCAAAGGCGAACCTCAGCCTCCATTTGACGGCTGGGAAGAACGTGATCGACACCCAAGCAGTCCATACGGCTAGACTTGCCTTGGAGCTCAAGGAGAGCACCACCCACCGTGACCATTTCGAGAGTGCCCACAGCGCGCTCCATAATGTGCTTCTTACGATGATCAAGCGGCTGAATGAGCAGCACAATCAATTGCGTCGTCTGAAGAAGGCGAGAAATAAAAGTCGTGTCGACATCACGGCTTTGCAGCAGCAGGTCCAAACCTTGACCCATCAGAACAAGGTCCTTACTCAAGAGCGTGATGACGCTATTGAGAAGGGGCAGAACTGGGAGGAGGATTTTAACCAGGCCATTGACGAGGTGCATGCTTTGCAGGACATCGTACCTCTGGTAGTGGGCCTACTGATGGTAGGTGCAGTACCCATGGTTTTGGGTATCCCGGTGATGCCGGAACCTGAACCCGAAGAGGAGATCATGGAACCTGAGCCACCAGCAGAACTAGTGGAGGAGGAAGACCCGCAGGAGGTCGAATTCAACTCCGAGTAGTGAGTTTACCATTGTCAAGTAGGGCAACGAGGGTGGTGTGTAATAACTTTTGTAACAGCGACATGTCGTGTAAGCAATAGCGTGTGTATATGTGGTGACGACATGAGCACGACTTTTCAGAGCTCCGAGAATGATGAATATTGTATAATGTTTTTGCTTTATCAATATATGTGAATGTCTTGCAATTTTCTCCATGTGTCGCTGCAGTACCTACTGTTCTCTATGGAATTTTGAGTATGACATGTGCTGACCGTTGCTGTTTTGAATTTCAGAATGACTCGTACTCGTGCCAACCCTGAGATTGGGGGTTAAAGTCAGGGGGGGGAGGCCTCCAACAGCCTCCTGAGACTTCCTCGGGACAGCAGCAGCAGCAGCAACAACAGCTACCACCGCCGCCAACGGACAGGTTGGCAGATATTGTTGCGGCCATGGCAGGCTCGCACCAGCAGCACACCGAGTCGCTGCAAACTCTGATTGCAAATACGTTTCGACCAGATAGGCGTCAAAACCGGGAGGAGCGACAGCAAAGTTCCCACTTGGATTTCCTTGTGATGCATCCCCCGGTATTCTCAAGGGCGGATGAACCCATTGTTGCGGACAACTGGCTCTGCACGATGGAGATGAAATTCGGGCTGCTCCAAGTTAGTGAGCAGCGGAAAACACAGTCGCAGCCCAGCAACTTCAGGGGTCCGCGAGTGCTTGGTGGGCGAATTTCTGCACCTCACAACCCACCGAGCGAGTGCTGACCTTGGCGGAATTCCGGACGGCCTTTAGGGCCTATCATATACCACCGAGTCTGATGAAGAGAATGACGCAAGAATTCCTCCACCTACATCAAGGGAACCAGAACGCGCTGGAGTATGCCAGGGCGTTCAATGATCTCATGCTTTATGCTTCCTATCACGCCGATATGGATGAGAAGAGGCGGGACTACTTTTACCAGGGGCTAAATCCGCTTCTGAAGGACAAGTTGGTGATGTTCAATTGTGGCAGCCTCAAAGAAATGATTGATGCTTCGATTGTACAAGAGGACTCCGGCAAGGAGTTGGCGGCATCGGAGAAGAAGGCGCAGCATGCCGCAAAGCAGCGGAGAGGGAGGTGGTCCTCCCTAGAAATATCGGATGGTGTATCGCTCACCATCGGGTCAACGCTGGCAGCCACCACAACGACTGATGCAATTCCGCAATCGGCCGTATTCACCACCGGCGTTCCGACCGGCATTACCAGCACCTCCGCAGAAACAAAAGCAGCAGCGGGCAATGCTGCGTGTGATTTCACCTCAGCAGCGCATGCCGGGATTTCATCCCCCAAGCACTGGCCAGCCATCGACCACATGTTTCAAGTGCGGTCGCCAGGGGCACTTTTCCAATAACTGCCCCGAGAAGCAAGGCAGCGGAGTGGTACCACAGTTTCCGGGGAGAAATCAGCCCCGGAATCCCATGAATGCGCGGCATGCAAACCCTAAGCCCGGCACCGTCCACCAACTCGCCATAGAGGACGTGCCGGGAGAACCCATTCTTGTGGGTATGTTCCAGCTCCACAAGCATCCCGCCGTAGTTTTATTTGATTCGGGTGTCATGCATAATTTTATTAGCCAAGCTTATATTGCTAGGTACAGTTTGCAAATACTACCCACCAAAAGTCCTTACTTGATTTGTTCACCCGGTGGGAAAATTTCAGCAAGCATGATGGTTCCAAAAGCGCCATTATGCTTAGGGGGTAGAGTGTACCCAACGTATCTCATATCTTTAGAGGGACAAAAGGTCGATGTCATCTTAGGGATGTCGTGGTTAACCCGCCACAGCGCTGTTTTAGACACCGTCCTACGAGTCGTGCATTTGCGCCCAGAAATGCACGAGTCTCATTCCTTATTTCTAGACAGTCTAGAAATAAAACTTCTAGCTGTATACCAATCCACCACTATAAGATTGGAAGATATTCCAGTAGTCCGTGAGTTTCCCGACGTATTCCCGGATGATTTAACGAGTATGCCACCCGACCGAGAGGTGGAGTTCAAGATTGAACTTGCGCCGGGAACAATGCCAATATCCAGAAGGCCGTACAAGATGGCGCCAAAGGAATTGGCGGAGTTAAAAACGCAGTTGACGGACCTTCTAGTAAAGGGGTTTATTAGGCCGAGCTCCTCGCCATGGGGCTGTTCAGCATTATTTGTGAAGGAGAAAGGTGAAATGTTGCGGCTTTGCGTGGACTATCGTCCACTAAACGCCGTAATGATCAGGAACAAATGCCCATTGCCACGGATTGACATGTTGTTTGATCAGATGGTTTAAGCAAAGATCTTTTACAAAATGGATTTAAGATCAGGGTACCATCAGATTAAGATACGAGTTGAGGACATCCCGAAGACGGCTTTGTCAACGAGGTACAGACTTTATGAGTACCTTGTCATGTCCTTCGGCCTCACCAACGCTCCAGCTCATTTCATGTACTTGATGAACTCGGTATCCATGCCGGAGCTGGACAAGTTTGTCGTGGTCTTCATCGACAACATATTGGTATATTCAAAGTCGGAGGAAGAACACGCGAAGCACCTGCGTATATTCTTGCAACGGCTGCGAGATCACAAGCTATACAAAAAATTGAGCAAGTGCAAGTTCTGGATATCGCAAGTACCTTTCCTGGGGCATATTATCTCAGAGGAGGTCATCGCTCTAGACCCAAGCAAGATTGTACAAGTGCTGAATTGGAAGTCCCCTAGGTCTGTCCACGAGGTACGGAGTTTCCTCGGACTCGCGGGATATTATCGGAGTTTCATTCTAAACTTCTCGAAGATTGCCAAGCCTATGACCCAGCTGCTGAAGTAGGCTACCAAATATGTTTGGGGTCCAGCATGTGAAGCAGCATTCAAGGCTTTAGTGAAGCACCTAACATCAGCACCGGTTTTGGCGCAGCCAGACACAACAAAATCGTTCGATGTGTACTGCGAGCATCCGGCATTGGGCTCGGATGTGTGATGATGCAAGACCGAAGGGTGGTCGCATATGAATCACGGAAGCTCCAAAATCATGAGCAAAACTATCCAACTCATGACTTAGAACTTGCTGCCGTGGTACTCGCACTCAAGATGTGGAGGCACTACCTACTCGGTAACCTCGTACATTTATATACCGACCACAAGAGACTCAAGTACATATTAACTCAGAAGGAGTTGAACATGAGGCGAAGAAGATGGTTAGAGCTGATAAAAAATTATGAAATAGAAATCATTATCACCCCGGTAAAGCAAACATGATGGCGGATGCGCTGAGTCGCAAGTCACACGTACATAATCTGACCATCACCCCGTTGGAAGAGAGTGAACCACCTTTGTATGTTGTTCCCTATGGAGCTCTCTACAACCAAGCTCTTGTCCCCACCATCCGTGAAGAGATAACGGCAGCCCAGAAACATTTGTGGAGACGTGTAGACAGTGGGGAGCTGAACTTTTTTCCGGAAGGACGGACACGGTGTCCTGTGGTTCAAGAACAGGATAGCCGTACCCCGTAACCTGGAGTTACGGAAGAAAATCTTTGATGAGGATCACTTGCCAAAGTTTTCTATTCACCCCCGGCAGCAACAAGATGTATCAAGAACTCAGGCAAACTTTGGTGGACACGGATGAATCGGGAGATCATGAAATACGTGTCCGAGTGTGATTCATGCCGTAGGGTTAAGGCTGACCACATGAAAGAAGCGGTATTGTTACAACCGCTAGGCATTCCTGCCTGGAAGTGGGAGGATGTGAGTATGGATTTCATCATCGGTTTACCCACTACCTTTCAGGAACATGATTCAGTATGGGTGATAATCGACCAGCTCACATAACTTGCCCATTTTCCCAGTCAATACCAACTACAATGCCAAGTATGCTGAACTGTACATCTCACGGATTCTTTGCTTATTCATCGTACCCCGCACTATTATCTAGGATCGGGGCACTTTATTTGTGTCTCATTTTTTGTAGCAGTTATATGCTGCATTGGGTACGAAGCTGATCCATAGTGCAGCGTACCACCCGCAGACGGATGGGCAAACCGAGCGGGCAAATCAAATCCTAGAAGACATGTTACGAGCTTGTGCTATGAACCACAGTAAGAATTGGAATGATCACTTACCGATAGCCAAGTTCTCATACAATAATGGATACCAGGACAGCACCAAGATGGCGCCTTACGAGGCGCTATATGGAAGAAAATGCTGCACACCGCTGAATTGGTGTGAATCCGGCGAAAGGGTCACCTTCGGGATTGATCTTTTCAACAATGCGGAAGAAAAAGTTCGGCTGATTCAAGCGAACTTAAAAGCCGCCCAATCCCAACAATAGCAATATGCGGACCAGAGAAGGTGTCCTCTACAATTTGAAGTCAGGGATCACTTGTATCTACGTGTGTTTCCAATGAAGGGCATGAACAGATTCAGGGTAAGAGGGAAGTTGGCACCCCGATTTATCAGTCCATTCCAGGTTCTGGAAAGATGTGGATCCGTTGCATACCGGCTGGAATTACCAGCGACACTCTCCGGGGTGCACAACATCTTTCACATTTCTCAGCTGAGCAAGTGCCTCAAGTTTTCAACCCCCGTTCAGCTGGGAGATATGGAGGAACTGAAACAGGATCTCACGTATCGATAGGAGCCGGTTCAGATCATTGATGAGAAGGCCCGAACCACACGCAACCGTACGTTGTGGTTCTATAAAGTTTTATGAAGTAATCACTCCAAGGATGAAGCCACATGGGAGAGTGAAGGATTTCTTCGCACCGACCACCCGGACTTTTTAATGGCGCACCTCCGGTAATTGTTCCACCATCCTCTCTCATTTTTACATTATAATCAAGGGATGAGATTCTTTTAAGGGGGGAGCAATGTAAGGGCCCAAGTTTTTCACTTGCTAAAAGTGTTCATCACACCCACACCTCACCTCATTTGTGGTAATCACATGAACACATTTGAAGAGCAAGTAACCACCTTAAATAGATTTATTAGGAGATGAACTCGAAAAATGCAAAAGTGGTATTTCCCACATGCATCATATAGGGGCTGAGTACATATTAATTCCTAAACTTTGTTAGGAATGCTCATGCCAAATTTCACCCAATTACAAACATATTTGAGGTACTTTTGGATACAATCATTGAAAGTCTAGTTTGAACTTAAATTCAAATTCAAACTCCTTTCATACCATAAATTCAAAAGTGGGATTCATATTCATACTAAGCACATTTTTATGTGCTCACACAACAATTCTCACTCCATTTAGAATTAATCTTGACATGAGCTATTTTGAGAAAAGTCAAACTGAATTTGAATTTCAAACTTTACAATTGCCGTAAATTCAACCAAACCACTTCTGTAATTTTATTACTTCACAACCAAATCCCAATTTTGTGATTGATCAAATCCTAGAGGGCATCTCACAAATGTACAACATTGTAGCAATTGAATTTGTGAGGATAAAATTCAAATGTGAGACCCACTGTCAGTCACACAGGAGAACAACCGACTCACAGCCGAGCTGCTCGGTTCTCCGGGCTGAACTCGAGCGCGCCACAGTGCTGAACCCCGGTGCCAGCTTCTGCTAGGTGTTTTCTCGCGCCTAGACCGAAGTCCAGCTTCTTATCCCTGCACTCGAGACGGCAAAACCACTTTCGCTCGTCGCTGCTCCCCCTCGCGCAAGAACAGAGCCCTGCTCACTGTCACCTCGGTTGCTTGTTCAGGAGACCGCGTTAGCTCGCGGGTGAAACCTCTCTGAGCTGCAAATTGCTGACCTAGACTCTCCTCCAATCTAACCACGAGAACGAGCTGCAATCAGCCTAACTCGAGCAACCCCAAACGTTTTTGCGGCGACCCTAAAGCTGCCGCTGTTTGGTGCCCTCGTGGACAGCTTGACTCAAAGCTTGTCATGCCTGAGCAGAGGCACTCACAGACACGCCGGACCACCGTGCTGCTTCCATCTAAATCTCAGCCCAAGCCGTTGATTATCGCCGGAGTAATTCCAGTTTTACTGCCGGTCGATGCAAACCGAGTTCTCAGTAAGAGTTCGGTGAATTCTTGGTTAATCTTTATTTCTAGTGCCTAAGATTGCACACACTTGCTCTAGACTCGTCAGAGCACAAGCACGAAAAAAAATCATAGCTTAAGATGGTTTGTAGAGACACTATTTCACGGTTTTCCTACGGCGCACCGTCGGTACAACCTCGGGCGCACGGTGAGAGCAACCTTAGGGCCTCTCCCGAGCCCGTTAACGGCCATGTCTGTGAAATCTTAAAATTCTAGCAAGTGGAGCTGCAAATCACACTGAGAAAATGAAAGGGAGTTTAAACTTTTGAATATAAAGGTGCGAGCTTCAAGTCTAAATTAAACTGACAAAAAAAATTCAGAACACGGAGATCTAAATCCACAATTTGGTTCTCCACACATCCATGGGTAGCCCGGCAAACTTTGAGATCATTTGGAAGGGATTTCCTATTTGTTGGAATTAAAATGGGAGGCAATTTGAATTTGAATTTAAACTCCAGTTTCAAATTCTGACTTCCCTGAAGTCCAAATTTGAGTGCACCATTGTGTTCCTCATATTTATTTTGGTCTAGTCTCCAATTTTGATCAAATTTGGAGCTTATTTGGTAATTTAAATGGAATTTCGAAAGAAATGAAGAGGGGAGAAGTGGACCCCACATGTCATACACAGGAGGATTCAACCGACTCTGTTACCACCGAGCGCCCGCCACCTTCTGCTCGCCGCGCCCGGGCAATACTCCACCGCACCACCTCGTGCTAAGCCATGGAAACGTCGGGTTAAGTGATCAACACATCCTTGTCCACGTGAATCATTTCCCCTCGCCCTCCACAGTCCTCCCGCAGCTCCGAAGAAAAACTTTCGCCACTCGGTTGTCTCGACTCCCCAGCGCATGAGTGCTCCGAGCTTCCTCGTGGCTGATGATCTACACTAAAAATGACCGCCCTCAGGTGCTAAACACCACCGTGCAACCCTCTCATCTTCTCATGCATCGCAGAGGACAAATTTGATTGTTTATCGCTTCGGCGTTCATAGAACCGAGCTGCACAAACATCCGAAATTCGTAGTGATTAGTCCACCACAGCTTGTGCCGAGCTACAAACAGGTTCTAGACCTTCCCACGCTCTTCTAGGATCAAAAACCATTGAAATTTATTGAGTTTTGGCGCTGTTCTTATAAAATTTCGAGCCGCTGGCGGTTTTGGCCCTAGGTCACCGATAAGCTCATGTTTGCAGCCCCTTTTGAGCTGATTTGAGCGTATCACGATGGTTAGGATTCCACTACAGTGCTCTAGGAAGAAGAACCGAAGCTTTTGAGCCATCCTATAGCGAGTTCGACACCGCCGAAGTTGTGCCGCCGCCGCCGCTCGTCGCCAACGCATTTCCGGTGGCCGGTGGTCTCGGTCGACCCCATGGGTGAGTTCCCCGTGTCCCTAAAGTGAGAGACGGTGATTTTGGCCCTAATAGGCGGCCGGAAACGCGGTTCCGGTGGACCTCGCCGGATAGCGCTGCCACCCGAGTGCTGCTGCGCGCGAGGAAGAAGAAACCGGTAGAGTGAGGCCCGCACGCAGGAGTTTAAACATTTTCCTCATTTTCAGTTTTAGTTCAAATTCAAATGCTCATAACTTTTGATAGGAACCTCCAAAAATTGTCAAATAAATGTCATTGGATTCCTCTCAGTGAGTAACATCCAGGGATGCATCCCAATTTTTATGAAAATCCCTGGATTTGGCTCTATAATTAAATTAATGAAAATTTTAGGGAATTAATTACAGGAGTTCTATTTATTGGAAAATTCCCAATTTTGGGCAGGACATTCCACTAAATATTCGTGAACTCCAGTAAAAATTTCAGAGGCATTGGATCTCTTTTGGTAGGCCAAATGATGATTCAATCTTATATGTCTCTGAAAATTAGGAAGAATAACAGAATCAATTTTGTAGCTTTTAGCCCAAGCTTGTAAATTCCACATAGCTCTGTAGGAAGCTCCAAAAATGGTGAAACCAAATACTATGGACTCATAATACACCCAAGATTCTGAAAAACCAAAATTTGATCATGCCAAGACCCTAGAATAGGCATAGGAATTCAGAGAAGCCAAATAGCTAAGAAAATTCCTTAGGCCACATCTTACATCAACTTTGTCTGAAATTTTGCAAGCCATACCTCTGTATGATCTATGGACCACTGTAAAAATTTCAGAGCAAGTTGAGGTCATTTTATCAAGTTTTCTGTTGGTTCATCCTAATATCCTCCTTATGCACATTAGAGGGCTCTTTGATTTTTTCTTCCACCACATCCAATGGCCAACTAAATTTTTCCTCTAGCTATATACATAACAGAGCTCATCACTCGCTTACAATTTGGTCTAAACCATTCTTAAGTCATAAAACACTTTTGTTTTATAAATGTCTTTACTTGTAATATAAAACTGTGCATATTCATATCGTTAGGAAACACGACGAAGGAGGTCGACGAGGAACTTGACTCGGAGCAGCAAGTTGAGACATAAATCGTCACCAAGATACTTACTTTAAAGTAGAACTAAACCGGCAACCACATAAGGCAAGCCCCGGTTTGCATTTAACAACTTTTAGTTATATTTTACTTTGTATCACTGTCATTGGTCTAGTTTGTATTGTGCATTAGGTCAAGGGTGATTGATACTCTAAATGCATGACCCACAAATCCTTGGATTTAAAGGGTAGAACAGGTTACCTTCGCATATTTTTCTGCTAGGCTTAAGTTGTATAGGAATCGGTACAAGACGGGTAGTTGGAAGCTACTCGCGAGGCTAGGATTTTGGTTCAACGCGGTATGATTCTAGAGAATGAAATTCCTGGAATCAAAAATGAGACTGAGCATAGAGTAGGAGCAGCAGAGCGTTGGGCCTGCATTTTGGTAACTCTTTTTGTGTCGGTTAAGGACCGATGCGTATGCCGCCCTGTTGAGCATGTTTGAACAGTACCGGATGCATACTAGAATTATGGGGTCCAGGAAACCGATGTAACTCGGGTACTCTCATTTCGAAACTTATACCGCCGTCCTTTGGGGGTTGGTATCAAAGGTGTAAACCCACTAGCGGAGCAACTTCGACGTGTTCTGGGTGGTGGCCCTTCTGATGGGTCGGTAGAACTGGTTCGGCATTGGAGTGACAGGTGAAAGGTTGCTGCATACAACGTAAGAATGAGCTCTTGTTTGAGTCTTTCGAGGCGGGTGTATGTGTCATGTGTTCCGGGTGTGTCCTGATTCGAATCACCGTCCCTCCCGGTTATATGAGTACCACTTGTTCACTGAGTTGTAACGTTGTAATTACTTACAGATGAAGTGAGATGAATCATTGCTGTTGTGAAGTTCTTAAGTTCATTGTATTGCAAACTATGTATGCTATAGTTGTAGAGCTCACTAAGTATATCTTCCACTTTGGGCATAATCTCATCGGAGGAAAGCGTTTCTTGTTTGATTGTGGACTTCCAATGTGAGGGATGCCTAAGGCATATTAATCTGCTGCTACAAAACTGAAAGTAAGGATTAACATGTAGGCGTGTCTTTATTGCAACATCTGTTTCCTATATTATTAATCCATACATGTAGAGTTTTATGTTTAGGAGTGTCGGTTAAGTCTTTCTGAGCTTGGAGCTCACGGTTGCATTATTAGTGTTTTGCAGGTTATATAAAATTTGCTATGAAGATTGTTGTTCGGTGAGACATCAGAGACTCACCGGAAACCTTGCCGCTGCACTCACCATTGTTGAAGCTAGTAAGAAGCATCCACGGGCTGGGCGTCTTCTCTTTTGCATAGCAAGGACCAAGAGTACATGTGTATGTATATTCTGCTGCGTGTACCTTCGTGGTACATTATGTTGTAAATGACACTATATTGAGAAATAAAAGACTTTGTATGTTTGTCTTTCTTTTCGTGTATGCTGTTGGGTGCCGCATCGCACAACAGCACCCAATGTGTATCCTGGAGTGTGGATCCCGGAAGGGGTTCCCCACAGGCGTGGTATCAGGGCCGCATTGGGAATAGCACGCTTGAAACGAGCATATTTTCGAAGACTTAGAAGTATACGAGTGAGGAACATATAGTATGCCCACATAAGGACTATTAATAGCATAGTTACTTAAGGTGTCAAGCTAACAGTGTCTACGTGGAGGTAAGAATGGTAAGGAACGCCACCGAAAGCAGATCAATTTTGGTTAGCTCCCCTGACAAGGAAAGTGGTTCAGGGTATAGGTATCACAGCTTGGTGTGAGACGTCAATATGAAACTCTTGAACTCTTCATTTTTCTGAGTTCATATGAAATACTGGTCTCTGGCGTGCATTAGGCGAGAAAGTGGAAACCCCATCGTGTGGTCGGTAACGCGATAGTTTGTTCTTCTGGAAATAGCCTAGGAGGACATATGCAGCGCTTGCCATCGGCGTGCCCTGCAGGGCAGTAGGTGGTATCTGTTGGGTTGATAAAATTCCCAACCGTGGTGTCCCGTTCACGCTCTAATCGGGTTCCCATCATGTGGTGTGATAACGTGACCATGTACATTGAGACATGACTTGACTCAAGGATGGCCCGTATGGCAACAATATGGGGCGTATGTTTTTACTATGATATGGACCTGCCTGAAATGGAAAACCTCTTGTACGCTTCATTATTGATTGTTTTTCTGCAGGTACTTTAACCACGAGTAGAACATTGTGTGTAGAAGACGTGTGTGAGTGATCGTTTTAGTGCCACCCCCGGAGACGTATATGCCGGTGTAACGCCGGTTAGGATTTTTGATTTGGTGAGGAAACGTAGTACCGTGATATGTTTTCAACTTCATTAAAAAGGAAGTTTTTAAAGAAAAGGGTAAATTTGGAGTCTATGATTCCATTAGGGGTTAATGAACTCCTCTATTGAACTAAGAGTCAATTGGGAGTATAGAATCATTCACAAAGATTACAAACAATCTCCCCTGTTTTTGGCAGAACTTTTGCTGAACTGGAACAGGACATAACTTTTGACTGGTTGAACCAATGGAGGTGAGGGATACATTTATGCAAAGATTTTGAAGTCTTCAACTTTTCTGTAGAACTTCAGAACACAATCTCCATCCAAAGGGATGAAAAATCTCAGATGAGTATGCACTGTCCAGAAACAGGACAGACCAAAAATGCTCTCTGGAAATTTCTGTATTTTGACCATAACTCTCGGTACAAAAATTTCTGTTGGTCATGTAAGACACCGTTGGAAAGTTTGTGATTTGTTATACGACTTTGTAGTTCAAAGTTTCTATAGATTTGGGGTAGAACTTTATGAAATCTTGTGGAGAAAACAGCCACTTTCAGAGGAGATGCTGTCAAAATTGTTCCAGATTTCTGTCAAATTTGAAATATCATAACTCCTGTTCCAGAATTGATATGAAGGCAAATAAATACTCGTTGGAAAGATATTGAAGTTATCTAAAACTTTTATATTCAACTTGAGACATGAAATCGCAACTTTCATATTTCAATTCTGTAATTAAGGCCAAATGGTCATTCTGAACAGAGCATTGCTCATTGCTCATGTAACTTAGGACTTGTTGTGGACATGAAGGTTTTTATACTTCTCTAAGTTCCATGACATATTCAGTAGTTACCTTTCATCATTCCTTGTTGTTGGTTTAAGTGTTTGACGAACTTGAGCAATCATTTGTTATATTTCAGAATTGTCAAAAACCTTGTTCCATTTCATGCATGCTGCACTGTTGATGTGATACTTTTGCGGTTAATAATTTTGAGTTCAAGTGGAGTACAATTTTGGATATTAACCATAAATTGCTCGCTCTTGCAGTACGGATCATACTCATTATATGTATTAGGTTGGTGGTTCCAGCCAGGATGGAAATGATTCGTCGCAGCGACGATCACCGCCATCATCAACCGGACTGGCAGAGTGTAACACCCCAAAATTTTGATTCAAAACCCTAAATCATGTTAAGAGGGGGATTTAAAAATTTTTGGACGTGTTGCATGTTTTGCAAAAATTCAAATTCAAAATGGAATTCAAATTAAACTCAAAACAGAAAATAAATAGAAAAAGAAAAAAGAGAAAACAGAAAAAAACCGGCCAGTGGGCCGAAACCCACCAGCCGGCCCAACCTGCCCCCGCGCCAGCCCGCTGCCGCGCGCCCGCGCTCTCTCTCTCAGACAGGCAGGACCCACCTGTCATCCCTGACCCCTGATCGTCCGAAACTCGGACTGTTCACCCGCGCCCGCGCGATCGCAACCGACCGGATTTCCGGCCGAATTCTGGTTCCGGAGGACTCCCACTCGATCTAAACAAACCCACCGCCCTCCCCCGTCTACAAAAACCCCGGCCTCGTTCTGTTTTTCCCCCACGATCGCCGATTTTTACTCCGGTGAGAACCGAGACTTCTCCGGCGAATTCTGGCCGATCTAAGCTCGGAGATTCCGATCTAACTCGCTGGTCTTGATCCACCGCCTCCGGGGAACCTTGCAGGTGCAGAAAACTCGGTGACTTGCGGTGTAAACACAGCGCCGACGAGCCTCGCCGTGGTTTCACCTTGGACCTCGTCGCCGATCACCTTCCAGGACCTCCGAGCTCAAGAAAACCCCCGAGGTGAGATCCCCGACCTCCCCTCCACCGATCTATGCCATAAAATCAAAGTTCTAGGAAGAATTCTCGGAGATCCGAAAATCTCCGGCGAGATCGCCGCTTCCCGCCGCCGTACGCCGCCTGCAGCGCCGCTCGCGCTCGATCAGAGCGACGTGGCCGCTTGTGCGCCGTTTATTTTAAATCGCACGGTAGGGTTTAAACCCCCGCGTACCGGTTCGATGTTATAATCTCGGCCGTCGGTTTAAAATCGGACGGTCCACGTCAGCCCCGCGTTATTAAGACTGGAAATCTTACGTGCTACCCCCTGGGGTTCTCGGGAAATAAGGGCTAGCCCCGGAAACTTCTGATCTAGCCCCTGGAACTCCAGAAAATCATGTAAATTCATTTAAAAATCAGTTTTAACCCCTGGACTTAATAAAAATTAGGAAAAACACCTCTGATAAGTGTAGATAGACCCCTGGGAATTCTGAAAATAATATTATAGACCCTGTAGTGGGGTAAGTTTAACTTTTTAACCCTGTTTAGTATTTAATTTGGGAAATTGAATATGTGGCTAGTGTTTAAAAATTAAAAAGTGGGACAAACATATTGTCATAATTAAATTAAAAACTTTCTCAGTAATTAGAATACTTTGAAGCGAGATAAAAATATATTTTGGGCTGAAATGAATCTGTTTAATTTATTATTCACCTTTAGGGACACATTTTTAAGTAATGAATAGTTTTAGATATAGGGAAAATAATTGTGAAATAGTTTACATCAGAGGCAAAGGTCAAAATATGTTATTAAATTATTTAGGATCAGAACCTATTCTGTTTAGATGATGTGTCTTACTATTTTCATAATAAAGTACACATTTATGCATAAGAAAATAAATCTGAAAATATAGCAACTAGTAAATGATAAATGGAGTTACTAAAATCCAAAGAGTTCAGTTTAGGGTTGGTAGAAATTATGAAGACACATATGGAGAAGGAAAATACCTTTCATGCTTATTTGGTAGTAAAAAGGTGTAGTAGTTGAATATAAGGAATTTATTTAAATTGGAAACTCATGTATATAGTATGTAAGTATAAATGTGAACACAAAAGTAGCAATCATATACACATGATTAAAAGTGCATGCAAGCCACAAATCAACACACATAAAGTAACCACAACACATATAATGGTGAAGGACTTTCATAAATGTGAATGTGTGGTTTGTATGAAGTAGAAGTGTGAACTATGACTTATGATTGTTGTTTTTCTTTTGCTATGTGTGATGGTATGATGTAGAACCTGCTCAAGAGCAAGTTATTCCTTTCCAAGACCAGGACTACCCATTTCAAGAGCAGCAAGAAGGAGGCAAGTGTCCTTGACCACTTTGATCCTATGCTAGGATGTGTAGGTAGAATTATTTGCATTGTCAAATGAAATATGAAACCCATGTTAGGAAGTTTCCCTAGAAATTGCATTACCTTGTTTCCTTGTAGCTTGGGTTGGGATTTATTTTATCATGTCATTTATTATTATGCATATGCTTAGCCATGCTTAGAATGGGATATTTGGGATATGAGATCATCATTTATTTTACCATACTCTTGAATGAGATATTGTGAGTTATGAAGAGGTAGGGATCAAGGCAAGTTGGATGTTTTGGTTGTGTGCTGGGTGCACGAGACTCGGGTTTGTGTTTAGTACTTGCCTGGATCCTAAGGACCGGCTCATGGAGCATGTAACCTGGCTTTACAGTGCCAACCACATGCTGAGATGGGGCAGCTTGGCCAATTAATTAGGTGTATCCCCGGCGTAGTATGGGTGTGTTGGATGGTGCGGGGAATAGGTGTCAGCTGGACTACCATATGAACCGCAAGGCTCAAGAGGGGGCCACTGCAGCGGGGTTGGAGCCTCTTGTATGCTGTTAGGGGTGAAACCTCAGTGGGCCCACGCTCGTCGGGAATCCCTTTGTAAAGGCTTCGTAGTGATCTCCTGGCTACACACCTGGGAAGTGTGAATGTGGTTCGTAGCCATTGGCATAATGGAGGTTCTTTTAGTCCACCCGGCAAAGGGGATTAAATCACTACATGTGGGTACAGTGGTACAAACTCTGCAGAGTCAAAACTATCATGACAGCCATGCTCACGGTCAAGAGCGGCTTGGACTTATTCATGATTAGAGGATTGATGGTTTTGGAAGTTGTCGATGTTAAGCGGGGAGCTTAACATTGGAAATGATGTTATGGTTATTGGTTATGATGATGGGTTGGGAGATTGGGACCATTTCACCTGTGTAGTAATGTAGGTGCTTAATAAGCTAAGGTGATAAGTATTAATTGCGTAGTGATTTAACCATGAGTTCAACCTCTCCTTTATCTAGCCATGCATGATGTAATTTTCCCACACTTGCTGAGTACCATTGGTACTCAACCTTGCATATTTTGTTGGTTTATATTGCTGCTCAGGTCAAGATAATGAGGTGGTGTATAATGACCAAGACCTTGGACCCGAAGAAGGTTTCTAGGTTCATGGAGACCCCCGGGCAACGCCTGTGATGGATCCCTTAAGAATAATATTCCGCTGCTAGTTTATTTACTTGTGATGAACGTATTATTGTCCATTGAGACATTTGCGATGTAAGACTTATTTATATTAGACACCTGGCTTGTAATAAATGATGCTTCACTATTTGTCATCACATGTATGAGAAAATGATCCTAGCATACATGTGATATTCACTTGGTTGTTTCTTCGGAAAAACCGGGTGTGACAGAAGTGGTATCAGAGCCAAGGTTGCCCGTAGGAACGTGGACCTAGGTAGAAATGCACGTATTTAAGGGCCCTATTTTCTTAAAAACTATTTTACAAGGTGTGTGTTGAAAAGTGTTATTTAATGAAGTCATTTTCTTCATCTTACCCCAACTTTCATTCAAAATAGAATTTTCGTTTAAAAGTTTATCTAACCTAAGTTTAAATGCTTTTTGTTTTAGATGGTTCGCATGATTCGCACCGCTCGCAAGTCCACAGGAGGGAGAGTTCTCGTAGTTGCCCTTGCCCAAAGAGAGGAGAGCCGTCCAGTGACGTACCTTTCCTACGGATTGGCAGTAGGAGGCTTGTTGCGCCGTCTTCGACGTATGCTCGAAGCCGCCGGCAATACGGGCAAGCTAATCATCCACTATAACTCCACCAGGACCATCCGTAAGAAGAGGGAAGAATGGAGCTCAGAGATGAGGATTATACACGAAAATCAGCTGCTTAAGATTCATCACTCTCCAGCTTGTCGAGCGACACAGGTCGATGCGGAGAAAGATGTCACCTGGGAGGCCATCACCTGCCAAAGTCACATCTATCGTCGCCACTTGGACAAAACTAAGTACATGTATGTCCTCCAACGTGAGAGTGGTACCACGGAGTACAAGTACCCACCAGTGCAGCAAGGGACTTCCCATGAGCACATGGACTTGTGCTTGGTGGATGCTGCTGTGCTCAGCACTCGACTGTAGGAGTGTCAACAAGAGCTTCAGGATGTCCGGGACACCCTGAAGGAAACGGAGGCGTTGCTGCGAGCCTGCTTAAAGGCGAGAGGAAGAGGAGATGGGAATGAACTGTGTGTCACCGCGAATGATACATGGACTCCTGACTCCCCAGATCGTCGGGCGATAAGGCGTCGTCGCACTTCTCCACCAGCAGCCTCCCCACCCAAAGCAGAGTCAGAAGGCAGCCGAAATGATGAGGAAGATCCCGAGGAGCCAGCTCAAGAAAACGAATATTGTAGAGTCCTTCCATTAGTTAGCAAGATGTCGAATAGTCGAATCGTTATGTTAAGTTGATGGTGTGTTAATGCTTGGTGTGTGACGAGAGTTGTGGAAGCCATGAGCAATTGTCCACAGCCTCGTCTTTAGATTGTTTTGCTTTGGTGTGAACCCACATGAAATAATATTGCCTTTATTTTTGTGTGAAAAGTGAACCCTTAGAGAAGAATAATGAAGCCTCAACACTTCAAAGTACAAACAGATGAAAGTAGTAAGATGATACTAAATGCTTTCAAATTAACATTGGTTGATTCCGCTAGATGGCCGGAAGAGGAAAAGGACCTGCTGCCAACCCCGCCAACAACAACGATGAGGCATGCAACCCTCATCTTTCTGGAGGCCATTACAGGGCTGGTCGCCGTGAAGAAGTTGATCCTCTCCACCAAATGCTGGAGAATCAAAATCAGCTCATCCAGAACTTGACTCAAGTGGTGGCCAACTTGCATCAAGTACCACCTCCACAAGCTGCACCACGCCAACCAAGGTTGAGTGAGTTTCTAGGAACTCAACCTCCAAAGTTTGCAAGTGCTGCTGAACCTCTGGAGGCAGATGATTGGCTGAAGACCATTGAAAGTAAGATGAGGATCATACAGTGGCAAGGGTATGAGAGGGTGCTGTTTGCCTCTCATCAATTGCATGGACCTGCTGCTGATTGGTGGACCGCCTATGTGGCCGCCCATCATGACCCTGAGAACATCACATGGGAAGAGTTCAAGCGTAGCTTCCGCAACCATTACATCCCAAGAGGTGAACTCAAAAACAAGAGGAAGGAGTTTTTGGGACTGCAGCAGGGAAACATGACAGTGAGGGAATACCTCACTAAATTTACTCAACTATCCCGCTATGCCCCACGGGACATAGAGACTGATGAGCAGAAATAAGATTGTTTCGTGGAAGGACTTATCGCAGAGATGCAGTGTGCAATGTCCTCGAATGAGTATGAAATCTTCCAAAAGATGGTGGACAGAGCATTTGTGGTAGAAAGGAAGCTAAAGGCCTTGGAAAATGAGAATAAGAGGAAGGTCGGTTGGTCACATCAAGCCTCGGGAAGCAACACCCGCCCCCGTATGATGCAGCAACCTACGGGGCCGACGAGCCGTGCTGCGGTACCCTACTCAGCACCAAGAGGGTACAACCCAAACTACAGGCCTCCGGCAGCACCAGCACAGCCGCAACGTCAGTTTGTACAGCAGCCTCGCCCCGCATATCCACCTCGACCAGCAGTGCAAGGACCTCCGAACCAACCCCAAGACAACAAAGGCCAAGCACCTAAGGTTGGGGTGCAATGTTTTAGCTGTGGTGAAGTGGGGCACTATGCCCATAAGTGCCCAAAGAAGAAGCCCACGCAGCCACAACAGCAGAATGTAATGAGAGGACGGGTGAACCACGTCACTATGGAGGAAGCACAAGATGCACCCGACGTGGTAGTTGGTAAGTTTCCTGCCAATTAACACCTTGCAACCCTGCTGTTTGATTCGGGTGCCACCCACACGTTTATTGCTCAAGGGTTTGTTAAGAAGTATGACCTAGCAACAACACAAATGAACCATATGCTAGCCGTAAACTCTCCCGGTGGAGAAATAAGGACAAGACAAGTGTGTCCCAAGGTGAATCTAGACATTAATGGGGTAGTGTTTACTGCTAACCTCATAGTGATAGATTCCCAAGGGATCAATATTATTTTGGGCATGGATTGGTTGACCAAACATAAGGGAATCATTCATTGTTCGACCAGAACGGTGGAACTAACTCACCCTAGTGGCACAAGAGTAAAGTTCATAACAATACACGAGCCTAGGAGGGACATCAAATTAAATCAAGTTGAGGTGAGAGTGGAGGAGATCAGGATTATCCGGGAATATCCAGATGTTTTTCCGGAAGAATTGCCAGGTATGCCTCCCGATCGTGAAGTGGAATTTGCAATTGAGCTAGTGCCTGGAACAGCCCCGATATACAAGAGACCTTATCGGATGGACTCCAAGCAGCTAGAAGAACTCAAGGATCATTTGAGAGAATTGATGGAGAAGGGGTATATTCGTCCTAGTTCCTCACCATGGGGAGCCCCGGTGATATTTGTGCCCAAGAAGGACGGAACCCAAAGGTTATGCGTTGATTACCGTGCTTTGAATGAGGTAACCATCAAGAACAAGTACCCATTGCCTCGTATTGAAGACTTGTTTGATCAGTTGAGGGGAGCTTGTGTGTTCTCGAAAATTGATCTCAGGTCGGGATACCACCAACTCAAGATAAGGCAATCTGATATTCCCAAGACAGCTTTCGTATCACGGTACGGACTGTATGAATACACTGTCATGCCTTTCGGGCTAACTAATGCCCCGGCATACTTCATGTATCTCATGAACAAGGTATTCATGGAATATCTGGACAAATTTGTGGTGGTTTTCATAGATGACATTCTCGTCTTCTCCAAAGATGAAGAAGAACATGAGAAACATCTAAGGCTGGTGTTGCAAAGGCTGAGAGAACACCAACTATATGCCAAGTTGAGCAAGTGTGAGTTTTGGCTGAAGAGAGTTCCCTTCTTAGGACATATAATCTCGGAGGGAGGAATCTCCGTGGATCCTGCCAAAATCGAGGATATACAGAAGTGGAAGACACCTGAAAATGTCGGGGAAGTTCGAAGCTTCTTGGGATTGGCTGGATACTATCGACGGTTTATTGAGGGATTCTCTAAGATCTCAAGACCCCTCACCAAACTGTTGGAGAAGGGAATCACATTCACATGGACGCCACAGTGCGAGACGAGTTTTCAGGAGCTGAAGAAAAGATTGACAACAGCCCCAGTGTTGGTTATGCGAGATATGCAGAAGAATTTCACGGTGTACTGCGATGCCTCTGGAAACGGGTTGGGATGTGTTCTGATGCAAGAAGGGCATTCGTGGCTTATGCATCCCGGCAGCTTCGGAAGCACGAGAAGAACTATCCTACACATGACCTAGAACTAGCCGCAGTGGTACACGCGTTGAAAATTTGGCGGCACTATTTGATGGGGAAGAGGACCGAGATATATACGGATCATAAGAGTTTGAAGTACATATTCACACAGCCAGACCTCAACCTCAGACAAAGAAGATGACTAGAGTTAATCAATGAATTTGATGTGGGCATCAACTATCATCCCGGGAAAGCAAACGTCGTGGCCGATGCTTTGAGTCGGAAAGTGCAAGTCAATAAGTTGAGCTTGAAGGACATGACTGCAGAATTGAAGGACGAGGTTATAAGGCTCAATCTATGTCTAGTAAATAGTGGTGAAGCCATCGCCATGGAAGTGGACTCCACACTTGAGCGAGACATACGCGAGGGCCAGAAGAATGATGAGAAGATACAAGAGATCAGACAACTCATCAAGGAAAATAAAGCTCCAGGTTTCAGAGAGGATGAACAAGGTACAGTGTGGCACGGGAAAAGAATCTGTGTGCCAGAAGTAAAGGAGATCCGTGAATTGATTTTGAAGGAGGCTCATGATTCCGACTATTCCATCCATCCTGGGAGTACGAAGATGTACCACGACCTCAAGAGCAGGTATTGGTGGTACGGTATGAAGCGAGATGTCGCGGAACATGTTGCCCTATGTGACACATGTCAGTTGGTGAAAGCAGAACATCAACGACCCCCGGGATTATTGCAACCACTCAAAGTGCCTGAATGGAGATGGGAAGAAATCAGCATGGATTTCATTGTGGGATTGCCTAGGACCCAATCAGGATATGATTCGATATGGGTCATCATTGATAGGCTAACCAAGGTAGCTCATTTCATCCCCGTGAAAGAAAGCTACAGCGGATCCAAATTGGCAGAGCTGTACATGTCAAGGATCGTGTGTTACCATGGAGTGCCAAAGAAGATTGTGTCGGATCGAGGGACACAGTTCACCTCAAGGTTCTGGCAGAAGTTGCACGAAACCATGGGAACCCATCTGAACTTTAGTTCTGCCTATCATCCCCAAACTGACGGGCAGACGGAGAGAACCAATCAGATCCTTGAAGATATGCTGAGGGCATGTGCACTCAAAAACAATAGGAGTTGGGACAAGAACTTACCGTATGCGGAGTTTTCCTATAACAACAGCTATCAAGCTAGTATGAAGATGTCGCCGTTTGAAGCTTTGTACGGGAAGAAGTGCAGAACTCCCCTATTTTGGAACCAAACAGGGGAAAGTAAGGTG
Source organism: Neostapfia colusana (assembly GCA_030760725.1). NCBI lineage: Eukaryota > Viridiplantae > Streptophyta > Magnoliopsida > Poales > Poaceae > Neostapfia > Neostapfia colusana. The sequence continues at coordinate 45,713,735 of JASWHV010000008.1, read as the reverse complement.
TTTGGTCCAGAAGTACTACAAGAAGCCGAGGCGAAGGTGAGGGAAATTCGCAATAACTTGAGGATAGCACAGACACGCCAAAAGAGTTATGCTGATGTACGAAGAAGAGAGCTCGTTTTCAACGTGGGAGACTATGTCTATCTCAAGGTGTCCCCTATCAGAGGACTTCGTCGGTTCAAGGTGAAAGGGAAGTTGGCACCTCGATACATCGGACCCTTTCAAGTTTTGGAGAGGAAAGGCAAAGTGGCGTATCAACTAGAGTTACCAGCTGGTCTATCGGATGTGCACGATGTGTTCCATGTGTCACAACTCAAGAAATGCCTGAGGACGCCTGAAGAGGTGTTACCCATGAATGAAGTGGACGTAGCTGAGGATTTGTCTTATGCCGAGCAACCATACAAGATTTTGGAGACAATGGAACGCCTCACCAGAAATAAAAGAATCCGGATGTGCAAGGTGCAGTGGAAGCATCACTCAGAAGAGGAAGCCACCTGGGAGCGGGAAGATGATCTCAAGGCACAATTTCCGGAATTGTTTTCTTAGAACCACCAATCTCGAGGTCGAGATTTCTTTTAAGGGGGGTAGAGCTGTAACACCCCAAAATTTTGATTCAAAATCCTAAATCATGTTAAGAGGGGGATTTAAAAATTTTTGGACGTGTTGCATGTTTTGCAAAAATTCAAATTCAAACTGGAATTCAAATTAAACTCAAATCAGAAAAGAAATAGAAAAAGAAAAAAGAGAAAACAGAAAAAAACCGGCCAGTGGGCCGAAACCCACCAGCCGGCCCAACCTGCCCCCGCGCCAGCCCGCAGCCGCGCGCCCGCGCTCTCTCTCTCAGACAGGCAGGACCCACCTGTCATCCCTAACCCCCGATCGTCCGAAACTCGGACTGTTCACCCGCGCGCGCGCGATCGCAACCGACCAGATTTCCGGCCGAATTCTGGTTCCGGAGGACTCCCACTCAATCTAAATAAACCCACCGCCCTCCCCCGTCTATAAAAACCCCGGCCTCGTTCTATTTTTCCCCCACGATCACTGATTTTTACTCCGGTGAGAACCGAGACTTCTCCGGCGAATTCTGACCGATCTAAGCTCGGAAATTCCGATCTAACTCGCTGGTCTTGATCCACCGCCGCCGGGGAACCTTGCAGGTGCAGAAAACTCGGTGACTTGCGGTGTAAACACAGCGCCGACGAGCCTCGCCGTGGTTTCACCTCGGACCTCGTCGCCGATCACCTTCCAGGACCTCCGAGCTCAAGAAAACCCCCGAGGTGAGATCCCCGACCTCCCCTCCACCGATCTATGCCATAAAATCACAGTTCTAGGAAGAATTCTCGGAGATCCGAAAATCTCCGGCGAGATCGCCGCTTCCCGCCGCCGTACGCCGCCGGCAGCGCCGCCCGCGCTCGATCAGAGCGACGTGGCCGCTTGTGCGCCGTTTATTTTAAATCGCACGGTAGGGTTTAAACCCCCGCGTACCGGTTCGATGTTATAATCTCGGCCGTCGGTTTAAAATGGGACGGTCCACGTCAGCCCCGCGTTATTAAGACTGGAAATCTTACGTGCTACCCCCTGGGGTTCTCGGGAAATAAGGGCTAGCCCCAGAAACTTCTGATCTAGCCCCTGGAACTCCAGAAAATCATGTAAATTCATTTAAAAATAAGTTTTAACCCCTGGACTTAATAAAAATTAGGAAAAACACCTCTGATAAGTGTAGATAGACACCTGGGAATTCTGAAAATAATATTATAGACCCTGTAGTGGGGTAAGTTTAACTTTTTAACCCTGTTTAGTATTTAATTTGGGAAATTGAATATGTGGCTAGTGTTTAAAAATTAAAAAGTGGGACAAACATATTGTCATAATTAAATTAAAAACTTTCTCAGTAATTAGAAAACTTTGAAGCGAGATAAAAATATATTTTGGGCTGAAATGAATCTGTTTAATTTATTATTCACCTTTAGGGACACATTTTTAAGTAATGAATAGTTTTAGAAAATAGGGAAAATAATTGTGAAATAGTTTACATCAGAGGCAAAGGTCAAAATATGTTATTAAATTATTTAGGATCAGAACCTATTCTGTTTAGATGATGTGTCTTACTATTTTCAGAATAAAGTACACATTTATGCATAAGAAAATAAATCTGAAAATATAGCAACTAGTAAATGATAAATGGAGTTACTAAAATCCAAAGAGTTCAGTTTAGGGTTGGTAGAAATTATGAAGACACATATGGAGAAGGAAAATACCTTTCATGCTTATTTGGTAGTAAAAAGGTGTAGTAGTTGAATATAAGGAATTTATTTAAATTGGAAACTCATATATATAGTATGTAAGTATAAATGTGAACACAAAAGTAGCAATCATATACACATGATTAAAAGTGCATGCAAGCCACAAATCAACACACATAAAGTAACCACAACACATATAATGGTGAAGGACTTTCATAAATGTGAATGTGTGGTTTGTATGAAGTAGAAGTGTGAACTATGACTTATGATTGTTGTTTTTCTTTTGCTATGTGTGATGGTATGATGTAGAACCTGCTCAAGAGCAAGTTATTCCTTTCCAAGACCAGGACTACCCATTTCAAGAGCAGCAAGAAGGAGGCAAGTGTCCTTGACCACTTTGATCCTATGCTAGGATGTGTAGGTAGAATTATTTGCATTGTCAAATGAAATATGAAACCCATGTTAGGAAGTTTCCCTAGAAATTGCATTACCTTGTTTCCTTGTAGCTTGGGTTGGGATTTATTTTATCATGTCATTTATTATTATGCATATGCTTAGCCATGCTTAGAATGGGATATTTGGGATATGAGATCATCATTTATTTTACCATACTCTTGAATGAGATATTGTGAGTTATGTAGAGGTAGGGATCAAGGCAAGTTGGATGTTTTGGTTGTGTGCTGGGTGCACGAGACTCGGGTTTGTGTTTAGTACTTGCCTGGATCCTAAGGACCGGTTCATGGAGCATGTAACCTGGCTTTACAGTGCCAACCACATGCTGAGATGGGGCAGCTTGGCCAATTAATTAGGTGTATCCCCGGCGTAGTATGGGTGTGTTGGATGGTGCGGGGAATAGGTGTCAGCTGGACTACCATATGAACCGCAAGGCTCAAGAGGGGGCCACTGCAGCGGGGTTGGAGCCTCTTGTATGCTGTTAGGGGTGAAACCTCAGTGGGCCCATGCTCGTCGGGAATCCCTTTGTAAAGGCTTCGTAGTGATCTCCTGGCTACACACCTGGGAAGTGTGAATGTGGTTCGTAGCCACTGGCATAATGGAGGTTCTTTTAGTCCACCCGGCAACGGGGGATGAAATTACTACATGTGGGTACAGTGGTACAAACTCTGCAGAGTCAAAACTGTCATGACAGCCGTGCTCACGGTCAAGAGCGGCTTGGACTTATTCATGATTAGAGGATTGATGGTTTTGGAAGTTGTGGATGTTAAGCGGGGAGCTTAACATTGGAAATGATGTTATGGTTATTGGTTATGATGATGGGTTGGGAGATTGGGACCATTTCACCTGTGTAGTAATGTACGTGCTTAATAAGCTAAGGTGATAGGTATTAATTGCGTAGTGCTTTAACCATGAGTTCAACCTCTCCTTGATCTAGCCATGCATGATGTAATTTTCCCACACTTGCTGAGTACCATTGGTACTCAACCTTGCATATTTTGTTGGTTTATATTGCTGCTCAGGTCAAGATAATGAGGTGGTGTATAATGACCAAGACCTTGGACCCGAAGAAGGTTTCTAGGTTCATGGAGACCCCCGGGCAACGCCTGTGATGGAGCACTCAAGAATAATATTCCGCTGCTAGTTTATTTACTTGTGATGAACATATTATTGTCTATTGAGACATTTGCGATGTAAGACTTATTTATATTCGACACCTGGCTTGTAATAAATGATGCTTCACTATTTGTCATCACATGTATGAGAAAATGATCATGGCATACATGTGATATTCACTTGGTTGTTTCTTCGGAAAAACCGGGTGTGACACAGAGGTCTTGAGAAAAACGGCCGAGTCTCTTGACATGTTGGTGCAGCAAGGCATCCAACAGGAGACCTTACATTGTAATCCCACACTGAACACTTATTTGGATTTTCTAGCAAGACAACCACCGGTAATCTCGGAAGCTAAAGAAGCCTTGGAGGCAGATCATTGTCTCCGGGTTATTGAATCTAAATTGGACATGCTCCAGTGTGATGAATATGAGAAGGCTTTATTTGCCGCTCAGCAACATCATGGATCCACTGGGGCTTGGTGGTCTGGATATCTTGCTAAGACCGCTGAAGGCCATCGTGTGACATGGACGGAGTTTCGTGATGCTTTCCGTGCACGTCATATCTGTGAGGGCATCATCCAAACAAGAGTTGAAGAGTTCTATGAACTCAATCAGGAAGGGATGAGTGTTATGGAGGACTTTACGGAATTTAACCGTTTAGTACAATATGCATCCGCTTATGTGGATAAGGAGACGGTTAAGTGTCATTACTTCTTCTGAGGCCTCAATGTGGAGCTTCGGGCGAAAGTGACACTATTCAATAAAGGGAATTATAGCGAGTTAGTCAATGCCGATATGATTCAAGAAATAGCTGAACTCCAGATAAGGAAAGTAAGAGGAAGAGAAGCTTATCACCTGCAAGTACGGGTGATTATCCTCAAGAACAACCAGTGATATATTGCTTACCATCCAGGGTGGAAATTCAGTCCTTTGACGGACCACCGCAGATTCGATTCCATCCATACTCAACAATGGATGTTCAGCCACTGCTGCAGCAGCAGCAAATAAGTATTTGTGCACCCCCACCTCAGCAAAGTGCACAAGAATATAAACCAATATTGTGAAGATCCTGAGCTCGCATCATACAGTACTTGTAGCGATGTAGAGCATATTCCTCAGGAGGGTCAAGTGACCCAGCAAAGCAGCAGTCACATGTCATCGCAAGCTGCAAAGAAATTCCATGGTAAGCCAAGGGGGGCAGCACTGAAAGTGGGAAAGGTAAACTATATGGCAGTTGAAGATGTTCCCGTGGGAGAACCCGTGTTCGCGGGTATCTTCAGCCTACGTGATCAGTGTAAAAGCCCAAGATTTTACTTGCTAAAGTGTTCATCACATCACCATAAACCCGCTCATTTTGTGGAAGTCTCATGAACATTTGTGAAGAGCAAGTAATCACCATCAAGAGGATAATTAGATGAAAATCTCAAAAATCCAAAAGTAGGATCTCACACATATAAAAATGAGAGGCTGAGCTCACCATTAGGCCCTAAATATTCTTAGGAGTGCTCATGCAAAGTTTCATGCAAATTCAAACCATTTTGAGGCACTTTTACAATTGCAAAAAGGGCTATTTGAATGCAAATTCAAATTTCAGCCATTTCCATCACTTGGATTCAAAAGTTGTCTTCATATTCAAACTCAGCACATTTTTCTGAGTTAGTCCACCAATTTTTATCCTCATTGAATTTCATCTTGTCAGGAGCTAAATTTGCATTAAGTCAAAACTGAATTTGAAATTCAAGTTCAAATGTGAATCAAATTTAGCCAAACTAACTTCAATTTGATGAAATCAAATTCCACTCATGACTTGGGAGTGCAGTCTACAATTAAATGGTGAGTAGCTGAGATCTTTGCAGCATAAACAAAAGAAAAGAAGTAGAAGGGAGGGGGACCCACATGGCAGAGACTCCAGCTCACAGAACCGACTCAAACCGAGAGCAGCTCGCGGGCGACCAACAACCGAGCGCAGAGGCCGCCAGCGCGCTCAGTTAGCTCCACCTCACTGTGAAAACCTCGGCTCAAAGCCCAGCGCATAAGCTGCTCAGCCCGTTCTCTTCATCCCCGAGTGAAACCAGCTCACACCACGCCGTGCGTTGTGCCCGCTCGGAAGTCTCTTCCCGTCGCTCTCTGATCACCGGCGACCGGCTGATCCCTGCCGTTTCATGCACCGCCACCAGAGAAGAAAAGGTGTGCTTGCTTGTTCTGAAGCTGTAGGAGAAAGACGTGCTCCATTTCATGCGGTGTAGAGCGAGAATTTGTAGTTTCTTTCCTCGGAGTGTGTTAGGGTTAGAACTCGGTCGACGGTGAAATTCATGGCACAGAGGCAACCACCGGCCGAGCTGCACACTAGACATGATCTAGAACACCGACCTCACCTCCTCGAGCAAGTATCAACCAGTTCCATGCACTAGGACCCTACTTCCACGAGATTTTCGTGCCGGCGGCCGAAAACAGGGCACCTCGCCGGTGAGGTCCTAGTTGCAGCCATTTCACGAGGATCAGTTCTCATATTTGTGATCAGCAAGTCTCAGCGGAGCTCTCCGAAGAAACCGTGTTGAAAAAGGTGTAGAGAACACCGAGTTCGACGTCGCCGATGAGCTCCCGGCCGCTGTCACCGTCGCAAGCACTGTTCCAGCCATCGCCGAGCTCCGGTGAGTGCACCAACGTGTTCCTTGAGTAAAGGTGGGCACAGGCAGCGAGTATCATCAAAGGTCGTGCAGTAGAACGACCGGCGGCGAGCACTCTTGCGAGGAGCCGCCGCGGGGAGCGCGGGTGTCACGAGGAAGACGAAGGAGAGGCCCGGTGCACCGGTCAGTCTCTGTTTTCCAGCGGGGATCAGTTTGAGGCTGTGATCCGGTGCAGCAGCACGGGTGTAACCCCGTGGGCTGTGGTGTGGCCGCGAGCACAGTGGGCCGGATTTAATAGGGGGACCCACAACCAGAGTTTAAACGTTTCCAACAATTTCAGATTTTAGTTCAACTTCAAACGCCCATAACTTTTGCTAGGATGGTCCAAATTGAGTGAACCAAATTTTGTTGGATTCAGATATCCGAGTACTATCTAGCAAAAAAGTTTCAGTTCATGAAAATTATTATTTTTCCAGAATTAGTTCCCTAAAATTTAAACTGTTGGGAATTTTATCTGGAAGATTCCTGTATGGAAAATTCTGAAATTTGGCCAGGATGTACACTTGAAAATCCTTGAGTCAAGGAAATATTTCAGATCCATCCAAGTTAATTTAGTCCCCCTAAGGGTGTGATTATGGGAACTGCCCTGTGAAAATAGAAAAAATAGAATTTTCTCAAATCTTGATTAGGGCATAACTTCCTCTAGGATTCTTCAAATTACATTAAACCAACACCATTAGAACCATCTCCAACTCTAGTTTACAGAAAGCAATGGTTTGATTCATGAAAATCCCTGAAAATACTTAGAAGCTCTAGTAATGACCATTTAGACTTTTATTTGTGCAGAGCTCAAATGAGCTTTGTTTCAAATGAAATTTGGTAAAGTCTCTGATTAGGTTCTTACCAAGCCACAGTAAAAATTTCAGAGCCAAAGGGAATGTCTAGCTATAGTTATAGTCTTTATATACTAAATTCAACACATTTGCATTTAAATTTGACATATCGTTATGTTGATTACGTGTAGTCGCTGAACGCGAGGAGACTACGGAGATACTGGACTTAATACCTCCAGAGGAAACCCTAACCCCTGACAAGCAGCAACAAAGCAAGCCCCAGTTTGCATTTAATAATTTTTATTATGTTTTGCTTTATATTGACTTAGAGTGAGGTATGTATGTGCATTAAGTTTAGGATGATTGAAACTCCAAGTGTATAACCAGATTATTTCAAAGAGAGTGAGGGTAGTGTCTAAGTCATCGAGTAGATCATGCTTTTCTTAATGTTAATAGGCTTTAGTACAAGTCGAGTAGTTGGAATCTACTCGCAAGTATAGGGTTCGCCACATACGGGATTGGTTCAAGATGTGAGATCACTTTAGTAAGAAAAATGAGACTAGGCAGGGGATAGGACGCAGCAAGAGGAAGTCTTGTGTGCATAGCCCTGTCCGTGTTGATTGAGGACCGATCCGTGTGCGGCCACGCTGAACAAGTTTGAATGTACCGAAGGCATATCGGGTATATGGGGTCCAATAAACTGATGTAACCTATATCTCCGTGCGTCGAGGAACAATGCACCGATTTATAGGTGTAGGTTGAGGGAAGCAAGGTGGAAATCTGCTAACAGGCATAGAGAGATGCTCCGTGTAGGGAACCTCCTGTCTGTTTGGGTGCGACCATTTCGACGTTTGGGCTGTTTGGTGAAAGGTTGTTCCGTACAACATAAAGTGAGCGTGCTGTGCAGCTCCACGGACGGGCATACATGCCGTGCTATTCGGGTATCCCTGCAGGTGTATAACGAGTCGATTCGCAGTCCCTCACGGTTATGAGTACCGCTTGTTCACTTTGTCGTGACATAGGTTAACATATGGAATGTTATGATTCAATATTGCTGATATGAATAACTTGTATCGTTACATGTGTGCCACCAAATATTGCTTACTAAATTTCAGCTTCATGAACCGTTAACTTGTGGCTAAAAGATGAACTAAGGATGAACTTGTAGGCGTGTACGTTGGCTGCAAATTATCATCCTATATTCGGTGTGACCTGCATGTAGAGTTTCATGTGTAGGAGAGTCGGTTAAGACTTGCTGAGCCGTCGTGCTCATGGTTGCTTCTATGAGTGTTTGAAGGTAAGGAGTACCCCACGGACTCGGAGTACAAGTCCACCGACGAGGGCTACCCTCCATCGGGGACTACGGCTGAGTGGGAGCCATACACGCCGTGCTGAGGCTGGTTGGAGCTAGTGTGGGTTGTCCGGAGGGCCGGACAACCAACTTTTGCTAGTTAGTTTTTGGCGTGAGTTGTATAAAAACTTTCCGCTGTAGTGAACTCTGTAGAGAAGTTGTAACTGAAGAGTGTACTACTTTTGTATGCATTCAGCATGTTTTCAATGTAATACGATGGTTTCCTTATGATGTGTGCTGTAGGGTGTCGCATCGTGCGGCACCACCCTCTGAGATCCTGGGATGTATGGATTTCGGTCCGTCACAATCAGCCCACGTTCGTGTTGTTCGACTCGGGTGCCACACATGATTTTTTCAGCAAATATTATGTGGTTAAGCACAAATACCATCAACCACCTTGGCCGCATCGTATCAGATTAATTAACCAGGAGGTAGTAGGACAGCGGGCAGAATCGTTGCTCGAGCACCTATATGTTTGGATGGGTGGATATATCCTACTACTCTTATCATCATGGAAGGCTTGTGGATTGACATTATCTTGGGAATGACTTGGTTGACACATCACCAAGCTATCTTTGATATTAGTTCACGAACGGTGCATCTGAATTCAAAGAAGCACAGGCAACACACGTTGATTCTGAGAAATGTTGCACCTGAAGTTACCGCTGTACACACCGTTGAAATTAAGAAACTGGAGGACATTCCAGTGGTCCGGGAATATCAGGACGTGTTTCCCGAGGATCTACCGGGCATGCCGCCCAAACGTTAGGTGGAGTTCAAAATTGAACTAGCACCGGGAACCACACCGATCTCTCCGAGGCTGTATAAAATGGCACCGAAGGAACTCCCGAAGTTGAAAGAAAAGCTGAATGACTTGTTAAGCAAAGGCTTTATTCGACCAAGTTCATCACCGTAGGGATGCTCCGCGTTGTTTGTAAAGAAAAAGAACGAGACTCTAAGGCTATGGGTGGACTATCATCACCTCAATGTCGTAACTATCAAGAACAAGTATCCACTACCACGTATCGATATGCTTTTCGATCAACTAGTGGGTGCTAAGGTTTTCTCGAAGATGGATCTTCGGTCCGGATATCATCAGATCAAAATCTGGCGGAAAACATACCAAAGACGGCATTCTCGACAAGATACGGGTTATATGAGTATCTCGTCATGTCATTCGGACTCACCAATGCTCCAGCCCATTTTATGTACTTAATGAATTCAGTATTTATGCCAGAGTTGGACAAGTTCGTTGTGGTCTTTATCGACGATATCTTGGTATATTCTAAGTCGGAGGAGGAACACGCCGAACATCTGCATATTGTGCTCCAACGTCTACGGGATCACAAACTATATGCAAAATTCAGCAAGTTTGAGTTTTGGATCAACCAAGTGCCATTTCTTGGGTACATTATTTCCGCGGAGTGCATTGCAGTTGATCCGAGCAAGATTGTCCAAGTGCTGAATTGGAGTTCACCAAAATCAGTCCACGAAGTCGGTAGTTTTCTTGGTTTAGCGGGTTACTAGCGGAGATTCATTCTGAATTTCTCCGAAGTTTGTAAACCAATGACGGAACTTCTGAAGAAAGGCAAGAAATATGTGTGAAGTGAAACATGTGAGGAGGCGTTCAAAGCATTGGTAAAGCACCTCACAACAGCCCCCGTGTTGGCGCAGCCCGATACAACTAAGGCTTTTGATGTTTATTGTGATGCATCCGGCATCGCCCTTGGCTGCGTGCTTATGCAAGAAGAGCGAGTGGTAGCATATGGACCCTTGCAGCTTCGGAATCATGAACAGAATTATCCGACACATGACCTTGAATTAGCTGCTGTGGTCCTTGCTCTAAAAATGTGGAGGCACTATTTACTTGGAGACTTAGTCCATCTCTACACCGACCACAAAAGTTTGAAATATATCTTCACACAAAAGGAATTAAATATGAGGCAGCGAAGATGGTTAGAGTTAATTAAAGACTATGAAATAGAGATACATTACCACCTAGGAAAAGCGAATGTGGTTGCTGACGCACTTATTCGGAAATCACATGTTCATAACCTAACCATGGCTGCAATAGAAGAAGAAGAACCCATCCTGCGCTTGGTTCCTTATGGGTCATTGTTTAATATGGCCATCATTCCTTCAATTCGAGATGAAATTGTAGAGGCTCAAAAGAAAGATAAGGGCATGGCATATATCCGGAAGAGAAGAGACAAAGGAGAAGTAAAGTGCTTCTGGAAAGATGAGAACGGTACATTATGGTTCAAGAACTGTATAGTCGTACCGCGGGACATGAAGCTCCGTAAGAAAATATTAGACAAAGCACATTTATCAAAATTTTCCATTCATCCGGGCAGCAACAAGATGTACCAAGATTTGAGAAACTTGTTTTGGTGGACACGGATGAAGCGGGAAATAGCTAAATACGTATCCGAGTGCGATACATGTTGAAGGGTGAAAGCCTATCACATGAAGAAACCTGCTTTGCTACAGCCCCTTAGTATTCCGGCATGGAAGTGAGAAGATGTGAGTATGGATTTCATTGTCGGGTTACCGCTCACATCTCGGAAGCATGATTCGGTTTGGGTAATCGTTGACCGATTAACCAAGTCAGCACACTTCATACCGGTAAATGTTGGATTCAACGCCAAGAAATATGCAGAGTTATACATTGCACGGATCTTATGCCAGCATGGAGTTCCAAGAACAATAGTTTCAGATCGTGGTGCACTGTTCATTTCTCGTTTATGGGAACAGCTGCACGCATCTTTGTGAACAAAATTCCTTAGAAGCTCCGCATATCACCCTCAAACCGATGGACAAACCGAAAGGGTGAATCAAGTCCTGGAAAATATGTTGAGAGCGTGTGCCGTCCACCACGGTAAGAATTGGGATGCTTATTTACTGTTGGCGGAATTCTCATACAATAACAGCTATCAGACCAGTATCAAGATGGCACCATATGAGGCTCTCTATGGCCAGAGATGCCACACACCACTAAATTACTGTTAATCTGGTGAAAGGGTAACATTCAGGATTTACCTTGTCAATGACGCCAAAGAACGAGTTCGGGTCATACAAGCGAATCTAAAGGCTGCCCGATCTCGAAAGAAGAGCTATGTAGACCAGCGACGTCGACCGTTGAACTTCAATGTTGGAGAAAACGTATATCTCTATGTATCTTCAATGAAGGGAGTTCATAGATTCGGTGTAAAAGGAAAGCTCGCTCCCCGGTTTATCGGTCCATTTGTTATCATGTAGAAATGTGGACTCGTAGCCTACCGGCTTGAGCTACCGACCAGGGTGCATGACCTATTTCACGTGTCCCAACTTTGGAAATGTCTCAAGAACACCATTGCTGTCTGCACTGAAGATATGCAGACATTTCAACCGGATCTCTCTTATACCGAGCATCCAATCCAGATTATTAATGAAAAGTCTCGGTCAACAAGGAATCGGACGCTCCTATTTTATAAGGTGCTATGGAGCAATCATACCACGGAGGAAGCGACATGGGAGAGTGAAGAATACCTCTGTTCGAACTATCTGGACTTGTTGTCCGCTCATATACGGTAATTCCTTCTCTACCACTTTCTCTCTTCTTTTGGAATCTCCGGACGAGATTCTTTTTAAGGGGGAGAGATGTGAAATCCCAAAATTCTAGCAAGTGGAGCTGTAAATCACACCGAGAAAATGAAAGGGAGTTTAATCTTTTGAATATAATGGTGTGAGCTCCAAGTCTAAATTAAACTTGCAAAAAAATTTGAACACGAAGATATAAATCCACAATTTGGTTCTCCACACATCCATGTGTAGCCCGACAAACTTTCAGATCATTTGGAAAGGATTTCCTATTTGTTGGAATTAAAATGGGAGGCAATTCGAATTTGAATTTAAACTTCAGTTTAAAATTCTGACTTCACCAAAATCCAAATTTGAGTGTGCCATTGTGTTCCTCATATTAATTTTGGCCTAGTCTCCAATTTTGATAAAATTTGGAGCTTGTTTGGTAATTCAAATGGAATTTGGAAAGAAATGAAGAGGGGGGAAGTGGACCCCACATGTCATACACAGGAGGATTCAACCGACTCTGTTACCGATAACCCGCCACCTCCTGCTCGCCGTGCCCGAGCGATACTCCACCACTCCTCCTCGTGCTAAGTCATGGAAACGTCGGGTGAAATGATCAACACATCCTTGTCCACGTAAACCATTTCCCCTCACCCTCCACAGTCCTCCCGCACCCTCCGAACAAAAACTTTCACCGCTCGGTCGGCTCGGCTCTCCGGTGCCCATGTGCTCCGAGCTTCCTCGTGGCTGATGATGTACACTAAAAAGGACCGCCCTCAGGTGCTAAACAAGACCGTGCAACCCTCTCATCTTCTCATGCATCGCCGAGGACGAATTTGGTTGTTTATCGCTTCGGCGTTCATAGAACCGAGCCGCACAAACATCTGAAATTCATAGTGATCAATCCACCGCAGCTTGTGCCGAGCTACAAACATGTTCTAGACCTTCCCACGCTCCTCTAGGATCAAAAACCATTGAAATTCATTGAGTTTTGGCGCTGTTCTTCAAAAATTTCGAGCCGCCGCGGGTTTTGGCCCTAGGTCGCCGATGAGCTCATGTTTGCAGCCCCTTTTGAGTCGATTTGAGCACATGATGATGCTTAGGATTCCACCACGGTGCTCTAGAAAGAGGAACCAAAGCTTTTGAGCCATCCTAGCGTGAGTTCAAAGCCGCCGAAGCTGTGCTGCCGCCGCCGCTCGTCTTCAAATGAACGCAGCAGTTGTATTTAGCAAATTCCTACTCAAATCATCTTCAAATGAGCTGAAAATTCGATAGAAGGTCTATAATATCCTAAAGAATATTCTGGCAAAATTTGAGGAGTTTTGGATGAACCAAACTCCCTCAATAATTCTTTTTCAGAAAATTTTCGAAGAATTTTCCAGAATTTAATATTGACTTTATTACACATTGGAGTTCATATTTGGATAGATCTTTGCAAAATGAATACAGCCCAATTTGAATCACTCAATTTGGAGTCTTCTACCCAAAGATATGTTTTTGCAAAGTTGTGGCAAAATCTGGAATTGTTTTGCTATTGAGATCGACTTGGGCCCATGTTTTAAACTCCAGCCACTCTGATTTGAGGAAACACCGGGCTAACGGGTCCAGTGCACAGCCACACGAGATCTGAGCCACAGCCGATCATCCTTTTTAAATTAACGGTCGCTGACACGTGGGGCCTGCCCGCCTTCTCCTACCTCCCGACCTTTCCCGCGCCCGCGCTGCTTCCCCTCGCCGGACTGAGGCCGGAGCTCACTGGTTCGGTGTTTCCGGCCACCTCTCGGCCTGAGGCTTGCTGCTAGGGGATTTAGGAGGCCGGGGAACACAATGGTGAGGTCTGCTCGGCAGCCAAGGGTCGGAACACCATCAGCGATGTGCGGCGGCTACGGGATGTCTTCGGCGCCATCGGCCGACCTCTCTAGCAAGCCAAACAATCGACCAAACCGCTCTACAGCACCAGTGAGTGATAGGCTAGCTCAGCAAGGAACAACCCGAGCTCGAAAATGCCTCCAAATATGTTCTCACCGTGCCCCCGATCGGTGCCGCAATAAACACGCTCGGAAAAGCTTCAAATATGCCGCTCTGAGTCGGTTTCACGCTAGGGTTGCTAAAGAGAAGATGATCACATCGCCGGCTAGTCCAACCCCCGTGTGCAAGGTTTGATGAGCTAACAACATTTAGAGAGGGAAAATTTTGAGTTCCCGTACCGAACGCTCGGGTGGTGCATGCGGGAACAAAATTGCTGAATTCGCCGGTGATGGTCCACGGCTTGACTTGAGGCTCGGGTGGAAGCAGCGTGGAGGTCGTGCGCCCCTTTTGCCATCCTTGCTAGTGCGTGAAAGCTGCTGCGGCGAGCTGTCCGCGTGCACACTGATTGTCGGCTTGTTTTAGGTTGCCGCGAGGAAGTGTTCTAAGGCTAAGGAACCCGTAGCTCAGGCTGTTTTTGTGCCGAGGGAGTAGAGGACGAGCGCGCCGTGCTGTTTTGCAGCTCGGAGTGGAGTTGCACGCTTGGTTTCATGCATTCCCGGTTGGAACCGATGCGGCGGCGCTCTGTTCTCGTGGGTTGCTCGTGAGGAGGAGGAAGTGAAGTCCGTTTGCCTCGGTCTGTGAGGAGAGGATCATGTTGAAAGTGAAGGAAAACACACACACAGGTGACAGCGCGTGGTGAGGAGCAGGAGGTGGCTCGGCAGCGGCTCTTGGTGGCATCCGGGGAGTGCTCCTCGGTGGAGTGGAAACAGAGAACCGATACTCGGTTGCTTTGGTTGAAAGTCACATGTTTAGCTCAATGACATGTGGGTCCCCCACTTTCCTCCTTTCAAAAAGATCTCCTCATGTTAATCTATTCCATTTGAAAGTTCTTAAATTTTAAAATGGGCTAGCATTTGAATTCATCGAATTCAGTTTGAAATTGCATTGCAAATTTGAATTCAGTTTGAATTTGCAAATGTCCTAGTTAAATTCCTTTTTAGCCCACCCAGAAATTAGAAGGTTGTCATCCAACTTTTTCCTCAAATTCAAAAGTATAAGGCCGCATGTGTATTCAAAAGTTTGGCCACAATTTGTATTGAACTTTAAATTTGAAAATCTGATTTTTAACTTTCATGCAAATAAGTGTTTAAGTCCATATTGGTTCAACATATTCAAATGAACATGTGAGCCTCTTTTTGATGAACATCTATGTACCACTTTGCGTGTAGAAAAGTTTTAGCAATTCCTATTTTTCATGAATTTGCAATGCATAGACTTTCAATCCTCAGCTTATTTCATATACATTTTTGGGACTTTTACAGGGAGGGTGCTGCTGCAATGACCCACAGCTTGCAGCTTATCTCCTCCAAGTACAGAAGTTGGAGAAGGACTTATTATCCTTGGATTTGTGTCATGTTCCCCGCGCCAACAACACAATAGCCGACGACCTGTCAACGAAGGCTTCCAATTGGGCTCCGGTGCCTGAGGGGGTCTTTGAAAGGAAGTTGCTGCGACCTACTGCCTGGCCAACTGAACCAGGTGAAGGGGGCGAGATCAGCACCTCGAAGCTGGCGGCCCCAGCGGCCCTGCTTTAGAAGTCCCAAAAATGTAAATGAAAAACTTGAAGTTAGATTTCAAATTCAAGGAAATGGGACTTACAAAAACTTTTTAGGCATGGTTATGCACTTGAGTGTTCAGCGAAAACTGGTTCAAGTATTTATTTGAATGTTTCAACCTATAGGTCTGTTCAAACACCATGTATAGATTAGCTTATGTCAACAAGGAACATTATTGCAGATTTGAACTGATAAGTTCACATCAACTTGCTGTTAAAAAATATGCACACTTGCACTTTCATAGTTTTGATTTTGAGGTGAATCATATTAGCAAGTTTCTGGATTCAAAGGGCCCAAAAATCAGGGAAAGAAAAAAAGCTTTGCATATGAGAAATTCAGAATATATTTGAATTAGTAATTCAAAACAGATTTACTTCAAATTATGTATGCAACTTGGGTGAACAAGATTTTTGCTTTCCTACAAATGGGGGAGGTTTGTTGGACAAAAGAAAGTGTTAAATTCAGAACCAAGGAACAAATTAAAGAATAAAAGGGTTTGAGTTCATATTTGAAAGGATGATTTCAAATCAAGTTAACCAAGTTTAGCATCACCCACAGGTTTTCAATATGAATGTGTCAAGTAGTTCCAGAGTTCTAAATTAGCCTTGCTGCCAATTCTCTCCAAATTTGGAGCATTTTTTTAACAATTTGTGCCTCTACATAGAAAAAAATCAAATCAAAATTGAATTCCAAACTGAACATGATAAATTGGCAAGTTTGAAAGCACAAATGGATTCCTCATATTCTTATCTTCTACCCTGCCAATCTTTATCAATTTTGGAGCATAAATGATATTTTAATTGGAATTATGAAGATAAGAAGGAGAGAAGTGGGACCCACCTATCAGCGAGGGGATGACAAGAGACAGAGCACCGAAGTGCTCTGCTCGGCATGCCCTCCACCGAGGGGCAGCGTGGATGCCACCTCCAAGCTGCTTTGGGCCGTGCTGGAGACCTCCTTGGCCGCGCAATGTCAAGCCCTCTTTGCTCCTTGGCTGCACAAAATCAAAGCTCCTCTGCCTTCTTCCCCACGGCCACCAAACAAACCGAAGCTTGCAGTTCACCGTGGACAGCCTCAGCCAAGCAATTTCAAGCCACACTGCAATTGAGTTTTTTGTGCGCCATGGTTCCTAGTAGCTGTCTGCGAAATTAATTCGGGTTTCGTCCAACGATCGTTGAGTTCTCTGTGAATTTCAGTTGGTAAGCACGTTGAACAATCTCTCTGTAATTTCGAGATTCCTTTCTGCAGCAAGCTTTAGGGCTCAATTAAATCCTATCATGTCTTCTAGACTCTGTTGTGAAGCTGTAGAATCAAATTCCTCCAAAAATTATGCACCATAGCATCAGAATTTCCATTTTCCCCATTACAAAGCTGCTGCAACCCTAGCTCTTCATGGAGAGGTGATTTCCAATTGATTTCTTGCTGAGTTGCATTTAGAATGGTGACCTCCATACTCTACTGATTCTCTCGGACAAAGTGGTGCAAGATTTGGTGCCTCCTACATGGAGCATGACCTCGCCAGAGTTGGAGGGTCTGCTGCCACCGTTGGGGCATGTTTTCCGGGCTGTTTCAGCTGGAGACGACCTCACCAATCTGTTTGTCATGCAATCTTAGACCCTAGCGGCAGAAATCAGAGGCAAAGATGGCTGAGGGAGCAGGGACGGTGAGGCTCACCGGAGAACACCACCTCAGTTGAGAAACAGAGCAGTTTTGGCTGGAGGTAGGGGATGACACTGAAACCATGCTGTCAGTGACTCAAACCTTCATTTGACTTTAAACAGAATTTCAAAATACAATTGAAACTTTAGAAATTCATAAATTATGCTAGAAACTCCAAATTTGGTGGTTCAAATTAGGTTAGATTCAGCTTGGAATGATCTATCCAAATTTGTATCCCAATTCATACGAAAGTCAATAATAAATTCTGGAAAATTCATTGAATCTTTTTAGTAAAAGAATTGTTGAGGGAGTTTGGTTCATCCAAAACTTACCAAATTTTGCCAGAATATTCCTTAGGATACTATTGAACTTCTGTTAAAGGTTCAGCTCATTTGGAGTTGATTTGAGTAGCAAAATTCAGGTACAAACTGCTGCACTCAATTGAGTTCAGAAACTTTTTCAGAAATTGTACCCAACTTGAAAATCTGTTCCGATCAATTCCTAGCTCCAAAAATCCAAGTAAAATTCATGAATGCTCCCTGAGATATGCTTGAAATTTTACTTCACTTGATTTTGCATGAAAGTGCAAATTTCTACAGAATTATTTCATTTTTACCTAAATTCTTAGGGAACTGTTCTGGGATAAATGCTCAATGAAAAGTCCCGAATTTTGGTACAGAATATTTTCTTGTGACAGGGAACTCACATAAAAAATTTCAGCTCCATTAGAACTCTGGATCAGTACTTTTATATATCCCCTTCTTAGGTGAAAAATGCAACCCTTAGGAAAAACTCTTAGTGTTTGATCCAATTGCCAAATCCATTCTTCATCAACTAGGATCATCTCTATTCCAGCTTCTAAGCAGAGTGCTATTCTCAACTTGTAGTTAGACCATGATCACAAAAAATTATAATTAAATATATATGCATGTTCATAACGTGGAGAAGAGTGGAGAAAGTAAAGCTTGGATCAAGGAGCAAGAAGAGCACGTGATTAAGCCTCAAGTGATCAGCAACTAACTGCATATTATATCTGACTTTAGTCCCCTGCAAAACAAAGGCAAGCCCCGGTTTGCATATAAGTTGTTTTATAAAGTTTTACTTTGTTCACTACTATGGTTTAGAGTTTGTTTGTGCATTTGGTCAGCAATGATTCATACTCCAAATGAATGACCAAATGAACCCTGGAGTCAACGGTAGAAGAAGTATCCCCACTGTAGAATATTTCCATGCTAAATAGGTTATGACATCCGGTATAAGTTGAGTAGTTGGAATCTACTCGCGAGCTATAGTTTGGGTTCACACGGGTATGGTTCACCCAAGCAAACTAAAGTTTATATTTCCAAAGATGAGACCGGGCAAAGAGTGTAGGCAGTGACAAGACGAGGTCTTGGCCGAGTAGCTCTGCCTGTGTCAGTTAAGGACTGTTCTCGTGTGCGGGCCCGCTGAGCAAGTATTGATTTGTGTACCAGATGCTTACTAGTATATGGGACCCAGTAAACTGATGTACCAGGTTAACTAGATTGTAGAGGCATACCACACCGTCTTGTTAGACCTATGAGCCCGAGATGGAGCAACCGGTTCTACGGTCGGGTGTCCTGCGAAAGGTTGCCACATACGATGTAATGAAGGACGCCAGATTTGGATCTTCAGAGGTGGGCGTATGTGTCGAGTAAGCCGGGCAATGTTTGATTCGAATCACCGTCCCTCATGGATATGAGTACCGGTTGCTCACTTTGTTGTGACGTTGTAATCAAAGTTGAGTGACAACAGTTTGCAAGTTTAATATGATGTGATGTTAAATTAAATTGCATGATAATCATGTATGAAGTAGAGATAGAGCAAATTAAAGTTATTTTTCACCTTGGGACAAGTAACATTGGAATGAATCGTTTCTTGTTTGATTGTGGATTTTCAATGTTGCTTGGCACAAGGTCATGACTATGATGGCTAAAATCTAAAAATTAAGGATGAACGTGTAGGCGAGTCTTTATGCAACTTCAAATGTCTATGTCTTAAGTTACATTCATGTAGAGTTGCATGCCTTAGAAGAGACGGTTAAGTCTTGCTGAGCCATCATGCTCACTCTTGCAAAGTTGTTGTTTTGCAGGTAATTCATCCTATATCGTGAAGGGTTAAGCATGACAACATCATTTTTTTGGCTGCATGGTCATAATAAACCCTGCTCGCCGCCGAATCCACTTTTTTCTGGCTGCATGGTCACAAGAAACCCTCGGGCAGGATAATTCCTTTGCTGCTTAGCTAGGTTCGTGAGAGTGATCACAGTTGTAATTCCGCTGCAACTCTGATTTTATATTCCTCTGTTGTACATTAGAGTGTACATTACAATTTGTAAATAGATTTGTTGTTTAATACACACTTGTGTATGTCTTGGATTCATTTCTATGTGTGCTGTTCGGTGTCGCCTAACAAGGCACCGCCCAATGCGATTCCTGGAGTGGCGGGGCGGCCGTCCCCCACAGTCATGGTATCAGAGCCGCATTTTGAATAACACGCCCAAAATGATCAAGTTTTCAAAAACTAGAGTTTACGAGTGAGGAATCGGTTAATGCCCATATAAAGAGTATTATTAGCATAGCTAAGTAAGGTGGCAATGCTAACGTATGTGTTACTATTTTTGCATTTCAATTCCGTAACGACGAACCTACGTGGAGGTAAGACTGGTAAGGAACGCCAATGAAAAGCGGTTCAATTTTGGTTAGCTCCCTCATGAGAGGAAAGTAGCATGAGATATTCTGTTCAGCAACAAACGGAAAGTCAATATGTTTTATAAGACTCTTCATGTCTTAGAGACATAAGGATTGCACTATACTCCAGTGCGCAAACCTAGGAGCAGGAGGAGGAGACCCCATCGTGTGGTTTCTAACATGAAGTATGTGCTATAGGACTTTTTATGTTCTATGGGGCATATGAAAATGCTGGTTCACCGGTGTGCTTAATTCGAAAGGTGTGGAGCCCTCCTTCGGGTGGTGAATAACCCGATCATGTACCTTGAGATGTGGATTAACTCATGGAAGACTCGTATGGCAATGATACGGGGCATGTGTATTTACTTTCAATATGGACCTGTCTGAAATGACAAACCCGTGTGTGCATCACTATTGAGTGTTCTTATGCAGGTAGTAACCATGTTTACGTATCTCGTGTAGCACACGTTTGTGAGTGGTCGAGTAGTGCCACTGCTAAAACGACTGCCGGTTACACCGGTATAGGTTTTTCATTTGTGAGGATATGCAGTATCGACATTGGATGATAATTGCATATATGATATGGTTCATGATGTAGGACCGGATAAAAGACACAACATTGAGTTGAAATAAAAGTTTTTGAACATAGATTGAAAATAATTTCAAATGTTACCACCCATGACCAGGCCAAAGTGAAGAATCGTTAACCGGAACCGAGTTACCAAAACAGAGTATCCTCTGTTTTTGGGCAGCAGTGTCGCTGGACTTTGCCAGGGCATAACTCTAGTTACGAGTAACCAAATGAAATGTTTGTGACATGGATGGAAAGACTAGGGAGTCCTATAGATATGTTATTTACAAACCCGAGGCAGAATCAGATTGCAACTTAGTGAAATTTTCAGATCTCTAGAAGTGGTCAGAACCAGGACAGGGCAAAATGCTCTCTGTACTTTCCTGTAATATGGCCATAAGTTTGGACAGAAACATTTCCTAGGGTCATACCATATACCGTTGGAAAATATGGGAAATATCGTACAACTTTTTTGTTAAGTGTATTTCCATATTATGTCTGGAAATAAATCATATTGCGGGTTCAAATCATACACTTTTAAAGGAGGTGCTGCAGAAATTTTCTAGAATTTCAATTGATTTGAAAACTTCATATCTGTCAAAACAGAACAGCTATGAGGGACCAAAAATAAGCATTGGAAAGATAACGAAGTTTACTAAAACTTTATTATTGAACTCAAGTTAAGGATTTGTAATTAATGTTGAAATTGGATCGATTCGTCGTGGTATTTATCGACGACATCTTGGTCTATTCCAAACCAGAGGAGGAACACGCTAATAATTTGCATATTGTGCTCCAACGATTGAGAGATCACAAGCTCTATGCAAAGTTTAGTAAATGCAAATTTTGGATCAATCTAGTGACATTTATTGTACATATTATTTCAGCGGAAGGCATTGCTGTTGATCCAAGTAAGATTGAACAAGTGCTGAAATGGAAGTCTCCAACATCAGTCCATGTAGTTCGTAGCTTCTTAGGTTTGGCGGGATATTATCGGAGGTTCATCCTGAGTTTCTCCAAAATCTCTAAACCTATGGCGGAGCTACTGAAAAATGGCATCAAATATGATTGGAGCAAGCCATGTGAGGAAGCTTTTCAAGCTTTGGTGAAACACCTCACAACAGCCTCGGTTTTAGCTCAACCGGATACAACCAATCCCTTTGATGTTTATTGTGATGCGTTTGGCATCGTACTTGTTTGCGTACTTATGCAAGGACGCATGGTCGCATATGGATCACAGCAGTTACGGAATAATGAACAACATTATTCAACTCATGATCTTGAGCTTGCTGCCGTGATAGTAGCTTTGAAGATGTGGAGACACTACCTATTGGGAAATCTAGTTCATCTCTACACCGACCACAAAAGCTTGAAATACCTATTCACGCAAAAAGAGTTGAACATGCGACAACGAAGGTGGTTAGAGCTGATTAAAGACTATGAGATTGAGATTCATTATCATCCGGGCAAGGCAAATGGGGTTGCCGATGCACTCAGCCGGAAATCTCATATTGACAATCTGACCATTACGCCAATAGAAGAGGAAGAACCGCCAAATCCACTTCATGCTGCTATAAAGTGTTAGCCTCGGGCAGGATAATTCCTTTGCTGCTTGGCTAGGTTCGTGAGAGTGATCTGAAATTCCATTGCAACTCTGATTTTATATTCCACTGCTGTACATTAGAGTGTACATTACTATTTGTAAAATATATTTGTTGTTTAATACACACTTGTGTATGTCTTGGATACATTTCTATGTGTGCTGTTCGGTGTCGCCTAACAGGGCACCACCCAATGTGATTCCTGGAGTGGTGGGGCGGCCGTCCCCCACACCTGCTACCATGGTGCCTGCTAAGGATCGTAAGCGTCACCAGGGACTCCGTGCAACCTGGAGCTCAAGATCCAAGTGCTCAAGTAGGTTGCGATGCATGGATCACGGAGGTTCGGGACTACTTGAAAGATAATTTTCTTCCCGATGAACTTGTATCCGTTGAACGGATCGCTCGGTTGGCTAAGAGATACACGCTGGTGGAAGGGGATCTCTACCTGCGTGGCGCTAATGGCGTCCTATTGCGGTGCATAACCCGGGAGGAGGGCTGCGACTTGCTCGCAGAGATCCATGGAGGTGAGTGTGGGAACCATGTGACGCGGCCCCATGGCCTTGTCGAGCCAAGATCACGCTGAGGGGTGCTGCGTTGCACAGCACCGGATAACGCACATCAAAGATACAAAGGGGAAGCAAAGTTTTATTACATAAACGAGTTTATGAACATTTTTACAACAAAATATGTTCAGTATACACTCACGGGCGTGGACTACACATTGAGTTCACATTCAGCCTGTGAACGTGTCCCCGCTTGCGCGCACACACACTAACACGGCGGCATGCACGACTCCCATTCGACGGGGTTTCCCTCTGGGGGTTCCGTCTCCTCCTCGGGAGTCCATTCCTCATAAACCCCTGCAAAAGATTCAAACACAAGCAATGAGCACGATGGCTCAGCAAGTCTGATCCGTCTCTCCTATACATGAAACTTCTACATGAAGGGTTTAGGGTACATGAGGTAAATAAGTTGCAAAGGACTCGCCTAATTATTTGAACCTTACTTTCAAGTTTTAGCAGCAGGTTATGGAAAACCTCACGCTAAGGCACATGAGAGAGCCGCAATCAAACAAGAAACGCATTTCTCTCATGTACTTTGCCCAAAGTTGAAAGGAACTTTAATTAGCTCTAAACTACAACAAGTCATTAACAAGCAATGTATAGCTTTCAAATCAGCAAACTTTTGACTTGTAGCTAGCCTGTTCTTTCTACATCAGGGTACAGTGAACAAGTGGTACTCACTGACCACGAGGAACGGCGATTATAATCGATTTACACCTGCAGGGTTACCCGAATAACTCGTCACGTACGCCCATACTCGATGTTGCCTACATCAACCATCACGGACGTCGTACGCAACCACCTTTCACTCGTCAGCCAAATATTGAACCGGTCCTATCATCCCGAGCAAGAGGTCTCTGTGCGCGCTTCTGCAGTGCTGCCAGCCGATTTACACCTCAAGCTCTCAACCTACCCTCTGGACAACAATCAATGCCTCAATACCCAGCTACCCGAGTTACATCGGTTTCCCGGTTCCCATATAGCCGGTAGGTCTTCGGTACAGTTCTAGCTTGTTCAACAGGCCCGCACACGGCTCGGTCCTCAATCGACACAAGTGGAGCTATGGCACCCAGGCCCCAAGGTCCTGCTGCCCTTACTCTCCGCTCGGTCTCATTTTTCTTGCCATGTATTTCATTTGCTACCTTTATCCGAGTGGTGTGCCTCTAGCCTATTCTCAAGAGGAGTTCCAACTACTCGACTTGTACCGAATTCTACACTAACTTAGCATTGCAGTAGCTAATCGAGGTTTACAAACCTAATCCCAACCCAGGGTTTTCTTGGCTATGCATTTGGGTTTTCAAACAAGACTCTAATGGACAATTTAAGTGGGTGCTCAAAGTAAGTTCTCAAAACACTAAAATTTGTAAAAATAGTTAACGCAAACCGGAGCTTGTCTTGCTGCCCTTGGTAGTTGGCTAGCTGTTCCTCTGGAGTGACGAAGTCTAAGACTTCGGGTTCCTCCTCAACCTTAGCGACTACATGTGATAAATACAAATATGTGTCAATTTAAATGCATTTGAATTAAAGCTAAACTTGTGAGAGCTATAAGTCTTGCTAGACAGACCCAATGAATCTGATATTTTTGCTGTGGTTTGGATATAACCTAAACAGATACTTGTCCAAGTTTCATTTGCAGCAAAGCTTATTTGAGCTCTCCACAAATAATTATGTACTTGTCCTTAATTGGAGCTCCTAGGGTGTTCTAGGGATTTTCATAGAGCAAGCCATGACTTTCTGAAAACTAGATTTTCAGAGGGTTCTAATAGAGTTGGTTTCACTTAATTTGAAAGTTTGTAGCTAAAGATATGAGCTAAACAATTTCAGATAAATTCTAAAAATTTTTCTGGACATTTTCTATTTTCTCTGGAACAGTTTTATTAATCACACCATTAGGTGGATCAAATGAGCTCAATGGATCTGAAATATTTATGGTAGCTCAGGGATATTTTGGTGAACCTCCTAGTTAAATTTCAGAATTTTCCTCCAAAGAGTTCTCCAGTTAAAATTCTAAACAGTTTAAATTTTGAAGAATTAATTCTGGAGAAATAATGATTTTCATAGAGTGAAACTTGATTTGTTGGAAAGTACTCAGAGAGCTGAATCCAAAAAAAATTGGTTCACTCGATTTGGAGTTTCCTAGCCAAAGTATGTGGGTTTGAAGTTTGAACTAAATCTGAAAATCGGGGAAATGTTTAAACTTCTGCCGATGGGTCACACAGCGCAGATCTTCTTCAACCTCGCGCCAACAGACTCCCCCCGCGGTGCCCTCCGGCGATCCTCGCCAGAACCGAATTCCCAGCCACCCCTTGGCCAAAAACTCGCTGCCTCCCCGTTTTCCGACCTCGTGAACTCATCTGCGGGCTCGCCGACCGCCGGCGATCACCGGAAACACGTGTGCACCGGTGACAGCAGAACTTAGGGTTCCAGCGAGGTCGGTCTCGCACCACAGTGCACCAAATCGACCGGAAATTGCTCGGAGAGCATCAGTGGGACACGAAGAACATGAAACAAGACCTTGTGGAAGCTAGAAACGCCGGCAACCATACCCTCGACACTGAACCGAGGTACTTCGCAACGGCAGCGAGGAAAACGGCCATATCATGGCTGATCCTCAACGGTTTTCCTTGCTTCTTCTTCGAGCGTGAGCTCTAGCATGTGTAGAACCTACTGGCTAACAGGCTTGACTAACAAGCGTGCATGGAATCCGAATTTCAATTAAAGGTAAGCTCGGCCCATATGAACTAGCTTTCGGTAAATTTGGAAATTCTCAACCGATGGTTGATCATATGCCAAACGGCTTTTGGCTACACCTTCTACATGCAGTAACGCACCTTTTCATGCAGAAAAATGCTCGGCTTAGCTCGAGGGCGTCTGATCACGGGACAAAAAGATGTCGAGGATGTTGCTCACAAACCCACGACGCTGTTTTTCTACTGGGAAGGCGAGTGATCGGCCTGTTCACAAGCGGAACCGAGAGGGCGGTGTGCTTTCGGTGGAGCTCGGTGTGAGAGAGGGCGATCTCGCTGTGGACTCGGGTTGTAAGCAAACGGAGTATGTCAGGGAGGGATAAGAAGCCAGGCAGCTGGTCTCCTGAAAGTGCATCTAGGCATCCCTTGTGGGTTTTGGTTGATTTATGACAAACAAATGAGACCCTAACAAAATCGTTGAGATGAGTGCAGGTTTTTAAAGAAATTACTAAGAAAGCACAAAAAGAAAGGAGAACGAGGATCTAAAATGAAAAGAGCTCAGGAGCTGAAAAGATTAGATTACTAAGTATGGAGTGTGTTGGAGAAACACACACCAAGAGCTCAAGTGAAAGAAATCACACTAACTGCACAAAAATCAGTATGTGCGGACTAGTCCGATATCAACCGGACTAGTCCGATTTCTCTCTACTAGAAAACGGACTAGTCCGATATGGACCGGACTAGTCCGATTTGTCTCTGAGTAGACAACAGACTAGTACACAATCTTATGGACTAGTCCGGTATCTCACAATACTTAGGGTTTTCCACACGCCGCACACCGAACTAGTCCGGAGTCCACCACGGACTAGTCCGAACATCGCAAACCCTAACGGTAACCTTTGGAAACCCTAGTATAAATAGAGGTGTACGGCCATACTACCACATCACTTGACCCCCTGCGCCATCAACCTTCCAAGAGCCCAAAATTCACATCTCTCCATACATTCTAAACCTAAAAGGACCAAATCTTTGAGAATTAACAATTGATCAAAGGAGAGACTTGTTCTACACATCTTGAGCTCTAGGGTTTGATCTCTCGCACACTATTGTTCATTTATTGTACATCTTTTGAGTGTACAAGGTGGTATTCATTCATTGTAATTCTTGGGGAGCCCTCAACTTGTGAGAAGGCCCCTTGAACGATTTATTTGCCCTTTGTGATTAGTGGAAGAGAATCGGCCTCAGTGGCGATTCGACGAGGGTAGGGTTCGTGAAGACCCGGTCCTTTGTGGACTCCTCAACGGGGACGTAGATTTCCTTTGTGGAATTGAACCTCGGGATAAAATCTTGTCTCTTGCTCTTGTGTTTTATTGTTCATCATATTCTATGGTTTACTTAATCTTGTGTAATTCACGTTGAAACATTGAAACTAAAGTTGATCTCTGTCATTCATTGTTTCACTGTTGTAATACATCTAAGTTCCCAATTAATTTACGCTGCATAGGGTACTAGAAGTGAAAATATTGATCAACCTTGATCTTTCTAGTCCGCACAGTACCGGACTAGTCCGATTTGTCTCTGAGTAGATAACGGACTAGTCCGCACTCTTACGGACTAGTCCGATTTCCCTGTATTTGATAAATCTATTAGGTGTTTCAGGGATTAACAAAGAATCGAAAAGCCTATTCACCCCCCCTCTAGGCTACATTCATCTCCAGCGCGGGGAAACGCTGCAGGAGCTGGCGCCGATCGGCTGCTCGGTGGCGCGCTCGGCTGCAACCTGAGAACCGAGTGCTCTGTCTTTCAGTTGGTTGAATTTGCTAGTGAGGCTGACATGTGGGACCCACTCCTCTTTTAACCTCTGAAATCCAATTTTCCCCACTGCTCTAAACAGTAGAGACCCAAATACCCTTTGACATTTGAATTATCTACCAACTGGCCATTTGAATTTGATAGAATTCAAATTGTGAAGTGTTTGAAAATATTTTCAGCACATATGCAGTTTGAAATTCAAATTGAGTTTGAATTTTCTAAAATTAGCTCATGTCAAGATCAACTCCAAATGGAGTGAAAATTGGTGTGTGAGCTCACTAAAATGTGCTGAGTATGAATATGCCCCCAACTTTTGAATTCATGAGATCAAAGTAGTTTGAATTTGAATTTTAGTTCAAACTAACCTCTTTCTAGTTATACCCAAAAATACCTCAAAAAGGTTTTTGATTTGGGTGAAATTTGGCATGAGCATTCCTTGCAAGGTGTAGGATTTTTTCATATTCTCAGCCCCTATATGATGCATGTGGGAAATGCCACTTTTGCATTGTGTGATTTTATTCTCTAATGACCATGTTGATGGTGTTTACTTGCTCTTTAAACGTGTTCATAAAGTTTCCTCAAATGAGGTGTGTGTGATGTGATGAACACTTTGAATGTGCGCAAAAACATAGGCCCTTACACCATGCATCTTCCCGCACGTTTGTCGGTAAAGCCTTCTGATAGGAGGATGAGTCCCGATCTTCCGAGAGGTAGGGTAAACTTGATTGGGTGGAGATCTCGACGTTGATGATCCAAGGCTCCGAACAAACGAAAACCCGCAATCACTACACCACTGCTCCGTTGGTTATCACCCGTGTCACACGAAAGACCTCGCCACGAAGGCTTATCCCTGAAAGCGCAATCAAGAACACATGCAAGAACAGAGAAGTTGCAATCAAAACTGAATTGATCACGAATTTGGGGTCTCACAACCGATGATCGGCGACACTGTTCAATGACAGATTGTAACTAAGCAAAACCCAACCCTAATGTGGCGGCGGCTGCTTTATAAAAAGGAATTTAGGGGCGTGCAAGACCCCTGGACGCAATCCTAATGGGCTTCCACATGATACAGGGGCCAGCAGCCCAAAAGGCGCTGGCGCAGCACCGGACAGATTCTGGACGCCCACTTGTTTTGCTGATTCCCGTCAACTTAGAAGGAATTTTGAGGTGGGGCTGGTTCCATTGGAAGCTTTATGAAATCACTGTTCCTACCATATATAGAACGTCCAAATCCGACTCCGTATGTGTCTGGGACGTCAGTTTTGGAGAAGGCAGCTTTTGGAACCGGAGGTGTAGTCGAAGTCGAGTTGTACTTGGGCTCCTCCTTGGTGTGCACGTCCTATCTCCTCCTCCTTGACTCCTTGGACTCCTCCCAGCCCTTGCTGGTCCTCTCCATTGTTTCTAATCAATAAAATATGCATGAAAACAAGCGTAAGTTCTGAAAAACAATTGACAAGATTAGAACGTACCTAGAGATCCAATTGTCGTGCACGTGCTCTAGTGATCGGTCCTTGCATTGTATGCAAAGGAGAGATGTCCTCATCATCCTCCCCCTCTTGAATTGGAGTCGTCCTCGACTCAAGCTCATCTTTCTCACCCAAGTATGGCTTCAAATCTGAAATGTTACATGTGGGACTAACCCAAAACTCAGGAGGCAACTCAAGTTTATATGCATTGTCATTTATCTTCTCAAGAACCTTAAAAGGTCCAGCAGCACGTGGCATGAGATTGGACTTTCTCAAATCCGGGAACCTATCTTTTCTCAAATGAACCCACACCAAATCACCGGGTTCCAATTTTACCTCCTTCCTACCTTTACTAGCAGCAATGCGATACTTTTCATTCATTTTTTCAATTTGTAACATAGTAGTTTCATGCAACTTAAGAATAAATTCAGAACGTTGTGTAGCATCTAAGTTCACAATTTCAGTGTGTGGTAAAGGTAGCAAATCAATTGGAGCACGAGGATTGAAACCATAGACTACCATAAACAGACTTAACTTGGTTGTGGAGTGAATAGACCTGTTATAAGCAAACTCAATATGTGGCAAACACTCCTCCCACAACCTCAAATTATCTTTCAAAACAACCCGCAACACAGTAGATAAGGTACGATTAACTACCTCCGTTTGCCCATCAGTTTGTGGATGACAAGTAGTAGAAAACAGCAACTTTGTTCCCAATTTATACCATAAAGTTCTCCAAAAGTGACTCAAAAACTTAGCATCCCTATCAAAAACAATAGTATTGGGAACACCATGCAAACGTACAACCTCATGAAAGAACAAATCAGCAACATGTGAAGCATTATCGGTCGTGTGGCAGGGTATAAAATGAGCCATTTTAGAGAAACGATCAACAACCACAAATACACTATCCCTCCCCCTCTTTGTTCTAGGCAATCCTAAAACAAAGTCAATAGAAATATCCTCCCAAGGTGCACTAGGAACCGGAAGAGGCATATAAAGACCATGTGGGTTAAGTTGAGACATAGCTTTGTTGCATGTCGTGCAACGTGAAACGTAGCGCTCCACATCACGCCTCATTCGTGGCCATCTGTCTTTTTAACACCAAAATGTCCCATCAAACCACCTCCATGCGCTTCCTGCAGCAACAAAAGACGAACGGAGCTAGCTGGAACACACAGCTTGTTAGCACGGTAGAGAAGGCCTTCACGCAGCAGGAATTTTTGCCACATTCTTCCCTCTCTACAATTTTCAAAGGCATCTTTGAAGTCCAAATCAGTAGCATATAACCTCTTTATGGTTTCCAAACCAAAGGTTTTATGAGAAAGTTGGGACAACATGGTATAACGTCTAGATAAAGCATCGGCAATCACATTGTCTTTCCCTTTCTTATGTTTAATGATGTAAGGAAATGATTCTATGAACTCAATCCATTTAGCATGACGTTTGTTCAGATTAGCTTGTCCTTTAAGATACTTCAAAGACTCATGATCTGAATGTATGACAAATTCTTTAGACCATAGGTAATGTTGCCATGTTTGCAAGACACGCACTAAAGCATAAAGTTCTTTGTCATATGTAGAATAATTCAGCGAAGGCGCATGCAATTTTCACTAAAGAAGGCAACAGGTTTACCTCCTGGAATTAGCACTCCTCCAATGCCAATGCCGCTCGTGTCACATTCAAGCTCGAAGGTCTTCTCGGAAGTTGCAGCAATGGTGCTTGTGTGAGCTTGTTGTTGTGCTGGTCCCCATCGAAACGGCACTCCATGCTTTGTCAACTCGTGGAGAGGTGCCGCAATGGTTCTGAAATCCCGGACGAAACGCCGGTAGAAACCTGCGAGACCAAGAAAACTCCGAACCTGTGTGGCCATAGTCGGAAGTGGCCAGCTCGTGATGGCAACAATCTTGGCCTCGTCCACCTCAATGCCCTGCGAAGTAATAACATACCCAAGAAAAGACACACGATCGGTGCAAAAGGTGCACTTCTCAAGGTTACCATATAAACGTGCATCGCGCAAGACATTAAAAACAGCACACAAATGTTCAAGATGCTCATCATATGACTTGCTGTAAATAAGGATATCATCAAAGTAAACCACCACAAATTTACCAATGAAAGCACGTAAAACCTCATTCATCAACCTCATGAAAGTGCTGGGCGCATTAGTTAAACCAAATGGCATGACTAACCATTCATAAAGTCCGAATTTAGTTTTAAAAGCAGTTTTCCATTCATCACATAAAGCCATACGAATCTGATGATACCCACTACGCAAATTAATCTTGGTGAAAATAACAGAACCACTCAACTCATCAAGTATGTCATCCAATCTAGGAATAGGATAGCGATAACGAATGGTAATGTTATTGATGGCTCTACAATCAACACACATGCGCCAAGTGCCATCATTTTTTGGAACCAAAAGAAAAGGAACAGAACAAGGACTAAGGCTCTCACTAATGCGCCCGCAGTACAGAAGATCTTGGACTTGTCGCTGAATTTCCTTAGTATCGTCGGGTTGGTCCTGTAGGCAGCATGGTTTGGAAAGCTCGCCCCTGGAACCAAATCAATCTTGTGCTCAATGCCTCACACAGGTGGTAATCCAGGGGGTATCTCTGATGGAAAAACATCCATATATTCCTGCAAAAGGTTAGCAACAGCAGGTGGCAAGACAATGGATGTATCCTCAATGGAATATAAAGCATGTTTGCACACTAAAGCATAGCAAGTTCCATTAGAGGCATATAAATCATCAAGATCAGATTTAGTTGCAAGCAAAATAGGATTTTTCAACATAATAGGTTGCTGAATTTCAGAATTGAAAACACCCTTTTGCTTAGCATTATTCTTTTTCTCCTGCTCAAATTATACAATTTCAGTGGGACTCATAGGAAGCAACATAATTTTCTTGCCCTTATGCATGAGAGTATACTTATTAGATCGACCATGGTGAATAGCATCAGTATCAAACTCCCAAGGACGTCCCAATAAAAGAGAACAAGCATCCATAGGTACCACATCAAAATCATCAAAATCATGATAAGAACCAATGGAAAAATGTATCCTTGCTGTTTGTGTTACCTTAACCTTACCATTGTTGTTAAACCATTGAATGTGATAAGGGTGGGGATGCTCCCGTGTGGTCAAGCCAAGCTTCTTGACCACCTCAACATTCACCAAATTGTTGCAGCTACCACCATCAATGATGGTATGTACGCGGCAGTCCTTGACGACGAGAAACATGTTGAAAAGGTTGTGACGTTGGCGGTTGTTGTCCTCTCGAACCGTGGAACTCAAAGCTCGCTGCACAATCAAAGTCCTATAGTTGTTTGTCGCAGATGTACCAAGAACCTCCTCAGCACCATCATCCGAACCTGAAATGTTAAGTGCAATAATATTTTCATCTTCAATATCAGAAGCACTAACATATCCACCATCAGCAGTGGCAATGATCGCCCGTTTGCTGGGGCAATCTCGTTGCATATGGCCAGGTCCCTGGCAGCGGTGGCACTTGATGTCGGAGCTGTGACTTGTCGAAGTGTTGGGTGCAGCCGCCTTTGCTGCAACACCTGGAGGCATCTGGGACTTGCTGTTATATTGTTCCCGTGATGTAGAAGGTGCGATGCTGCTGCGTACAACATCCTTGGAGGGTGGTGTAGAAGCACGTACGCTCGAGGAGGGCACTGCTTTGGATGGCACCGGAAATTGTCATGGCATGAAGGTTGTTCCGCCGCTGCTGTTGGCGACCCTGCACTTCTTTTTCTGCTAACATAGCAAGTTGAAATAAACATTGAATAGAATGATATTCCTTGTAGTCAACTATGTCATAGATCTCACGCCGCAAGCCCCCATAAAACCTAACTATTTGGTCTTCCTGATCCTCAACTACCCCACAACGAAGCATACCTTTCTGCAACTCTTGGTAGTACTCTTGGACAGTCATGTCACCCTGATCAAAGCGTTGCAATTTCTTAAGAAGATCACGTCTATAGGAAAGAGAAACAAACCTAGCGTGCATCTCTTCTTTTAACGCAGCCCATGTCTGTGGTGCATTACGTGTATTGACAAGTTCATTCCACCAAATTATAGCAAAAATTTTAAACTCACTAGTGGCTTGTCTAACTCTATGTCGCTCAGGAACAAGATGAGAGCTAAATTTTTGTTCTACCGTCATCTCCCAATCCAAGTAAGTCTCAGCATCATAAGATCCATAAAATGTTGGAATAGAAAACCTAATCTTAGCATAAGGATCATTATCTTGTTTAGGAGCATGAGGACGAGGTCTACCTCCCATACCTTGACGATTTCATCGAGGGCGACGGCGCTGTTGTACATCAACCTCATCGTTATTGAAGTCATCATCTGTGTCGTATTGAGCATGTGCATCACCATCAAGGATGATAGAGGGTGTAGCTTGTTGGGGAAGACGAGTCTCCATCTCGTCCAACCGTGTGGTCAGACCAGCAACACTTGTATGGAGCCTCTGAAAAGTGGCTGTTGTAGTGGTCTGGTAATTGTTGAAAGCTTCGGTCATTGCCCGCATCATGTCCCTTAGTTCCATATGGGACACGCACTCATCATCATCCGGAGGTGTAGAACAAGAGGTCTTATCCATAGGCTTCTTTCCTGTCATTGTTAGTACAAAACAGAAACGAAGACAAAAAGATCGTGAAGAACCCTATTACTACGCTCTCCGAAGTGGGTGGAAAATCGATCAGTAAGATGCGTCTTATCCTGCTCTTACAAGTTTCTTACCAGCACTGCAGGTGGCCAACGGTGACCGGTGTGAAGCAAGCAGAGAGTGGGTGTGATTGCAAAGGTTACCTGTTCTGCTTGAGAGAAGGTGGAGCTTGGAAGGCTCAAATGCAGTATATGTATGTGGCACACAAGTTAGTAACAGATAGCAATGCAGAAATGTCCAAAGAATTTCACCTAGTTGCTGGCCTAAGAATGTATTAGAACAGTTGTGGCAACAAGCAAGGACAAGGATGAATGATGATGAACAACAAGGATAATATCAGCAAGTATCCAACACTCACACAGAAATAGCACAACTAGAAAACCCCTTAGCCTCATGTTTTTGTCTTGAAGCACTAGTAGAAATCAAAAAAAAAATTCTCTTTATTTTTTTATATTTTTTTCTCAACCAGGGGCAAAAGAATAGAAGCAGCACCAAGTATTAGCTCAAACCGATGAAAGATGAGATCGGCACAAATTTAGGAGCGATTGGAAAAAACTGGTGCTGGAACTTCAGAGTTCGAAACGAGGGCCTTCATAATTTTTTTTAATTTTTTTGAAAATGCCGTGACCGGCATAGCCGATGTATCGTATGTGGACTTTTCCGAGACCTTTTCGGGAAAAAAAATGCACCTCAATCGGAGTTACGAGCGAAAAGTTATGCCCGTTTTAAGGAGGATACCCTGAATCAGGTTTTGGTGGTGGTGGAAACTGCAACAGAAACGAATCGGTGGATGGAATTTTTTTGTAGATTGGTTTTTGTAGATGGCAGCGGATGGAAGAAACAAAACTGAACCAAAACAAATCTAAACCAGCAACCAGACTCAACCTAGGACACAAACTCAGAACTACGGACTCCGAAACTAAATTGTGCAAAAGGTTGAGGGGGGTTGTAGGTCAGGGAAACTAAAATTTTTTTGTGGCTTTTTATGGATGATAGGACTAAAACAAAATAAATCTAAAGGGCACACAAGTATACCTCATGGTGAACCTGGAAATCTGATACCAATTGATAGGGGGATGAGTCCCGATCTTCCGAGAGGTAGGGTAAACTTGATTGGGTGGAGATCTCGACGTTGATGATCCAAGGCTCCGAACAAACAAAACCCCGCAATCACTACACCACTGCTCCATTGGTTATCACCTGTGTCACACGGATGACCTCGCCATGAAGGCTTATCCCTGCAAGCGCAATCAAGAACACAAGCAAGAACAGAGAAGTTGCAATCAAAACTGAATTGATCACGAATTTGGGGTCTCACAACCGATGATCAGCGACACTGTTCAATGGCAGATTGTAACTAAGCAAAACCCAACCCTAATGTGGTGGCGGCTGCTGTATAAAAAGGAGTTTAGGGGCGTGCAATACCCCTGGACGCAACCCTAATGGGCTTCCACACGATACACGGGCCAGCAGCCCAAAAGGCGGTGGCGCAGCACCGGACAGATTCTGGATGCCCAATTGTTTCGCTGATTCCTGTCAACTTAGAAGTAATTTTGAGGTGGGGCTGGTTCCATTGGAAGCTTTATGAAATCACGGTTCCAACCATATATAGAACGTCCAAATCCGACTCCGTATGTGTCCGGGACGTCAGTTTTGGTGAAGGCAGCTCCTGGAACCCGAGGTGGAGTCGAAGTCGAGTTGTACTTGGGCTCCTCCTTGGTGTGCACGTCCTATCTCCTCCTCCTTGACTCCTTGGACTTCTCCCATCCCTCACTGGTCCTCTCCATTGTTCCTAATCAATAAAACATGCATGGAAACAAGCGTAAATTCTGAAAAACAATTGACAAAGTTAGAACGTACCTGGAAATCCAATTGTCGTGCACGTGCTCTAGTGATCGGTCCTTGCATTGTATGCAAAGGAGAGATGTCCTCATCACCTTCCAGCATGGATTTTACTGGCCAACAGCTCTCTAGGATGCCGTCAACCTGGTCAAGAGATGCAAGGTGTGCCAGTTCCATGCCAAGCAGATCCACACTCCGACGGAGACGCTACAGATGATCACGCCCTCATGGCCCTTCGCTGTGTGGGGGTTGTACATCCAGGGGCCATTCCCAGAACCATCGGACGGTATCGGTACCTCTACGTCTCCGTATACAAGTTCACCAAGGGGTCGGAAGATGCCTTTGTAGTAACAATCAACAAGCAGTCAGCAGTCAAGTTCATCAAGTCGATCATCTGCCGGTTCGGGGCCCCGAATATAATCATCACTGACAATGGGATCCATTTCACCAGTGCAGTGTTCCTAGACTACTGCAAAGGCCTCGACATCCAAATTTGCTATACTTCTGTTGCTCACCCATAGAGCATTGGTCAAGTCGAAAGAGCAAACGCTGAGGTACTCAAGGGACTGTAACACCCCAAATTTTGATTCAAAACTCTAAACCATGTTCAGAGGGGAATTTAAAAATTTTTGGACGTGTTGCATGTTTTGCAAAAATTCAAATTCAAACTGGAATTCAAATTATACCCAAAACAGAAAAGAAATGGAAAAAGAAAAAAGGAAAACGGGAAAAAACTGGCCAGTGGGCCGAAACCGCCAGCCGGCCCAGCTTTCCCCGCGCCAGCCCGCCCCCGCGCGCGCCGCGCTGCCTCTCACCGACGGGTGGGACCCACATGTCATCCCTAACCCCGCGACCCCGGACTCTCTCCCGCGCGCGCGATCGCAACCGATCGGGAAACCGCGTCCCGCAGCCGAATTCTGGACCCAGAGGACTCCAACTCGATCACAACAGACCCACCGCCCTGCCCCGGCTATAAAAACCCCAGCTCCGATCAGTTTTCCTCACGCGATCGCCGATTTTCACTCCGGTGAGCACCGAGACTTCGCCGGTGAATTCTGGCCGATCTAAGCTCGGAAACTCTGATCTAACTCGCTGGTCTTGATCCACCGCCTCCGGGGAACTTTGCAGGTGCAGAAAACTCGGAGAGTTACGGTGCAAACACAGCGCCGACGAGCTTCGCCGTGGTTTTGCCTCGGACCTCGCCGCCTATCACTTTCCAGGACCCCGAGCTCGAGAAAACCCCCGAGGTGAGATCCCTGACCTCCTCTCTACCGATCTATGCCATAAGATCACAGTTTTAGGCAGAATTCTCGAAGATCCGAAACTTTCCGGCGAGATCGCCGCTTCCCGCCGCCGTGTGCCGCCGGCAGCGCCGCCCGCGCTCGATCAGAGCGACGTGGCCGCTTGTGCGCCGTTTATTTTAAATCGCACGGTAGACTTTAAAACCCCGCGTACCGGTTCGATGTTATAATCTCAGCCGTCGGTTTAGAATCGGACGGTCCACGTCAGCCCCGCGTTATAAAGACTGGAATTCTTACGTGCTAGCCCCTGGGGTTCTCTGGAATTGAGAGCTAGCCGCGGAAACTTCAGATCTAGCCCCTGGAACTCCAGAAAATCATGTAAATCCATTTAAAAATCAGTTTTAACCCCTGGACTTAATAGAAATTAGGAAGAACACCTCTGTTAAGTGTAGCTAGACCCCTGGAAATTTTGAAAATAATATTATAGACCCTGTGATGGGTGAGTTTACTTTTTAAACCCTGTTTAGTATTTAATTTACAAAATTGAATATGTAACTAGTGTTTAAAAATTAAAAAGGGGACAAACATAATTGTCAAAATTTATTAAAAACTTTCTCAGTACTTAGAAAACTTTGGAGTGAGATAAAAATATATTTTTGGGCTGAAATAAATCTGTTTTATCTATTAATTCACATTTATTAGTATAGAGACACATTTTTAAGTAAAGAATAGTTATAGAAAAAGAATAGGGAAAATAACTATGAAATAGTCTACATCAGAAGCCAAGGTCAAAATGTGTTATTAAATTATTTAGGACCAGAACCTATACTGTTGAGATGATGTATGTTACTAATTTCATAATAAAATACACAATTATGCATAGGAATATAAATCTGAAAATATAGCAACTAGTAAATGATAAATGGAGTTTCTAAAATACAAAGAATTCAGTTTAGGGTTGATAGAAATTGTGAAGGCACATTGTATGCAAGTATAAATGTGGACACAAAAGTAGGAATCATATATACATGGTTAAAAGTGCATGCAAGCCACAACTTAACACACATAAAGTAACCACAACACATATAATGGTGAATGAATTTCATAAATGTGAATGTGTGGGTTGTATGAAGTGTAAGTGTGAATTATGTCTTATGGATTGTTGTTTTTCTTTTGCTATGTGTGATGGTATGAAGTAGAACCTGTTCAAGAACCAGTTATTCATTTCCAAGACCAGGAATACCAATTTCAAGAGCAGCAAGAAGGAGGCAAGTGTCCTTGACCACTTTGATCCTATGCTAGGATGTGTAGATAGAATTATTTGCATTGTCAAATGAAATATGAAACACATGCTAGGAAAGTTTCCCTAGAATTGCATTATATTGTTTCCTTGTAGCTTGGGTTGGGATTTGTTTTGTCATGTCATTTATTTCCATGCATATGCTTAGCCATGCTTAGAATGGGATATTTGGGACATGAGATCATCAGTTTATATTACCATACTCTTGAATGAGACATTGTGAGTTATGTAGAGGTAGGGATCAAGGCAAGTTGGATGTTTTGGTTGTGTGCTGGGTGCACGAGACTTGGGTTTGTGTTTAGTACTTGCCTGGATCCTAAGGAGCGGTTCATGGAGCATGTAACCCGGCTTTACAGTGCCAACCACATGCTGAGATGGGGCAGCTTGGCCAATTAATTAGGAGTATCCCCGGCGTAGTATGGGTGTGTTGGATGGTGCGGGGAGTAGGTGTCAGCTGGACTACCATATGAACCGCAAGGCTCAAGAGGGGGCCACTGCAGCGGGATTGGAGCCTCTTGTATGCTGTTAGGGGTGAAACCTCAGTGGGCCCACGCTCGTCGGGAATCCCTTTGTAAAGGCTTCGTAGTGATCTCTTGGCCGCACACCTGGGAAGTGTGAATGTGGATCGTAGCCACTGGCATAATGGAGGTTCTTTTAGTCCACCCGGCAACGGGGGATGAAATCACTACTTGTGGGTACAGTGGTACAAACTCTGCAGAGTTAAAACTGTCTTGACAGCCGTGCTCACGGTTAAGAGCGGCCTGGACTTATTCATAATTAGAGGATTGATGGTTTTGGAAGTTAAGCGGGGAGCTTAACATTGGTAATGATGGTTATTGGATTACAATGATGGGATGGGAGATTGGGACCATTTCACCTGTGTAGAAATGTAGGTGCTTAATAAGCTAAGGTGATAGGTATTAATTGCGTAGTGCTTTAACCATGAGTTTAACCTCTCCTTGTTCTAGCCATGCATGATATAATTTTCCCACACTTGCTGAGTACCATTGGTACTCAACCTTGCATATTTGTTGGTTTATATTGCTGCTCAGGTCAAGATAATGAGGTGGTGTATAATGACCAAGATTTTGGACCCGAGGAAGGCTTTTAGGTTCATGAAGACCCCCGGGCAACGCCTGTGATGGAGCCCTAAAGAATAATATTCCGCTGCTAGTTTATTTACTTGTGATGAAGCATTAGTGTCCATTGAGACATTTGCGATGTAAGACTTATTTATATTCGACACCTGGCTTGTAATAAATGATGCTTCACTATTTGTCATCACATGTATGAGAAAACAATCCTGGCATACATGTGATATTCACTTGGTTGTTTCTTCGGAAAAACCGGGTGTGACAAAGGTGGTATCAGAGCCAAGGTTGCCCATAGGAACGTGGACCTAGGTAGAAATGGACGTAGTTAAGGGCCCTATTTTCTTAAAAACTATTTTCCAAGGTGTGGGTGGAAAAGTGTTATTAAAGGAGTCATTTTCTTCATCTTACCCCAACTTTCATTCAAAATAGGATTTTTGTTTGAGATTTTATCTAACCAAATTTTAAATTCTTTTGTTTTAGATGGTTCGCATGATTCGCACCGCTCGTAAGTCCACAGGAGGGAGAGTTCCCGTAGTTGCCCTTGCCGAAAGAGAGGAGAGTCGTCCAGTGACGTACCTTTCCTACGGATTGGCAGTAGGAGATTTGTTGCGCCGTCTTCGACGTATGCTCGAAGCCGCCGGCAATACGGGCAAGCTAATCATCCACTATAACTCCACCAGGACCATCCGTGAGAAGAGGGAAGAATGGAGTTCGGAGATGAGGATTATACACGAGAATCAGCTGCTGAAGATCCACCATTCTCCAGCTTGTCGAGCAACACAAGTTGACGCGGAGAGAGATGTCACCTGGGAGGCCATCACCTGCCAGAGTCACATCTATCGTCGCCACTTGGACAAAACGGAGTACATGTATGTCCTCCAACGTGAGAGTGGTACCACGGAGTACAAGTACCCACCGGTGCAGCAAGGGACTTCCCATGAGCACATGGACTTGTGCTTGGAGGATGCTGCTATGCTTAGCACTCGACTGCAGGAGTGTCAACAAGAGCTTCAGGATGTCCGAGACACCCTGAAGGAAACAGAGGCATTGCTGCGAGCTTGCTTAAAGGCGAGAGAAAGAGGAGATGGGAATGAACTGTGTGTCACCGTGAGTGATCCATGGACTCCTGACTCCCCGGATCGCCGAGCAATCAGGCGTCGTCGCACTTCTCCACCAGCAGCCTCTCCACCCAAAGCCGAGTCAGAAGGTAGCCGAAACGAGGAGGAAGATCCCGAGGAGCCAGCTCAAGAGGACGAGTAGTGTAGAGTCTTTCCCCTAGCTAGCAAGAGGTCGAGTAGTCGAGTCGTTACGTAGTTAATGGTGTGATAATGCTTGGTGTGTGACGTGAGTTGTGGAAGCCATGAGCAATTGTCCACAGCCTCGTCTTCAGATTGTTTTGCTTTGGTGTGTGAACCCACATGAAATAATATTGCAATTGTTTTGTGTCAGAAATGAACCCTCAGAAAAGTATAACCAAGCCTCAACACTTCAAAGTACAAACAAGTGAAAGTAGTAAGATGATACTAAATGCTTTCAAAATTAACAATGGTTGATTCTGCCAGATGGCCGGAAGAGGAAAAGGACGTGCTGCCAACCCCGCCAACAACAATGATGAGGCATGCAACCCTCATCTTTCTGGAGGCCAGGACAGGGTGGTCGCCGTGAAGAAGTTGATCCTCTCCACCAAATGCTGGAGAATCAAAAACAGCTTATCCAGAACTTGACTCAAGTGGTGGCCAACTTGTATCAAGTTCAACCTCCACAGGCGGCACCACGCCAACCAAGGTTGAGTGAGTTTCTAGGAACTCAACCTCCAAAGTTTGCAAGTGCTGCTGAACCTCTGGAGGCAGATGATTGGCTGAAGACCATTGAAAGTAAGATGAGGATTATACAATGCCAAGGGTATGAGAGGGTGCTGTTTGCCTCTCATCAATTGCAGGGACCTGCTGCTGATTGGTGGACCGCCTACGTGGCCGCCCATCATGACCCTGAGAACATCACTTGGGAAGAGTTCAAGCGTAGCTTCCGCAACCACTACATCCCAAGAGGTGAACTCAAAAACAAGAGGAAAGAGTTTCTGGGACTGCAGCAGGGAAACATGACGGTGAGGGAATACCTCACTAAATTCACTCAATTATCCCGTTATGCTCCACGAGACATAGAGACCGATGAGCAGAAACAAGATTGTTTCGTGGAAGGGCTTACCGCAGAAATGCAGTGTGCAATGTCCTCAAATGAGTATGAAAGCTTTCAAAGGATGGTGGACAGAGCGTTTGTGGTGGAAAGGAAGCTAAAGGCCCTGGAAAATGAGAATAAGAGGAAGGCGGGGTGGTCGCATCAGGCCTCAGGGAGCAACACCCGCCCACGTATGATGCAGCAACCTACGGGGCAGACAAGCCGTGCTGCGGTACCCTATTCAGCACCAAGAGGGTACAACCCAAACTACAGGCCACCCGCAGCACCAGCACAGCCGCAACGTCAGTTTGTGCAGCAGCCTCGCCCCGCATATCCACCTCGACCAGCAGTGCAAGGACCCCCGAACCAACCCCAAGACAACAAAGGCCAAGCACCTAAGGTTGGGGTGCAATGTTTTAGCTGTGGTGAAGTGGGGCACTATGCCCATAAGTGCCCAAAGAAGAAGCCTGCGCAGCCACAACAGCAGAATGTAATGAGAGGACGGGTGAACCACGTCACTATGGAGGAAGCACAAGAGGCACCCGACGTGGTAGTTGGTAAGTTTCCTGCCAATTTACACCTTGCAACTCTGCTGTTTGATTCTGGTGCTACCCACTCGTTCATTGCTCAAGGGTTTGTTAAGAAGCATGACCTAGCAACCACACAAATGAACCATATGCTAGCCGTAAACTCTCCAGGTGGAGAAATAAGGACAAGACAAGTGTGTCCCAAAGTGAGCCTAGACATTAATGGGGTAGTATTTACTGCTAACCTCATAGTGATAGATTCACAAGGGATAGATATTATTTTGGGTATGGATTGGTTGACCAAACATAAAGGAATTATCCATTGTTCGACCAGAACGGTGGAACTAACTCACCCCAGTGGCACCCGAGTAAAATTCATAACCCTACACTAGCCTAGGAGGGACATTAAATTAAATCAAGTGGAGGTGAAAGTTGAGGAAATCAGGACCATCAGGGAATATCCAGATGTTTTTCCGGAGGAGTTGCCAGGTATGCCTCCCGACCGCGACGTGGAATTCGCAATTGAGCTAGTACCGGGAACAGCCCCGATATACAAGAGACCTTATCGAATGGACTCCAAGCAGCTAGAAGAGCTCAAGGATCATTTGAGAGAATTGACGGAGAAGGGGTATGTTCGCCCTAGTTCCTCACCATAGGGAGCTCCGGTGATATTTGTGCCCAAGAAAGACGGAACCCAAAGGTTATGCGTGGATTACCGTGCTTTGAATGAGGTAACCATCAAGAACAAGTACCCATTGCCTCGCATTGAAGACTTGTTTGATCAGTTGAGGGGAGCTTGTGTGTTCTCGAAAATTGATCTCAGGTCGGGGTACCACCAACTCAAGATAAGGCAATCAGATATTCCCAAGACAGCTTTCGTATCTCGGTACGGACTGTATGAATACACTGTCATGCCTTTCGGGCTAACCAATGCCCCGGCATATTTCATGTATCTCATGAACAAGGTATTCATGGAATATCTGGACAAATTTGTGGTGGTCTTCATAGATGATATTCTCGTCTTCTCCAAAGATGAAGAAGAACATGAGAAACATCTGAGGTTGGTGTTGCAGAGGTTGAGAGAACACCAACTATATGCCAAGTTGAGCAAGTGTGAGTTTTGGCTGAAGAGAGTTCCCTTTTTAGGACATATAATCTCGGAGGGAGGAATCTCCGTAGATCCCGCCAAAATCGAGGATATCCAG
The DNA here is from genome assembly GCA_030760725.1 of Neostapfia colusana. NCBI lineage: Eukaryota > Viridiplantae > Streptophyta > Magnoliopsida > Poales > Poaceae > Neostapfia > Neostapfia colusana. Next base: position 45,670,827 of record JASWHV010000008.1, on the reverse strand, counting down.
AAGTGGAAGACCCCTGAAAATGTCGGGGAAGTTCGATGCTTTTTGGGATTGGCTGGATACTATCGACGGTTTATTGAGGGATTCTCCAAGATCTCGAGACCTCTCACCAAACTGTTGGAAAAGGGAATCACATTCACCTGGACGCCACAGTGCGATACGAGCTTTCAGGAGCTAAAGAAGAGATTGACAACAGCCCCAGTGCTGGTTATGCCAGATATGCAGAAGAATTTCACAGTGTACTGCGATGCCTCTGGAAATGGGTTGGGATGTGTTCTCATGCAAGAAGGACATGTCGTGGCTTATGCATCCCGGCAGCTTCGGAAGCATGGGAAGAACTATCCTACACATGATCTAGAACTAGCTGCAGTGGTACACGCGTTGAAAATTTGGCGGCACTATTTGATGGGGAAGAGGACAGAGATATATACGGATCATAAGAGTTTGAAGTACATATTCACACAACCAGATCTCAACCTCAGACAAAGGAGATGGTTAGAGCTAATCAATGACTTTGATGTGGGCATCAACTATCATCCCGGGAAAGCAAACGTCGTGGCCGATGCTTTGAGTCGGAAAGTGCAGGTCAATAAGTTGAGCTTGAAGGACATGCCTGCCGAATTGAAGGACGAGGTTATAAGGCTCAATCTATGTCTAGTAAACAGTGGTGAAGCTATCGCCATGGAAGTGGACTCCACACTCGAGCGAGACATACGAGAGGGCCAAAAGAATGATGAGAAGATACAAGAGATCAGACAGCTCATTAAGGAAAATAAAGCTCCTGGTTTTAGAGAGGATGAACAAGGAACGGTGTCGCACGGGAAAAGGATCTGTGTGCCAGAAGTAAAGGAGATCCGTGAATTAATTTTGAAGGAGGCTCACGATTCTGATTATTCCATTCATCCTGGGAGTACGAAGATGTACCAGGACCTCAAGAGCAGGTATTGGTGGTATGGCATGAAGCGAGATGTCGCGGAACATGTTGCCCTATGTGACACATGTCAGTTGGTGAAAGCAGAACATCAACGACCCGCGGGATTGTTGCAACCACTCAAAGTGCCTGAATGGAAATGGGAAGAAATCAGCATGGATTTTGTCGTGGGATTGCCTAGGACCCAATCCGGGTATGATTCAATATGGGTCATTATTGATAGGCTAGCCAAAGTAGCTCATTTCATCCCTGTGAAAGAAAGCTACGGCGGATCCAAATTGGCAGAATTGTACATGTCAAGGATCGTGTGTTACCATGGAGTGCAAAAGAAGATTGTGTCAGATCGAGGGACACAGTTCACCTCGAGGTTTTGGCAAAAGTTGCATGAAACCATGGGAACCCACCTGAACTTTAGTTCTGCCTATCATCCCCAAACTGACGGGCAGACGGAGAGAACCAATCAGATCCTTGAAGATATGTTAAGAGCATGTGCACTCAAAAACAATAGGAGTTGGGACAAGAACTTACCGTATGCGGAGTTTTCCTATAACAACAGCTATCAAGCTAGTATGAACATGTCACCGTTTGAAGCTTTGTATGGAAGGAAGTGCAGAACTCCCCTATTTTGGAACCAAACAGGAGAAAGTAAAGTGTTTGGTCCAGAAGTGCTACAAGAAGCCGAAGCGAAGGTGAGGGAGATTCGCAACAACTTGAGGATAGCACAAACACGCCAGAAGAGTTATGCTGATGTACGAAGAAGAGAACTCGTTTTCAACGTGGGAGACTATGTTTATCTCAAGGTGTCCCCTATCAGAGGACTTCGTCGGTTCAAGGTGAAAGGGAAGTTGTCACCTCGATACATCGGACCCTTTCAAGTTTTGGAAAAAAAAGGCGAAGTGGCGTACCAACTGGATTTACCGGTTCATCTATCGGACGTGCACGATGTATTTCATGTGTCACAACTCAAGAAATGCCTGAGGACGCCTGAGGAGGTGTTACCCATGAATGAAGTGGATGTAGCTGAAGATTTGTCTTATGCCGAGCAACCATACAAGATTTTGGAGACAATGGAACGCCTCACCAGAAATAAAAGAATCCGGATGTGCAAGGTGCAGTGGAAGCATCACTCAGAAGAGGAAGCCACCTGGGAACGGGAAGATGAGCTTAAGGCACAGTTTCCGGAATTGTTTTCTTAGAAACACCAATCTCGAGGACGAGATTTCTTTTAAGGGGGGTAGAGCTGTAACACCCCAAATTTTGATTCAAAACTCTAAACCATGTTCAGAGGGGAATTTAAAAATTTTTGGACGTGTTGCATGTTTTGCAAAAATTCAAATTCAAACTGGAATTCAAATTATACCCAAAACAGAAAAGAAATGGAAAAAGAAAAAAGGAAAACGGGAAAAAACTGGCCAGTGGGCCGAAACCGCCAGCCGGCCCAGCTTTCCCCGCGCCAGCCCGCCCCCGCGCGCGCCGCGCTGCCTCTCACCGACGGGTGGGACCCACATGTCATCCCTAACCCCGCGACCCCGGACTCTCTCCCGCGCGCGCGATCGCAACCGATCGGGAAACCGCGTCCCGCAGCCGAATTCTGGACCCAGAGGACTCCAACTCGATCACAACAGACCCACCGCCCTCCCCCGGCTATAAAAACCCCAGCTCCGATCAGTTTTCCTCACGCGATCGCCGATTTTCACTCCGGTGAGCACCGAGACTTCGCCGGTGAATTCTGGCCGATCTAAGCTCGGAAACTCTGATCTAACTCGCTGGTCTTGATCCACCGCCTCCGGGGAACTTTGCAGGTGCAGAAAACTCGGAGAGTTACGGTGCAAACACAGCGCCGACGAGCTTCGCCGTGGTTTTGCCTCGGACCTCGCCGCCGATCACTTTCCAGGACCCCGAGCTCGAGAAAACCCCCGAGGTGAGATCCCTGACCTCCCCTCTACCGATCTATGCCATAAGATCACAGTTTTAGGCAGAATTCTCGAAGATCCGAAACTTTCCGGCGAGATCGCCGCTTCCCGCCGCCGTGCGCCGCCGGCAGCGCCGCCCGCGCTCGATCAGAGCGACGTGGCCGCTTGTGCGCCGTTTATTTTAAATCGCACGGTAGACTTTAAAACCCCGCGTACCGGTTCGATGTTATAATCTCAGCCGTCGGTTTAGAATCAGACGGTCCACGTCAGCCCCGCGTTATAAAGACTGGAATTCTTACGTGCTATCCCCTGGGGTTCTCTGGAATTGAGAGCTAGCCCCGGAAACTTCAGATCTAGCCCCTGGAACTCCAGAAAATCATGTAAATCCATTTAAAAATCATTTTTAACCCCTGGACTTAATAGAAATTAGGAAGAACACCTCTGTTAAGTGTAGCTAGACCCCTGGAAATTTTGAAAATAATATTATAGACCCTGTGATGGGTGAGTTTACTTTTTAAACCCTGTTTAGTATTTAATTTACAAAATTGAATATGTAACTAGTGTTTAAAAATTAAAAAGGGGACAAACATAATTGTCAAAATTTATTAAAAACTTTCTCAGTACTTAGAAAACTTTGGAGTGAGATAAAAATATATTTTTGGGCTGAAATAAATCTGTTTTATCTATTAATTCACATTTATTAGTATAGAGACACATTTTTAAGTAAAGAATAGTTATAGAAAAAGAATAGGGAAAATAATTATGAAATAGTCTACATCAGAAGCCAAGGTCAAAATGTGTTATTAAATTATTTAGGACCAGAACCTATACTGTTGAGATGATGTGTGTTACTAATTTCATAATAAAATACACAATTATGCATAGGAATATAAATCTGAAAATAGCAACTAGTAAATGATAAATGGAGTTTCTAAAATACAAAGAATTCAGTTTAGGGTTGATAGAAATTGTGAAGGCACATTGTATGCAAGTATAAATGTGGACACAAAAGTAGGAATCATATATACATGGTTAAAAGTGCATGCAAGCCACAACTTAACACACATAAAGTAACCACAACACATATAATGGTGAATGAATTTCATAAATGTGAATGTGTGGGTTGTATGAAGTGTATGTGTGAATTATGTCTTATGGATTGTTGTTTTTCTTTTGCTATGTGTGATGGTATGAAGTAGAACCTGTTCAAGAACCAGTTATTCATTTCCAAGACCAGGAATACCAATTTCAAGAGCAGCAAGAAGGAGGCAAGTGTCCTTGACCACTTTGATCCTAGGATGTGTAGATAGAATTATTTGCATTGTCAAATGAAATATGAAACCCATGCTAGGAAAGTTTCCCTAGAATTGCATTATCTTGTTTCCTTGTAGCTTGGGTTGGGATTTGTTTTGTCATGTCATTTATTTCCATGCATATGCTTAGCCATGCTTAGAATGGGATATTTGGGACATGAGATCATCAGTTTATATTACCATACTCTTGAATGAGACATTGTGAGTTATGTAGAGGTAGGGATCAAGGCAAGTTGGATGTTTTGGTTGTGTGCTGGGTGCACGAGACTTGGGTTTGTGTTTAGTACTTGCCTGGATCCTAAGGAGCGGTTCATGGAGCATGTAACCCGGCTTTACAGTGCCAACCACATGCTGAGATGGGGCAGCTTGGCCAATTAATTAGGAGTATCCCCGGCGTAGTATGGGTGTGTTGGATGGTGCGGGGAGTAGGTGTCAGCTGGACTACCATATGAACCGCAAGGCTCAAGAGGGGGCCACTGCAGCGGGATTGGAGCCTCTTGTATGCTGTTAGGGGTGAAACCTCAGTGGGCCCACGCTCGTCGGGAATCCCTTTGTAAAGGCTTCGTAGTGATCTCTTGGCCGCACACCTGGGAAGTGTGAATGTGGATCGTAGCCACTGGCATAATGGAGGTTCTTTTAGTCCACCCGGCAACGGGGGATGAAATCACTACTTGTGGGTACAGTGGTACAAACTCTGCAGAGTTAAAACTGTCTTGACAGCCGTGCTCACGGTTAAGAGCGGCCTGGACTTATTCATGATTAGAGGATTGATGGTTTTGGAAGTTAAGCGGGGAGCTTAACATTGGTAATGATGGTTATTGGATTACAATGATGGGATGGGAGATTGGGACCATTTCACCTGTGTAGAAATGTAGGTGCTTAATAAGCTAAGGTGATAGGTATTAATTGCGTAGTGCTTTAACCATGAGTTTAACCTCTCCTTGTTCTAGCCATGCATGATATAATTTTCCCACACTTGCTGAGTACCATTGGTACTCAACCTTGCATATTTGTTGGTTTATATTGCTGCTCAGGTCAAGATAATGAGGTGGTGTATAATGACCAAGATTTTGGACCCGAGGAAGGCTTTTAGGTTCATGAAGACCCCCGGGCAACGCCTGTGATGGAGCCCTAAAGAATAATATTCCGCTGCTAGTTTATTTACTTGTGATGAAGCATTAGTGTCCATTGAGACATTTGCGATGTAAGACTTATTTATATTCGACACCTGGCTTGTAATAAATGATGCTTCACTATTTGTCATCACATGTATGAGAAAACAATCCTGGCATACATGTGATATTCACTTGGTTGTTTCTTCGGAAAAACCGGGTGTGACAGGGACTCAAGACGTGCCCCTACAACAGCATGAAGAAGCACGGTGCCAATTGGGTTGAAGAGCTTCCGTGTGCACTGTGGGCTAGCCGGACGTCCCTCAGTCGCACGACACGGGAAACACCCTTCTTCCTAGTGTATGGGGCTGAGGCCGTTCTCCGCCCGGAAATCACCATGGGCTCATCCCGTGTCCAAGAGTACGACGAAGGCACATAGGACCAGCTCCGACATGAAGATATCGACCTTGTCGATGACCGAAGGTGGCAAGCAGCTGCTCGAAACGCACGATACCCTCAAGCACTCCGGCGTTATCAGCAGCGGTTCATGCAGAGTAGACAGCTCGAGGTGGGCAACCTGGTGCTTTGGCAAATACATTCTCGAGAAGGTGGGAACAAACTCTCCTTCAACTGGGAGGGTCCCTTCCGAGTGATACAAGTATGTCGCCCCGGGTGCGTCCGCCTAGCCACGGAGGATGGGGTACCTCTACCAAATCCATGGAACATAGAACACCTCCGTAAGTTATATCCTTAGCGCAGAGGTAGGGTTCTATTTTTTCTGTAAGGATGTCATAGTGTCTAGGAACATCGCTTAGAACAGCAAAGCTCTGGAGGAGTCCTGCTACTCTTGTACAGCCTGTTTCCTCCTATGAAAGAAGCCTGAAATGAGAAAGTATTGTCCTATCCTGCGTACTCTCTCTTTACAATTTGTGCTTTTTCATGCATATGAACTGTAAATGGCATGTACGGAGCCTATCCTACACACTTGTCCTAGGTCCCGTGGCACTGGAAGGTCTCCTCGCTGAAAGGTTAACGCCCGCGGGAGGTCCAGTACGAGCAGCCTGCTTAGCCTGGATCCGTACCCTAAGCCTATCGCACTACCTCCCCTGTGCTACAACTAAGTACATGGGGACCAGAAAGAACACACCTACGGGCAAGAAAAGTAACCGGACCCCGGACATTTACCTCCTCTCTTTTCATGCTTTCTTTCCATACTGTTCCGACCATGTGGCCAGTCACTTTTTCCTGTGTTCAACCATAGCAAGAGCGGTGCTATCCTTTTTCAGGCGGGTATTCTTGAGGTACCTGTGACATATCCGGGGACCTTTGGTTGTCTCATTGTCTGGGGTCCTATGGCACTGAATGGTCCCTCCCTGAAAGGCTTACGTCGATGGGAGGTAAAAGGTGTGTAGCCTGCTATGCCTAGTTCCGCACCCCTAGTGTGCACACCCTGCCTCTCCAGCGCTACATCTCAGTACCCAGGAATCGGACGGCTCATCCCCTGGGCAAGGCTTTAACAATAGCCCGGACGACCCACATCGAATTACCCAAGCCTCGTAGCTCAGATGAGGACCGTAAGCCACAACAAAGCTACCAAGTAGGGAAGGGTGACTAGAGAGCACCATTACTCCTTTTCTCTACCATGCCTGCAGGTTTAAACAGGTCCTTGGCGTCCTGGAACTCCCAAGCGGCCCGACGCTGACGTCCTACCTCATCCAGTGGTAGGTGCGCCCCAGCACACGGGCCACACCTACCAGGGGGCCATCACGGTGAACCATGTAGGCAGGACATCAGACCACTACAGCAACAAGAAGAAGACTCAGAGCGCCAACTACGACAAGCTCAAGACACGGGCCAAACTTCACTCAGGTCCTTGCGCTGCCAAGGACCCAGAAGCAGCGGTAGCCACACTGCCGGAGCGCCCTGGATCCTTACGCTGCTAAGGACCCAGAGGAACAAGCTCGGTACATCAGCGAAGAGCTATCCACGTCGGCTAAGTCATTCCGGACGTTTGTGCTGCCAAGGGTCCGAAGTCTACATCAACAACTCAAGACAACATAAGACTTGAAACAAAGATTCTTCATTAATGACAAGGTTCTAGCATACAAAGGGGGATACAAGGCAATCCCTCGAGTGTGTCGTCGCGACCCATTAGTCAAGAGCAGACACGACAACACGCTGCCACTTCGACTGTCGAGCGCGTCCGCTGCACCAAGGACATGCAGACTTTTCGTCTTCCAGGTACAACCACACACCCACTACACTGAAATCTCGCCACCGCTTTGGTTCCCTAAGTGCAGGTTTAAAACCACCACGCGGGAAAGATAGAGGTCCCACCTGCGGGCTCGTTGTCTCCCCCGAGATAGGCACAGAGGCCACTCTCGGTACCCTGCAGGCTGGGTACCCCCGCGTGGAGGATAAAAGAAAGCCCGGGCCCCAGCGTAGACACATGTCCTTGGCCCCGAGGTCAGCCCTAGGGCTGCCATGTGCGGTTGAGTTCCAGAGCCGACAAGTGCCCTCGGTTTTGGGCCGAGCCTCCATGCCAAGGTGAGGTCAGGAGCTGCCACGTGTCAAATGGCTTAGGACGCCCTCCCTGCTGAGGAGGTTCTCCGGATCTAACACATGCCCTGGGCTCCGGTCCAAGTCTCCCCGCTGAGCTTAGGTCCGGAGCTGCCACGTGTATCCAAGCTCCAACACTACTCCCTGCTGAGGAGAGCTCTAGAGCTAACACGTGCCCTGAGCTCTGATCCGAGCCTCCCCACTGAGATGAGGTCTGGAGCTGCCATGTGTCTCCTAGCTCGGAGCCTCCTCCCTGCTGAGGAGGGCTCCAGAGCTGACACGTTCCCTGGGCTCTGGTACGAGCCTCCCCACTGAGGTGAGGTCCGGAGCTGCCACATGTCTCCTGGCTCCAAACCCGTCGATAAGATCTCTGAATCTACCACGTGCCCCATGATCCGTCATGGGTCGTGGGTTGACGAAGTCAAGGGGGAAAGTGCGCTGTCAGGCCACGCATTCAAGGCTCGCGCCTTCCCCAGAAGCATGGCGCACGGCGCACACCTCCGTCTCTGCCTTTTCACCATTATGGTGACAAGACAGGACAACAAGGCGTGATAGCAGTACAATGCCGCCCAACGGCACTAGGCCGCCCAAGCGAAATGACAAGACGCAGTGACAAGACGATGTCTTCATGATCACCTGACACACGGATAGGGGCGCTCAGCTCGCCAGGCGTCGGGACTTAACTCCCCATCGACTACTCTACTCAGAGTATAAAACCCTAGAGCATGTATAGGGTTCATATAGCTTTAGGGCCACCTGTCAAGCCCCAATCCACATTGTAACCACCCTGGCCTTGGAATATAAAAGGACCGGGGTGACCACCCTATAAAGGGTTCGCGACCCATCACCCTTGCACACTCATACAAGCAAACAATACAACAAGCACTCCCGTGGACGTAGGGTATTACGCTCCGGCGGCCTGAACCACGTCAATCTCAGTTTTCATCCTCTCTCTCGAGCCCGATCGTGTGAGGGCGCCAAGCCCCCTTCAATCAAAGAACCTCATGGGATTTTTCCGTAGCAGGCCGGGAGGAGTGTCGCAGGTCACACACTCCGACAAAAGCCTATGACCTTGCTTTGTTTTTTCTCCTTTAGGTGCAATTTGAGATATTAATTTTTGAATTTAGGTTGTGCACGATTTTTTAAGGATTTAGAAGATCTGGAATTAGAATTAAGATACATTTAGAATATGTTCGAAGATTTCTGTCTCCAAAACGTATTTCTTGCTACATTGTATATATCCTACATTTTCAATTTTTTATTTATGCTACATTGTAGATATACTACATTGCATATATCCTACATTGTACAGTTTGATATAGAAGATGGACCGAGCTGTAAAAGCCCAAGAAAGTGACTTGCAAAAAAAATGTTCATCACCTCACAACACCACAGCTCTTGTGATGGATATCTCATGAACACTTGTGAAGACCAAGTAACCACCATCAAAAGGGTGATTAGAGGGGAAAGCCCTAACTTCAAAAAGTGGGATTTCTACACATAAACATGAAGGGTTGAGCTCACCCCTAGACCTTATATATTCGTCCGAAGGCTCAGGCCAAATTTCATGCAAATCCAATACTTTTTAGACACTTTTGGAAACAATTAAAATAGTGGCCAATTTGGATGCAAATTTAAATTGCAGCCACTTTCATCACTTGAATACAAAAGTTTACTTCATATTCAAACTCAGCACATTTTTCTGAGTTAGTCCACCAATTTTCATCCCCATTGGACCTCATCTTGTCGGAAGCTAAATTTGCAAAAATTCAAACTCAATTTGAATTCAAATTCAAATGGGAAGCAAATTAGTCCAAACCAAATTCAGTTGAAGAATTCAAATTTCATCCCATCCCTTCTGGAAAAGTCTACCATTCAATTCTGAGTAGTTGAGATATTTGCAGCAGAAGGCGGAGAAAGGATTAGAGGGGAGAAGAGGGCAAACTGGTCAGAGACTGAAGAGGAGAGAACCGCCTCCTCTGCTTCGGTCGGCTGCCGGGAATGCTGCCGCCTCACCCTCTCATGACCGCGCGCGTGCCAGCGCTGTGAAAGGATCAGCCACACTCATTCCTGTCTCCCACGTACGCTGCACAGACCGACTTCGCTTTCTCCACCAGCCCGCGTTGCTGCGTTTGCTCCCGCGCGCGAAGAAAACGATCGCCGGCCGACCTCCTCTGCTCCCCGGCATCCGAGAGCTAGAAGCCGTTTCATGCCCGACGAGCTACACGAAAAAGGTCTGCTCCAAGGTGCTTGACACGCTCGTGCCGACCGCTCCTCCTCTCGTGCATCACCGCGGTAGAATTTGTCCGGTTAGTCATTCGGTGTTCAAAGGACCGAATAGTTCAAAACTTTGAAATTCATAATTGGTAGTTCACCACAGAGGATTACGAGCTACACATACGTTCTGCACTTGTCCACAGCCACCTAGGATCAAAAACCGGTGAAAACCATGGACTAGGGTTGCTGTTCTTTGACATTTTCCCGATCACGGCCGTTTTAGCCCTTGGTCGATGGTGAGGTCTTAGTTGCGGCCGTTTTCACGGGGATCAGTGCTCATATCTGTGATCAGAAAGTCTCAGCGGAGCTCTCTGAGCAAACCGCGTCGAAAATGGTGCATAGGACACCGAGTTCGACGTCGCCGATGAGCTCCTGGCCGCTATCACCGTCGCGAGCACTATTCCGGCCGTCGCCGAGCTCCGGGGAGTGCACCACCATGTTTCTCAGACAGAAATATGCACAGGCAATGAGTTTCGTTGAAGGTCGGGCAGCAGAACGCCCGGCGGCGAGCTCTCTGGCGAAGGGGGCGGCGGGGAGCCACGGGAGCGCGAGGTAGACGAAGCCCCGCGGGCCCCACGTGTTGGCCTCTGTTTAAACAGCGCTGGATCTGCTGTGGCACCGAGATCTCATGCGACTACACGGGAGACTCTGCGGACCCCTGTATGGTTTGGCTGCGGTGCTGAACGTAGCCTGGAGACCCCACAAGCCGGTTTAAACTTTATTTGAATTTTCAGATTTGGTTCAAACTTCAAATGCATGTAACTTCTGCTAGGAAGCTCCAAATTTAGTGAACTAAATTTTGCTGAACTCAGATTTTTGTGTACTTTCCACCAACACAAATTTCAGCTCATAAAACATAATAGTTTTCCAGAATTAATTCCCTAAATTTTAAACTGTTGGGAATTTTATCTGGAGAATTACTTTATTAAAAATTCTGAAATTTGGCTGGGAGGTTCATTGGAAAATCCTAGAGTAACAGTAAAATTTTCAGACCCATTCAAGTTGATTTAGACCCCCTAATGGTGTGATTAAGTGAACTTCCCTGAGAAAATAGAAAAAATGTACAGAAACATTTTTCAGATTTTCTCAAATCTTGTTTAGGGCATAACTTCATATAGAATTTTTCAAATGACATGAAACCAATTCCATTAGAACCATCTCAAATTCTAGTTTCCATAAAGTAATGGTTGGGGCCATGAAAACCCCTGGAATTTCTTAGAGGCTCTAATACTGACCAAATAGGCTTTTATTTATACAAAGCTCAAATGAACTTTGTTTCAAATGAAACTTGGTCAAGACTCTGGTTAGGATCCTATCAAGCCACCATAAAAATTTCAGAGCCAAAGCGGAGGGCTAGATAGAGTTATGGTAATTACTTATTCAGTTCTAAACATTTCATTTAGTTCTAAACATTTCATTTAAATTAACATATAGCATATGGCTTACGTGTAGTCGCTGAAGGCGAGGAAGCTCTGGAAGTGCTCGACTTTCTTCTTCCGGGTGAAGCCCTAACAACTAATCAGAAGCAACAAGGCAAGCCTTGGTTTACATTAAACCATTTTACAAAGTTTTGCTATGTTATATACTTGGTATGAGGTTTATGGATGTGCATTAGGTGTAGGGTGGATGTAACCCAAGTGCATAACCAGAATTTTCCTACAAGAGTGAGGGTAGTGTCTAAGGTCTCGAGTAGACAGGCTATGCTTAATGATTCATAGAACTTCGGTACAAGTCGAGTAGTTGGAATCTACTCGCGAGTTAGGCTTGGGACACACGGGATTGGTTCGAGTGATGTAAGATCACTTTAGTAATGAAAATGAGACTAGGCAGGAGCTAGGGCGCAGCAAGAGGAAGTCTTGTGTGTGCAGCCCTGTCCGTGTCGGGTGAGGACTGATCCGTGTGCGGCCCACACTGATCAAGTTTGAACGTACCGAAGGCATATCGGATATATGGGCCCCGGTAAACCGATGTAACCTAAACTTCCGGGCGTCGAGGCATAGCACACCGATTTATAGGTGTAGGTTGAGGGCAGCAAGGTGGAAATCTGCTAACGGGCATAGAGAGATGCTCCGTGTAGGGAACCTCCTGTCCGTTTCGGTGCGACAAGTTCGACGTTTGGGCTGTTGGGTGAAAGGTTGTCCCGTAAGACATCGAGTGAGCATGCTGTGCAGCTCCACGGATTGGGCGTACGTGACGTGCTCTTCGGGTATCCCTGCAGGTGTATATCGAGTCGATTCGCTGTCCCTCGCGGTGATGAGTATCACTTGGTCACTGAGTCGTGACGTAGGCTAATATATGAAATGTGATGATTCAATATTGCTGTTATGATAAAACTTGTATTGCTACATTTGTGCCACCAAATATCGCTTACTAAATTTTCATAATCATGAACTGTTAACTTGTGGCTAAAAGATGAACTAAGGATGAACTTGTAGGCGTGTCCGTTTGCTGAAATTTACCATCCCATGTTCTTGTAAACTGCATGTAGAATTTCATGCCTAGGTGAGTCGGTTAAGTCTTGTTGAGCCATCGTGCTCATGGTTGCTGCTTAAGTGTTTTTCAGGTGAGGAGTATCCCACGAACTCGAGTTACGAGTCCACCGGAGGGCTACCCTCCGTTGGGGACCACGGCTGAGTGGGAGCCGTACACGCCACGCTGAGCTGAGGAGTGCAGCTAGTGTGGGTTGCCCTAGGGCTGGGCAACCAACTTTTGCTAGATAGGTGGCGTGAGTTGTATAAACTTAACTTCCGCTTTTTGTAATCCAAATATTAGGTTTTAACTGAAGTCTTGTACTAGTTTGTATATATTCAGTTGGTTTTCTATCTAATACAATATCGTTCTTGTGATGTGTGCTGTCGGGTGTCGCATCGTGCGGCACCACCCTCTGCGATCCTGGATGAGCAGATTCCGGTCCGCCACAGGCTGGTATCAGAGCCGCATTGGGGATAGCACATTAATTAAGGATTGTATTACGGGAAACATTAGGTTTACGGTGAGGATTCGCTAGTTTGCCCAAGTAAGGACTATATTAGCATAGTTACTTAAAGTGGCAAGACTAACTTATGTGTTATAATTCTGAAATTTTGACTATGTAATGACGCACCTACGCTCAGGTAATAATGGTAAGGAACACCACCGAAAGCGGTTCAATTTTAGTTAGCTCCCGTGACGAGGAACGTGGTTCAGGGATAGGTCTCACAGCTTGGTGTGGAGACGTTAATATGAAACTCTTGGACTTTTCATGTTCCTGAGTTCATATGAAACGCTGATCCCTAGCGTGCATTAGGCAAGCAAGTGGAGATCCCATCGTGTGGTCAGTAACGCGATAGTGTGTTCGTCTGGAAATAGACCAGGAGGACATACGCAGCGCTTGTCATCGGCGTGCCCTGCAGGGCAGTAGGTGGTATCTGTTGGGGTGATAAAATTCCCAACCGTGACAACCCGTTCGAGCTCTACTCGGGTTCCCCGTCGTGTGGTGTTAAAAAATGATCACGTACCTTGAGACGTGGCTTAACTCAAGGACGGCCGTATGGCAATGATACGGGCGTTTGTATTTACTTTCAAATATGGACCTGCCTGAAATGGAAATAATCCTTGAGTGCATCATTATTGGGTGTTCTTCTGCAGGTACTAACCACGTATGTAAACCGTGTAGAATACGTGTGTGAGCGACCGTTTAGTGCCACAATTGAGACGTATATGCCGGTGTAATCCGGTTAGGATTTTTCTTTTGCGAGGAACGTAGTACCGACATATCATAGGCATGTGCATGAAAGATAATGATAACTGGGAACTAAAATCGCCGAGTTTCAACATTTAGGACCCTGGTTGGGTAGACAAAAAAATTTAATAGTTGATCAGTGTAGTTCCAAAGGATTGAAAAACAGAGTGCTCTGTGTTGGGCGGCGAGTTTTCTGAACTTTGACAGAGCATAACTCACAGATTATTTAGCTAATGGTGGTGTGGGATATAGTTGTGGAAATATTTTTAAGTACTCTACAACTTTGTTGTAGACTCCCAGAGCTTAATCATACTTTAAGATGGCTTAAATTCCAGAGGAATGTAAACTGTCCAGAACCAGGACAGATTTAAAACACTCTCTGGACTGTTCTGTTTTTCAAGCATAACTTCCTGTAGAAAAATCCAAAATTTTCATATGGCACATATTTGGAACGGGTAGGAGATGTGTTACATCTTTGAAATCCAAAGTTTCTGTAAATTCAGTACGGAATTCAGCGGAAATCAGTGTTGAAAACAGCAACTTCCAAAGGAGGTGCTGTTGAAATTCTTCCAGAAATTCTGTTGATTTTGAATTATCATAACTTTTTAACCAGAGCTGATCTGAGGGCAAATAAATACTCGTTGGAAATATACTGAAGTTAACTTTAACTTTAGTATTCAGCTTGAGTCATGAAAATGCCCAGAAGCAGATCAAAATCTTGGATATGTAGAAACTTGTCAATCTGGCAGTGAGATGACAGTTGAACTCATTTGAGAGATTGTTGTATCCTAGGAAGTTTAAGTACTTCCAATGGGGTAGAACATACTCATGAGCGGTTATCTTCAACCAGTGAAAGATTTTAGTATATGTCTTACTCAAGTTTCTTTTGCTAGAGACAATGTTTGTGTCGTATTGAAGATAAAAAGGTAGTATACGTGATGACAAAGCGATGTAACGTCTCTTAGTGACCAAACCTAGTTGAGATGAACTTCCAAAGAGGAAGTCCATCAAGTTGGATTTAACTAGTTTGTATTTGGTCTGGTAATGGTGTAGCTTGTGCAAAGTTATTAAATTATATGTATACGAGATGTATCTCATATTTTACTGTCATTATGTTTTATGCCTATTGGACTGCATGAAGTATGTTGTGGGACTGATGATTATTTTTGTATGGTTGCAGATGGTTCACACTCGGACCACGCATATGATTGGTGGCTCTAGCCAGCAGGGGGTGATGACTCCCAGCCACCTGCCTATGACAGCACCCCGCAGCAACAACAACCACCGCTGCCTCCGCTTACGCTAGCGGATGTGATCGCGGCCCTGGTGGGTAATCGTGAGGAGCAGACCGACCTGCTCTGCACGATCATGCAGAATACGTCCCAGACGGGGGGGGGGGGGCGGCATCAAGAGAGGGGGCCTCGTGAGCCCCGTGATGTGACGTACTCGGACTTCATGAGTATGCACCCTCCGGTGTTCACTGAAGCAGCAGAACCCCTGGAGGCCGATAACTGGCTGCGGACAATTGAGTCCAAGTTCGGGCTGCTCCAATGTATGGAGCGGCAGAAGACTCTGTTCACAGCGCAGCAGCTTCATAGTGCTTCTAGTGCATGGTGGGCGAACTATGTCGCCTTACTGCCGGCTGGCCATGCCGTGGAGTGGGAAGAATTCCGGGAGGCGTTCCGCACCTACCATATCCCTCCCGGGATAATGAAGCAAAAGCTTCAAGAGTTCTTGGAGCTGAAGTAGGGCGGGAGGAGTTCCCATGACTACTCCCGTGCCTTCAAACATCTGGTGCAGTATGCGTCAGATTATGTCTCCACCGAGGAGAAGAAGCGAGAGCACTTCTATCAAGGATTACATCCCGAGATGAATACGCATCTCGCTCAATGCAATCGCGGCACGTTCAATGATCCAGTCAATGCTGTGGTATGCAAGAAGATTCTCAGCGGGAGTTGGCGCCTGAGCAGCGGAAGCGCAGCACTCCACCCAGCAGTGGGGGTGGAGCTCCCCAGAAATACCGCATGGTGTATCGGACACCATCCGGTCAGCAGTGACATCAACTGGCGCGATCTCAGCAGTTTGGGGGACGTTCGTTTCAGCCACCCCCATTCCGACCGCCGATGCCACCACCGCGACCACAACAACAGCAGCAGCAGAAGATGGTACCCCGGGCGTTTCCACCGCCACAACGCGCCCCGGGTTTCCGTCCGCCAATCAGCGGAGGACCGTCTCGCTACACTTGCTTTACGTGTGGCCAGGCGGGCCATTTCTTGAAGGACTATCCCCAGGGGCAGCAGAGCAGCGGGCAAGCCCAGTTCCAGGGCGGTGCTCGAGGCCGACCTCCGGTCAAGAAGGTTGGTCAGCGAACTGGGGGCGTTCGCAACCTCGACAATGAGCACGCCTCAGAGGGAGACAACGTGCTAGCGGGTACGTTCACTCTCAATGATCAAGCAATCATCATATTATTTAATTTGGGTGCAACCTACAGTTTCATAAGTGCATCCTATGTGGCTAAGTATCAAATGCAAGTCTTCCCAACCGACTGCTCATATATGATCTGCTCACCGGGAGGGAAGATTTCAGCAAATATGATGATTCCAAAAGCACCTGTGCTTAGGTGGGAAGATATATCCCACCACCTTGATAATCCTTATGGGGCAAAAGATTGATGCAATCTTAGGGATGACATGGTTACGCTACCATGGCGCTGTCCTGAACACCCGGACACGGACGGTTCATTTGAATTCTCCATTCCACCGTCCACATTCCATGGTGTTAGACAATCTTGTCCAGGAAGTTTCAACAATTAATAATACTGAGGTTCTCAAGTTAGAGGACATCCCCGTAGTCCGGGAATACCCCGACGTGTTTCCAGATGATTTCCCATGTTCGTGTAAACTGCATGTAGAGTTTCATGCCTAGATGAGTCGGTTAAGTCTTGTTGAGCCATTGTGCTCATGGTTGCTGCTTAAGTGTTTTTCAGGTGAGGAGTATCCCACGGACTCGAGTTACGAGTTCACCGGCGAGGGCTACCCTCCGTCGGCGACCACAGATGAGTGGGAGCCGTACACGTCGCGCTGAGCTGAGGAGTGCAGCTAGTGTGGGTTGTCCTAGGGATGGGCAACCAACTTTTAGTAGATAGGTGGCGTGAGTTGTATAAACTTAGCTTCCGCTTTTGTAATCCAAATACTAGTTTGTAACTGAAGTCTTCTACTAGTTTGTACATATTCAGTTGGTTTTCTATGTAATACAATATCGTTCTTGTGATGTGTGCTGTCGGGTGTCGCATCGTGCGGCACCACCCTCTACAATACTGGATGAGCGGATTCCGGTCCGCCACACGAGCGTGAATGTACAATATGCCAAGACCTGATCCTACGTACATTCAAAATATTGAAAGCTTTAATGAAGCATCCAAGAGACATGCGAAGATGCAAAAGAGAGATGATATATTTTGTACTTGTATCGACTGTGAAAACAAGATTGCTTGGACAGATACTGTAGTAATCCAATCACACTTGTTGGAAAAGGTTTTAAGAAAAACTAAACAATATGGACAGAGCATGGTGAGTTAGATACAGTGAAGTGGATAATGATGACAAGAAAGGTGTCAGATATTCGGACGGGGATAATGCTTATATCGATTATGGTCGTGACAATCATGATGATGACGACAATAAAGAGTTTTATTGTGAGGAGATCTTGCGTCATATGGAACCACATGTGCTGATTTCTATGGGGAAAAGTAAAGATTTAAGTAAAATGGAGATATTATAAAGTGCGTCAAAGAAGCATTTATATGATGAATCAAAGGGTTGTGATAAAGAGTTCACTACGTTGCGTGCAGTCTTAGAACTAATTAAGTTGCAGGCCACCGACGGATGGTCCGATTGTAGTTTCACTGATCTTTTAAATCTTTTGGTAGAAATTTTCCAAATCCCAATAAACTTCCCAGAAACACTTATAAAGCGAAAAAGCTTCTATGTCCGATGTCACTAGGTGTGACAAAATACATGCTTGTCCGAACTATTGTATTCTATTTCATAAAGAGCATGAGCTCACAACGAGATGCCCGATCTGCGGTGTTAGTAGATACAAGAAGGACTACAGTCACCAGTATGTTACTAACATGAATAAGACCCAGAAAAATAAGAAGATGATGATACTTCTGACAATGCAGACGAGAAGAATAAGAGAAATATTCCTACCTTAGTGATGTGATACCTTCTATTAATTGATCGCTTGAAGTGTATGTTCTCAAACCATAGGGAGGCCGAACTTATTGTGTTGGCATTCTGAATAGCACACAAAGAATGACAAACAGATCCGTCACCCTAGTGATGCAACACAATGGAAACTTTTTGATATTCAGTATCCAGAATTTGTAAAGCAAATCAGAAATGTAAGGTTTGTTTTGGGTACATATGGAATGAATCCATTTGGTGAAAAAAGGAGCATACACAACACATGACCCGTGGTCTTAACGATGTACAATCTACCGACCTGGTTGTGTCATAAGAGGAAGTATATTTTTTTATCGATTCTTATCCAAGGTCCAAAATAAGCCGGCGTCGAAATTGATGTGTTCCTGAAACCTCTAATGGAGGATATGACGAAGATGTGGAATGAAGGGATACATATATGAGACACGTACAAGCGAGAGAACATCACGCTAAGGGCAATGATATTCGTTACCGTCCATAATTATATCCGACTCTTTACATTATCGGGACAAACAAAAGGGAAGAAAGGTTGTGTAAGGTATGTGGATGGAACTGGTTTTCTGTAGCTAACTTCATCTAAAAAGTTGGCGTACATGAGACACCGGCGGTTCTTGAGATACACACAAGTACCGGAAGATGAAAAATCAATTTAATAACAAAACCAAAAAAGGTATTCTATCAAATCCTTATAGTGATAAACTTGTGTTTGAAATGGTCAAGAATATTTAGGTTGTTTTCGGTAAGGAAAAAAATAAAGGTACAAAGAGAAAAGAAAATTACACCTTCGGGTGACACAGATGACATGACTTTCAAGAAACAATTCATTTTTTTCAAGTATCTTTCATACTGGAAGGACCTGAAAATTTGCCACGGTATTGATTTGATGCACGTTACAAAGAATGTATTTGACAACATAATGAGAACCTTGTTGTACACGCTGAGTAAGACAAAGGACGGATTAAAATCACATAGGGACCTAATAAATTTTGACATTGGACTAGAGCTTCACCGAATAGAAAAAGGCAATCGGAAGCATTACCTTGTTTTCGTGAGCCGGGAAGAAGGCCGACGACAATATAACATATTTTCGTGAGCCTATGATATGGTCGACAACAATAGAACTTATTATAGTAAGCTAACGTTTGGCTCACGAAAATAAATTTGTTTTTGTGAAGGCGGACGAAAATGACTCAGGCCGACGAAATAAATCGTTTTCCTGTAGGGATTGTAGAGATTGATTGCACTTGGTTTATGCACGTGCTGAAACTTGCACTTGTTTGATTGTACAGGTTAGTATATTTGGCTCTGCCATTGGAGTACAAATGAAACACTGAGCATAATTGCACTTGGAGTATATGGTGTCCCTGGGCAAATGGATGAATTTCAATTGTTATAAGCTCATGGAGATATGATAACGACGGTTGTGCTGCTGGTATTTTCCCTTGAAAAATCACTGTGGTGACAATGCCAAGATAGATATTGTTAGCTATGGCCGGCGATAGCGAGCACCTTACTTGTGAGCTCCATCAATTATAGGTAGCACTTTTGGTTTGCATTTTTTTGACAAATTGTTTGTTGATTAATTAAGTTGTAATGTGAATGTCAAGATTTCCTGAATTGTCTTTTTAGCACACTTGAATACACTATTTCTTTCTTTTCAGTACAATGTTTTATGCAAAAATATAGATATATTTGAATATTAATGCACAATATATATATATATATATATATATATATATATATATATATATATATATATATAGAATCTGCGGGGTGCTCATGGCAGATCAAGTTCCCCAGTAACCGGAACCCATAGGAAAGCCCCTGTCCACGTACATAACAACTATTCAGGAACTTCTCCTGCTATGTGAAATCCTAAAGAAAGAACCTCTCACTAGCTAGCGTTTACCCGAGAAACCCCAGGACAGATTTTATTTACCGTCCATATTTTCCCGGGGAATCTGCTCTTTGTATCTTGATGCGCTAGTGAGTTTAAGAAAGTGCTTGTTATCGAAAAAAAAGGAATCTGCTCCCTAGTGTTTTTTTTTCTATTCCGCTATCAATTTTGGCTCTAGGGGAATCAATGTTTTCGAAAAGTGTGCTTGCTATAACAAGGAAAAAAAAGAGAAGGTGCATAGAGTCCCTTCCATGCGCAGTCGCCCCCCCCCCCCCCCCCCTCCACAGCTCGACCCACCCACCTCCAACACACACATACACGCACTTCTTATCGGGTCTTGTCAGAGTTCACATCATAGTTTCACATCATAGTTTCACCTAATATATCAGAAAACTACAAAAAATTAAAATAATTCTGACTTTTTGTAGTCACGTTTTGACTGCAAATAGTCTATGTAGTTTTGCGTTGCCTGATGTCCCTAGTGACACGTACGTTCTTGCTCTAAACCGATGCTTGCAAAGATTAAATTAGTTTTCCGGCATAGGATGAATGGGTTTATTAAACGGTGGTGGGACCCAACAGGAGAAACATAAGAGCCGACCCACTGAGCTTCAAAGAATCTATACACCCCCCTCATTTTTCGTTCCAGATAAAACAAGATAGGAAAAATAGAAAAACACATGGAAAAGAAATAAAAAAATTACTCCCTCCATTCATAAGTTAATATATGACATTTAGAGAAACAAAGCTAGTGCAATTTGAACTAGTCCTAAATTTCATATATTTAAGAAAAGAGTATAATAATACACGAAATGCATAAAGTCTCTTCAGCTTCTGCTGTGTATATGATCCATAAAACGCTACCATCACTGCTAGAGATAAAAACACACCCCAGTTCACTCTACCGGCTGATCAGGTTTGGTGCTGTATACATGCACGCCGATGGCTACAACCACGATGGTGAGTATGCAGAAGTAGAGGATGGTGTGGACCAGGATGGCGAGGGCGCTGGTGCAGTGGTGCCCATGTTGCCGAACTCCACCACCCGGACCCGCGCCGGCAGCTGGAACAGGAACCCCGGCGACAGCAGGATGAACAGCGCCACTGCCACGATGATTGGTCCCCAGTCCGTCGTCACCATCTCTTTTTTTCTTTTTGAAATGCCGTCGTCACCATCTCTCCCTACCGCGCTCTTCTCTCTATCTCCAGGGTGAGACTATCTCAACACTACAACGGCGTTTAGGGGCGGCAAATAAGCCTTACGGAAGTACCTTGCTTTGGCAGCAAGAAACCGAGAAGAAAGCACAAAAGAAGACTGAAATGTAGCTTTGCTGGGAAGGGCGATGCCACGACATTTGACAGACCGCCAGTTCGCTGCTTTAGCTTTCTGACCAGCTCTGGAGGCCGCCGGCAACACGGAAGAGATCTCGCGAGTTGTTATGTTTGCATATTATTCTCCAGCTCTGCTCTCGGTGCAGAGGTAATCAACAGCTAGCTAGCTAGCTAGAGTGTGCAGTTCAGTCGGAGAAAGGCGCTACTACGATAATACGTTGTGAGAAAACCGAAGATGGGGTTATTTCCATCCTCGGGAAAACTTAAAACAGCTGATGTCCACTCAGCCTTAAAATCTTTGGAATGAAGATGTTTGCATAAACTAACAGAAGGGGACAGTGGCGTTACTCGCAGAAGAAGAAATCGGTTGCTTTCGCTATATCTATTAATTTGATACTGGTTAATTTATTTTTTAACTAATCAGCATCCAATAGAAAAGGAACGGAAGGAGTATTATCTAATGCGGCACAGGAACAGCCAACACGCCCGGCTAGCTGTTGAAGTATTTCCTCCGTTCTGAATTAATTAATATTTAAGATAATATTTTTAGTTCAAATTATACTAAATTTTTTATTCTAAACGTCAATTAACTCAGAATGGAGAGAGTAGTAAAATAGGTGTAGCAAACCGTTCCCGAATAAATTTCTCGCCTTCCCCTAGCAGCTGCTCTTGCTAGGATTTTCTATCACTTGTTTCTGCCTTTTATCTGGCCAGGGTCTAGCCACGTATGTGCCCGCTACACGTATTCTGGGACGGTACGAAATTTCTCTGGCTAGTCACATAGGTTTCTCTGGCCATCTATACGTGTAGCAAACCGTTCCAGAATGTGTCTCACCTAATTGCAGCTCATGTTTATATATAGTGCATTTAAATATTTTTTATTTTGGATTGTACTAAAGCTGCATTGCTACGTTGTGCCTTAATAGTACTAATCATAATTAAAGCTACATTTTTGCATTATGGTGTTATTTGTATTATAAAAAAGCCTAGATGGTAGACAAACATTGCCCTACATCACGTTATATATAAGGAGAAGAAGCAGGAACGAAATGATGATTAAGATGACAAGGTCCTACATAACATGGAAAATGCGATTCATGGAGAGCGGTCAAAGAAGGGTCGAGCTACATCGTCAAGTAATACAACCTAGTGGCCTACTGATGTGGTGGTAGTAACCTCAGTGAATAGACAAGGTCTCCAAGATGGCGGACCTGAGATAGTAAGAAGGTTTCAAAGAGTTTGTAGGCTAGTCGCTAGGGAAGATGTCTCACTCACTACTAAAAAAGCATTTTCACAGACCTCTCTCATTTCTTGTACAAGCGATCTATTTAAAAAAATTATGATGTCCAATGAATAAAAAATCGCCAATGATAATTAAGTATCACAGACGGTCTTGACAATAGAACCGCTTGTGAAAACATCAAAATTTTATAGGCAGCCTTAGACACAGACCGCCTGTAATAATAGACAATATCTCTCAGGCGGTTTTAGATAAATAACCGTCTGTGAAAATAGGCATGTTAAAACAGGTGGTCGTTATAGAAAACCGCATGTGATAATGGAAAATATCTAAGGTGTTTGAAAATAACTTGTTTTCACAAGCGTTCTTTGTTTGGAACCGTCTGCGATATTGTAGTTATCACCTTCGGTTCCTTATATGGACCACTTGTAAAAAAAGTTTATGTATAGCCTTCAAGGGTTCTGTCCGAGCGCGCTGAGCTAGCTACAGCTACGGCGGACGATATTTTTCCAAATTTCGGAGGGGAGGGTGATGAGGACATCACAACAGTGGATATTCACATTGATATACAAGGACCAATCACGAGAGCACGAGCACGGTTACTAAATCAGCAGGTGAACTCGTTCCTAACTTCCTACCGATGTGAGTTTGAGAATGGATTGCTATTTAATAATTTAATTATTATTAAGAACCATGTACATGATCAACAAGTAAAGGGAGGAGGATTTGGGGACGTGGACAACCAGATGGGACGTCCACAAGTTGATGGAAACAGTCGCCAACTCGGACTCGAGTTCAACTCGGAGTCCAGGAGCAGTCCATCTTAAAACGGGCGCCGAGGATGCGTACGGACTCCATTTTTTACGTTCTACATATGCATGGAAATATGAGAAGATAAGCTTTCCAATGATTGTGATCCCACATTAGAATTCGCAAGGAGTCATTGGAAATTGTCGAAACAATTCAAATTCAAAGTTCTGTCCAGTGCTGCGCCAACGTATTGGGCTTTTGGGTCTTGTATCCCGTAAGAGTTCATTAGGGACACGTCTAAGCGTCTTATGGCCGAACCCTAGCCATTAAATACTGTAGCCGCTGTCCATATTCAGTGGGTTTTTCTTAGATTAAACAATTTTGCCGTTCTACGGTTTGTGAGGCCCCAATTTTGCAATTTTAGATTGCATCTTCATCGTCCTTGCTTGTGTTCTCGGTTGCGCTTGCAGGGATAGCCTTCTTGGCGAGGTAAAGCATGTGAAGCATGGTTGATAACCAACAGAACAGGGATGTAGTGATTTTAAGGGTATTCGGGTCTACTCGAGTGCCTCGGATCATCAACGTCGAGATCTCCACTTCAATCGACTTACCTTTCGGAAGATCGTTCCTAAACTACTCATCAATTGGTATCATATTTCAGGTTGCCCGTGAGGTACTTTGATTTGCCACTAGATTAGTTTTGTTTTTCATACCTAGAGTCCACAGAAAAAAGCCACAAAAAAACATATCGTGTTTACCAATTCCTAGACCATAGTGCCTGCAAATTTTGTTTTTCAGTTTGCATTGTCGAGTTTAAATTCGTATGGTTGAGTCTTGTTGCTGGTTTAGCTTTGTGTTTTTGGGTCGTAGTTATCGTTTTTCTTCCTTGTTTTTCTTGCTGCTCACCTATTCCACAATCCCTAAACAACAAACCGATCAACTACGATCATCGGTTTGCCCTAGATAGCTGCCTTGCGTGAACTCCCACATCGCCAGCCCTAGAACAGGTGACAAACCATTCTGCCAGTCCTCCTTGATTCATGACACAACATCCCATCAGTCACCGTTGCTAAATTCCAATTGTTTTTCACATCCTATTGCAAGATCTGTTTCAAAACCGAGTTCGAATCAACATAAAAAAACAGTAACTCGAATAGCCTAACTTAGAACGGCCATAACTTTTGCATACGAACTTGAAATCGGACGATTTTTTTAAATTGACTTACTCGAAATTTCGCAACCGATTTTCCGCGGCTTCACCGCATTCGGCGAAATTTGTTTGGCCAAATTCCCCTTCGGAAGATAGACTATCCAGCCTCTGAAGTTTCAGCATGAATTTTAAAAACTCTTCCTGATTTTCTATAGGCCACATCTTACATCCAATTGAGCTGCAAAGTTGTGTACTTCCTATTTTCGTGCTCTTGAGTAAACAAAAAATATCAGAAAAATATTAAATAACGAAAAAATAGTGAAGAGAGCACATATATTAAATCATTGACAACACACACTTGAAAACAGTTGGCCTAAACACTTGTGTTGTACTTGTTGGTTATATCTTCCTGATCTTCTATTTGCGTTTCTACTGCCTTGTGTTGTGCTAGGAGTAGAACACTTGTTAACTAGCAACAGTTCCTATATTGAATACTTATTCAACTTTGTTTTGCCGTTAACGATTTTTTTGCTTATTAGCCACCATATTGTTCCATCCAAGCTTCACTTTTCCTCTTGATTAGAACAGGTACCTTTGCAATCACTCCACGCTTCATTGGTTCTCACCGTCCACCGTTTACCGCCTGCTGTGTCGGTAAGAACACTAGTAAGAACGTGGTAAGACGCTTGAGAGAGAGAGATTGTTTCCTTCCTTCCACTTTTCACATTGCCACTATCCTTAATAGTTGATAGGAATAACATATTTTTGTTGTCTTTTATTTACTACTAACAATGGCAGAAGCTAAAAGTGATGATGAATGTGATCAACATGCTGAGTTGCGTGACATGATGAGGGAAATGACATATATGATCACCAGAACCCACGCATCAACAGAGGCGTCATTGACGATCTTGAATTTGCAACTTGCTGATCTTGTTGTTCGTATGGATACTCTTGAGGCGCGGCTGCCTCTCGCTGAAGAATGTAAAGACGGTGCTTATAATATGGAAGATCATAACAATCAACAACGACTTCCCCTTTATCTACGAGGTATGGGAGGTAATAATCTTTATAATTACAATGATCGTTATAACAATTTTAATCGCCCTCTTGATGATCCTTTTGCTAAAATCAAATTTACTATACCCTATTTTTATGGTGCTTGTGATGCTGAGGCGTATCTTGATTGGGAGATGACAGTAGAGCAGAAATTTAATGCCCATTGTGACACCCGGTTCCAAAAATAGAACCAAGCGAATGCATATGTGTGCCCAGGATGTTCATCACACATACACATGTAATCAACAAACTGAATTCAGAGTATAACCACATAAATAGTTTTTAAGTACTTTATTACAATGACTCAATGTCTCACTCATGAATCTCTAACTTATTCTTGCAGCGGAAGACTCGAAACGACAGCGGAAAGTAACTAAGATAGCAGGCTCTATCTTCAACACCACAGGCATATTGACGGTAGTTCGCACGCCTAGTAATCCACATGGTCCTCGAAGAACTCATCTCCTGTAGCTGATGTTTACGTGGTAATGCAAGGGTGAGTACATGTCGTACTCAGCAAGTGCGGGAAAAGTATGACATGTAGCTTACAACAAGGTATGGAATAAAAAGGCTCATTGCAGCAAGCAAATTTTATTTCATAAACATGATAAAAACAGCAACTAAGTCTAGATGAATTTAATCCCAATATATATCCAAGTAAAACAGCAACATTCCTCCATCATAATTCACCATTTATCAAGTTTCAACCAACCATTAATCTTTATCAAGTTCACCTCATGCTCATAAATGTCCATAACCATCTCATATTCATATAACCAAAACCAAACTCATTTTCATGACTCGAAACAATCTCAAAACCAATCCCAATGACCATACCATAACCATAGCGAATATCCATCCCAAGTTTTCCCTCTAATCATGTGAGTTGGCTAGATGCTTATGACCGGAAGCACGACTATCATGATAGTTTTACACTCTGCAGAGGTGGCACCACTTTACCCGCAAGTTTGTTATTTCGTCACCCTTCGGCGACTGCAAAACCTCCATTATACCAGTACGCAACCGTCAGTATATGGCCAAGAGATCAACAAATATCCTATACAAAGGGGCTACAAGATGTATGGACTCACTAAGGTTTCACCGGCAGGCTCGAATCACCATTCCCCACCCACGGGCCCCCTCTTGTGCCATGCAGTTCCCAGGGCAGTCCTCCTTGACTCTCGTTCCCCGCGCCATCCACGGTCCATAACAAGCTAGCAACATACCTAATTAGTCAGCGAAGCCGCACCCATATTTGGCCTTGTGGTGGCACTGTTTTCTTGGCATGTGCTGGCATGAACCGATCCTTTGATCTACGGCAAGTAAACCACCATCTCATTCAGCAACATCCACGAACCAAGCTTGCCTATATCTCCCCCGATTCCATGGTCATTATAATCATCAAATTCTCATCATCATTATTCATATGAGTGCAGTAGCTAACCATGTTTTAATTCAGCTTCCCGTATCCTGTAGATTAGGTGAAGCAAAATGAAAAATGACGATACCCGACTCATCAACTTTCCTGGCGACAAGGATGGTTAACAAAACTAGTAAACTCCTATAAAATGGTGTCCCATCAAGTTGACTCAAGCGTACATGTTTTCACAAACAAAACAGTTTCAAAACATGGGATAATATGGTCAAGGGGCACTTGCCTTGCTCCCGTGGTTCTTGCTGTTCAAGAGTCTCGAAGTCTTGGTGCTGTAGTTCCGCGTAGATGGCCTCTTGAGCTTGTTCTTCTACTCACGATCACACACATACAAAATTCACAGCAATCAATCATCATGCACAAACTTTACTCAAGATGCAATGGGAAAGATGAATGCAAATCCTATGGTGCAGTTTTATTAAACCACTTTGTACGTGTTCCTGCATGTTTTAATGGGCTTCCATGGGGTTTTATGATGAACAAGGGTGTAGGGATCAAGTGTGGACGTGGTGATGATCTTGACTCACGATCTAGATCAATTCCACCATAAAAAATCAATCAAAACGTGATCTGTCCATACTGTAGGATCGAAGAGCATGTGAAAAGCTACCAGAGGGGGGTGAATGGTAGATTAAAACTATTCGCAGCGGAGACAACAAAAACCCCTCAGCAAAAAATCAATCGGTTAAAGAAACCGTGTGTGCAAGTGTTTTCAAATGTGTTCGACCGTGACAAATCGAGTAGAAAGGTAGAGAATCAAGTCACGGATCTAGTGCAACAAGAATCACTTGAAAACACGAAGTAAAACTTGAGATACGATCAAAACATTAAACGAAGATCAATCTGTTCTACCCGATATAAAACAGATGTGCAACGCTGCAAAGAAACTCATGTATCTCAAAAACTACAGATCTGAAGCTCGTGAAAATTTCACAGATGATAGATAATTGAGTTGTGAAGACAACCCAAAAATAATCATGTCAATCGGATCTATAAAACTCGAGTTATGAACAAAACACCGAAGCAACGTCGGTCTGTCCAGAAACTCGGCGAGAAAGACTTGACGAAAAAAAAATCGGACGAACAAGGCACAAAAGCTCCTCGAAACTATGAACTTTATTCAATAGAAATATAAGAGGAACAACCCAAAGTTCTCTCCCCACGAGAGCTCTGGCCTCCCTTGCTTTTATAGCCAGCCCTCAGGCTAAACAATCCAATCTAGAACTCCTACTCCTAATTGGACTCGTATCCTAACTTACCATAACTGCTCAGGACTCTCCTATTCGCAGATAGAAGCAATCGTGAGACTTCCAAACACCTTAGGAACGTCCTAAACATTCCTAAAACAACTCAACTTCGTGCCTAGCACGAAATCCTATCATAACCAACTTAAATCTTCCATATTTGAGCCATATCCGACTCAGCCTCAGCCTGAGTACACAATCCAGCCGGTTGGACCTTTCCGACCAATTCTTTACGTCCACTTCTCTTCATCATGCTTTGGAAAATTGTTGCCACGTCCATGCACTCCTTGCACACGTGCAAACACCTTCCAACGACGTACACGCAACCTTCATATGCACTGCCCTTGATCCAAACATGTTGCGCGACCTCCCGATCAACTCAACCACAGCTCCTCCCGAACTTGGTTGTTGGAACCTCATCTCCTCCCTGAGACTAGTCCAAGGATCCCATCACCAGCCATGTCTTGAACTCAAGCAACACCTGCACATGAATAAACAACCAATTCTTCCGAGCACAAGTCCTCGACTTGACTCACGTTAGTTCGAAAACCACAACACCTTACATGAGCACGTCACATAAGCATGTTGCAAACCATATCAAATGATAACAGCCATAACCACCAAAACACACCAAAAACATAGCAAATTAATACTAAGCAAACCTTCCCATAAAGCAAGTTTGAAACATTGCGAGTTAAAAGCAAAAACAAGACGCTGCAGTTCTACGAGTTGAACTTCACGGGAGCTCCCTAAAAACAAGCTCCGGACATCACAGAAGCTATCCGGACCTTGCAGGAGCTCTCCGGACCTTGCCAACACTTGGCGGACCTAACAAAGAACTTGTCGGACCTTGCCACAGAAGAATGTTTTGGCAATATTCAAAACTTTGAATGTTAATGCTAACTTTTATCATAATTGCCAATGTATTCAGCACACATAGGTCTCACAATCTCCCCCTTGATGAATGCATTGGCAAAACCAATTAAAATACGAATATTGGCTTATGATAAGTTTTGAAAAGCTTTGAAAACTCATTTCTCCCCCTTTATTAATTTCTCCCCATTTTTTAAAATCAGAGAAGGAAGAAAGTGTATAACATATGCAAAGTGTAAAAAACTCTCCTTATACATATTTCTCCCCCTTTGACAATGTATTCAGCAAGGTTCAAAAGAGAAATTTTTAAATGTTATGAGCATATTATAACATATACATACAAAACAAAGCTCATCCAAGTCATACTATCAGGTTACTTACACTATCACATCAATGAGATACATAAAGTAGTGTAAGCCATGCTAGAGATCAAATGTATTTTTCAGTTTAAGCAAGTCATGATCTCCCTTACTCGACTATTT
Source organism: Neostapfia colusana (assembly GCA_030760725.1). Taxonomy (NCBI): domain Eukaryota; kingdom Viridiplantae; phylum Streptophyta; class Magnoliopsida; order Poales; family Poaceae; genus Neostapfia; species Neostapfia colusana. Next base: position 45,641,319 of record JASWHV010000008.1, on the reverse strand, counting down.
CAAAACCTGAAAACATGACACTTGTTGCTGCATTTTTATTATTCATAATATTTAAGGCACAAAGTTGATCATATGATATTTGCAAGAGATTATATGCCGCATCAGCCTTATTCTAACCAACCAAGCCAAGCCTATGTCATTTGACAATCAGAAGCTTAAGGACATGGTTTTAGTCATACACAATTCCTTCCAAGTTAATATCTTAATGCAATGATAAGCAATCTCAAAAGAAGAAGTGCGATGCATGCATATTCTCTTGATCTTTTCTCAATTTTTTTATTTGAAAACTCAACATGTGAGCTGATCACTTGATTAATTTTTTATGATTAAAAGCACTTGTGAGCATGCAACAAGTTCAAAACAGCAAGAAAGTTTGATCATGACCAGATTTAGTGTAAGTAATTATTCTAATTACTAGTCATGGCAAAAACTAAAAAATATATAACATGAGTAATGTAGTAAGAACTTTCAGCCTGTAAAAGGAATCACAAAGTCATATATGTATGAAATACTATGCTCATATTATTTTAGTTTCAGATTCACACATAGACTTTCAAAGTTTCAAAAAACTCCCCTTCAATTTAATCCATGAGGATGCATAACCCCTATTTCACTACGAATGAAACAAAAACGAGTGAAATCCAAAGGTTTTGTAAAAATATCAGCCAATTGTTGTTCGGTATCGACATGGTGAAGCACAATGTTTCCTTTTTCAACATTATCACGAAGAAAGTGATACCTAATGTCAATGTGCTTAGTTCTAGAGTGTTTCACGGGGTTTTTAGCAATACAAATTGCACTAGTGTTATCACAAAACAGTGGAACACTATCTAAATCAACCCCATAGTCCTTAAGTGTTTGAAAAATCCAAAGAATTTGTGAGCAAGCGCTAGCCGCAGCTACATATTCAGATTCGGCCGTGGATTGTGCAACTGAACTTTGTTTTCTAGAGGACCAAGCAACAAGTGAATTACCAAGAAAATGACAAGCACCCGAAGTACTTTTCCGATCAATCCTACAACCCCCAAAATCAACATCCAAAAAAGCTTTCAAAGAAACGGTTGAGGAAGAAGGAAGAAAAATGCCAAATTCTTGAGTTCCATGTAGGTACCTAAGAATCCTTTTGATGGCTTGGCGATGTGAAGCACGTGGAGAAGCTTGAAAACGTGCACAAAGACATACGCTGAATTGTATGTCCGGTCTTGATGCCTTGAGATACAAAAGTGATCCAATCATACTTCTGTATTCTTTTTTATCGACCGGGTCACCATCTTCGTCAAGTTCAAGTGTTGTTGCTGTTCCCATTGGTGTCCGAAGAGGCTTGCATTTGTCTATGTTGAAGCGCTTAAGAAGATCCTTTGTATACTTAGTTTGATGCACAAAAGTTCCTTCTTTTTTTGCTTGATTTGCAGCCCCAAAAAGTATGTGAGTTCTCCCATCATACTCATCTCAAATTCTGAACTCATCATAGCTGAAAACTTGGACACGAGATCATGAGAAGCACAACCAAAGATAATATCATCCACATACACATGAACGAATAATAAGTCATTGCCATGCTTAAGTACAAAAAGAGTTTTATCAACCTTGCCCATGGTAAACCCCTTTTCAAGTAAGAATGTTTTTAACCTATCATACCATCCTCTAGGGGCTTGTTTTAGACCGTACAAGGCTTTGGACAGTTTGTAAACATGATTAGGAAAATTTGGATTTTCAAAACCCGGTGGCTGCTTAACATCCATTTGATATAACTTGAAACCTTTAGATGCAGCAAATGCTAATAAAATTCTTATAGCTTCTAATCTAGCAACAGGAGCAAATGTTTCATCAAAATCTAGACCTTCAATTTGAGTGAAACCTCAAGCAACCAACCTAGCTTTATTCCTAACCACAACCCCATCCTCACTTTGCTTATTTTTAAATACCCATTTAGTTCCAATTAATGTGTGACCTTGAGGTGGAGGTACAAGTTTTCAAACATTATTTCTTTCAAAATTTTCTAACTCTTCTTGCATGGCATTAATCCAAGATTCATTAGTGAGTGCGTGTGATATATCCTTGGGTTCAAAAGAAGCAACAAAAGCAGAATGAGCATGAGAGTTTGGATCGCAAAACCTGGACCGAGTGACTCGTTCATGCAAGCTTCCAATGATTTGTTGTGTAGGATGACTTTTGAGTACTCGGAGGGGAGTAGACACTTCATGAGCACCTTCTTCTTCATGTTCGAACCTTTGATTAGGAGAGCTTGTTGACTGAGGAAGGTCCGAACCAGCAGTAGTGACTGCTGGTGCTGGTTGTGGTGCAAAATCAGCAGATTGATCATTATTTACTAACGAGTTTTCGGGCAGCAGCACCACTTCTTCATCTTCTTCAATAAAAATACTCCCCCCCTGCGGATATGGATCCGGACCTGCAAGATCGGAGCTAGTACTTGGGCTAGCTTCATCAAAAGAAACCTCGCAAGTCTCCACAATTTTGTTAGTGTCAAGTAAAAGCACACGGTAGCCTCTAGTATGAGATGGATAACCAAGAAACATGCCATCAACAGATCTAGCTTCAAATTTATCAAGATTACCATGTTTCTTAACAAAGTATTTGCAACCAAAAACCCTAAAGTGTGTAACACTAGGCCTATGTCCAAACCGGAGCTCATATGGGGGTTTTCCAAGCTTAGCAGCAAGAAAACACGATTTGAGATATAACAAGCGGTTGCAATTGCATCAGCTCAAAATTTCCTAGGAGTTTGATATTCATCAAGCATAGTCCTAGCCATCTCAACTAAGGTCCTGTTCTTTCTTTCTACGACACCATTTTGTTGTGGTACATAGGGTGAAGAGTATTGATGATCTATTCCATTTTCAGCACAAAAGTGATCAAAAGATTGGTTTTTAAATTCAGTTCCGTTATCACTTCTAATTGCTTTTAATGATCCTGGGTGATCAATAGATAATCTAAGAAATAAAGTTCTAAAATGACTAAAAGCTTCATTCTTAGATGCCATAAAATAAACCTAAGAATATCTGGAATAATCATCAACAATCACAAGCACATACCATTTACCTCCGAAGGATTGAACACGTGCTGGACCTACTGTGTCAAGATGTAAAAGTTGTCCCGGTTCAGCTGTCATGGTCATTGTGAGAGGAGCATGTGAACCTGCAACAAACTTAGCATGTCTACAAGAAGAGCACACAATATCATTGTCCTTTTTAAGCTTCGGCAGCCCACGTATGCGATCGAGAGCACTAACACGAGTGAGATGATCAAAGCCTATGTGACCAAGTCTACGATGCCAAAAATATAGATCCTTTGTATCATTAGCAACTAGACACCGATGCTTAGAAGTTGACAAATCAAAATCAGCTTTAAAAACTCTTCCAAACCTAGACATGTTAAACAAAAGCTCACCTTTTGAATCTACAACCTTGCAGCAATTTTTAGCAAAGCTAACCTCTAGATTTTCATCTAGCAATTGTTAAACCGAAAGCAAGTTGTATTTCAAATTTTTAACAAGTGTCACATCTTTCAAAATGTAGAGATTGTTTACTATAACTGAACCTTTAGCAATTATGGGAGTAGAAGAGTTATCGGCGAAAGTAACATTTTCTACACGTGACACAAAAGAGAGAGAGGAGAACCATTCTTTGTTACCGGTAATGTGGCGTGAGCAACCTGAATCCACAATCCAAATGTTTTCCTTCCTCAAACGTGAAACCTCTTCATCGTCGCTGTTGTGTTCTGCCTCCTCGGAGCTTGAACTTGACTTGCTCGCCATGCAGCACATATTTGCCATAGCTTCTTCATCTTCATCACTACCGGTGTCCACATCACTTGAGCCAAAATCTTGAAGTGCAGAGATCATACTATGCACTATGTTGCGCATTGATAAATCTTTCTTCTTCTTATTCTTTGCAAACGATTTCTTCGGCCTTGTTTGCTTTTCTTCACGTGAAGTCGGACCTGAAAGGTTAGGGCACTCCGTACGAAAATGTCCTGTCTTACCACATTCAAAACATCGTTGAGGTCCGGAGCTTCCTCTCCTTGTAGTTCTCACATTTTGCAATGCTTTTGAGAACCGAGTAGAGATGAGTGCAAGCTCCTCCTCTGGAAACTCTTCAATCTGTTCAAGGGTTAGAGAGGACAGAAAAGAGAGTGCACCACTAGATGATGATTGACTAGAACTAGACATGTCACGTTGCGAAATAAATGCAATAGACTTGTTGGGGTTTTTACGTGAGATGATGTCAATTTCATGAGTTTTCAATTTAGAATAAAGCACGTCTAAAGTAAGAGAACTCATTACAGTAGATTCACGAATAGATGTAACTTTCATCTCCCAAATTGACATATCTAATGCTCCTAACAGTTGTCTAGCATTTTCAGCATCTGAAAAGTTAACATTGACACTACGCAAGTTGCTGAGAATTTTATTAAAGCGAGCAAAAAGGTCGTCAATTGACTCATCGGGTTGCATCTCAAAACGCATGTATTCTTTCTTGAACATATCTTGCCTTACCTCCTTGATCGTATTGGATCCTTCATGGTAGTCACAAAGAGCTTTCCAAACATCATATGCAGATCGGTGGTGTGCAACACGGTCGAAGTCGCTTTGAGTCAATCCTTGGATGATCAAGTTGCTTGCCTTGTTGTTGTTGTCAACATCTCTCATGTTCGCAGCCGTAACTTGATCGTTGGGTGGTACATCGAAGTTCAGGTAGACCTTTTCCCATATGGCGAAGCCTTGCGCCTGTATGTAGGCCTCCATCCGCGCCTTCCAAACCTGAAAATCGATGCCATTGAACACACAAGGTTTTGCGGAGTACTTCTCCATGATGGTTAGTCAACACACGTGCAAATCACAAAGATTAGAGTACCTTGGCTCTGATACCAATTGTAGGATCGAAGAGCACGTGAAAAGCTAGCAGAGGGGGGTGAATGGTAGATTAAAACTTTTCGCAGCGGAAACAACAAAAACCCCTCAGCAAAAAATCAATCGGTTAAAGAAACCGTGTGTGCAAGTGTTTTCAAACGTGTTCAACCGTGACAAATCACGTAGAGAGGTAGAGTATCAAGTCACGGATCTAATGCAACAAGAATCACTTGAAAACACGAAGTAAAACTTGAGATACGATCAAAACATTAAACGAAGATCAATCTGTTCTACCCGATATAAAACAGATCTGCAACGCTGCAAAGAAACTCGTGTATCTAAAAAACTACAGATACGAAGCTCGTGAAAATTTCACAGATGATAGATAATTGAGTTGTGAAGACAACCCAAAAAGAATCACGTCAATCGGATCGGTAAAACTCGAGTTATGAATGAAACACCGAAGCAACGTCGGTGTGTTCAGAAACTCGGCGAGAAAGACTTGACGAAAAACAAATCGGACGAACAAGGCACAAAAGCTCCTTGAAACTATGAACTTTATTCAATAGAAACACAAGAGGAACAGCCTAAAGTTCTCTCCCCATGAGAGCTCTGGCCTCCCTTGCTTTTATAGCCAGCCCTCAAGCTAAACAATCCAATCTAGGACTCCTACTCCTAATTGGACTCGTATCCTAACTTACCATAACTGCTCAGGACTCTCCTATTCGCAGATAGAAGCAATCGTGAGACTTCCAAACACCTTAGGAACGTCCTAAACATTCCTAAAACAACTCAACTTCGTGCCTAGCACGAAATCCTATCATAACCAACTCAAATCTTCCATATTTGAGCCATATCCGACTCAGCCTCAGCCTGAGTACGCAATCCAGCCGGTTGAACCTTTCCGACCAATTCTTTACGTCCACTTCTCTTCATCACGCCTTGGAAAATTGTTGCCACATCCATGCACTCCTTGCACACGTGCAAACACCTTCCAACGAAGTACACGCAACCTTCATATGCACTGCCCTTGATCCAAACATGTTGTGCGACCTCCCGATCAACTCAACCACAGCTCCTCCCGAACTTGGTTGTTGGAACCTCATCTCCTCCCTGAGACTAGTCCAAGGATCCCGTCACCAGCCATGTCTTGAACTCAAGCAACACCTGCACATGAATAAACAACCAATTCTTCCGAGCACAAGTCCTCGACTTGACTCATGTTAGTTCGAAAACCACAACACCTTACATGAGCACGTCACATAAGCATGTTGCAAACCATATCAAATGATAACAGCCATAACCACCAAAACACACCAAAAACTTAGCAAATTAATACTAAGCAAACTTTCCCATAAAGCAAGTTTGAAACATTTCGAGTTAAAAGCAAAAACAAGACGCTGCAGTTCTACGAGTTGAACTTCACGGGAGCTCCCTAAAAACAAGCTCCGGACCTCAAAGAAGCTCTCCGGACCTTGCCAACACTTGGCGGACCTAACAAAGAACTTGTCGTACCTTGCCATAGAAGAATGTTTTGGCAATATTCAAAACTTTGAATGTTAATGCTAACTTTTATCCTAATTGCCAATGTATTCAGCAAAAATAGGTCTCACACACACGTAAAAGTTTCTGCTCGAAGGGGGCGAAGAAAACGGATGCATAGAAACAGCGGCGACGTCGTAAGATGGGTAATGGGGACCTACCTCAATTCCTTTTGGTGGCAGAGCCTTCCTTCTAGCAATGGCAGCAGCAGGAAAATTTTCTATGGAAAATTAGGGCAGGACATATCGTTGGTTCTTTTCTGGCGACGGCGAGGCGTGACGGGGCTCGTCGGCGGGTCTCGACGACAGGGCTCGACGACGGGGCCCGACAGCGGGGCTCGATGGCGGGGCTCGTCGGCGGGGCTCGTTGGCGGGGCTCACCGGCGACCAAACTCCGGCGAGGGGGGTGCCAACTCGGCGAGTTGGGGCGCCAGGGGCTCCAAGTCGCCAACTTGGGAGAGGGGAGAGGAGGGGGGGCTACGGCAAAAAGAGGGGGGGGGGGTTGGGTTGTATTTATAAGGGGGGGCGGGGGAGAGGGAGGTGTCCTACTCCACTTGGAACTCAATCTTAATAAACTTATCCCCTTTTGATTTGGTGCGGCAGCAATGGGGATTAAATTCCCCAAATGTGGGGAAAATTGTAAAAGCCCAAGAAAAGGGACTTGCAAAAATTTTTATGCACCTCACAACACAACAGTTTTGTTGTGGGTAGATCGTGAAATATTGTGAAGAGCAATCGCTATCTCTTCTTTTATAATCTCGGGACGAGATTCTTTTAAGGGGGGGGGGGATGTAAAAGCCCAAGAAAAGGGACTTGCAAAAATTTTTATGCACCTCACAACACAACAGTTTTGTTGTGGGTAGATCGTGAAATATTGTGAAGAGCAAGTGGCCTCCATCAAAGGAGTGATTAGAAGGGAAAGTCTTCACTTTCACAAAGTAGGGTTTACACACATATGATCACACATGGGAGGGAAATTTCAAACTGTTGCATTCAACTTCAGGATTTCAGCAGCTAAAACTAGGAGTAAAGGGCATACTTGGATTCCTCAGGTTCAAATTAGCGGGGAGGCAAAGTCTCAATAATTTTTGCAAGGGTTTGCTACCCAATGGTCCAAAAAGGAGCCAAATAGGCAAGAATGCAAATATACATTTGAATTTGAGGGAAACTTGTCCAATCATGCAAATGTGGCTCAGTTTGAGACTTCAAACATTTGAATTACTCATTTGCCAAAAATTTGGAGATATTTTGGGGCAGAGGGGAGCTGTGGGCCCCACTGGTCAGTGAGAAGAGAGGGGAGAAGCTTACTGCCTAAGTTAATCGGTTCCACAGTTCACACTCGAGCGAGTTGCGTTCTCCCACCGGCTGCCACTGCACGGACAACCGACGACCGAAGCACCTCCCGAGCTGCTTCGAGTGTCGGTTCCCCCGCGCCTTCATCTCCCCTACGCCGCGCTCTGTCGGCCACAACAACCCTCCCACGAGCCCTGTTATCTTTCCTCCCGAGCAAACAAGCCGCCGGCGCCGCGCCGGTTCGTCCCGATCCTAAGCCGGCATTGCGTCCCGACTGCTCAAGCGATCAACGCGAAAAAGGAGCGCCAGCGCGTGCACAAGAGTTTCCCCAGCTCAGCTCTGGCGTTCGGGGTTCCTGTCGGCCGTATTTCGAGTATCAGCACCGAAGCCGAGGTGCAACCGGTGGAAACCGACGTCGGGCTCCCGTGGGCAGCTCACACCAACCAGTTTCACGACTGAGCGAGAGCACCCCAAGGTGCGCCAACTCCCTGCGCTGCTCCTCTCCAAATTTCAGAGCAATCCGTGCGACGTAGCTTCAGAATTTCGAGTTTTTCCCTCGGACGAGGAAAACCTAACCGCGGGTAAGAACTGTGGAAATTAACGCTTAATTCTCGGTTAAAGTTATTCATTTTGCGCACACCAGAGCTAGAGAGGATAGGGAACCTTTTCCCTCCACAACCCTAGCTCGAAACGCCGTGGTTACATCTAATTTCGAGCTTTTCCGTCGGCGGCCATGGCGGGAACACGCGGGCGCATGGTGACAACCTGTTTGCCGTCGTTTCCGAGCCAGGTTGAGGCCACGCCGAGATTTCCTGACCTCCACTGATGCTTTAGAGCGGATCCGCCGAGCTTTTGGCGGGCTAATGTGCTCGGGCGACGGTGCCGATCATCACCGAAGGCCGCGGCTCGTCGCCAGCCTACTTCCGGCCACCGGCAGCCCGAGCCAACCCCGTAGACTTGTTCCCCGACCCTGAAAACCCCCAGGCAGCGAGTCTCCGGCCGAAAGGTGGCCGGAAAGCCGGGTCCGGCGAGCTCCAGTACAGCGCCGGCGAGGGGGAGGCGCGGGAGCGAGAGGAAGAAGAAGACCCGCCGGGCCCACGTGTCAGCAGCTGAAGATTAAAACTCCGGATCAGCTGTGGCGTGTGATCCTGTGTGGTGGCGCGGGAAAAGGTCTGTGGCCCCGTGTGGCGTGATTCCGGCGGTTGACACGTGTAGGGTGGACCCACAAGCAGAGTTTGAACTTTTCCCGAATTAATTTGAATTCTAGAATTGGTTCAAACTTTGGAACTGCATAACTTTTGCTAGGAATCTCCAAATTTAGTGATTCAAATTGGGTTGGATTCATCTGGCCTAGCTCTGTCCAGATATACAACCCAATTTGTATGAAACCCATTAATTAATTCTGGAAAATTCTTTAAAGCTTTTCAGCAAAAGAATTTTAGAGGGAGTTTGGTCCATCCAAAAATCCCCAAATTTTGCCAGAATGTTCTTCAGGACATTAGTAAACCCCTGTAAAAGTTTCATACCATTTGGAGTTGATTTGGTCAGAGGAATTCAAATTGGAAGGTGCTGTGTTCATTTGAATGCAGAAACATTTTCAGAGAATTTCCAAAACTTGGAAATTCAATTCTGGGCAAACCTTAACTCCAAAAATGCTAGGAAACATTCATGCAAACTCTAGGAGCTATAATTGAAATTGTAGTTCACTAAGTTGGGTATGAACAGGGGTCTGACCTCAGAATTAATTCCTCCTTGCTTATTTGCTAAGAAAATTATTCTGCGCAAACCACTCCATGAAAAGTGCTAAGGTTTGGTCCAGAGGGTTTTCTTGTGACAAGGAACTCACACAAAAATTCTCAGCTCCATTGGAGCTCTAGATCACCCCTGTCCTGTTTAACCACTTAAGGGATTAATATGGAAAAGGGGGAAAACCACTTAGCATTTAACCATGTGATTAAGTCCAAGCCAAACCACCAACACCAGTTCATCTTTAAATTCTTAAACAAAGTTCCAGGTATTAGAGGCTGGTTATTAGAACTAATAGTAGAAGTCTTACTCTAAAACTCAGATTTGCATATTAATTAACATGTAATATTGCATAAACGTGTAGCCGTTGAAGAAGAGACTCCGGAAGTGCTGGACTTCCTTCTTCCGGACGAGGAACTAACTACTGACCAGCAGCAACAAGGCAAGCCCCGGTTTGCATACCCTTTTTAAAAGTTTTACTTTGTTTACATGTGTCATATGAAGTATGTATGTGCATTAGGTATAGGATGAATGAAACCCCACTTGCATAACCAAAGGTTCCTAAAAGAGTGAGGGTAGTGTCAAGGACCTCGAGTAGACAGGCTATGCTTAATGAGTCATAGGACTTCGGTACAAGTCGAGTAGTTGGAATCTACTCGCGAGATAGGCTTGGGACACACGGGTTCGGTTGAGTGATGTGAGATCACTTTAGTAATGAAAATGAGACTAGGCAGGGGCTAGGGCGCAGCAAGAGAGAGTCTTGTGTGCGCAGCCCTGTCCGTGTCGATTGAGGACCGATCCGTGTGCGGCCCTGCTGAACAAGTATTGAACGTACCGAAGGCATATCGGATATATGGGCCCCGATAAACCGATGTAGCCTAAACCTCCGGGCGTCGAGGCATAGCACACCGATTTATAGGTGTAGGTTGAGGGCAGCAAGGTGGAAATCTGCCAACGGGCATAGAGAGATGCTCCGTGTGGGGAACCTCCTGCTCGTTTCGGTGCGACCGGTTCGACGTTTGGGCTGTTGGGTGAAAGGTTGTCTCGTACGACATCGAGTGAGTGTGCTGTGCAGCTCCACGGGTGGGCGTACGTGACGTGCTCTTTGGGTTTTCCCTGCAGGTGTATATCGAGTCGATTCGCCGTCCCTCGCGGTGACGAGTACCGCTTGTTCACTGTGTCGTAACGTAGACTAATGGATGAAATATGTTGATTCAATGATGCTGATTGATATAATTGTATTGCTACTTGTGTGCTAACAAATACTGCTTACTAAATTTCAGATTTCATGAACTGTTAACTTGTTGCTAAAAGATGAACTAAGGATGAACTTGTAGGCGTGTCCTTTTGCTGAAATGTTACTAACCTATGTCTTGGTATACCTCATGTAGAGTTTCATGCTTAGGTGAGTCGGTTAAGCCTTGCTGAGCCTTCGTGCTCACGGTTGCTGCTTAAGTGTTTTTCAGGTGAGGAGCCACCCACGGACTCGGAGTACGAGTCCACCGGCGAGGGTTACCCTCCGTCGGGGACCACGGCTGAGTGGGAGCCGTACACGCCGCGCTGAGCTGAGACGTGCAGCTAGTGTGGGTTGCCCTAGGGCTGGGCAACCGACTTTTGCTAAATAGGCGGGCGTGAGTTGTATAGTGTAGTCTTCCGCTGTGTAATAGAACAATAGTTGTAACTGAAGTTTGTACCTGTTTGTACAGTTTCAGCTGTTTTTCCCATGTAATATATTGGGTTCTTATGACGTGTGCTGTCGGGTGTCGCATCGCGCGGCACCACCCTCTGCGATCCTGGATGAGCGGATTCCGGTTCGCCACAGCCTGGTATCAGAGCTGCAGTGGGGATAGCACAGTACTTAAGGACTGCATTAGGGGAAAAACTTAGGTATACGGTGAGGATTCGGTAGTTGCCCAAGTAAGGACTATATTAGCATAGTTACTTAAAGTGGCAAAGACTAACTTATGTGTTATAATTCTGAATTTCAATTATGTAACGACGCACCTACGCTCTGGTAAGTATGGTAAGGAACGCCATCGAAAGCGGTTCAATTTCGGTTAGCTCCCCCTGACGAGGAACGTGGTTCAGGGATTGATCTCACAGCTTGGTGTGAGATGTCAATATGAATCTCTTGGACTCTTCATGTCCCTGAGTTCATATGAAACGCTGATCCCTAGCGTGCATTAGGCAAGTAAGCGGAGACCCCATCGCGTGGTCAGTAACGCGAGAGTGTGTTCGTCTGGAAATAGCCCAGGAGGACATACGCAGCGCTTGCCATCGGCGTGCCCTGCAGGGCAGTAGGTGGTATCTGTTGGGTTGATAACATTCCCAACCGTGACGACCCGTTCATGACATACTCGGGTTCCCCGTCATGTGGTGTTGAAACACGATCACGTGCCTTGAGACGTGACTTAGCTCAAGGACGGCCGTATGACAATGATACGGGCGTTTGTATTTACTTTCAAATATGGAACTGCCTGAAATGAATAACCATTGAGTGCACCATTATTGTGTGGTCTTCTGCAGGTACTAACCACGTATGTATCCGTGTAGAAAACGTGTGCGAGAGACCGTTTAGTGCCACACTTGAGACGTATATGCCGGTATGATCCGGTTAGGATTTTCTTTTGTGAGGAACGTAGTACCGAGATATTGTAGGCATATGCATGAGTATAATGATAACAAAGAATTAAAATCTATAGGTTCAACATTTAGGACCCTGGTTGGGTATAAGAATGGGGTAGTGATGATTGTAGTTCCAAAAAGACTGAAAAACAGAGTGCTCTGTTTTGAGACAGCAAGGTTGCTGATCTTCAACAGGGCATAGCTCGCGGGTCTTTTAGCCCAGGGAGGTGTGCTGCATAGCTCTGGAAATGTATTGATGTACTCTACAATTTGGTTGTAGACTTCCAGAGCTGAAACTCGCCTTGAGATGGCTGAAATCCCAGAGGAATGTAAACTGTCCAAAACCAGGGCAGAGTAAAACATCCTCTGAACTGATCTGTTTTTCAAACATAACTCCCAGTAAAAAAATTAAACATTGTCATATAATACATACTTAGAAAGAGTAGAAGATGTGTGACACCCTTGCAATTCAAAGTTCCTGAAATTTCAACACAGAATTTAGTGGAAATCAGGGTTGAAAACAGCCACTTCCAAGGGAGGTGCTGTTAAAATTCTTCCGGAAATTCTGCTGACTTTAAATTAGCATAACTTTTTAACCAAAGCTGATCTGGGGGCAAATGAGTGCTCGTTGGAAGGATACTGAAGTTAAATTTAACTTTGGTTTTCAACTTGAGTCATGAAAATTCCCAGAACCAGATCAAAACTTGGAATGGGTAGAAACTGGTCATTCTGACGGAAGAATGACAATTGAACTCATTGGAGAGGGTGTTGTACCCTAAGGGTGGTATATGTAATGACAACGCGATAGTAATGTCTCGTAGAGACCAAACCCAGTTATGGTGAGCTTCCAAAGAGGGGGTTCATCAAGTTGGATTAAACTAACTTGTGTTTGGTCTGGTAATGGTGTAGCTTGTGCAAAGTTATTACATTATCTACTTACGAGATATTTCGCATGTTTTGTTGTCATAATGTTTATACGCCCAGTTCTATTGGACTGCATGCAAAATGTTGCGGGACTGATGTTTAATGTCGTATGGTTGCAGATGGTTCGTACTAGGACCACGCACGAGGTTGGTGGCTCTAGCCAAGGTGGAGGCGATGACTCCCAGCCACCGGCCTACGACAGCACCCCGCAGCAGAAGCCACCCCCGCCGCCTCCGCTTAATCTAGCGGATGTGATAGCGGCATTGGTGGGAGGTCGTGAGGAGCAGACCGACTTGCTCCACACGATCGTGCAGAATACGTCCTAGGCGGGAGGACGTCAAGAGCGAGGGCCTCGTGAGCCCCGCGAAGTGTCGTACTCGGATTTCATGAGTACGCACCCTCCAGTGTTCACCGAAGCTGAAGAACCACTGGAGGCGGACAACTGGCTGCGGACTATCGAGTCCAAGTTCGGGCTGCTCCAGTGTACGGAGCGGCAGAAGACACTGTTCGCAGCACAGCAGCTCCACGGTGCCGCTGGCGCGTGGTGGGCGAATTATGTCACCTCACGTCCGGCTGGCCATGCCGTGGAATGGCAAGAGTTCCGGGAGGCGTTCCGCGCCTATCACATCCCTCCCGGGATAATGAAGAGAAAGTTCCAATAATTTTTGGAACTGAAGCAGGCCGGGAGGAGTGCCCACGACTACTCCCGTGCTTTCAACCATCTGGCGCAGTATGCGTCAGACTACATCTCCACGGAGGAGAAGAAGAGGGAGCACTTCTATCGGGGGTTACATCCCGAAATGAAGACCCACCTCGTACAGTGGAACCGCGGCACATTTAACGACTTAGTCAATGCCGCGATCATGCAAGAGGATGCTCAGCGGGAGTTGGCAGCTGAGCAGCGGAAGCGCAGCGCTCCACCTAGCGGTGGGAGTGGCGCTCCCCAGAAGTACCGTATGGTGTATCGGACACCATCCGGGCAGCAGTGGCATCCACCGGCGCGACCTCAACAGTTCGGGGGACGTTCGTTCCAAGCACCCCCGTTCCGTCCGCCGATGCCACCACCAAGACAGCAGCAGCAGCAGACGGTACCCCGGGCGTTTCCACCGCCACAACGCGCCCCGGGATTCCGTCCACCGATCAGCGGGGGACCGCCCCGTTTCACCTGCTTCACGTGTGGCCAGGCGGGACACTTTGCGAAGGACTGTCCCCAGGGGCAGCAGAGCAGCGGGCAAGCCCAGTTCCAGGGCGGTGCCCGAGGCCGACCTCCAGTGAAGAAGGTTGGTCAGCGGACTGGTGGCGTTCGCAACCTCGACAATGAGGACGCCCCAGAGGGAGACAACGTGCTGGCGGGTACGTTTACTCTCAACAATCAAGCCATCGTCATATTATTTGATTCTGGTGCAACCCACAGCTTTATAAGTGCATCCTATGTGGCTAAACATCAATTGCAAGTCTTCCCAACCGACTGCACTTATATGATATGCTCACCGGGAGGGAAGATTTCAGCTAATATGATGATTCCAAAGGCACCTCTGTGCTTAGGTGGAAAACTATATCCCACCACCTTGATAATCCTTATGGGACAAAAGATTGATGCAATCGTAGGGATGTCATGGCTGCAATACCATGGCGCTGTCCTAGAGACTCGGACCCGGACGGTTCACTTAAATTCTCCATTCCACCGTCCGCATTCCATGGTGTTAGACACGCCAGTCCGGGAAGTTTTAGCAATTAATAATGCTGAAGTTCTCAAGTTAGAAGACATCCCCGTAGTCCGGAAGTATCCTGATGTGTTCCCGGATGATCTTCCGGGCATGCCACCTGAGCGGGATGTCGAGTTCAAGATCGAGCTCGCACCCGGGACTACGCCCATATCACGGAGACCATACAAGATGGCTCCAAATGAGCTGGAGGAACTGAAAGAACAGCTCAATGATCTGTTGAGCAAGGGTTTCATTAGGCCGAGTTCCTCGCCTTGGGGATGCTCGGCACTATTTGTACAGAAGAAGGATGAAACCCTGAGGCTGTGTGTGGATTACCGGCCGCTCAACGCCGTCACCATCAAGAATAAGTACCCACTGCCCTGTATTGACATCTTGTTTGACCAACTTGTAGGGGCAAGTGTATTCTCAAAGATGGACCTTCGCTCTGGATATCACCAGATCAAGATCCGGGCTGAGGATATCCCGAAGACGGCGTTCTCGACGAGATACGGCTTATACGAATATCTCGTCATGTCCTTTGGTCTCACAAATGCTCCAGCCCATTTCATGTATCTCATGAACTCGGTGTTCATGCCGGAGCTGGACAAGTTCGTGGTAGTGTTCATCGACGATATCTTGGTTTACTCCAAGACAGAAGCCGAGCATGCCGAACACTTACGGATCGTTCTTCAACGATTGCGAGACCACGAGCTCTACGCCAAGTTCAGCAAATGCGAATTTTGGATCAGCCAAGTGCCATTCTTGGGACATATCATCTCAGCTGAAGGCATTGCGGTTGACCCAAGTAAAATAGAGCAAGTGTTGAAATGGAAAGCTCCCACTTCAGTCCATGAAGTCAGAAGCTTCCTCGGGTTAGCGGGATACTACCGGAGGTTCATTCCGAGCTTCTCCAAGCTCGCTAAGCCAATGACAGAGTTGCTGAAGAAAGGGACAAAATATGTTTGGAACACCGCGTGTGAAGGAGCGTTCCGAACATTGGTGAAGCATCTCACAACAGCCCCGGTGTTAGCTCAGCCGGATACAACAAAGCCCTTCGACGTGTATTGTGACGCGTCCGGTATTGGGCTTGCCTGCGTGTTGATGCAGGAAGGACGTGTGGCCGCTTATGGCTCACGCCAACTTCGGAACCATGAGCAGCACTACCCGACTCACGATCTTGAACTTGCTGCCGTGGTGTTGGCGCTGAAAATGTGGAGGCACTATCTCCTGGGGAACTTGGTGCATCTCTGCACCGACCACAAGAGCTTGAAATACATTTTCACCCAGAAGGAGCTGAACATGAGGCAGAGGAGGTGGTTAGAACTGATCAAAGATTATGAGATTGAGATCCATTACCACCCCGGCAAGGCAAATGTGGTTGCCGACACGCTGAGTCGGAAATCACATGTCCATCACCTCACCATTACACCGGTGGAGGAGGAAGAGCCAAGTTTATACTTGGTTCCTTATGAATCGCTGTACAACCTTGCCCTCGTCCCTACTATTAGGGAGGACATTATTGCAGCTCAGAAAAATGATAAAGGCATGGCACATCTCCGGAGACGAATTGACAATGGGGAGATCAAATGTTTCCGGAAAGATGGTGAGGGGACGTTGTGGTTCAATGACCGCATAGTCGTACCCCGAGATATGGAGTTGAGGAAGAAGATCCTCGATGAAGCTCACTTGTCCAAATACTCCATTCATCCGGGCAGCAACAAAATGTACCAAGATTTGAAAAAGAAATTTTGGTGGACACGGATGAAGCGGGAGGTAGCTAAGTACGTATCCGAGTGTGATACGTGTAGACGAGTGAAAGCTGATCACATGAAGAAATCAGGGCTGTTGCAACCCCTGAAGATCCCGGCATGGAAATGGCAAGATGTGAGCATGGATTTCATTGTGGGATTACACCTAACAGCCAACAAGCATGATTCCATATGGGTAATCGTTGATCGGTTAACCAAGACGGCTCACTTCATTCCGGTGAATACACGTTACAATGCCGGCAAATATGCGGAGCTATACATAGCGAAGATTCTATGCCTATACGGGGTACCCAAGACCATTGTCTCAGATCGAGGTGCATTATTTGTATCTCGCTTTTGGGAGCAGCTACACGCTGCCTTGGGTACTAAACTAATCAGGAGCTCCGCTTATCACCCTCAAACAGATGGCCAGACAGAGAGGGTGAATCAAGTTCTGGAAGACATGTTGAGAGCATGTGCCATCCACCATGGTAGGAACTGGGATGATCACCTACCATTGGCGGAATTCTCGTACAATAATGGCTATCAGGCGAGTATCAAAATGGCACCTTACGAAGCTCTCTACGGTCGTAAATGCCGCACCCCATTAAATTGGTGCGAGTCCGGTGAAAGGGTCACATTCGGAGTTGATGTGGTGAACGACGCCGAAGAGCGCGTTCGGACAATTCAAGCCAATTTGAAGGCCGCTCAATCCTGACAAAAGAGCTACGCTGATTAGAGGCGTAGGCCGTTGCACTTTGACGTTGGGGAACACGTGTACCTCCGCGTGTCTCCAATGAAGGGCGTGCACCGATTCGGTGTGAAGGGGAAGCTCGCTCCCCGTTTTATTGGACCCTACGCTATCACCGAGAAGTGTGGACCAGCGGCGTATCGATTGGAACTACCGGCATCTCTGGCTGGTGTCCATGATATTTTCCATGTTTCGCAACTGCGAAAATGCTTGAAGCATACAGCTGCTGTTCCTACCGAAGACATCGGCGAGCTGAAACCGGATTTAACATATGATGAATATCCGGTGGGAATTCTTGATGAGAAAGCCAGAACCACACGCAGCAGAACGTTGTGGTTCTACAAAATACTCTGGAGCAACCACACCGCCGAGGAAGCGACGTGGGAGAGCGAGGAGTTCCTTCGCTCAAATTACCCGGAGTTCATGGCTTCTCAACACGGGTAAGTCCCTATTACATCGCTATCTCTTCTTTTATAATCTCGGGACGAGATTCTTTTAAGGGGGGAGGGATGTAAAAGCCCAAGAAAAGGGACTTGCAAAAATTTTTATGCACCTCACAACACAACAGTTTTGTTGTGGGTAGATCGTGAAATATTGTGAAGAGCAATCGCTATCTCTTCTTTTATAATCTCGGGACGAGATTCTTTTAAGGGGGGAGGGATGTAAAAGCCCAAGAAAAGGGACTTGCAAAAATTTTTATGCACCTCACAACACAACAGTTTTGTTGTGGGTAGATTGTGAAATATTGTGAAGAGCAAGTGGCCTCCATCAAAGGAGTGATTAGAAGGGAAAGTCTTCACTTTCACAAAGTAGGGTTTACACACATATGATCACACATGGGAGGGATATTTCAAACTGTTGCATTCAACTTCAGGATTTCAGCAGCTAAAACTAGGAGTAAAGGGCATACTTGGATTCCTCAGGTTCAAATTAGCGGGGAGGCAAAGTCTCAATAATTTTTGCAAGGGTTTGCTACCCAATGGTCCAAAAAGGAGCCAAATAGGCAAGAATGCAAATATACATTTGAATTTGAGGGAAACTTGTCCAATCATGCAAATGTGGCTCAGTTTGAGACTTCAAACATTTGAATTACTCATTTGCCAAAAATTTGGAGATATTTTGGGGCAGAGGGGAGCTGTGGGCCCCACTGGTCAGTGAGAAGAGAGGGGAGAAGCTTACTGCCTAAGTTAATCGGTTCCACAGTTCACACTCGAGCGAGTTGCGTTCTCCCACCGGCTGCCACCGCACGGACAACCGACGACCGAAGCACCTCCCGAGCTGCTTCGAGTGTCGGTTCCCCCGCGCCTTCATCTCCCCTACGCCGCGCTCTGTCGGCCACAACAACCCTCCCACGAGCCCTGTTATCTTTCCTCCCGAGCAAACAAGCCGCCGACGCCGCGCCGGTTCGTCCCGATCCTAAGCCGGCATTGCGTCCCGACTGCTCAAGCGATCAACGCGAAAAAGGAGCGCCAGCGCGTGCACAAGAGTTTCCCCAGCTCAGCTCCGGCGTTCGGGGTTCCTGTCGGCCGTATTTCGAGTATCAGCACCGAAGCCGAGGTGCAACCGGTGGAAACCGACGTCGGGCTCCCGTGGGCAGCTCACACCAACCAGTTTCACGACTGAGCGAGAGCACCCCAAGGTGCGCCAACTCCCTGCGCTGCTCCTCTCCAAATTTCAGGGCAATCCGTGCGACGTAGCTTCGGAATTTCGAGTTTTTCCCTCGGACGAGGAAAACCTAACCGCGGGTAAGAACTGTGGAAATTAACGCTTAATTCTCGGTTAAAGTTATTCATTTTGCGCACACCAGAGCTAGAGAGGATAGGGAACCTTTTACCTCCACAACCCTAGCTCGAAACGCCGTGGTTACAGCTAATTTCGAGCTTTTCGGTCGGCGGCCATGGCGGGAACACGCGGGCGCACGGTGACAACCGGTTTGCCGTCGTTTCCGAGCCAGGTTGAGGCCACGCCGAGATTTCCTGACCTCCACTGATGCTTTAGAGCGGATCCGCCGAGCTTTTGGCGGGCTAATGTGCTCGGGCGACGGTGCCGATCATCACCGAAGGCCGCGGCTCGTCGCCAGCCTACTTCCGGCCACCGGCAGACCGAGCCAACCCCGTAGACTTGTTCCCCGACCCTGAAAACCCCCAGGCGGCGAGTCTCCGGCCGAAAGGTGGCCGGAAAGCCGGGTCCGGCGAGCTCCAGTACAGCGCCGGCGAGGGGGAGGCGAGGGAGCGAGAGGAAGAAGAAGACCCGCCGGGCCCACGTGTCAGCAGCTGAAGATTAAAACTCCGGATCAGCTGTGGCGTGTGATCCCGTGTGGTGGCGCGGGAAAAGGTCTGTGGCCCCGTGTGGCGTGATTCCGGCGGTTGACACGTGTAGGGTGGACCCACAGGCAGAGTTTGAACTTTTCCCGAATTAATTTGAATTCCAGAATTGGTTCAAACTTTGGAACTGCATAACTTTTGCTAGGAAGCTCCAAATTTAGTGATTCAAATTGGGTTGGATTCATCTGGCCTAGCTCTGTCCAGATATACAACCCAATTTGTATGAAACCCATTAATTAATTCTGGAAAATTCTTTAAAGCTTTTCAGCAAAAGAATTTTAGAGGGAGTTTGGTCCATCCAAAAATCCCCAAATTTTGCCAGAATGTTCTTCAGGACATTAGTAAACCCCTGTAAAAGTTTCATACCATTTGGAGTTGATTTGGTCAGAGGAATTCAAATTGGAAGGTGCTGTGTTCATTTGAATGCAGAAACATTTCCAGAGAATTTCCAAAACTTGGAAATTCAATTCTGGGCAAACCTTAACTCCAAAAATGCTAGGAAACATTCATGCAAACTCTAGGAGCTATAATTGAAATTGTAGTTCACTAAGTTGGGTATGAACAGGGGTCTGACCTCAGAATTAATTCCTCCTTGCTTATTTGCTAAGAAAATTATTCTGCGCAAACCACTCGATTTATAGGTGTAGGTTGAGGGCAGCAAGGTGGAAATCTGCCAACGGGCATAGAGAGATGCTCCGTGTGGGGAACCTCCTGCTCGTTTCGGTGCGACCGGTTCGACGTTTGGGCTGTTGGGTGTAAGGTTGTCTCGTACAACATCGAGTGAGCGTGCTGTGCAGCTCCACGGGTGGGCGTACGTTACGTGCTCTTTGGGTTTTCCCTGCAGGTGTATATCGAGTCGATTCGCCGTCCCTCGCGGTGACGAGTACCGCTTGTTCACTGCGTCGTAACGTAGACTAATGGATGAAATATGTTGATTCAATGATGCTGATTGATATAATTGTATTGCTACTTGTGTGCCACCAAATACTGCTTACTAAATTTCAGATTTCATGAACTGTTAACTTGTTGCTAAAAGATGAACTAAGGATGAACTTGTAGGCGTGTCCTTTTGCTGAAATGTTACTAACCTATGTCTTGGTATACCTCATGTAGAGTTTCATGCTTAGGTGAGTCGGTTAAGCCTTGCTGAGCCTTCGTGCTCACGGTTGCTGCTTAAGTGTTTTTCAGGTGAGGAGCCACCCACGGACTCGGAGTACGAGTCCACCGGCGAGGGTTACCCTCCGTCGGGGACCACGGCTGAGTGGGAGCCGTACACGCCGCGCTGAGCTGAGACGTGCAGCTAGTGTGGGTTGCCCTAGGGCTGGGCAACCGACTTTTGCTAAATAGGCGGGCGTGAGTTGTATAGTGTAGTCTTCCGCTGTGTAATAGAACAATAGTTGTAACTGAAGTTTGTACCTGTTTGTACAGTTTCAGCTGTTTTTCCCATGTAATATATTGGGTTCTTATGACGTGTGCTGTCGGGTGTCGCATCGCGCGGCACCACCCTCTGCGATCCTGGATGAGCGGATTCCGGTTCGCCACAAAAATTCCCCTTTTTCGGGGAATTGGGGAATTTGGAGATTTTAGGAAAAAATTTGGGGAAATTGGAAATGGCTCATTTCAGCTATCTTTTTCCCATTCCTCACCATTTCTGTCACCTGCTCCATTTCTACATTCCCCTCTCCATTTCTATGTCCCATTCTTCATTTCTACATTTCCCTCTCCATTTCTATGTCCCATTCTCCATTTCTACAATCCCCTCTCCATTTCATGTCACATTCTCAATTTCTACATTGCCCTTCTCCATTTCTATGCCACATGCTCCATTTCTATATTCTTTTCCTCCATTTCTATGGTTCTTTCTCCATTTCTATGGTCTTTCTCCATTTCTATAGTTTTTTCTCCATTTCTATAGTTCTTTCTCCATTTATAGGGTTCTTTCTCCACTTACTTCTTTTATAATACTTCTCTACATGAAAAATGTATGCTATGCATGGAAATGAATTTGAGGGTGTTACAAACCTACCCCCCTTAAACTGAATCTCGCCCTCAAGATTCGATAGAGTGGATAATAGATGAGGGAATTCTGCCTTGAGGTCTTCCTCACGCTCCCATGTAGTTTCGGTTTCCGTGTGATGGCTCCACTGCACCTTGCACCAACGGATCACTTTGTTCCTCGTGACCCTTTCCTTCACGTCCAAAATTTGGACGGGGTGCTCCGCGTAGGTCAGATCCTCTTGAAGCTCGAGCTCATCCATCGGTACTTGTTCTTCCGGTACTGTTAAGCACTTCTTGAGTTGGGATACGTGAAGCACGTCGTGCACATCGGAGAGGTGCATTGGCAGCTCTAGTTGATAGGCTACTTCTCCTCGCTTGTCCAAAATATTGAATGGCCCGATGAAGCGAGGTGCTAATTTTCCTTTGACGTTGAACCGTCGTTGGCCTCGGATAGGCGATACCTTAAGATACACGAAGTCTCCCACTCTGGAGGTCAATATTCTTCGCCTATTGTCCGCATATCCTTTTTGTCATGACTGAGCAGCCTTCAAGTTTTCTCGTATCGTTTGGACTTATTTTTCGGCGTCTTGCAGCACTTGGGGTCCAAACACTTGGCTTTCTCCGGTCTCATTCCAGAACAGCGGTGTTCTACACCTTATACCATACAATGCTTCTAAAGGTGACATCTTCAAGCTGGCTTAGTAGCTGTTATTGTACGAGAATTCAGCATACGGCAAGCTCCTATCCCAACTACGCCCATGTTTCAAGGCGCAAGCTCTCAACATGTCTTCCAAAATTTGATTTGTCCTCTCGGTTTGCCCGTCGGTTTGCGGGTGATAAGTGGAGCTGAAATTCAGTCGTGTACCCATGACTTCATGCATCTTCTTCCAGAACCTAGAGGTAAATTGAGAACCTCGATCTGAAACTATCCTCTTCGGAACTCCATGGCGACACATGATTTGCTCCATTTACAGCTCGGCTAGTTCTGCGGCGTGGTACGTGGTTCTAACAGGAATGAAATGAGCTGTTTTCGTCAATCGGTCCACAATAACCCAAATGGAGTCGTAACCAGACCGGGTACGTGGCAATCCGACAATGAAATCCATGCTGATGTCTTCCCACATCCACTCGGGTACTTTAAATGGCTGCAACAGTCCAGTGGGTCTTTGATGTTTGACCTACACTCGTTGGCACGTGTTGCATAAGGCAACATATTCAGCTATGTCCCTTTTCATACCATCCCACCAATAGCAGGTTTTCAGCTCCTTGTACATCTTTGTACAACCGGGGTGTATGGAATAAGGTGAGTCACGTGCCTCGTTTAATATCGTGTCACAGATGTGCTTCACTTTAGGCACACAAATCCTTTTTCCTAACCAAAGCGTGCCTTTCTCGTCTTCCTTGAAGTTCTTTTCTATGCCTTGTTGGATTCTTTCCTTGATTTCCTCATCCGTTGCTTGGCCATCTCGTATCTCTTGTTCCAGCTAGGAGTTCAGTCCTATCACCTCCATCTCGTTCAAGAACCCGAGATGTAACCGTTCAAACTCATTGCGCAGCTCGGGTGGAAGCTCCCGAACCGTGAGTTGATGACATGCTCCTTTTCGGCTCAACGCATCAGCTACTACATTTTCTTTTTCGGGGTGATAGTTGATTCCAACATCATAATCCTTGATGAGTCCCAACCATCGACGTTGCCTCAAATTCAGATCTGTTCGCGTGAATACATACTTGAGGCTTTTGTAATCCGTATAGATCTCACATCAGTGGCCGAGGATATAATGTCTCCAAATCTTCAAGGCATGTACCACAGCTGCAAGTTCTAAGTCATGTATGGGGTAATTCAGCTCATGTTTCTTTAGTTCTCTCGATGCATAGGCTACCACTTGTCCTTCTTGCATGAGCACACATCCAAGACCTTGTCTTGATGCGTCACAATATATGTCAAAGCTCTTGCTCACGTCCGGCAATACCAAAACCGGCGCTGTGGTTAGTCTCTTATTGAGCTCCTCAAAGCTTTCTTGACACGCTGGTGTCCTCTGAAATGATTTTCCCTTCATTAGCAATTCAGTCATAGGCTTCGCTAATTTGGAGAAATCCTTGATGAACCGGTGGTAGTATCCAGTCATCCCAAGGAAACTCTGAATATCTCTCAAATTCTGCGGTTGGTTCCACTTTAAAACGTCTCCCAATTTTCTAGGATCAACCGATACTCCTCCCTCGGAGACGATGTGGCCGAGGAACGACATCTCCTTTAGCCAAAATTGACACTTGCTGAACTTGGCATACAATTGATGCTCTCGTAGTTTCTGCAACGTCAACATCAAGTGTTCTTCGTGTTCTTCCTCGCTTTTCGAATACACCATGATATCGTCGATGAAAACCATGATGAACTTGTCCATGTACTCCATGAAGACCTTATTCATGAGGTACATAAAGTATGCGGGTGCATTCGTTAACCCAAAAGACATAACGGTATATTCATACGAACCATACCGTGTTCGAAATGCAGTCTTGGGTATGTCGGAGGGCTTAATCTTTAGCTGGAAGTATCCCGACCGAAGATCAATCTTGGAGAAATTCGGGCACCGTTCATTTGGTTGAATAGGTCCTCTATAAGGGGCAGCGGGTATTTATTCTTGATCGTCACCTCATTGAGAGACCTATAATCCACACACATCCTTTGTGTCCCATCCTTCTTGTCTACAAATAGCACGGGGGCTCCCCATGGTGACGAGCTTGGGCGTATAAAACCCTTTTCTAGCTGCCCCTAAATTTGCTTATTAAGCTAAACTAGTTCATTAGCAGGCATCCTATATGGTCTTTTCGCTATAGGTGCAATTCAAGGTACTAAATCAATGGCAAATTCAATGTCCCGGTCAGGTGGCATACCTGGAAGTTCTTCCGGGAACACATCTGAAAATTCGTTAACCACCGGAATGCTTTCCAATGTTGCTTCTTCGATGTGGTTCAACGCTACCTTCTCGGTTGCCGGTTAGGCTGACTCGAACTCAATACGAGTACCGTGCTCATTTGTCAACTGCACGCTCCTCTCAGCATATTGAATCACTCCGTTGTGCTTGCTTAACCAATCCATTCCAAGTATTATATCAATCCCTTGGGAATCCAAGACAATAAGGTTGGCAAAAAAGTCTACCCCCTTATTTTAAGGCTTATTCTTGGACATACTATATTAGTAGGAGCTAGAATTCAGATTTGAAAGAAGCGATTTCCCAACTATATGCATCAAGGTGTATGAACTAAGCAACTTCTTTTATTAATTTCAGCCTATTTGAGGATGTGATCACGTGCCGAAGCATCTCACATCTCTCCACTATGTGTGGATGTGGACATTCGCCGAAGCGTCCCACAACTCACATCAGCACACAAACCAAGCAATCATCACAAAAATTTCAGTACACCACTCTTATTCAAGCTACTACGATCTAAATGTTCCTATTACAGCTTTATTCAATGGGAACCTAAACTTAATCGTGAGAACCGGTGCTATTCTCGCCGTGTGATGGGGGTGGTCCATACATGGGCGCACGCCATGGTGAGTCGGCGGTCCATGTAGGGATAGATGACGGTGGTGCTCCATTTTCTCCCGCGTTAGCACAAGTCTCCTGTTTTTCCAGCAAATACAGCTTCTTGCGGAGGTAACAGATCTCTTCTTGTTCGCTTGCATATTGGTTTCCTAACTCCACGAGCAACCTCTGAGACGTGTCATCAGCTCGTGGGTTGGAAAGAGCTGTTACATAGGGTCCAATGATCTCCCTTGTACCACTCTTCTGATACGGTGCAGCTCAAAAGTTGTGTCCTCAAGCTGCTCATGGAAGGCGTAGCACAGTCCGGTGAGTGCTTCCCATGTAGCATCATCAATAGCTTCTGCCTTTGTAGCTCTCCATGTGGGTGTGAAGTGCCGAGTGACAACCCTACCGTTAGATAGGATAGTTACTTCAGCCTTCCACTCTTCATGTCCGAGACGAGGGACATTCTTGAGAAGGTATTCCAGCAATCCAGAAATTCTTTGAGTTCCTTGGATATGTGTCCTCCTTCCATTCTGTCGGACCGAAGTTCTTGAACTGAATTGTTGGCCCATTCATCACTTTCATTATTGGTCTCAGCAAGGGGTGACTCCTCCTCGGGTCCTCCCGACATAGCTTCATGAGGCTCCACGAGGTGTAAGCCCGTGTGAAACTCCTCCTGATCAACGGCATCTATAAATAAGACATGAGAAACTTTAGAGAAGGAATAAATAACTCCAAAACTTCAGAAGTTATGTTGCAAGAAAACAAAAGTGTTGCTGTCCAAAGAAGAGAAAAGGACAGACTGAAAATAGCACTTTGCGGTGGCTGAATTGACAAGTAAAGTGCAGCAGCAAGCAATTTTTAAAAATAACAGTTTAGAGGGGTGTGCCTATGTATTGTAGGGTGTCCATTCTACCTAGGCTTGCGTCCTAGGGTCAACCTGGCTCTGATGCCAATCTGTGACACCGGGTTCCGAAAATAGAACCAAGTGAATGCATATGTGTGCCAAGGATGTTCATCACACATACACATGTAATCCACAAACTGAATTCAGAATATAACCACATGAATAGTGTTTAAGTACTTTATTACATTGACTCAATGTCTCACTCATGAATCTCTAACTTATTCTTGCAGCGGAAGACTCTAAATGACAGCGGAAAGTGACTAAGACAGCAGGATCTATCTTCAACTCCACAAGCATGTTGACGGTAGTTCGCACGCCTAGTACTCCACATGGTCCTCGAAGAACTCATCTCCTGTAGCTGATGTTTACGTGGTAATACAAGGGTGAGTACATATCGTACTCAACAAGTGCGGGAAAAGTATGACATGTAGCATACAACAAGGTATGGAATAAAAAGGCTCATTGCAGCAAGTAAATTTTATTTCACAAACATGATAAAAACAACAACTAAGTCTAGATGAATTTAATCCCAATATATATCCAAGTAAAACAGCAACATTCCTCCATCATAATTCACCATTTATCAAGTCTCAACCAACCATTAATCTTTCTCAAGTGCATCTCATGCTCATAAATATTCATAACCATCTCATATTCATATAACCGAAACCAAACTCATTTTCATGACTCGAAACAGTCTCAAAACCAATCCCAATGACCATACCATAACCATACCGAATATCCATCCTAAGTTTTCCCTCTAATCATGTGAGTTGGCCAGGTGCTTGTGACCGGAAGCACGGCTATCATGATAGTTTTACACTCTGCAGAGGTGGCACCACTTTACCCGCAAGTTCTTGATTTTGTCACCCATCGGCGACTGCAAAACCTCCATTATACCAGTATGCAACCGTCGGTTTATGGTCAAGAGATCAACAAATAGCCTTTACAATGGGGTACTAGATGTATGGACTTACTGAGGTTTCACCGGAAGGATCGAATCACCATTCTCCCACCCACGGGCCCCCTCTTGTGCCATGCAGTTCCCAGGGCAGTCCTCCTCGACTCCCATTCCCCGCGCCATCCACGGTCCATAACAAACTAGCAACACACCTATTTAGTCAGCTAAGCCGCACCCATATTTGGCCTTGTGGTGGCACTGTTTTCCTGGCATGTGCTGGCATGAACCGATCCTTAGATCTATGGCAAGTAAACCACCATCTCATTCAGCAACATCCACGAACCAAGCTTGCCTAGATCTCCCCCGATTCCATGCTCATTATCATCATCAAGTTCTCATCATAATTATTCATATGAGTGCAGTAGCTAACCATGTTTTAATTCAGCTTCCCGTATCCCGTAGATTAGGTGAAGAAAAAAGGAAAAACGACCAAACCTGACCCATCAACTTTCCTGGCGACAAGGATGGTTAACAAAACTAGTACACTCCTATAAAAGGGTGTCCCATCAAGTTGACTCAAGCGTACACGTTTTCGCAAACAAAACAGTTTCAAAACATGGGATAATATGGTCAAGGGGCACTTGCCTTGCTCCCGTGGTTCTTGCTGTTCAAGCGTCTCGATGTCTTGGTGCTGTAGTTCCGCGTAGATGGCCTCTTGAGCTTGTTCTTCTACTAACGATCACGCACATACAAAATTCACAGCAATCAATCATCATGCACAAACTTTACTCAAGATGCAATGGGGAAGATGAATGCAAATCCTATGGTGCAGTTTAATTAAACCAGTTTGTACGTGTTTTTGCATGTTTTAATGGGCTTCCATGGGGTTTTATGATGAACAAGGGTGTAGGGATCAAGTGTGGACGTGGTGATAATCTTGACTCAAGATCTAGATCAATTCCACCATAAAAAATCGATCAAAACGCGATCTGTCCACACGTAAAAGTTTCTGCTCGAATGGGGCGAAGAAAACTGATGCGTAGAAACAGCGGCGACGTCGTAAGATGGGTAATGGGGACCTACCTCACTTCGTTTTGGTGGCAGGGCCTTCCTTCTAGCAATGGAAGCAGCGGGGAATTTTTCTATGGAAGATTAGGGCAGGACAGAACGTTGGTTCTTTTCCGGCGATGGCGAGGCGTGACAGGGCTCGTCGGCGGGTCTCGACGACGGGGCTCGATGACGGGGCTCGACGGCGGGGCTCGACGGCAGGGCTCGACGGTGGGGCTCGACGGCGGGGCTCGTCGGCGGTGCTCACCGGCGACCAAACTCCAGCGAGGGGGTGTGGGGAACCCCTTCTGGGATCCACACACCAGGATACACATTGGGTGGTGCCGTGCGATGCAGCACCCAACAACATACACGAAAAGAACCAAAAGTACAAAATCTTTTATTTCTCAATATAGTGTCATTTACAAAATAAGGTACCACAAAGGTACACGCAACGGAATATACATACACACTTACTCTCAGTCCTAACTATGCAAAAGAGAAGACGTCCAGCCCACGGACGCTTCTTACTAGCTTCCACAAAGATGAGTGCAGCGGCAGGGTTTGCGGTGAGTCGCTGATGGCTCACCGAACGACCATCTTCATAGCAAATTTTATAACCTGCAAAACACTAATAATGCAACTGTGAGCACGATGGCTCAGCAAGACTTAACCGACACTACTAAACCACGAAACTCTACATGAAGGGATTACTAACATAGGAAAGGTATGATGCAATAACGACACGCCTACATGTTAATCCTTACTTTCAGTTTAATAGCACCAGATTATTATGCCTTAGGCAGCCGTCACATCAGAAGTACACAATCAAACAAGAAATGCTTTCCTCTGATGTGGTGATGCCCAAAAAGGAAAATAAACTTAGTGAGCTCTACAACTAAAGCATACATGGTTGGCAATGCAATGAACTTAAGAACTTCACAATAGCAATGATGCATCTCACTTTATCTGGAAATAATTACTACGTCACAACTCAGTGAACAAGTGATACTCATATAACCGCGAGGGACGGTGATTGCAATCAGGACACACTCGGAATACACGACACATACACCCGCCTCGAAAGACTCACGCGAGCTCTTTCTTACGTTGTATGTAGCAACCTTTCACTCGTCACTCCAATGCTGAACCAGTTCCGCCGACCCATCAGAAGGGCCACTACACGGAACACGTTGAAGTTGCTCCGCTAGCGGGTTTACACCTCTGACACCAACCCCCAAAGGATGGCCGTATAAGTTTCAACACGAGAGTACCCGAGTTACATCGGTTTCCTGGACCCCATAATTCCAGTATGCATCCGGTACTGTTCAAACTTGCCCAGCAGGGCAGCATACGCATCGGTCCTTAATTGACACAAACAGAGCTACAGCCACACAGGCCCAACGTCCTGCTGCTCCTACTCTCTGCTCGGTCTCATTCCCCATTCTAAAACTTTCATTCTCTAGAATCATACCCCGTTGAAACAACATCCTAAACTCGCGAGTAGCTTCCAACTACCCGACTTGTACCAGATCCTATACAACTTAAGCCTAGCAGAAACTACACGAAGATAAACTGTTCTACCCATTAACTCCAAGGGTTTGTGGGTCATGCATTTGGAGTATCAATCACCTTGACCTAAAGCACAATACATACTAGACCCATAAAAGTGATACAAAGTAAAATGTAACTAAAAAGCTGTTAAATGCAAACCGGGGCTTGCCTTATATTGCTGCAGGTTTATTTCTTCTTTTAAGTCAGTAGCTTGGCGATGAGTTAAGCCTCAACTTGCTGATCTAAGTCGAGTTCTTCGTCGAACTCCTTCGTCGTATTTCCTACCGACATGAATATGCACAAGTTTTATATTGCAAGTACATAAATTGTAAAACAAATGTGTTTTATGAACTAAGAAAGGGTTCTAACCAACTAAGACTCGAGAATTTGGTTTGGCTATGTGCTGGAACAGAGACAGAAACATTGTGAGCATTGGAGAATTTTGGAACTCAAGTTCAAAGAACTAGATAAATGATATAAGGATGAATCTAGAAAGGATTAGCAGAAACTTGAGAAGATTATCTCAAATTTCTCTGAAATTTTTACAGCGGTCCATAGATCATACAGAGGTTTGACTTGCAAAATTTCAAACAAAGATGATGTAAGATGTGGCCTAAAGAATTTCCTTAGCTATTTGGATTCTCTAAATTCCTATGGAAATTCTAGGGTCTTGGCATGCTCCAAATGTGGTTTTCCAGAAACTTTAGAGTCTCATGAGTCCATAGAACTTGGTTTCACCATTTTTGGAGCTTCCTACACGGAGGTATGGGATTTAGAAGTTGGAGCTAAAAGCTGAAAATCTTACTGTTATTTTTCCTAATTGTCAGAGACATAGAAGATTGAGTCAACATTTGGCCAAGCAAATGAAGTCCAATGCATCTGAGAATTTTACTGGAGTTCAATGATTTTCGGAAGAATGTCCTTCCCAAATTTGGGAATTTTCCAATAAACAGAACTCCAGTCAAAATTCCTACAAGATTTTCCTTAAATGCATTAATGAGCCAAATCCAGGGATTTTCATAAATATTTGCCTGCACCTCTTGATAGTACTCTTTGAGAGGAATCCAAAAAAATTTATTTAACAATTTTTGAAGGTTCCTACACAAAGTTATAGCCCTCCAAAGTTTGAACCAAATTAGAAAAATCTGAAAAGTTTAAACACTGCCCGTGGGTGCCACCTGTCATCCCTAACCTTCCGCCTCGCGCCAAAAAGGGCAGTGGCGGCTCCCTCCGGCGAGGGTCACTGGAAAGGACCTTCCCGGCCACCTCCAGTCCCCCTGCTGCCCCCCCCCCATTTTCCCCAACGCTGAACCTGTTGGTGAGGTCGCCGGCGGCTGAAACTCGCCGGAAAACAGGGCGCTCCGGCAACAGCAAACCCTAGGGCTCCGGCGAGGTCATGCACGGTTAATTCTCCACAAAATGGTCGGTTCTTGGGCTCTGAAGCACCAGGGGATCGTGTAGAAGACCGACACGAGGTCTAAACAAGCCGGAGTGCGCTCCAAACCTATTGGCACCGTGCGCCCAATATGGTCCAGCGGTATACCCTCGAAAAGAACTCGGATTCCTCGCTCTACACTCAATTTCTTGGTCTAAAATCGATGGAGGAGGTGTGATAAGCTGTTAAGATCCTGTGTGTGAAGTTTGAAACACAACAAACACGATTTGAGGATGAATTTTGCAATTCCGTACCTCAAGGTCAGTTTCTGCCGCCCGGGAGAAAATCTTGAAATTCTCCCTCTGTGATCAATGGATAGGGCTGAGCTTCGGAGGTGAGCAACTAGGCTTGTAGGTGCACCGATGGGGTGGCATGCTTGGGCGTGATCACTCCTAGTTTGGACTGGCCACGGCGACCAGTTCGGTTTTTCAGCGTTTATCCGAGAGCTGCCGAACCGTTGCTGTTTTCCGGTGCAAACAAGCTCGGGACAGGGGAGGAGAAGGGCTGGCCGGCTAGAGCACTGGTGGGCACAGCTTTTTCGTGTGTAGAGCTCGAGCAAAAGAAGTTCAGTTGGTGGCTGGCCGTGGGAAGAACAGAGGCGGCGCCAGCGGCTTGCTTTCGTGCGTGAGAGCAGAATAGCGAGGGCGTGAGAAGCAAAACGACTTCGGTGCACTGGTTGTGTTGAAGATTGGACCGAGCAACTCGCTGCAAGCAGGAGCTGGCACTGTAGAGAGTCGGTGGTTGCCGGAGAGCAGGAGCTGTCGGCTCTTGGTGAAGGAAAACAGAGCACATCGTGTGCAGTCTCTGTCCAGTGGGGTCCACCCAGCCACAATTGTCCCTCTTATCCCCCTTTTTTATTTAAAATAACAAATGAGCTCCAAATTTGATGAAACTTGGAGGATAGGCCAAAAGAAATGTGATCAACACAACCGTGCACTCAAATTTGAATTTCGGTGAAGTAGGAATTTGAAACTGAGATTTTAATTCAAATTTGAATTTTCTCCCGTTTAAATTCTAACAAATAGGAAATCCTTTTTAAATGCTCTGAAAATTTGTCAGGCTATTATTGGATGTGTGGAGAACCAAATGATAGCTTTAGATCTCCATGTTTGGGAATTTTTGCAAGTTCAAGTATAGACTTGGAGCTCACACCTTTAAATTCAAAAGTTTAAATTCCCTCTTATTTTCTCGGTGTGATTTGCAGCTCCACTTGCTAGAATTTTCGGCATTTCACATACCTCCCCCCTTATAAATAATATCGTCCCGAGATTGCAAAAGAAGAGCTAAAGCGGTAGAGAAGTAGTTACCGTAGATGAACGGACAGCAATGGTGTTCTTGAGACATTTCTGATGTTGGGAGACGTGAAATATATCATGCACACCAGCGAGATTTGTCGGTAGCTCAAGCCGGTAAGATATGGGTCCACATTTCTCCGTGATAGCGAATGGACCGATAAACCGGGGAGCGATCTTTCCTTTTACACTGAATCGGTGAACTCCCTTCATTGGAGATACGCGGAGATATACGTACTCTCCGACGTTGAAGTTCAGCGGTCGACGTCGCTGGTGTGCATAACTCTTCTGTCAAGATTGAGCATCCTTTAAATTGGCTTGTATGACCCGAACTCGTTCTTTGGCGTCATTGACAAGGTCAATTCTGAATGTCACCCTTTCACCAGATTCACACCAATTCAGCGGTGTGTGACATCTCTGGCCGTAGAGAGCCTCATACGGTGCCATCTTGATAATCGTTTGATAGCTGTTGTTGTACGAGAATTCCGACAACGGTAGATAAGCATCCCAATTCTTATCGTGGTGAATGGCACACACTCTCAATATATCTTCCAAGACTTGATTCACCCTCTCGGTTTGTCCATCAGTTTGAGGGTGATATGCGGAGCTTCTAAGCAATTTGGTTCCCAAAGATGCGTGCAGCTGTTCCCAGAAACGAGAGATGAACAGTGCACCATGATCTGAAACTATTGTTCTTGGAACTCAATGCTGACATAATATCCGTTCAATGTATAACTCCACATATTTCTTGGCGTTGAATCCCACATTCTCTGGTATGAAGTGTGCTGACTTGGTTAATCGGTCAACGATTACCCAAACTGAATCATGTGGGGGACCACCCCGTGGTTCACCCACTCCAGGATAGCATAGGGTGGTGCCTTGCGATGCGGCACCCAACAGCACACACGAAAAGAAATAAGAACAACATACAAACTTTTATTTGATATAAAACAGCGGAAGTCTTTTACAAAACACAACTATACAGCGGAAGTATTCTTTATTAACACACTCTCATTCTAACTATGCAGTAGTGTAGCTGTCCAGCCCAGTGACGCTACACACTATCAGCAGGGAACCGGAGATCACGGCGGCATATAGGGCTCCAGCTCGGCCGTGTACCCCGACGGGGGCATCGCCTCGTCCTCGGAACCTTCCTCATAACTCTCACCTGCATAAAGCTCAAATATTGCAACTGTGAGCATGAAGGCTTAGAAAGTCTTGACCGTCAACCCTAGGCATGAAACTCTACATGCGAGGGTATGTAAGATAGGAAAAGGACTTTGCAATAAAGACACGCCTACCTGTTGATCCTTATTTTCAGTTTTATAGCAACAGTTTAATAAGCCTTAGGCAGCCTTCACATCGGAAGTCCACAATCAAACAAGAAACGCTTTCCTCCGATGTGGTGATCCCCAAAGTGGAATATAAACTTAATTAGCTCTATAACTACAGTACACAAGGTTTCAATACATTAATAGTTCAATACAACATATTCAGTTGGCTTATTTCACTTCTTACTACGTCACAACGCAGTGAAAAAGCGGGTACTCAAATAACCGCGAGGGACGGTGATTGCAATCAAAACACACCCGGATAACACGTCACATACACCCACTTTCAGAAGCGTGATTCCACACCCCTTCCTACTCTGTTGTATGTGACAACCTTTCAAAGGCAACCCAAATGCTGAACTGGTCCATCCGTAACGGGCAGGAGGTCCCCGCGTGGAGCGTGACTGTGCCCACTGGCAGATTTACACCTTGCTACCCTCAACCCACTCCTATTTACGGTTGGGTAAGCCTCGACACTCAGGTTAACCAATTACATCGATTTCCTGGTTCCCATATGCCAGTATGCATCCGGTACTGTTCGATACTTGTCCAGCAGGGCCGCACACGGACGGTCCTCAACCGATGCCAACAGGGCTACGCACGTGAGACCTCTGCCCACTGCATCCTATCCCCCCCCCTGCTGGGTCTCATTTTCACAACTCAAGCAATTTTCTACCTCTTCTCATTCCGTGTGATAAGTACTATCTTGCGAGTAGCTTCCAACCACTCGACTTCTACCGAGATCCTAAGCATTTTAGCAGAGCATTCTCTACTCATCGAGTCTGTAAACTACCCAACCCACCATAGGTGTTAAGAGGCTATGCAAGTGGGGTTTCAATCACCCTAATTCTAATGCATACATTTCAACCTAGACATAAGTGATACAAATGAAAAACTTTATAAAAGGTACTTAAGTGCAAACCGGGGCTTGCCTGGTTGCGAGTTAAATGAGAAGTCATGTTCTGGTGGGAGGACGTCCAAGGGCTCCGGTGCGTCCTCAACTTAGGTCACTAAATGAAATGTAACAAAATATATGTATAAGTATTGAGGACTTATAAGAAGTATACTTCTATTCATAGCTACTGTTATTTAGGATCCTTAAATGGCTTTGGGATTTTTACAGTGAAGACTAGACCCTCTAAGGATGATCTGAGCGAAATTTGGAGAAATGTCATTGCACAATGTAGTCTCCAAAATTCCTACAAGTACAAGGTTTCTATGAATTTAAAGCCCAAATCAGGAGCTTTGACATAGCTAACGGTGGAAGATCTGATTAAGGCAAGTCTCCATGGTTCTAACAAAATTTGTTTCACAATTTTTTTGGAGCTACCAACAGAGAGATATGAATTTTTGAAGTTGGACAGGAGTTCTGAAAAGTTTCTGTTTAAATTTGAATTTTCAATAAATGCTGAACTTTGGAAGACAATTTGACCTAGCAAATGAACTCCAATGAGGCTCAAATTTTTACTGGAGATCACTAATATCATGAGGAATACGGCCAAATTTGAGGAAATTCCATAACAGGTATCTTCTGGAATTAATTGCCAAAGATTTTACTTTGATGAATTTTGGAGAAAATTCCAGAGATCTTCAGATCAATTTCTTTGCATTTCAGCAAAGTACTGACTGAGAGGTACCCAACAAAATTTGTCTCACAAATTTTGGACATTCCTACTAGAAGTTATGGTCATTTGAAATTTGCACCATTTTTCTAGAAATCAATTCTATGATTTTTAGCTAATTTATTTAACTCTGAGATAACCTACTTATTAATCCCTCTTAATCAGCTCCAAAAATCATAAAATTTTTACTGGAGATCAGGAACTATGAAAAGCACTGGCTTCCCAAAATTGGGAATTTTTCAATGAGAATTCTTCCTGGAATTAATCCCTAAATGATTTAATAAAAAGAATTCCGCAGAAAATACTGGATATTTTCATAGCAAGCACTTTGTTTCTCTGCAAAGTACATCTTATGAGGAATCTAATAAAATTTGTCTCACTAATTTTGGAGATTCCTACCCAAAGTTATGGATTTTTTAAGTTTCACTAACTTTCTGTATGAATTTCACAGAGCACTCAACATGGGGCCCACTCGTCAGGTCTTTCTTCAACCTCCCGCCCGAGAACGCGCATGCACACCAGAACAGATCGTGGCGCGGCTCGTTCTCCCTTATTTCTCCACCAAATTAGCTCCAGTTTCGCCCTACACGATCCTTGGAACATGGCGCAGCTGCCGGGCAAGGTTTCCCCGCATGAAAACGGCCGAAAACATGCCAGCACCGGCGGGGCGGCTCGGGAGCTCGGCATCAACGCGTTATGGCATGTCCGAAGTTCTTCCCGGCGAGATACGTTACCCTAAAGCATCACCAGTGATCGGGGAACATGGAACGCATGCCAAACCTTGCAGCAAACGACCGGAAAATGGGGTTCACCGGAGGACCGACCCGTTTTTGCCGCCGCCGGCGATTTCTCATCGCCCGGGGCATGTGGTGGACGGTTTGCTGCGGTATTTGGCATGGGAGGGCGCTAGGATGGTGTGATGCTATGGCATGAACCGAAAAACAAATGATCATGCGTGTTGGACGAATTTCCAGTTTTGGTTTTGATCGGTTCTTCACGTTTACCGGTGCCAAAACCCAAATTCCGGCGAGCCACGGGTAAGGGCAAGGGGACTGCAGTAGCATGATCTACACACCTTGGCGCACCTTAGGGAGGTGTTGGTCATGCAGGAGAGGCGTTGGAGCGGCCGGAAGGCGAGGTGCAGCGATGGCGGCTTCAGTCCGAGTTGTGGAGGAAAACTGCATGGCAGTGATCGGAGGAAGACCCGAGAAGAGCTGTAAACGTGTTGTGGATGTAGAGGACTCACCGGCCCATCTCCTGATCATCACATCTGGGCGGCACAGTCGCTGGAGGGTGGTTGGCGATGAGCACCCGAGCGGCAGCGCCTTGTGTGTTCGGTTGTCGGGTGAGCGCGCGAGTGGACTTCCTGGGCTGTGGGTTTGCTCGTGTGAGGCAGAGAAGCATTATTTGATTTGTGCAGACCGATCTCTAGCAATCACCTGAGAACAACGAAGTGAACCGCCTCGGGGAAAAAGCACACAAGCAGCTCGGTGGACTGCATGCCTCTCGGTGTCAAGCGCACACAGCAGGAAAATTCCAGTGTTACCTCTGTTCCACTGACCTGCGGGTCCCGCCGAAGTTCCCCCCTCCAAACATGGAGACTCCACCATTTGAATTCAAAATTCCCAACCATTCCCACAAACTGAATTTGATTTCGGGGAGTTAACCTTCGGTCGTGTTCAGTTCACATTTTTAAATTCCGTGGTGTCGGTTCAGTTCCGGTGCGAGGGAAAATAACGCCCGGGATTCCTGTTTTTAGGTGCGCAACAGATCACATCGGGAGCTGCTCAATCCCACGAGCTGGTCCCCAGCGCGACGGAAATGGCGGGGAGGTGGCCTCCGCTTGCAGCTCGGTTGGTGACAGATAGGATCACGCCGTGAGGTGTTGAAGCCACGAGCAGGTCGCCAGCTCGATGCAAGAAGCTGGAGGTGGCTGCCCTAGGTGGCGCTCTGAGGAGGCTTGGGTGGTGTTCGACACCAAACAGAGGAAAGTCTTCGGGAGCAAGTTAAAGCGGCCCAATGACATGTGGGGTCTACCCCCTACTCCTCTTCTTATCCTCCAAATGTTTCCAAAAGATCTTCCTTCATGTAAATCCCCTCAATCTGATATTTCGGGGGTTTAAACGTGGGATGAAATTTGAAGAAACCGAATTCAGTGTGAAGTTCACTATCATTTTGAATTCAGCTCACATTTGGAAATGGTCGTATTTAACTCCTTTTACCCACCCTGAAATCAGGATTTGGCCACCATGAATTTCCCCGAATTTAATGTTATGAGTTCAAATCTGAATTTTAGACTCCCTCTTACACATGAGAACTTTACACAGGGTGTTAATCCAACCTTGGCTTAACACATTCAAATGAATGTCAGAGCTCGTTTGGTTGGACACCCATGTGCATCATCACATGTACAAAATTTTTTGTAAGTCCCATTTTCATGCATTCCAACACAAATGGGAATCAACATTCACTTTATTGACTTTATATTTTTGGGACTTTTACATTCCTCCCCTCTTAAAAAAATCTCGTCCCGAGATTCCAACGAGAAGAGGAAAGTAGGGAATGTTATCGGTAATATGACGATCACACACCGAACGGATATAACGATCTTCTAGCTTTTCCATAGTGCTTCCCTTGACGGTAGGGCGAGTCCATAAAACTCTATAGACCCATATCGACCGGGTCGATTGGCTGGAACCTTTACTATCTTAATATTGACATGGATAACAAATACTTGTCTAGATTAACTGAGTCCTTAGAAGCTTTGGGTAGTACTTCCCAAACATGAATTGAGATGTTTGGTGAGATTAAACAATGAATTGGAAATCTCGCCTCGAATTGGCATCTCGACCCTTTAGTCCAAATCGAATGCTTGGCTTGCCCATAAGAGTAACTACAAGTCGATTTCACCTTTGTTACCAACATAGCAAAGGCCAACTATCTATGGTGACCACAAGGTTGTCAAAGTCACCATATGATCTCTCAAGGATTTAGATTGTGTTCAAGGATTGTCACGATGTTGAGCAATCGATCGGTAAGCCCCGCGATGAGAAATTAGTTTAGTTCCAACAATTATTGTGCTCGGAGCTAAACAAGTCATAGATGAAAGCTCAAAACTTTCTTAGGTACAAGGGATGTTGAGTAACTGGTTTCTCTTGTATTGTCCAATGAGGTAGAATCAACAGCTTGATCAATTTCTTTAGACACCGCTTAATGGTTTGAAGAGAGGTACACAATCTTGCTCAGTACTTTGGTATTTCACATGTTATATGGTGCAATGCATATGGTATGGTGCAAACAAGGCATTACGCACAATAGGTTGCACATCCCTCAATGCTTTTTAATATGTATGGTGCATCATCTTTTTATAGTCTGAGCAAGAATTAGTACGATAATTCAAACATGGTTTAGAAGCATCTCAAACTTTGCCAAGTACAGATAACTTGGTCAAGAAAGGTGCTAAACAAGGCATGCCACTTTTATGTGTTGACCAAGTTTAAGGAAAATATGTCAAATGTTTGATAAAATTGTTGGGAAATACTCCACAATAACTTAACCTAGGAAATCTCTATTCTTACGTTGACTTCACTTTCTCTTTTCTCTAGAGGCTTCACAATACCCGTTTAGCGTGAAACACCAGCTACTAGTTCTAGCTCCTAGTCTTGCTCTCTCAAGTCTTGTGATTCTAACGAGCATATGTGTGTATGTGGTGAAGACGCTAAAACTACATCTTCCTCGATGATGACGGATCTTGTACTTGAACTTTCATTACATAAAAGATGTAATTTCCTCTTGTCACTTGGTAATGTCATACTTCGGTGTATAGCCCCTTGGTTATCAATGCTACGGTTTACATGGATGCACTCCTCCCCCTTAAGTTCCAATGTAGGAAATTGAAAACTTAATCCATAATATTTTTATGGGAAGGTATTGCATAACCATAGCCTTCCAGAGCTATATCACACAGCCTTTGATGACAAGGTATACCTGAAGTTATGGTCCAACAACAGCAAGGTACAGAAACTGAACCATCTTTGTTCGATGGTTTAAATCCTAATTCAACGTTTGAACTGTTTTGGCAGTGAACAGAAAAGTTGGAGAAGACTTCCATATCTTTCCAACTGGTATTTATTTGCCTTCAACTAAGTTCGAGATCAAAAGCTATGAGCTTCTAAAGTTGACAGAAATTTTAGAGGAATTTCAGCAGCACCTCCCTTGTAAGTACTCACTTTGGGTCCACCTTTTCATACAGTTAGAAACATGTATGGACCAAACTCATACTTACAAAGTTGAAAACGATTCATAAGCTTTCTAGAATTGTAAGATTTCACCTTTTACAATTCTTATACAGGAAGTCATAAGCAAAATCCAATTCAGTATAGAAACTATGCACCGACTTTTGTTACTCTGGATAGTTTCACTTGTACTGCAAATTTCACCTCTTTACAGGAGGATTCTGTCCTGTGGTTGAACAGAAAAATTGTAAAGAACTTCCCAAACTCTCCAAAAATGTATTTATATGATCTATTTGCATTTTTGGATCAAAAGATATGATTGTTCAAATTTAAAAGAATTTCTGGCAGGATTTTGACAGCACCTCCCCAGAGGTACCTAGTTTCAATCCACAATTCCAATGAATTCTGCTCCAGTTTTGGCGAAACTTTGAATTGCAAAGTTGTAGAATATCTCATGCCCTTTCCCAAGGTGTCTTACCTGACCCTTAGGAATTTTTCTACAGAAAGTTGTGGTCGAAATACAAAAAATTCCAGAGAGCATTTTTGGTCTGTCCTGTTTCTGGACAGTACATACTCCTCTGAGATATTCATCCAATTGGAGAGAGATTCTGTTCTGGAGCTCTACAGAAAAGTTGTAGAGGACGTCAAAAAATTTCCATAATGGTATCCTACACTTCCATTGGTTCAACCAATCCTATGTTATGCCCTGTTTAAGTTCAGCAAAGTTTCTGCCAAAAACAGGGGAGATGGTTCCTAAGTCTTTAGAAACGATTCTACACTCCCAATTGACTCTTAGTTCAATATAGGAGTTTACTAACCCCTAAATGGAATCCTAAACCTCATTTTAACTTTTTTATTTTCAGAATATCCTTTTATGCATCTAGTAACTTATTTCGGTACTACGTTTCCTCACCAAAGAAAAATCCTAAGCCGGTAGTCCGGCATATACGTGTCAAATGGTGGAACTAAGAATGTCACTCACAAACGGTTTCTACACGTCATGCACTAACGTGGTTAATGTACCTAAAGAAGAAAACACAATAATGGTGCACACAATGGTTTTTGGCATTTCAGGCAGTTCCATATCATAATAAAAACATACGGTCCATATCATTGCCATATGGATCGTCCTTGCAAGCCACATCTCAAGGTACATGGTCGTGTTTCCACACCACACGATGGGGAACCCGAGCGCGAACGGGTCATCACGGTTGGGAATTTTATCAACACAACGGATACCACCTACTGCCTCATGACCGTTGAGGCACGCCGATGGCGAGCGCTACTTATGGCCCTTTGAACATTGAACGTTCAAGAGTTGCATACTATCGTGTTGCTTACCACACGATGGGGTATTCTCACTTTTGCCTAAAGCACACTAGAGATCAGCGTTTTCATATGCTCTCAGAACCATTGAGAGGTTCAAAGACTCATATTAACTACCATGCCAAGCCATGGTATACCATTCCATACTATTAATCGTATGGCGAGTTACCGCAATTGATCTGCCTGCGGTGGCGTACCTTACCTCTTACCTGACGTCGGAGCATCGTTACAGAATGTATAACAAGTAAGTTAGCTTTTCCACCTTAGTATCTACTACTATCATAGACCTTATGTGGGCATAAAGACTAATCCTCACTTGACCTTTCCTAAGTTTTCAAAATAGGATCTTTTCGAGCGTGCTATTCCCAATGTGGCTCTGATACCACATCTGTGGGGGACCACCCTGTGGTTCACCCACTCCAGGATCGCATAGGGTGGTGCCGTGCGATGCGGCACCCAACAGCACACACGAAAAGAAATAAGAACAACATACAAACTTTTATTTGATATAAAACAGCGGAGGTCTTTTACAAAACATAACTATACAGCGGAAGTATTCTTTATTAACACTCTCTCAATCTAACTATGCAGAAGTGTAGCTGTCCAGCCCAGGGACGCTACACACTAGCAGCAGGGAACCGGAGATCACGGCGGCGTACAGGGCTCCAGCTCGGCCGTGTACCCCGACGGGGGAATCGCCTCGTCCTCGGAACCTTCCTCATAACTCTCACCTGCACAAAGCTCAAATATTGAAACTGTGAGCATGAAGGCTCAGAAAGTCTTGACCGTCAACTCTAGGCATGAAACTCTACATGCGAGGGTATGTAAGATAGGAAAAGGACTTTGCAATAAAGACACGCCTACCTGTTGATCCTTATTTTCAGTTTTATAGCAACAGTTTAATAAGCCTTAGGCAGCCTTCACATCCGAAGTCCACAATCAAACAAGAAATGCTTTCCTCCGATGTGGTGATGCCCAAAGTGGAATATAAACTTAATTAGCTCAATAGCTATAGCACATAAGGTTTCAAGACATTAATAGTTCAATACAGCATATTCAGTTGGCTTATTTCACTTCTTACTACGTCACAGCGCAGTGAACAAGCGGGTACTCAAATAACCGCGAGGGACGGTGATTACAATCAAAACACACCCGGATAACACGTCACATACACCCACTTTCAGAAGCGTGATTCCACACCCCTTCCAAGTCTGTTGTATGTGACAACCTTTCAAAGGCAACCCAAATTCCGAACCGGTCCATCCGTAACGGGCAGGAGGTCCCCGCGTGGAGGGTGACTGTGCCCACCGGCAGATTTACACCTTGCTACCCTCAACCCACTCCTATTTACGGTTGGGTAAGCCTCGACAACCAGGTTAACCAATTACATCGGTTTCTTGGTTCCCATATGCTAGTATGCATCCGGTATTGTTCGATACTTATCCAGCAGGGCCGCATATGGACGGTCCTCAACCGACACCAACACGGCTACGCACGTGATACATCTGCTCACTGCATCCTATCCCCCCCTGCTGGGTCTCATTTTCACAACTCAAGCCATTTTCTACCTCTTCTCATTCCGTGTGATAAGTACTATCTCGCGAGTAGCTTCCAACCATTCGACTTCTACCGAGATTCTAAGAATTTTAGCAGAGCATTCTCTACCCGTCGAGTCTGTAAACTACCCAACCTACCATAGGAGTTAAGAGGCTATGCAAGTGGGGTTTCAATCACCCTAACTCTAATGCATATATTTCAACCTAGACATAACTGATACAAATGAAAAACATTATAGAAGGTACTTAAGTGCAAACCGGGGCTTGCCTGGTTGCGAGTTCAATAGGAAGTCATCTTCTGGTGGGAGGACGTCCAAGGGTTCCGGTGCGTCCTCAACTTCGGTCACTAAATGAAATGTAACAAAATATATGTATAAGTATTAAGGACTTATAAGAAGTAAACTTCTATTCATAGCTACTGTTATTTAGGATCCTTAATTGGCTTTGGGATTTTTACAGTGAAGACTAGATCCTCTAAGGATGATTTGAGCAAAATTTGGAGAAATGTCATTGCACAATGTAGTCTCCAAAATTCCTACAAGTACAAGGCTTCTATGAATTTAAAGCCCAAATCAGGAGATTTGACATAGCTAACAGTGTAAGATCTGATTAGGGTAAGTCTCCATGGTTCTAACAAAATTTGTTTCACCATTTCTTTGGAGCTACCAACAGAGAGACATGAATTTTTGAAATTGGACAGGAGTTCTGAAAAGTTTCTGTTTAAATTTGAATTTTCAAATAAATGCTGAACTTTAGAAGACAATTTGAGATCACTAATATCATGAGGAATCTTCTGGCCAAATCTGAGGAAATTCCATAACAGGTATCTTCTGGAATTAATTCCCAGATATTTTACTTTGATGAATTTTGGAGAAAATTCCAGAGATCTTCAGATCAATTTCTTTGCATTTCAGAAAAGTACTGACTGAGAGGTATCCAACAAAATTTGTCTCACAAATTTTGGACATTGCTACTGGAAGTTATGGTAATTTGAAGTTTGCACCATTTTTCTAGAAATCAATTCTCTGATTTTTAGCTAATTTATTTAACCCTGATTTAACCTACTGATTAAGCCCTCTTAA
This sequence comes from Neostapfia colusana, assembly GCA_030760725.1. Taxonomy (NCBI): domain Eukaryota; kingdom Viridiplantae; phylum Streptophyta; class Magnoliopsida; order Poales; family Poaceae; genus Neostapfia; species Neostapfia colusana. The sequence goes on along the minus strand of JASWHV010000008.1, from coordinate 45,597,978 downwards.
TCAGCTCCAAAAATCCTAAAAGTTTTACTGGAGATCAGGAACTATGAAAAGCACTGGCTGCCCAAAATTGGGAATTTTTCATTGAGAATCTTTCCTGGAATTAATCCCTAAAGGATTTAATAAATAGAATTCCACAGGAAATACTGGCCGTTTTCATAGCAAGCACTTTGTTTCTCTGCAAAGTGCATCTTATGAGGAATCTAATAAAATTGATCTCACTAATTTTGGAGATTCCTACCCAAAGTTATGGATTTTTCAAGTTTCACTAACTTTCTGTTTGAATTTCACAGAGCACTCAACGTGGGTCCCACTCGTCAGGTCTATCTTCAACCTCCCACCCGAGAACGCGCATGCACACCAGAACAGATCGTGGCGCGGCTCGTTCTCCCTTATTTATCCATCAAATTAGCTCCGGTTTCGCCCTACACGATCCTTGGAACATGGCGCAGCTGCCGGGCAAGGTTTCCCCGCATGAAAACGGCCGAAAACAGGTCGGCACCGGCGGGGCGGTTCGGGAGCACGGCATCAACGCGTTCTGGCTTGTCCGAAGTTCTACCAGGCGAGATACGTTGCCCTAAAGCATCACCAGTGATCGGGGAACATGGAACGCATGCCAAACCTTACAGCAAACGGCCGGAAAATAGGGTTCACCGGAGGACCGACCCGTTTTTGCCGCCGCCGGCGATTTCTCGTCACCTGGGTCATGTGGTGGACGGTTTGCTGTGGTATTTGGCGTGGAAGGGCGCTAGGATGGTGTGATGCTATGGCATGAACCGAAGAACAAATGATCATTCGTGTTGGACGAATTTCCAGTTTTGGTTTTGATCGGTTCTTCACCTGTACCGGTGCCAGAACCCAAATTCCGGCGAGCCAGCGACGGGTAAGGGCAAGGGGACTGCAGTAGCATGATCTACACACCTTGGCGCACCTTAGGGAGGTGTTGGTCGTGCAGGAGAGGCGTTGGAGCGGCCGGAAGGCGATGTGCAGCGATGGTGGCTTCAGTCCGAGTTGTGGAGGAAAACTGCATGGCAGTGATCGGAGGAAGACCAGAGAAGAGCTGGAAACGTGTTGTGGATGTAGAGGACTCACCGGCGCATCTCCTGATCATCATATCTAGGCGGCACAGTCGCTGGAGGGTGGTTGGTGATGAGCACCCAAGAAGCAGCGCCGTATGTGTTCGGTTGTCGGGTGAGCGCGCGAGAGGACTTCCTGGGCTGTGGGTTTGCTCGTGTGAGGCAGAGAAGCAGCATTTGATTTGTGCAGCCCGATCTCTAGCAATCACCTGAGAACACCGGAGTGAACCGCCTCGGGGAAAAAGCACACAAGCAGCTCGGTGGACTGCATGCCTCTCGGTGTCAAGCGCACACAGCAGGAAAATTCCAGTGTTACCTCTGTTCCACTGACCTGCGGGTCCCGCCGAAGTTCCAAACATGGAGGCTCCACCATTTGAATTCAAAATTCCCAGCCATTCCCACAAACTGAATTTGATATCAGGGAGTTAACCTCCGGTCGTGTTCAGTTCACATTTTTAAATTCCGTGGTGTCGGTTCAGTTCCAGTGCGAGGGAAAAATGACGCCCGGGATTCCTGTTTTTAGGTGAGCAACAGATCACGTCGGGAGCTGCTCAATCCCACGAGCTGGTCGCCAGCGCGACGGAAATGGCGTGGAGGTGGCCTCCGCTTGCAGCTCGGTTGGTGAGTGACAGGATCACGCCGTGAGGTGTTGAAGCCACGAGCAAGTCACCAGCTCGATGCAAGAAGCTAGAGGTGGCTGCCCTAGGTGGCGCTCTGAGGAGGCTCGGGTGGTGTTCGACACCAAACATAGGAAAGTATTCGGGAGCAAGTTAAAGCGGCCCAATGACATGTGGGGTCTACCCCCTACTCCTCTTCTTATCCGCCAAATGTTTCCAAAAGATCTTCCTTCATGTAAATCCCCTCAATCAGATATTTCGGGGGTTTAAATGTGGGATGAAGTTTGAAGACCGAATTCAGTGTGAAGTTCACTATCATTTTGAATTCAGCTCACATTTGGAAATGGTCGTATTTAACTTCTTTTTAACACACCCTGAAATCAGGATGTGGCCACCATGAATTTCCCCGAATTTAATGTTATGAGTTCAAATCTGAATTTTATACTCCCTCTTACACATGAGAACTTAACACAGGGTGTTAATCCAACCTTGGCTTGACACATTCAAATGAATGTCAGAGCTCGTTTGGTTGGACACCCATGTGCATCATCACGTGTACAAATTTTTTTTGAAGTCCCATTTTCATGCATTCCAACACAAATGGGAATCAACATTCACTTTATTGACTTTATATTTTTGGGACTTTTACATTCCTCCCCTCTTAAAAGAATCTCGTCCCGAGATTCCAACGAGAAGAGGAAAGTAGGGAATGTTATCGGTAATATGACGGTCACACACCGAACGGATATAACGATCTTCTAGCTTTTCCATAGTGCTTCCCTTGACGGTAGGGCGAGTCCATATAACTCTATAGACCCATATCGACCGGGTTGATTGGCTGGAACCTTTACTGTCTTAATATTGACATGGATAACAAATACTTGTCTATATTAACTGAGTCCTTAGAAGCTTTGGGTAGTACTTCCCAGACATGAATTGAGATGTTTGGTGAGATTAAACAATGAATCGGAAATCTCGCCTCGAATTGGCATCTCAACCCTTTAGTCAAAATCGAATGCTTGGCTTGCACATAAGAGTAACCACAAGTCAATTTCACCTTTGTTACCAACATAGCAAAGGCCAACTATCTATGGTGAGCACAAGGTTGTCAAAGTCACCATATGATCTCTCAAGGATTTAGATTGTGTTCAAGGATTGTCACGAGGTTGAGCAATCGATCGGTAAGCCCCGCGATGAGAAATTAGTTTAGTTCCAACAATTATTGTGCTCGGAGCTAAACATGTCATAGATGAAAGCTCAAAAACTTTCTTAGGTACAAGGGATGTTGAGTAACTGGTTTCCCTTGTATTGTCCAATGAGGTAGAATCAACAGCTTGATCAATTTCTTTAGACACCGCTTAGTGGTTTGAAGAGATGTACACAATCTTGCTCAGTACTTTGGTATTTCACATGTTATATGGTGCAATGCATATGCATATGGTATGGTGCAAACAAGGCGTTGCACACAATAGGTTGCACATCCCTCAATGCTTTTTAATATGTATGGTGCATCATCTTTTTATAGTCTGAGCAAGAATTAGTACGATAATTCAAACATGGTTAAGAAGCATCTCAAACTTTGCCAAGTACATATAACTTGGTCTAGAAAGGTGCTAAACAAGGCATGCCACTTTCATGTGGTGACCAAGTTTAAGGAAAATATGTCAAATGTTTGATAAAATCTTTGGGAAATACTCCACAATAACTTAACCTAGGAAATCTCTATTCTTACGTTGACTTCACTTTCTCTTTTCTCCAGAGGGCTTCACAATACCCGTTTAGCGTGAAACACTAGCTACTAGTTCTATCTCCTAGTCTTGTTCTCTCAAGTCTTGTGATTCTAATGAGCATATGTGTGTACGTGGTGAAGACGCTAAAACTACATCTTCCTCGATGATGACAGATCTTGTACTTGAACTTTCATTACATAAAAAATGTAATTTCCTCCTGTCTCTTGGTAATGTCATTCTTCGGTGTATAGCCCCTTGGTTATCAATGCTATGGTTTACATGGATGCACCCCCCCCTTAAGTTCCAATGTAGGAAATTGAAAACTTAATTCATAATCTTCTTATGGGAAGGTAATGCATAACCATAGCCTTCCAGAGCTATATCACACAGCCTTTGATAACAAGGTATACCTGAAGTTATGGTCCAACAACAGCAATGTACAGAAGCTGAACCATCTTCTGTTCGATGGTTTAAATCCTAATTCAACGTTTGAACTGTTGTGGCTGTGAACAGAAAAGTTGGACTGAGAACAACGGAGTGAAACGCCTCAGGGAAAAAGCACACAAGCAGCTCGGTGGACTGCATGCCTCTCGGTATCAAGCGCACATAGCAGGAAAATTCCAGTGTTACCTCTGTTCCACTTACCTGCGGGTCCCGCCGAAGTTCCCCCCCTCCAATCATTGAGGCTCCACCATTTGAATTCAAAATTCCCAGCCATTCCCACAAACTGAATTTTATTTCGGGGAGTTAACCTCCGGTCGTGTTCAGTTCACATTTTTAAATTCCGTTGTGTCGGTTCAGTTCCAGTGCGAGGAAAAAATAACGCCCGGGATTCCTGTTTTTAGGTGAGCAACAGATCACGTCGGGAGCTGCTCAATCCCACAAGCTGGTCGCCAGCGCGACGGAAATGGCGGGGAGGTGGCCTCCGCTTGCAGCTCGGTTGGTGAGTGACAGGATCACGCCGTGAGGTGTTGAAGCCACGAGCAGGTCACCAGCTCGATGCAAGAAGCTGGTGGTGGCTGCCCTAGGTGGCGCTCTGAGGAGGCTTGGGTGGTGTTCGACACCAAACAGAGGAAAGTATTCGGGAGCAAGTTAAAGCGGCCCAATGACATGTGGGGTCTACCCCCTACTCCTCTTCTTATCCGTCAAATGTTTCCAAAAGATCTTCCTTCATGTAAATCCCCTCAATCTGATATTTCGGGGGTTTAAACGTGGGATGAAGTTTGAAGACCAAATTCATTGTGAAGTTCACTATCATTTTGAATTCAGCTCACATTTGGAAATGGTCGTATTTAAGTCCTTTTTAGCACACCCTGAAATCAGGTTGTGGCCACCATGAATTTCCCCGAATTTAATGTTATGAGTTCAAATCTGAATTTTAGACTCCCTCTTTTACATGAGAACTTTACAGAGGGTGTTAATCCAACCTTGGCTTGACACATTCAAATGAATGTCAGAGCTCGTTTGGTTGGACACCCATGTGCATCATCACGTGTACAAAATTTTTTTGAAGTCCCATTTTCATGCATTCCAACACAAATGGGAATCAACATTCACTTTATTGACTTTATATTTTTGGGACTTTTACATTCCTCCCCTCTTAAAAGAATCTCGTCCCGAGATTCCAACGAGAAGAGGAAAATAGGGAATGTTATCGGTAATATGACGGTCACACACCGAACGGATATAACGATCTTCTAGCTTTTCCATAGTGCTTCCCTTGACGGTAGGGAGAGTCCATAAAACTATATAGACCCATATCGACCGGGTTGATTGGCTGGAACCTTTACTGTCTTAATATTGACATGGATAACAAATACTTGTCTAGATTAACTGAGTCCTTAGAAGCTATGGGTAGTACTTCCCAAACATGAATTGAGATATTTGGTGAGATTATACAATGAATCGGAAATCTCGCCTCGAATTGGCATCTCAACCCTTTAGTCAAAATCGAACGCTTGGCTTGCACATAAGAGTAACCACAAGTCAATTTCACCTTTGTTACCAACATAGCAAAGGCCAACTATCTATGGTGACCACAAGGTTGTCAAAGTCACCATATGATCTCTCAAGGATTTAGATTGTGTTCAAGGATTGTCACGAGGTTGAGCAATCGATCGGTAAGCCCCACGATGAGAAATTAGTTTAGTTCCAACAATTATTGTGCTCGGAGCTAAATAAGTCATAGATGAAAGCTCAAAACTTTCTTAGGTACAAGGGATGTTGAGTAACTGGTTTCCCTTGTATTGTCCAATGAGGTACAATCAACAGCTTGATCAATTTCTTTAGACACCGCTTAATGGTTTGAAGAGAGGTACACAATCTTGCTCAGTACTTTGGTATTTCACATGTTATATGGTGCAATGCATATGCATATGGTTTGGTGCAAACAAGGCGTTGCGCACAATAGGTTGCACATCCCTCAATGGTTTTTAATATGTATGGTGCATTATCTTTTTATAGTCTAAGCAAGAATTAGTACGATAATTCAAACATGGTTAAGAAGCATCTCAAACTTTGCCAAGTACGGATAACTTGGTCAAGAAAGGTGCTAAACAAGGCATGCCACTTTCATGTGGTGACCAAGTTTAAGGAAAATATGTCAAATGTTTGATAAGATCGTTGGGAAATACTCCATAATAACTTAACCTGGGAAATCTCTATTCTTACGTTGACTTCACTTTCTCTTTTCCCAAGAGGGCTTCACAATACCCGTTTAGCGTGAAACACTAGCTACTAGTTCTAGCTCCTAGTCTTGTTCTCTCAAGTCTTGTGATTATAACGAGCATATGTGTGTATGTGGTGAAGACGCTAAAACTACATCTTCCTCGATGATGACGGATCTTGTACTTGAACTTTCATTACATAAAAAATGTAATTTCCTCCTGTCTCTTGGTAATGTCATACTTCGGTGTATAGCCCCTTGGTTATCAATGCTATGGTTTACATGGATGCACTCCTCCCCGTTAAGTTCCAATGTAGGAAATTGAAAACTTAATCCATAATCTTCTTATGGGAAGGTAATGCATAACCATAGCCTTCCAGAGCAATATCACACAGCCTTTGATAACAAGGTATACCTGAAGTTTTGGTCCAACAACAGCAAGGTACAGAAACTGAACCATCTTCTGTTCGATGGTTTAAATCCTTATTCAACGTTTGAACTGTTGTGGCAGTGAACAGAAAAGTTGGACTGAGAACAACGGAGTGAAACGCCTCGGGGAAAAAGCACACAAGCAGCTCGGTGGACTGCCTGCCTCTCGGTATCAAGCGCACACAGCAGGAAAATTCCAGTGTTACCTCTGTTCCACTTACCTGCGGGTCCCGCCGAAGTTCCCCCCCTCCAAACATGGAGGCTCCACCATTTGAATTCAAAATTCCCAGCCATTCCCACAAACTGAATTTTATTTCGGGGAGTTAACCTTCGGTCGTGTTCAGTTCACATTTTAAATTCCATGGTGTCGGTTCAGTTCCGGTGCGACGAAAAAATAATGCCCGGGATTCCTGTTTTTAGGTGAGCAACAGATCACGTCAGGAGCTGCTCAATCCCACGAGGTGGTCGCCAGCGCGACGGAAATGGCGGGGAGGTGGCCTCCGCTTGCAGCTCGGTTGCTGAGTGAGAGGATCACGCCGTGAGGTGTTGAAGCCACGAGCAGGTCGCCAGCTCGATGCAAGAATCTGGAGGTGGCTGCCCTCGGTGGCGCTCTGAGGAGGCTTGGGTGGTGTTCGACACCAAACATAGGAAAGTCTTCGGGAGCAAGTTAAAGCGACCCAATGACATGTGGGGTCTACCCCCTACTCCTCTTCTTATCTGCCAAATGTTTCCAAAAGATCTTCCTTCATGTAAATCCCCTCGATCTGATATTTCCGGGGTTTAAACGTGGGATGAAGTTTGAAGAAACAGAATTCAGTGTGAAGTTCTCTATCATTTTGAATTCAGCTCACATTTGGAAATGGTCGTATTTAACTCATTTTTAGCCCACCCTGAAACCAGGATGTGGCCACCATGAATTTCCCCGAATTTAATGTTATGAGTTCAAATCTGAATTTTAGACTCCCTCTTACACATGAGAACTTTACACAGGGTGTTAATCCAACCTTGGCTTAACACATTCAAATGAATATCAGAGCTCGTTTGGTTGGACACCCATGTGCATCATCACATGTACAAAATTTTTTGTAAGTCCCATTTTCATGCATTCCAACACAAATGGGAATCAACATTCACTTTATTGACTTTATATTTTAGGGACTTTTACAAATCATGCTTCCGAGATGTGAGTGGTAACCCGACAATAAAATCCATACTCACATATTCCCACTTCCATGCTGGAATATGAAGGGGCTGCAGCAAACCAGGTTTCTTCATGTGATCTGCTTTCACCCTTCGACACGTATCACTCTCGGATATGTATTTCGCTATTTCCCGCTTCATCCGTGTCCACCAAAACTTGTTTCTCAGATCTTGGTACATCTTGTTGCAGCCAGGATGAATGGAAAATTTTGATAAATGAGCTTCGTCTAATATTTTCTTACGAAGCTTCATGTCACGGGTACGACTATACGGTTTTTGAACCATAGTGTACCATTCTCATCTTTCCGGAAGCACTTAGCTTCTGCTTTGTCGATTCTCTTCTGGATATGGGCCATGCCCTTATCTTTCTTTTGAGCCTCTACAATTTCATCACCAATTCTAGGAATGAGGGCAAGGTTAAACAATGACACATAGGGAACCAAGCGCAGGCTCGGTTCTTCTTCCTCCATTGCAGTCATGGTTAGATTATGCACATGTGCTTTCCGACTAATTGCGTCGGCAACCACATTCACTTTTCCAGGATGGTAATGAATCTCCAGTACATAATCCTTGATTAACTCTAACCATCTTCGCTGCCTCATATTTAATTCCTGTTGTGTGAAGATGTACTTTAAACTCTTGTGGTCGGTGTAGAGGTGAACTAAGTTTCCAAGTAAATAGTGCCTCCACATCTTTAGAGCAAGAACCACAGCAGCTAGCTCGAGATCATGTGTTGGATAATTCTGCTCATGATCCCTAAGCTGCCTGGATCCATACGCGACCACTCGCCCTTCTTGCATAAGCACGCAGCCAAGGCCGATGCCGGATGCATCGCAATAAACATCAAAAGTCTTAGTTGTATCGGGCTGCGCCAACACTGGGGCTGTTGTGAGGTGCTTTACCAATGCTTTGAATGCCTCCTCACATGCTTCACTCCACACATATTTGTTGCCTTTCTTCATAAGTTCCGTCATCGGTTTAGAGACCTTGGATAAATTCGGAATGAATCTACGGTAGTAACCCGCTAAACCGAGAAAACTACGGACTTCGTGGACTGACTTTGGTGAACTCCAATTCAGCACTTGGACAATCTTGCTCGGATCAACCGCAATGCCCTCTGCAGAAATAATGTGCCCAAGAAATGGCACTTGGTTAATCCAGAACTCACACTTGCTGAATTTTGCATACAGTTTGTGATCCCGTAGGCGTTGGAGCACAATATGTAGATGTTTGGCGTGTTCTTCCTCCAACTTAGAATATACCAAGATATCGTCGATGAAGACTACGACGAACTTGTCTGGCTCCGGCATGAAGACTGAATTCATTAGGTACATAAAATGGGCCGGAGCATTAGTGAGCTTGAATGACATTACGAGATACTCATATAACCCGTATCTCGTCGAGAATGCCGTCTTGGGTATGTCTTCCGCCCGGATTTTTATCTGATGATATCTGGACCGAAGATCCATCTTCGAGAAAACCTTAGCACCCACTAGTTGATTGAAAAGCATAGCGATACGTGGTAGTGGATACTTGTTCTTGATAGTTACAGCATTGAGCGGACGATAGTCCACACATAACCTCAGAGTCTCGTCCTTTTTCTTGACGAACAGCACGGAGCATCCCCATGGTGATGAATTGGGTCGAATGAAGCCTTTGCTTAATAAATCATTCAGCTGCTCCTTCAGCTCCGTGAGTTCCTTCGGTGCCATTTTATACGGCCTCCGAGATATGGGTGTGGTTCCCGGTGCTAGTTCAATTTTGAACTCCACTTCACGTTAGGGCGGCATGCCCGGTAGATCATCGGGAAACACGTCCGGATATTCCTGGACCACTGGAATGTCCTCCAGTTTCATAGCTTCAACAGTGTGGACAGCAGTGACTTTCGGTGCAACATTTCTCAACATCAACGTGTGTTGCCCGTGCTTCTTTGAATTCAGCTGCACCGTTTGTGAACTAATATCAAAGATAGCTTGGTGATGTGTCAACCAAGCCATTCCCAAAATAATGTCAATCCGCAAGCCTTCTAGAATGATGAGCGTAGTAGTTTATATCCGCCCATCCAAACATATAGGCGCTCGAGCAACGATTCTGCCCGTTGTCCTACTACCTCCCGCTGAATTAATCTGATAAGATGCGGCCAAGGTAGTGGAGGGTATTTGGTGCTTAACCACATAATCTTTGCTGATAAAATCATGTGTAGCACCCAAGTCGAACAACACAAACGTGGGCTGACCACGTAGGCTGAACATACCCGCAAACACGGGTTCTCCTACGGGAACATCTTCAACTGACATATAGTTTATATTTCCCACTTTCAGTGCTGTCCTCCTTGGCTGACCATGGAATTTCTTTGCAGCTTGAGATGACATGATACTGCTGCTTTGCTGGGTCAGGTTTGTCAAAGTTTCCAACTAACAACAAGGAATGATGAAAGATAACTAATGACTATGTCATGGAACTTAGAGAAGTATAAAAACCTTCATGTCCACAACAAGTCTCAAGTTACATGGCAATGAGCAATGCTCTTTTCAGAATGACCAGTTGGCCTTAATCCCAGAATTTGATTATGAAAATGGTAGTTTCATGTCTCAAGGTCCATATCAAAGTTATATGTAACTTCAATATATTTCCAATGAGTAATTATTTGCCTTCATATCAATTCTGGATCAGGAGTTATGATATTTCAAAGTTGACAGAAATCTGGAACAATTTTGACAGCACCTCCTCTGAACGTGTCTGTTTTGTCCGCAAGATTTCATAAAGTTCTACCACAAATCTGTAGAAACTTTGAACTAGAAAATCATAGAACATATCACAAACTTTCCAATGGTCTCTTACATGACCCTTATAAATTTTTCTACAGGAAGTTATGGTCGAAATACAGAAATATCCAGTGAGTATTTTTGCTCTGCCCTGTTCCTGGACAGTTAACACTCATCTGAGATTTTCATCCATTTGGAGGAAGATTCTGTTCTGGAGCCCTATAGAAAAGTTGTAGAAGACTTCAACAAATTTCCATAAATGTATCCCTCACCTCTATTGGTTCAACCAAACAAAAGTTATGCCCTGTCCAAGTTCAGCAAAAAATTTGCCAAAAACAGGGGAGGTTGTTTCTAAATGTTCGAGATGAAAACTATACTCCCAATTGACTCTTAGTTCAATATAGGAGTTCATTAACCCCTAATGGAATCCTAAACTCCAAATTTACTGTTTTCTTTGAAAACTTTCTTTTCATACAGTTAAGAACATATTCTGGTACTATGTTTCCTTACCAAATAAAAAATCCTAACCGGCGTTACACCGGCATATACGTCTCAAGGGGTGGCACTAAAACGATAACTCACAAACGCTTTCTAAACAGAATGTCCTACTCGTGATTAAGGTACCTGCAGAAAAACAATCAATAGTGATGCACACAAAGGTTTTTCCATTTCAGGCAGGTCCATATCATAGTAAAAACATACGCCCTGTATCATTGCCATACGGGCCGTCCTTGAATCAAGTCACGTCTCAAGGTACATGGTCACGTTTTCACACCACACGACGGGGAACCCGATTAGAGAGCGAATGGGTCGTCACGTTTGGGAATGATATCAACCAAACGGATACCACCTACTGCCCTGCAGGGCATGCCGATGGCAAGCGCTGCGTATGTACTCCTAGGCTATTTCCAAAAGAACACACTATCGTGTTACCGACGACACGATGGGGTTTCCACTTTCTTGCCTAATGCACGCCAGGGACCAGCGTTTTATATGAACTCAGGAACATGAAGAGTTCAAGAGATTCATATTGACGTCTCACACCAAGCTGTGAGACCTATAACCTGGACCACTTTCCTCGTCAGGGAGAGCTAACCGAAATTAATCTGCTTTCGGTGGTGTTCCTTACCATTCTTACCTCCATGTAGGTGCGTCGTTACAGAATTGAAATACTGAATATTAACACAAGTTAGCTTGCCACCTTAAGTAACTATGCTATTAATAGTCCTTATGTAGGCATACTATACGTTCCTCGCTCGTATACTTCTAAGTTTTCGAAAATAAGCTCTTTACATGCGTGCTATTCCCAATGCGGCTCTGATACAACGCCTGTGGGGAACCCCTTCCGGGATCCACACTCCAGGATACACATTGGGTGGTGACGTGCGATGCGGCACCCAACAACATACACGAAAAGAACCATAAAGTACAAAATCTTTTATTTCTCAAGATAGTGTCATTTACAAAATAAGTTACCACGAAGGTACACGCAGAGGAATATACATACACACTTACTCTCGGCCCTAACTATGCAAAAGAGAAGACGTCCAGCCCGCGGACACTTCTTACTAGCTTCCACAAAGACGAGTGCAGCGGCAGGGTTTCCGGTGAGTCGCTGATGGCTCACCGAACGACCATCTTCATAGCAAATTTTATAACCTGCAAAACACTAATAATGAAACCGTGCGCATGATGGCTCAGCAAGACTTAATCGACACTCCTAAACCATGAAACTCTACATGCATGGATTACTAACATAGGAAAAGTACGATGCAATAACGACACGCCTACATGCTAATCCTTACTTTCAGTTTAATAGCAGCAGATTATTATGCCTTAGGCAGCCCTCACATCGGAAGTCCACAAGCAAACAAGAAACGTTTTCCTCCGATGTGGTGATGCCCAAAGAGGAAAATAAACTTAGTGAGCTCTACAACTAAAGCATACATGGTTGGCAATACAATGAACTTAAGAACTTCACAACAGCAATGATGCATCTCACTTTATCTGGAAATAATTACTACGTCACAACTCAGTGAACAAGTGGTACTCATATAACAGCGAGGGACGGTGATTGCAATAAGGACACACCCGGAATACACGACACATACACCCGCCTCGAAAGACTCACGCGAGCTCTTTCTTACGTTGTATGCAGCAACCTTTCACTCGTCACTCCAATGCCGAACAAGTTCCGCCGACCCATCAGAAGGGCCACTACACGGAACACGTCGAAGTTGCTCCGCTAGCGGGTTTACACCTCTGACACCAACCCCCAAAGGACGGCTGTATAAGTTTCGACACGAGAGTACCCGAGTTACATCGGTTTCCTGGACCCCATAATTCCAGTATGCATCCGGTACTGTTTAATCTTGCTCAGCAGGGCAGCATACGCATCGGTCCTTAACCGACACAAACAGAGCTACAGCCACACAGGCCCAACGTACGGCTGCTCCTACTCTCTGCTTGGTCTCAGTTTCCATTCTAGAACTTTCATTCTCTAGAATCATACCCCGCTGAACCAACATCCTAAACTCGCGAGTAGCTTCCAACTACCGGACTTGTACCGGATCCTATACAACTTGAGCCTAGCAGAAACTACAAGAAGGTAACCTGTTCTACCCATTAACTCCAAGGGTTTGTGGGTCATGCATTTGGAGTATCGATCACCTTGACCTAATGCACAATACATACTAGACCCATAAAGGTGATACAAAGTAAAATGTAACTAAAAAGCTGTTAAATGCAAACCAGGGCTTGCCTTATGTTGTTGCGGGTTTATTTCTACTTTTTAGTCAGTAGCTTGGTGATGAGTTAAGCCTCAACATGCTGATCTGAGTCGAGTTCTTCGTCGAACTCTTTCATCGTATTTCCTACAGACATGAATATGCACAAGTTTTATATTGCAAGTACATGAATTATAAAACAAATATGTTTTATGAACTAAGAAAGGGTTCTAACCAACTAAGACTCGAGAATTTGGTTTCGCTATGTGCTGGAACAGAGACAGGAACATTGTGGGCATTGGAGAATTTTGGAACTCAAGTTCAAAGAACTAGATAAAGTATATAAGGATGAAACTAGAAAGGATTAGCAGAAACTTGAGAAGATGATCTCAACTTGCTCTGAAATTTTTACAGTGGTCCCTAGATCATACAGAGGTATGGCTTGCAAAATTTCAAACAAAGTTGATGTAAGATGTGGCCTAAAGAATTTCCTTAGCTATTTGGCTTCTCTAAATTCCTATGGAAATTCTAGAGTCTTGGCATGATCCAAATGTGGTTTTCCAGACACTTGAGATTCTCATGAGTCAATAGAACTCGGTTTCAGCATTTTTGGAGCTTCCTACACAGAGGTATGGAATTTAGAAGTTGGAGCTAAAAGCTGAAAAATCTTTCTGTTATTTTTCCTAATTTTCAGAGACATACAAGATTGAATCAACATTTGGCCAAGCAAATGAAGTCCAATGCCTCTGAAAATTTTACTGGAGTTCAAGGATTTTTGGAAGAATGTCCTTCCCAAATTTAGGAATTTTCCAATAAACCGAACTCCTGTCAAAAGTCCTACAAGATTTTTTTATATGAACTAATGAGCCAAATCCTGGGATTTTCATAATATTGGCCTACACCTCTGGATAGTACTCTTTAAGAGGAATCCAACAAAATTTATTTCATGATTTTTGGAGGTTCCTACACAAAGTTATGGCTCTCCAAAGTTTAAACAGAATTAGTAAAATCTGGAAAAGTTTAAACACTGCCCGTGGGTCACACCTGTCATCCTTAATCTTCCGCCTCGCGCCAAACAGGGCAGTGGAGGCTCCCTCCGGCGAGAGTTGCCGGAAAGGACCTTCCCGGCCACCTCCAGTCCCCCCCCCCATTTTCCCCAACGCTGAACCTGTTGGTGAGGTCGCCGGCGGCTGAAACTCGCCGGAAAACAGGGCGCGCCGGCAACAGCAAACTCTAGGGCTCCGGCGAGGTCGTGCACGGTGAATTCTCCACCAAATGGTCGGTTCTTGGGCTCTGAAGCACCAGGGGATCGTGTATAAGACTGACATGAGGTCTAAACAAGCTGGGGTGCGCTCCAAACCTATTGGCACCGTGCACCCGATATGGTCCAGCGGTATACCCTCGAAAAGAACTCGGATTCCTCGCTCTAAACTCAATTTCTTGGTCTTAAATCTATGGAGGAGGTGTGCTAGGCAGTTAAGATCCTGTGTGTAAAGTTTGAAACACAACAAACACGATTTGAGGACGAATTTTGCAATGCCGTACCTCAAGGTCAGTTTCTGCCGCCCGGGAGAAAATCTTGAAATTCTCGCTCTGTGATCAATGGCTAGGGCTGATCTTCGGAGGTGAGCAACTAGGCTTGTAGGTGCACTGATGAGATGGCTTGCTTGGGCATGATCACTCCTGGTTTGGGCTGGCCACGGCGACCAGTTCAGTTTTTAGCGTTTACCCGAAAGCTGCAGAACCGTTGCTGTTTTCCGGTGCAAACATGCTCGGGACAGGGGAGGAGAAGGGCTGGCCGGCTAGAGCACTGGTGGGCGCAGCTTTTTCGTGTGTAGAGCTCGAGCAAAAGAAGTTTAGTTCGTGGCTGGCCGTGGGAAGAACAGAGGTGGCGCCGGCGGCTTGCTTTCGTGCATGGGAGCAGATCAGCGAGGGCGTGAGAAGCAAAACGACTTTGATGCACTGGTTGTGTTGAGAATTGGACCGAGCAACTCGCTGGAAGAAGGAGCTGGCGCTGTAGATAGTCGGTGGTTGCCGGAGAGCAGGAGCTGTTGGCTCTTGGTGAAGGAAAACAGAGCACATCGTGTGGAGTCTCTGTCCAGTGGGGTCCACCCAGCCACAATTCTCTCTCTTATCCCCCATTTCAATTTAAAATAACAAATGAGCTGAAAATTTGATGAAACTTTGAGGATAGGCCAAAAGAAATGTGAGCAACACAACGGTGCACTCAAATTTTATTTTCGGTGAAGTAGGAATTTGAAACTAAGATTTAAATTCAAATTCAAATTTTCTCCCGTTTAAATTCCAACAAATAGGAAATCATTTTTAAATGCTCTGAAAATTTCCGGATTATTATTGGATGTGTGGAGAACCAAATGATAGCTTTAGATCTCCGTGTTCGGGAATTTTTGCAAGTTCAAGTTTAGACTTGGAGCTCACACCTTTAAATGCAAAACTTTTAATTCCCTCTCATTTCGTGGTGTGATTTGCAGCTCCACTTGCTAGAATTTTTGGGATTTCACAGGGGGTGCCAACTCGGCAAGTTGGGGGGCCAGGGGCTCCAAGTCACCGACTTGGGAGGGGGAAGAGGAGGGGGGGGGGGTGCTGCGGCCAAAAGGGGGGGGGGGGTTGGGTTGTATTTATAGGGGGGGGGGAGAAGGAGGAGTCCTACTCCAATTGGAACTCAATCTTAACAAACTGATCCCCTTTTGATTTGGTGCGGCAGCAATGGGGATTAAATTCCCCAAATGTGGGGAAAATTCCCCTTTTTGGGGAATCGGGGAATTTGGCGATTTTGGGGAAAATTTGGGGAAATTGGAAATTGCTCATTTCAGCTATTTTTTTGCCATTCCTCACCATTTCTATGTCACCTGCTCCATTTCTACATTCCCCTCTCCATTTCTATGTCCCATTCTCCATTTCTATGTCCCATTCTCCATTTCTACATTCCTCTCTCCATTTCTATGCCCCATTCTCCATTTCTACATTGCCCTTCTCCATTTCTTTGCCCCATTCTCCATTTCTATATTCCCTTCCTCCATTTCTATGGTTCTTTCTCCATTTCTGTGGTTCTTTTCTCCATTTTTATGGTTCTTTCTCCATTTCTATAGTTCTTTCTCCATTTCTATAGTTCTTTCTCCATTACTAGGGTTCTTTCTCCATTTCTACTTCTTTTATCATGCTTCTCTACATGAAAAATGTATGCTATGCATGGAAATGAATTTGAGGGTGTTACACCCACCTTGTTCCCGAACAACATAGAGTTCGTCAAGCCACTAGTGATTTTAAGGATTTTGCTATCATATGGTGGAATGAACTTATTAAAACTAGAACTGATCCTCCAACATGGGATAGATTAAAGGAAGCTATGCGTGTTCGTTTTGTTCCTCCTTCTTTTCAGCGGGACCTTCGCAAAAAATTGCAGCACTTAGACCAAGGTAACATGTCTGTAGAGGAGTATTATCAAGAGTTACAAAAGAGTATGTTGCGCTGTGGGGTAGTAGAGGACATGGATGATAAAATAGCTCGTTTTTATGGGGGGTTGAGGCGTGAAATTCAGGAAATTGTTGATTATAAGGAATATGATACTGTTAACAGATTATTTCAGCTGGCTATGTTGGCAGAAAAAGAATTGCAGGGCCGCCAACAGTAGCAGCAACAACGTACGAGGAGAACCTTCACACCGCGTTCGACATGTACACCATCCAAAATAGCACCATCTTCGAGTTTTCATACAGCAACTACACCATCCAATGGTGGCCAACGAACTTCACCTACTGCTCCATTTCCTCGCGCGCCGGAGGGCAGCAAGACAAGCCTACGTCTTCCACTCCTTCCACGAGTCGAACTTTCGACATTAAGTGTCACCGCTGCCAGGGAGTTGGTCATGTGATGAAAGATTGCCCTAGCAAACGAGCATACATAGCACAAGATGATGGTGGGTATGATAGTACTTCGGATGTTGAAGATGAATATTCTCTTGCTACTAAGGTTGCAGGACCAAAAGATGACCACTATAGCAGAGATGAAGAGGTACTTGGTACTGCAGCAACGGAAAATTATAGAAGCATAAGTGTGCAGCGTGCTTTGAGCTCCAAAGTTGAGGCGGATGACAAGCTACAACGACACAATCTTTTTCACATGTTTCTCATCGTCAAGGACTGCCGTGTACACACTATAATTGATGGAGGTAGATGCAATAACTTGGTGAACACGGATGTGGTCAAGAAACTTGGGTTGACAACAAGAGCACACTCTCATCCATACCACATTCAGGACCTGTTTGGCACGGCTTAAACTTGTTAAAAAAGCAGCTTGTCTGAAAAGCTGGTGAACAGCAGCTTAAACTTATATCCTGCTTTTAGTTCATTCTGAGAAGCAGCTGAACTAATAAGCTGCTGGAGAAGCTGACTGTTTGGTACACCCGCAGCTTATTTTTATAAAAAAGCTGGTTCAGAAGCTGTGCCAAACAGGGCCTCAGTGGTTAAACAACAGCGGTAAGGTTAGGGTAACACAAACAGTGAGAGTATATTTTTCAATTGGTTCTTACCATGATTTTGCTGATTTTGATGTCGTACCTATGGATGGTTGTTCTCTTTTGTTGGGACATCCTTGGGAATTTGATACGGATGCTATTCATCATGGTAGAACTAATAAATATACTCTGATGCATAAAGGAAAGAAAATCACTTTGCTTCCTATGACTCCTGCTGAAATTGTGCATTTGGAGAAAAGTAAAACACGTGATGATAAGGCAACAAAACCACTAGACTCTGAACAACAGCAAGTAGTTAAGTTAAAATCACCTTCGTTGCTCACAACTAAATCTGACCTTGCTGATCTATTTAATACCAAGGGGATGTACTATGCTTTAGTATGCAAAGAAGCCATGTTTTCACTTTATGATGTGTCCATTGCATTGCCCTCTGCTGTTGCTAACCTTTTGCAGGATTTTGCGGATTTGTTTCCCCCCGAGACACCCCCTGGATTACCACCTATGAGGGGCATTGAACATAAGATCGACTTGATTCCAGGGGCAAGTTTGCCAAATCATGCGGCATACAGGTCGAATCAGGAAGAGAAAAGGGAAATTCAGCGACAAGTTCAAGATCTTTTGAACCGCGGGTATATTCGTGAAAGCCTTAGTCCTTGTTCTGTTCCTGTTCTTTTGGTTCCTAAGAAAGATGGTAGCCGGCGCATGTGTGTTGATTGTAGAGCGATTTATAACATCACCATTCAATATAGTTATCCTATTCCTCGCTTAGATGACATGCTTGATGAATTGAGTGGTGCTATTATTTTCACAACAATTGACTTGCGTAGTGGTTACCACCAAATTAGAATGGCACTAGGAGATGGAATGGAAAACTGCATTTAAAACCAAGTTTGGACTTTATGAGTGGTTAGTCATGCCTTTTGGTTTAACTAATGCACCTAGCACTTTTATGCGATTAATGAACGAGGTTTTACGTGCTTTTATTGGAAAATTTGTGGTGGTTTACTTCGATGATATCCTCATTTACAGCAAGTCATATGACAAACATCTTGATCATTTGTGTCCTGTTTTCAGTGTCTTGAGAGATGCACGTTTGTTTGGTAACCTCAAAAAGTGCGCCTTTTGCACCAATCGAGTTTCGTTTTTGGGATATGTCATTTCATCACAGGAAATTGAGATGGATGAGGCAAAAATTGTGGCGATCACTAGCTGGCCAACTCCATCGACCGTCACGCAGGTGCGTAGTTTTCTTGGTCTTGCAGGTTTTTATCGACGCTTTGTGCGGGATTTCAGCACCATTGCAGCACCTCTCCATGAACTAACGAAGAAGGGAGTGCCGTTTCGATGGGGCGAACAGCAGCAACAAGCTTTTGATGTTCTCAAATCAAAGCTTACACAAGCACCATTGCTACAACTTCCTGATTTTGACAAGACATTTGAGCTAGAATGTGATGCAAGCGGCATTGGTATTGGAGGTGTTCTCATACAAGGAGGTAAACCCGTTGCATTCTTTAGTGAAAAATTGCATGGTCCTTCTCTGAATTATTTTACTTATGATAAGGAATTGTATGCCTTAGTGGGAGTTCTACAAACTTGGCAACATTACCTTTGGTCTAAGGAGTTCATCATACATTCTGATCATGAATCTTTGAAGTATCTTAAGTGTCAAACCAATCCGAATAAACGACATGCTAAATGGATTGAGTTCATAGAATCATTTCCATACATCATTAAACATAAGAAAGGAAAGGAGAATGTTATTGCAGATGCATTATCTAGACGTTATACCGTGCTGTCCAAACTTGATCATAAAATACTTGGTTTGGAAACAATAAAAGGATTATATCCTACTGATTTGGACTTCAAAGATGCTTTTGAAAATTGTAGAGAAGGAAGAACTTGGAATAAATATGTACTACGGGAGGGACTCCTCTATCGTGCTAACAAGCTATGTGTTCCTGCTAGTTCCGTTCGCCTATTACATATGCAGGAAGCACATGGAGGAGGTTTGATGGGACATTCTGGAGTGAAGAAAACTGAGGACATGCTGGCCACACACTTATTTTGGCCAAAGATGAGACGTGATGTCGAGCGCTACGTGTCATGATGCCCTACGTGCAATAAAGCTAAGTCTCGACTTAACCCACATGGGCTTTATATGCATCTTCCTGTTCCTAGTGTACCTCGGCAGGATATTTCCATGGATTTTGTTTTTGGGATTGCCTAGGACTAAGAGGGGGAGGGATAGTATTTTTGTGGTTGCTGATCGTTTCTCCAAAATGGTACATTTTGTACCTTGTCATAAGAATGATAATGCCTCACACATTGCTGATTTGTTTATGACGGAAATTATTCGTTTACATGGTTTGCCAAATACCATTGTTTCTGATTGTGATGCAAAATTTTTAAATCATTTTTGGAGAACTTTGTGGTATAAATTGGGAACCAAGCTGCTGTTTTCAACCACATGTCACCCACAAACCGATGAACAAACTGAGGTAGTAAATCGTACTCTATCCACTATGTTGTGGGCTGTTTTTCAAAATAAATTTAAAGGGTTGGAAGGATTGTTTACCACATATAGAATTTGCTTACAACAGGTCAGTTCACTCTACTACAAAGGTAAGCCCATTCCAGGTAGTGTATGGTTTCAATCCCCGTGCTCCTATTGATTTATTACCTTTGCCTCCTTCTGAAACTATAAATTTGGATGCTACACAACGATCTGAATTCATTCTTAAGATGCATGAAACTACAAAGGAAAATATTGAAAGGATGAATGAGAAGTATACAATTTCTGGTAGTAAAGGTAGAAAAGAAATAAAACTTGAACCAGGGACTTGGTATGGCTACATTTGAGAAAAGAACGATTCCCTCACTTGAGAAAATCTAAACTTATGCCACGAGCTACTGGTCCTTTTAAGACTGTGGAAAAGATCAATGATAATGCATATAAGCTTGAGTTGCCTCCCGATTTTGGAGTTAGTCCCACATTTAACATTTCAGATTTACGACCATACTTGGGAGAAGAAGATGATCTTGAGTCTAGGACGACTCTGATTCAAGAGGGGGAGGATGATGAGGACATCACAACAGTGGATGCTCACATTGATATACAAGGACCAATCACAAGAGCACGAGCACTGTTACTAAATCAGCAGGTGAACTCGTTCCTAACTTCCTACCCATATGAGTTTGAGAATGGATTGCTATTTAATGATTTAATTGTTATTAGGAACCATGGACATGATGAACAAGTAAAGGGAGGAGGATTTGGGGGCGTGGAGAACCAGATGGGACGTCCACAAGTTGATGGAAACAGTCGCCAACTCAGACTCGAGTTCAACTCGGAGTCCAGGAACAGTCCATCTTAAAACGGAGGCCCAAGATGCATACGGACTATGTTTTCGACGTTCTATATATGCATGGAAATATAGGAAGATAAACTTTCCAATGGTTCTGGCCCCACTTTAAAATTCTCCAGGAGTCATTGGGAATTGTCAAAACAAGTCAAATTCAGAGTTCTGTCCGGTGCTGCGCCACCATACTAGGCTTTTGGGCGTTGTATCCCGTATGAGTCCATTAGGGACGCGTCTAAGTGTCTTATGGCCAAAACCTAGCCTTTAAATACTGTAGCCGCCGGCCATATTCGGTGGGTTTTGCTTAGATTAAACAATTTCGCCGTTCTACGGTTTGTGAAACCCCAATTTCGCAATTTCAGAAAGCATCTTCATCGTTCTTGCTTGAGTTCTCGGTTGCACCTGCAGGGATAGCCTTCTTTGCGAGGTCAATAGTGTGAAGCACGGTTAATAACCAACGGAGCAGGGGTGTAGTGATTGCAGGGGTATTCGGGTCTGCTCGAGTGCCTCGGATCATCAACGTCGAGATCTCCACTTCAATCGACCTACCTGTGGCGAACCGGAATCCGCTCATCCAGGATCGCAGAGGGTGGTGCCGCGCGATGCGACACCCGACAGCACACGTCATAAGAACCCAATATATTACATGGGAAAAACAGCTGAAACTGTACAAACAGGTACAAACTTCAGTTACAACTATTGTTCTATTACACAGCGGAAGACTACACTATACAACTCACGCCCGCCTATTTAGCAAAAGTCGGTTGCCCAGCCCTAGGGCAACCCACACTAGCTGCACGTCTCAGCTCAGCGCGGCGTGTACGGCTCCCACTCAGCCTGGTCCCCGACGGAGGGTAACCCTCGCCGGTGGACTCGTACTCCGAGTCCGTGGGTGGCTCCTCACCTGAAAAACACTTAAGCAGCAACCGTGAGCACGAAGGCTCAGCAAGGCTTAACCGACTCACCTAAGCATGAAACTCTACATGAGGTATACCAAGACATAGGTTAGTAACATTTCAGCAAAAGGACACGCCTACAAGTTCATCCTTAGTTCATCTTTTAGCAACAAGTTAACAGTTCATGAAATCTGAAATTTAGTAAGCAGTATTTGGTGGCACACAAGTAGCAATACAATTATATCAATCAGCATCATTGAATCAACATATTTCATCCATTACTCTATGTTACGACGCAGTGAACAAGCGGTACTCGTCACCGCGAGGGACGGCGAATCGACTCGATATACACCTGCAGGGAAAACCCAAAGAGCACGTCACGTACGCCCACCCGTGGAGCTGCACAGCACGCTCACTCGATGTCGTATGAGACAACCTTTCACCCAACAGCCCAAACGTCGAACCGGTCGCACCGAAACGAGCAGGAGGTTCCCCACACGGAGCATCTCTCTATGCCCGTTGGCAGATTTCCACCTTGCTGCCCTCAACCAACACCTATAAATCGGTGTGCTATGCCTCGACGCCCGGAGGTTTAGGCTACATCGGTTTATCGGGGCCCATATATCCGATATGCCTTCGGTACGTTCAATACTTGTTCAGCAGGGCCGCAACGGGATCGGTCCTCAATCGACACGGACAGGGCTGCACACACAAGACTCTCTCTTGCTGCGCCCTAGCCCCTGCCTAGTCTCATTTTCATTACTAAAGTGATCTCACATCACTCAACCGAACCCGTGTGTCCCAAGCCTATCTCGCGAGTAGATTCCAGCTACTCGACTTGTACCGAAGTCCTATGACTCATTAAGCATAGCCTGTCTACTCGAGGTCCTTGACACTACCCTCACTCTTTTAGGAACCTTTGGTTATGCAAGTGGGGTTTCATTCATCCTATACCTAATGCACATACATACTTCATATGACACATGTAAACAAAGTAAAACTTTTAAAAAGGGTATGCAAACCGGGGCTTGCCTTGTTGCTGCTGGTGAGTAGTTAGTTCCTCGTCCGGAAGAAGGAAGTCCAGCACTTCCGGAGTCTCTTCTTCAACGGCTACACGTTTATGCAATATTACATGTTAATTAATATGCAAATCTGAGTTTTAGAGTAAGACTTCTACTATTAGTTCTAATAACCAGCCTCTAATACCTGGAACTTTGTTTAAGAATTTAAATATGAACTGGTGTTGGTGGTTTGGCTTGGACTTAATCACATGGTTAAATGCTAAGTCGTTTTCCCCCTTTTCCATATTAATCCCTTAAGTGGTTAAACAGGACAGGGGTGATCTAGAGCTCCAATGGAGCTGAGAATTTTTGTGTGAGTTCCTTGTCACAAGAAAACCCTCTGGACCAAACCTTAGCACTTTTCATGGAGTGGTTTGCGCAGAATAATTTTCTTAGCAAATAAGCAAGGAGGAATTAATTCTGAGGTCAGACCCCTGTTCATACCCAACTTAGTGAACTACAATTTCAATTATAGCTCCTAGAGTTTGCATGAATGTTTCCTAGCATTTTTGGAGTTAAGGTTTGCCCAGAATTGAATTTCCAAGTTTTGGAAATTCTCTGAAAATGTTTCTGCATTCAAATGAACACAGCACCTTGCAATTTGAATTCCTCTGACCAAATCAACTCCAAATGGTATGAAACTTTTACAGGGGTTTACTAATGTCCTGAAGAACATTCTGGCAAAATTTGGGGATTTTTGGATGGACCAAACTCCCTCTAAAATTCTTTTGCTGAAAAGCTTTAAATCATTTTCCAGAATTAATTAATGGGTTTCATACAAATTGGGTTGTATATCTGGACAGAGCTAGGCCAGATGAATCCAACCCAATTTGAATCACTAAATTTGGAGCTTCCTAGCAAAAGTTATGCAGTTCCAAAGTTTGAACCAATTCTGGAATTCAAATTAATTCGGGAAAAGTTCAAACTCTGCCTGTGGGTCCACCCTACACGTGTCAACCGCCGGAATCACGCCACACGGGGCCACAGACCTTTTCCCGCGCCACCACACGGGATCACACGCCACAGCTGATCCGGAGTTTTAATCTTCAGCTGCTGACACGTGGGCCCGGTGGGTCTTCTTCTTCCTCTCGCTCCCGCGCCTCCCCCTCGCCGGCGCTGTACTGGAGCTCGCCGGACCCGGCTTCCCGGCCACCTTTCGGCCGGAGACTCGCCGCCTGGGGGTTTTCAGGGTCGGGGAACAAGTCTACGGGGTTGGCTCGGGCTGCCGGTGGCCGGAAGTAGGCTGGCGACGAGCCGCGACCTTCGGTGATGATCGGCACCGTCGCCAGAGCACATTAGCCCGCCAAAAGCTCGGCGGATCCGCTCTAAAGCATCAGTGGAGGTCAGGAAATCTCGGCGTGGCCTCAACCTGGCTCGGAAACGACGGCAAACCGGTTGTCACCGTGCGCCCGCGTGTTCCCGCCATGGCCGCCGACCGAAAAGCTCGAAATTAGCTGTAACCACGGCGTTTCTAGCTAGGGTTGTGGAGGGAAAAGGTTCCCTATCCTCTCTAGCTCTGGTGTGCGCAAAATGAATAACTTTAACCGAGAATTAAGCGTTAATTTCCACAGTTCTTACCCGCGGTTAGGTTTTCCTCGTCCGAGGGAAAAACTCGAAATTCCGAAGCTACGTCGCACGGATTGCTCTGAAATTTGGAGAGGAGCAGCGCAGGGAGTTGGCGCACCTTGGGGTGCTCTCGCTCAGTCGTGAAACTGGTTGGTGTGAGCTGCCCACGGGAGCCCGACGTCGGTTTCCACCGGTTGCACCTCGGCTTCGGTGCTGATACTCGAAATATGGCCGACAGGAACCCCGAACGCCGGAGCTGAGCTGGGGAAACTCTTGTGCACGCGCTGGCGCTCCTTTTTCGCGTTGATCGCTTGAGCAGTCGGGACGTAATGCCGGCTTAGGATCGGGACGAACCGGCGCGGCGCCGGTGGCTTGTTTGCTCGGGAGGAAAGATAACAGGGCTCGTGGGAGGGTTGTTGTGGCCGACAGAGCGCGGCGTAGGGGAGAAGAAGGCGCGGGGGAACCGACACTCGAAGCAGCTCGGGAGGTGCTTCGGTCGTCGGTTGTCCGTGCGGTGACAGCCGGTGGGAGAACGCAACTCGCTCGAGTGTGAACTGTGGAACCGATTAACTTAGGCAGTAAGCTTCTCCCCTCTCTTCTCACTGACCAGTGGGGCCCACAGCTCCCCTCTGCCCCAAAATATCTCCAATTTTTTGGCAAATGAGTAATTCAAATGTTTGAAGTCTCAAACTGAGCCACATTTGCATGATTGGACAAGTTTCCCTCAAATTCAAATGTATATTTGCATTCTTGCCTATTTGGCTCCTTTTTGGACCATTGGGTAGCAAACCCTTGCAAAAATTATTGAGACTTTGCCTCCCCGCTAATTTGAACCTGAGGAATCCAAGTATGCCCTTTACTCCTAGTTTTAGCTGCTGAAATCCTGAAGTTGAATGCAACAGTTTGAAATTTCCCTCCCATGTGTGATCATATGTGTGTAAACCCTACTTTGTGAAAGTGAAGAATTTCCCTTCTAATCACTCCTTTGATGGAGGCCACTTGCTCTTCACAATATTTCACGATCTACCCACAACAAAACTGTTGTGTTGTGAGGTGCATAAAAATTTTTGCAAGTCCCTCTTCTTGGGCTTTTACATACCTCCCCCCTTAAAAGAATCTCGTCCCGAGATTATAAAAGAAGAGATAGCGATGTAATAGGGACTTACCCGTGTTGAGAAGCCATGAACTCCGGGTAATTTGAGCGAAGGAACTCCTCGCTCTCCCACGTCGCTTCCTCGGCGGTGTGGTTGCTCCAGAGTATTTTGTAGAACCACAACGTTCTGCTGCGTGTGGTTCTGGCTTTCTCATCAAGAATTCCCACCGGATATTCATCATATGTTAAATCCGGTTTCAGCTCGCCGATGTCTTCGGTAGGAACAGCAGCTGTATGCTTCAAGCATTTTCGCAGTTGCGAAACATGGAAAATATCATGGACACCAGCCAGAGATGCCGGTAGTTCCAATCGATACGCCGCTGGTCCACACTTCTCGGTGATAGCGTAGGGTCCAATAAACGTGGAGCGAGCTTACCCTTCACACCGAATCGGTGCACGCCCTTCATTGGAGACACGCGGAGGTACACATGTTCCCCAACGTCAAAGTGCAACGGCCTACGCCTCTTATCAGCGTAGCTCTTTTGTCGGGATTGAGCGGCCTTCAAATTGGCTTGAATTGTCCGAACGTGCTCTTCGGCGTCGTTCACCACATCAACTCCGAATGTGACCCTTTCACCGGACTCGCACCAATTTAATGGGGTGCGGCATTTACGACCGTAGAGAGCTTCGTAAGGTGCCATTTTGATACTCGCCTGATAGCCATTATTGTACGAGAATTCCGCCAATGGTAGGTGATCATCCCAGTTCCTACCATGGTGGATGGCACATGCTCTCAACATGTCTTCCAGAACTTGATTCACCCTCTCTGTCTGGCCATCTGTTTGAGGGTGATAAGCGGAGCTCCTGATTAGTTTAGTACCCAAGGCAGAGTGTAGCTGCTCCCAAAAGCGAGATACAAATAATGCACCTCGATCTGAGACAATGGTCTTGGGTACCCCGTATAGGCATAGAATCTTCGCTATGTATAGCTCCGCATATTTGCCGGCATTGTAACGTGTATTCACCGGAATGAAGTGAGCTGTCTTGGTTAACCGATCAACGATTACCCATATGGAATCATGCTTGTTGGCTGTTAGGGGTAATCCCACAATGAAATCCATGCTCACATATTCCCATTTCCATGCCGGGATCTTCAGGGGTTGCAACAGCCCTGATTTCTTCATGTGATCAGCTTTCACTCGTCTACACGTATCACACTCGGATACGTACTTAGCTACCTCCCGCTTCATCCGTGTCCACCAAAATTTCTTTTTTCAAATCTTGGTACATTTTGTTGCTGCCCGGATGAATGGAGTATTTGGACAAGTGAGCTTCATCGAGGATCTTCTTCCTCAACTCCATATCTCGGGGTACGACTATGCGGTCATTGAACCACAACGTCCCCTCACCATCTTTCCGGAAACATTTGATCTCCCCATTGTCAATTCGTCTCCGGAGATGTGCCATGCCTTTATCATTTTTCTGAGCTGCAATGATGTCCTCCCTAATAGTAGGGACGAGGGCAAGGTTGTACAGCGATCCATAAGGAACCAAGTATAAACTTGGCTCTTCCTCCTCCACCGGTGTAATGGTGAGGTGATGGACATGTGATTTCCGACTCAGCGCGTCGGCAACCACATTCGCCTTGCCGGGGTGGTAATGGATCTCAATCTCATAATCTTTGATCAGTTCTAACCACCTCCTCTGCCTCATGTTCAGCTCCTTCTGGGTGAAAATGTATTTCATGCTCTTGTGGTCGGTGTAGAGATGCACCAAGTTCCCCAGGAGATAGTGCCTACACATTTTCAGCGCCAACACCACGGCAGCAAGTTCAAGATCGTGAGTCGGGTAGTGCTGCTCATGGTTTCGAAGTTGGCGTGAGCCATAAGCGACCACACGTCCTTCCTGCATCAACACGCAGCCAAGCCCAATACTGGACGCGTCACAATACACGTCGAAGGGCTTTGTTGTATCCGGCTGAGCTAACACCGGGGCTGTTGTGAGATGCTTCACCAATGTTCGGAACGCTCCTTCACACGCGGTGTTCCAAACATATTTTGTCCCTTTCTTCAGCAACTCTGTCATCGGCTTGGCGAGCTTGGAGAAGCTCGGAATGAACCT
This sequence comes from Neostapfia colusana, assembly GCA_030760725.1. Classification (NCBI taxonomy): domain Eukaryota; kingdom Viridiplantae; phylum Streptophyta; class Magnoliopsida; order Poales; family Poaceae; genus Neostapfia; species Neostapfia colusana. Next base: position 45,570,182 of record JASWHV010000008.1, on the reverse strand, counting down.
CCGGTAGTATCCCGCTAACCCGAGGAAGCTTCTGACTTCATGGACTGAAGTGGGAGCTTTCCATTTCAACACTTGCTCTATTTTACTTGGGTCAACCGCAATGCCTTCGGCTGAGATGATATGTCCCAAGAATGGCACTTGGCTGATCCAAAATTCGCATTTGCTGAACTTGGCGTAGAGCTTGTTGTCTCGCAATCGTTGAAGAACGATCCGTAAGTGTTCGGCATGCTCGGCTTCTGTCTTGGAGTAAACCAAGATATCGTCGATGAACACTACCACGAACTTGTCCAGCTCCGGCATGAACACCGAGTTCATGAGATACATGAAATGGTCTGGAGCATTTGTGAGACCAAAGGACATGACGAGATATTCGTATAAGCCGTATCTCGTCGAGAACGCCGTCTTCGGGATATCCTCAGCCCGGATCTTGATCTGGTGATATCCAGAGCGAAGGTCCATCTTTGAGAATACACTTGCCCCATAAGTTGGTCAAACAAGATGTCAATACGGGGCAGTGGGTACTTATTCTTGATGGTGACGGCGTTGAGCGGCCGGTAATCCACACACAGCCTCAGGGTTTCATCCTTCTTCTTTACAAATAGCGCCGAGCATCCCCAAGGCGAGGAACTCGGCCTAATGAAACCCTTGCTCAACAGATCATTGAGCTGTTCTTTCAGTTCCGCCAGCTCATTTGGAGCCATCTTGTATGGTCTCCGTGATATGGGCGTAGTCCCGGGTGCGAGCTCGATCTTGAACTCGACATCCCGCTCAGGTGGCATGCCAGGAAGATCATCCGGGAACACATCAGGATACTCCCGGACTACGGGGATGTCTTCTAACTTGAGAACTTCAGCATTATTAATTGCTAAAACTTCCCGGACTGGCGTGTCTAACACCATGGAATGCGGACGGTGGAATGGAGAATTTAAGTGAACCGTCCGGGTCCGAGTCTCTAGGACAGCGCCATGGTATTGCAGCCATGACATCCCTACGATTGCATCAATCTTTTGTCCCATAAGGATTATCAAGGTGGTGGGATATAGTTTTCCACCTAAGCACAGAGGTGCCTTTGGAATCATCATATTAGCTGAAATCTTCCCTCCCGGTGAGCATATCATATAAGTGCAGTCGGTTGGGAAGACTTGCAATTGATGTTTAGCCACATAGGATGCACTTATAAAGCTGTGGGTTGCACCAGAATCAAATAATATGACGATGGCTTGATTGTTGATAGTAAACGTACCCGCCAGCACGTTGTCTCCCTCTGGGGCGTCCTCATTGTCGAGGTTGCGAACGCCACCAGTCCACTGACCAACCTTCTTCACTGGAGGTCGGCCTCGGGCACCGCCCTGGAACTGGGCTTGCCCGCTGCTCTGCTGCCCCTGGGGACAGTCCTTCGCAAAGTGGCCCGCCTGGCCACACGTGAAGCAGGTGAAACGGGGCGGTCCCCCGCTGATCGGTGGACGGAATCCCGGGGCGCGTTGTGGCGGTGGAAACGCTCGGGGTACCGTCTGCTGCTGCTGCTGTCTTGGTGGTGGCATCGGCGGACGGAACGGGGGTGCTTGGAACGAACGTCCCCCGAACTGTTGAGGTCGCGCCGGTGGACGCCACTGCTGCCCGGATGGTGTCCGATACACCATACGGTACTTCTGGGGAGCGCCACTCCCACCGCTAGGTGGAGCGCTGCGCTTCCGCTGCTCAGCTGCCAACTCCCGCTGAGCATCCTCTTGCATGATCGTGGCATTGACTAAGTCGTTAAATGTGCCGCGGTTCCACTGTATGAGGTGGGTCTTCATTTCGGGATGTAACCCCCGATAGAAGTGCTCCCTCTTCTTCTCCTCCGTGGAGATGTAGTCTGACGCATACTGCGCCAGATGGTTGAAAGCACGGGAGTAGTCGTGGGCACTCCTCCCGCCCTGCTTCAGTTCCAAAAATTCTTGGAACTTTCTCTTCATTATCCCGGGAGGGATGTGAGAGGCGCGGAACGCCTCCCGGAACTCTTGCCATTCCACGGCATGGCCAGCCGGACGTGAGGCGACATAATTCGCCCACCACGCGCCAGCGGCACCGTGGAGCTGCTGTGCTGCGAACAGTGTCTTCTGCCGCTCCGTACACTGGAGCAGCCCGAACTTGGACTCGATAGTCCGCAGCCAGTTGTCCGCCTCCAGTGGTTCTTCAGCTTCGGTGAACACTGGAGGGTGCATACTCATGAAATCCGAGTACGACACTTCGCGGGGCTCACGAGGCCCTCGCTCTTGACGTCCTCCCGCCTGGGACGTATTCTGCACGATCGTGCGGAGCAAGTCGGTCTGCTCCTCACGACCTCCCACCAATGCCGCTATCACATCCGCTAGAGTAAGCGGAGGCGGCGGGGGTGGCTGCTGCTGCGGGGTGCTGTCGTAGGCCGGTGGCTGGGAGTCATCGCCTCCACCTTGGCTAGAGCCACCAACCTCGTGCGTGGTCCTAGTACGAACCATCTGCAACCATACGACATTAAACATCAGTCCCGCAACATTTTGCATGCAGTCCAATAGAACTGGGCGTATAAACATTATGACAACAAAACATGCGAAATATCTCGTAAGTAGATAATGTAATAACTTTGCACAAGCTACACCATTACCAGACCAAACACAAGTTAGTTTAATCCAACTTGATGAACCCCCTCTTTGGAAGCTCACCATAACTGGGTTTGGTCTCTACGAGACATTACTATCGCGTTGTCATTACATATACCACCCTTAGGGTACAACACCCTCTCCAATGAGTTCAATTGTCATTCTTCCGTCAGAATGACCAGTTTCTACCCATTCCAAGTTTTGATCTGGTTCTGGGCATTTTCATGACTCAAGTTGAAAACCAAAGTTAAATTTAACTTCAGTATCCTTCCAACGAGTACTCATTTGCCCCCAGATCAGCTTTGGTTAAAAAGTTATGCTAATTTAAAGTCAGCAGAATTTCCGGAAGAATTTTAACAGCACCTCCCTTGGAAGTGGCTGTTTTCAACCCTGATTTCCACTAAATTCTGTGTTGAAATTTCAGGAACTTTGAATTGCAAGGGTGTCACACATCTTCTACTCTTTCTAAGTATGTATTATATGACAATTTTTAATTTTTTTACTGGGAGTTATGTTTGAAAAACAGATCAGTTCAGAGGATGTTTTACTCTGCACTGGTTTTGGACAGTTTACATTCCTCTGGGATTTCAGCCATCTCAAGGCGAGTTTCAGCTCTGGAAGTCTACAACCAAATTGTAGAGTACATCAATACCTTTCCAGAGCTATGCAGCACACCTCCCTGGGCTAAAAGACCCGCGAGCTATGCCCTGTTGAAGATCAGCAACCTTGCTGTCTCAAAACAGAGCACTCTGTTTTTCAGTCTTTTTGGAACTACAATCATCACTACCCCATTCTTATACCCAACCAGGGTCCTAAATGTTGAACCTATAGATTTTAATTCTTTGTGATCATTATACTCATGCATATGCCTACAATATCTCGGTACTACGTTCCTCACAAAAGAAAATCCTAACCGGATCATACCGGCATATACGTCTCAAGTGTGGCACTAAACGGTCTCTCGCACACGTTTTCTACACGGATACATACGTGGTTAGTACCTGCAGAAGACCACACAATAATGGTGCACTCAATGGTTATTCATTTCAGGCAGTTCCATATTTGAAAGTAAATACAAACGCCCGTATCATTGTCATACGGCCGTCCTTGAGCTAAGTCACGTCTCAAGGCACGTGATCGTGTTTCAACACCACACGACGGGGAACCCGAGTATGTCATGAACGGGTCGTCACGGTTGGGAATGTTATCAACCCAACAGATACCACCTACTGCCCTGCAGGGCACGCCGATGGCAAGCGCTGCGTATGTCCTCCTGGGCTATTTCCAGACGAACACACTCTCGCGTTACTGACCACGCGATGGGGTCTCCGCTTACTTGCCTAATGCACGCTAGGGATCAGCGTTTCATATGAACTCAGGGACATGAAGAGTCCAAGAGATTCATATTGACATCTCACACCAAGCTGTGAGATCAATCCCTGAACCACGTTCCTCGTCAGGGGGAGCTAACCGAAATTGAACCGCTTTCGGTGGCGTTCCTTACCATACTTACCAGAGCGTAGGTGCGTCGTTACATAATTGAAATTCAGAATTATAACACATAAGTTAGTCTTTGCCACTTTAAGTAACTATGCTAATATAGTCCTTACTTGGGCAACTACGAATCCTCACCGTATACCTAAGTTTTTCCCCTAATGCAGTCCTTAAGTACTGTGCTATCCCCACTGCAGCTCTGATACCAGGCTGTGGCGAACCGAAATCCGCTCATCCAGGATCGCAGAGGGTGGTGCCGCGCGATGCGACACCCGACAGCACACGTCATAAGAACCCAATATATTACATGGGAAAAACAGCTGAAACTGTACAAACAGGTACAAACTTCAGTTACAACTATTGTTCTATTACACAGCGGAATACTACACTATACAACTCACGCCCGCCTATTTAGCAAAAGTCGGTTGCCCAGCCCTAGGGCAACCCACACTAGCTGCACGTCTCAGCTCAGCGCGGCGTGTACGGCTCCCACTCAGCCGTGGTCCCCGACGGAGGGTAACCCTCGCCGGTGGACTCGTACTCCGAGTCCGTGGGTGGCTCCTCACCTGAAAAACACTTAAGCAGCAACCGTGAGCACGAAGGCTCAGCAAGGCTTAACCGACTCACCTAAGCATGAAACTCTACATGAGGTATACCAAGACATAGGTTAGTAACATTTCAGCAAAAGGACACGCCTACAAGTTCATCCTTAGTTTATCTTTTAGCAACAAGTTAACAGTTCATGAAATCTGAAATTTAGTAAGCAGTATTTGGTGGCACACAAGTAGCAATACAATTATATCAATCAGCATCATTGAATCAACATATTTCATCCATTAGTCTACGTTATGACGCAGTGAACAAGCGGTACTCGTCACCGCGAGGGACGGCGAATCGACTCGATATACACCTGCAGGGAAAACCCAAAGAGCACGTCACGTACGCCCACCCGTGGAGCTGCACAGCACGCTCACTCGATGTCGTACGAGACAACCTTTCACCCAACAGCCCAAACGTCGAACCGGTCGCACCGAAACGAGCAGGAGGTTCCCCACACGGAGCATCTCTCTATGCCCGTTGGCAGATTTCCACCTTGCTGCCCTCAACCTACACCTATAAATCGGTGTGCTATGCCTCGACGCCCGGAGGTTTAGGCTACATCGGTTTATCGGGGCCCATATATCCAATATGCCTTCGGTACGTTCAATACTTGTTCAGCAGGGCCGCACACGGATCGGTCCTCAATCGACACGGACAGGGCTGCGCACACAAGACTCTCTCTTGCTGCGCCCTAGCCCCTGCCTAGTCTCATTTTCATTACTAAAGTGATCTCACATCACTCAACCGAACCCGTGTGTCCCAAGCCTATCTCGCGAGTAGATTCCAACTACTCGACTTGTACCGAAGTCCTATGACTCATTAAGCATAGCCTGTCTACTCGAGGTCCTTGACACTACCCTCACTCTTTTAGGAACCTTTGGTTATGCATGTGGGGTTTCATTCATCCTATACCTAATGCACATACATACTTCATATGACACATGTAAACAAAGTAAAACTTTTAAAAAGGGTATGCAAACCGGGGCTTGCCTTGTTGCTGCTGGTCAGTAGTTAGTTCCTCGTCCGGAAGAAGGAAGTCCAGCACTTCCGGAGTCTCTTCTTCAACGGCTACACGTTTATGCAATATTACATGTTAATTAATATGCAAATCTGAGTTTTAGAGTAAGACTTCTACTATTAGTTCTAATAACCAGCCTCTAATACCTGGAACTTTGTTTAAGAATTTAAATATGAACTGGTGTTGGTGGTTTGGCTTGGACTTAATCACATGGTTAAATGCTAAGTGGTTTTCCCCCTTTTCCACATTAATCCCTTAAGTGGTTAAACAGGACAGGGGTGATCTAGAGCTCCAATGGAGCTGAGAATTTTTGTGTGAGTTCCTTGTCACAAGAAAACCCTCTGGACCAAACCTTAGCACTTTTCATGGAGTGGTTTGCGCAGAATAATTTTCTTAGCAAATAAGCAAGGAGGAATTAATTCTGAGGTCAGACCCCTGTTCATACCCAACTTAGTGAACTACAATTTCAATTATAGCTCCTAGAGTTTGCATGAATGTTTCCTAGCATTTTTGGAGTTAAGGTTTGCCCAGAATTGAATTTCCAAGTTTTGGAAATTCTCTGAAAATGTTTCTGCATTCAAATGAACACAGCACCTTCCAATTTGAATTCCTCTGACCAAATCAACTCCAAATGGTATGAAACTTTTACAGGGGTTTACTAATGTCCTGAAGAACATTCTGGCAAAATTTGGGGATTTTTGGATGGACCAAACTCCCTCTAAAATTCTTTTGCTGAAAAGATTTAAAGAATTTTCCAGAATTAATTAATGGGTTTCATACAAATTGGGTTGTATATCTCGACAGAGCTAGGCCAGATGAATCCAACCCAATTTGAATCACTAAATTTGGAGCTTCCTAGCAAAAGTTATGCAGTTCCAAAGTTTGAACCAATTCTGGAATTCAAATTAATTCGGGAAAAGTTCAAACTCTGCCTGTGGGTCCACCCTACACGTGTCAACCGTCGGAATCACGCCACACGGGGCCACAGACCTTTTCCTGCGCCACCACACGGGATCACACGCCACAGCTGATCCGGAGTTTTAATCTTCAGCTGCTGACACGTGGGCCCGGCGGGTCTTCTTCTTCCTCTCGCTCCCGCGCCTCCCCCTCGCCGGCGCTGTACTGGAGCTCGCCGGACCCGGCTTCCCGGCCACCTTTCGGCCGGAGACTCGCCGCCTGGGGGTTTTCAGGGTCGGGGAACAAGTCTACGGGGTTGGCTCGGGCTGCCGGTGGCCGGAAGTAGGCTGGCGACGAGCCGCGGCCTTCGGTGATGATCGGCACCGTCGCCCGAGCACATTAGCCCGCCAAAAGCTCGGCGGATCCGCTCTAAAGCATCAGTAGAGGTCAGGAAATCTCGGCGTGGCCTCAACCTGGCTCGGAAACGACGGCAAACCGGTTGTCACCGTGCGCCCGCGTGTTTCCGCCATGGCCGCCGACCGAAAAGCTCGAAATTAGCTGTAACCACGGCGTTTCTAGCTAGGGTTGTGGAGGGAAAAGGTTCCCTATCCTCTCTAGCTCTGGTGTGCGCAAAATGAATAACTTTAACTGAGAATTAAGCGTTGATTTCCACAGTTCTTACCCGCGGTTAGGTTTTCCTCGTCCGAGGGAAAAACTCGAAATTCCGAAGCTACGTCGTACGGATTGCTCTGAAATTTGGAGAGGAGCAGCGCAGGGAGTTGGCGCACCTTGGGGTGCTCTCGCTCAGTCGTGAAACTGGTTGGTGTGAGCTGCCCACGGGAGCCCGACGTCGGTTTCCACCGGTTGCACCTCGGCTTCGGTGCTGATACTCGAAATATGGCCGACAGGAACCCCGAACGCCGGAGCTGAGCTGGGGAAACTCTTGTGCACGCGCTGGCGCTCCTTTTTCGCGTTGATCGCTTGAGCAGTCGGGACGCAATGCCGGCTTAGGATCGGGACGAACCGGCGCGGCGCCGGCGGCTTGTTTGCTCGGGAGGAAAGATAACAGGGCTCGTGGGAGGGTTGTTGTGGCCGACAGAGCGCGGCGTAGGGGAGATGAAGGCGCGGGGGAACCGACACTCGAAGCAGCTCGGGAGGTGCTTCGGTCGTCGGTTGTCCGTGCGGTGGCAGCCGGTGGGAGAACGCAAGTCGCTCGAGTGTGAACTGTGGAACCGATTAACTTAGGCAGTAAGCTTCTCCCCTCTCTTCTCACTGACCAGTGGGGCCCACAGCTCCCCTCTGCCCCAAAAATATCTCCAAATTTTTGGCAAATGAGTAATTCAAATGTTTGAAGTCTCAAACTGAGCCACATTTGCATGATTGGACAAGTTTCCCTCAAATTCAAATGTATATTTGCATTCTTGCCTATTTGGCTCCTTTTTGGACCATTGGGTAGCAAACCCTTGCAAAAATTATTGAGACTTTGCCTCCCCGCTAATTTGAACCTGAGGAATCCAAGTATGCCCTTTACTCCTAGTTTTAGCTGCTGAAATCCTGAAGTTGAATGCAACAGTTTGAATTTTCCCTCCCATGTGTGATCATATGTGTGTAAACCCTACTTTGTGAAAGTGAAGACTTTCCCTTCTAATCACTCCTTTGATGGAGGCCACTTGCTCTTCACAATATTTCACGATCTACCCACAACAAAACTGTTGTGTTGTGAGGTGCATAAAATTTTTTGCAAGTCCCTCTTCTTGGGCTTTTACACTACCTTTCGGAAGATCGGGCCTAAACTACTCATCAGAGGGGGGCAGTTTTGTTTTCAAATCTTTTTAGAGGTAAGTCCCCTTATTGTTATTCTATGAATTTGTTTCGTTTTCCCCTTCTTTTTGATGCGATTTATGGCCTCAAATTTTCTGTATTTTGTAGATCTGGACAAGGATGAGAGTTAAATTAGAGTTTATATCAAAAAATTGTCTCTCCATAAGGTAATCTGTCGGTACCCTACAGACCGGGTACCCCCGCGTGGAGAGTAAAAGAAAGCCCGGGCCCCGGCGTAGTCACGTGTCCTTGACCCCGAAGTCAGCCATGTGGCTGCTATGTGCGGTTGAGTTCCAGAGGCGACACGTGCCCTGGGCTCTGGGCCGAGGCTGCCCACCGAGGTGAGGTCCGGAGCTGGCACATGTCAGTTAGCTTCGGACCCCCTCCCTGCTGAGGAGGTTCTCCGGAGCTAACACGTGCCCTGGGCTCCGGTCCGTATCTCCCCACTGAGGTGTCACACCCGGTTCCGAGAATGAACCAAGTGAATGCATATGTGCCCAGAATGTTCGTCACACATACACATGTACTTCACAAACTGAAACTCAGAATATAACCACGTACAAATAATGTTTAATGCAACTATTATATCTATTTGCAGAAATACCTCGACGGTACTTTATTGCATTGACTCATTGTCTCACTCATGAATATCTAACATATTCAACAGCGGAAGACTCTAAACGACAGCGGAAAACCGCTAAGACAGCAAGCTCCAACTTCAACTCCACAGGCATGTTGACGGTAGTGCGTACGCCGAGTACTCCACATGTTACTCGAAGTACTCTTCTCCTATAGCTGATATATACGTGAGAATGCAAGGGTGAGTACATGTTGTACTCAGCAAGTGCAGGAAAAGTATGACATGTAGCTTACAACAAGGTAGGAAATAAAGAGGTTCATTGCAGCAAGCAAATTTTATTTCACAAACATGGTAAAAACAACAACTATTTCTAGGTGAGTTAAATCCCATCATAACCAATTTGATCATCAACATTCCTTCATCATAATTCATCATTGATCAAGCATCAACCAGCCAATAATCTTTGTCAAGTTCATATAATACTTATAAATATTCATAACCATCTCATTTTCGTGGAACCAAAACCAAACTCATTGTCATGACCCAAAACAGCCCCAAAACCAATCCAAATGACCATACCCGAATAACATCCCAAGTTTAGCCTCTAATCATGGAAGTTGGCCAGGTTCTTGTAACCGGAAGCACGACTATCATGATAGTTTTACACTCTGCAGTGGTGGCACCACTTGACCCACAAGTTCGTGATTTCATCACCCGTCGATGACTAGAGAAAACCTCCATTATAATAGTACACAACCGTCGGTGTATGGCCAAGAGATCAAAAAATAGCCTTTACAAAGGGGCTACAAGGATGTACGGACCCACTGAGGTTTCACCGGCAGGCTTGAATCTCCATTCTCCCACCCACGGGCCCCCTCTTGTGCCATGCAGTTCCCAGAGGAGTCCTCATCGAATCCCATTCCCGGTGCCATACAACGGTCCATAACAAGCTATCAACACACCTAATTAGTCAGCTAAGCTGCACCCATATTTCACCTTGGGTCGCACTGTTTTCCTAGCATGTGCTCGCATGAACTGGTCCTTAGATCTACGGCAAGCAAAACACCATCTCATTCAGCAACATCCACGAACCAAGCTCGCCTAGATCTCCCCGATTCCATGCTCATTAACATCATCATGTTTTCATCATCTTTAATCTCATGAGTGCAGTAGATAACAAGTTTTATTTCAGCTTCACGTGTCCCGTAAATTAGGCGAAACAAAAGGGAAAATGACCATACTTGACTCATCAACTTTCCCGGCGACAAGGATGGTTAACGAAACTAGTAAGCTCCCATGAAAGGGTGTTCCATCAAGTTGACACAAGCATACAAGTTTCGCAAGTAAAACAGTTTCAAAAACATGGGATCAATATGGTCAGGGGGCACTTGCCTTGCTCCCGCGGCTCGTGTTGCTCAAGCGTCTCGAAGTCTTGGTGCTGTAGTTCCTCGTAGATGGCCTCTTGAGCGTGTCCTTCTACTCACGACCATGCACATACAAAATTTACAGAAATCAATTATCATGCAAAAACTTTACTCACGATGCAATGAGGTGGATGAATGCAATTCCTATGGTGCTGTTTATAAAAATCAGATTGTAAGTGTTATTGCTTGTTTTAGTAGGCTTCCATGGGGTTTTATGATGAACAAGGCTGCTGGAATCAAGTGTGGATGTGGTCATGATCTTGACACACTTTGTAGATCAATCCCACCGTCAAAAATCAACCGAAACATGATCTGTCCACACACAGAATTTTCTGCTCACAGGGAGTGGAGAAAACGGGTGCGTAGAAACAGCGGCGACGTTGTAAGAGGGGTAACGGAAACCTACCTCACTTGTTCCTCTCTATTTATTTTTCTTTTTCTTTTTCTTTTTATTTTATTTCTTTCGCTTTTCTATTTACTTTCATTATTTTCTATTTCTATTTCCTTTTATTATTTTATTTGTTTCTATATTCCTCTCTTTATTTCTTCTTATTTTTAAATGATTCTCTATATGAAAAATGTATGCAATGCATGGTAGAAATTTTGAGGGTGTTACAAACCTACCCCCTTAAAATGAATCTTGCCCTCGAGATTCGATAGAGTGGAGAAAAGAGGAGGGAATTCTGCCTTGAGATCTTCCTCACGTTCCAATGTAGTTTCGGCTTCCGTGTGATGGCTCCATTGTACCTTGCACCAATTGATTACTTTGTTCCTCGTGACCCTTTCCTTTATGCCCAAGATTTTGATGGGGTGTTCAGCGTAGGTCAGATCCTCTTGAAGCTCTAGCTCATCCATTAGTACTTGTTCTTCCGGTACTGTTAGACACTTCTTGAGCTTGGATACGTGAAATACGTCGTGCACGTTGGAGAGGTGCTTTGGCAGCTCTACTTGATAGGCTACCTCTCCTCGCTTGCTCAGAATCTTGAATGGCCTGATATACCGAGGTGCTAACTTGCCTTTGATGTTGAACCGTCATTGGCCTCGAATAGGCGACACCTTAAGATACACAAAGTCTACAACTTCGAATGTCAAACTCCTTCTCCTATTGTCCGCATAGCCCTTTTGTCGTGACTGAGCTGCTTTCAAGTTTTCACGTATCGTTTGGACTTGTTTTTCGGTGTCTTGCAGCACTTCGGCTCCAAATACTTGGCTTTCTCTGGTCTCATTCCAGAATAGTGGTGTTCTACACCATCTACCGTACAATGCTTCGAAAGGTGACATCTGCAAGCTGGCTTGGTAACTGTTGTTGTATGAGAATTCAGCATACGGCAAGCTCTTATCCCAACTACGCCCATATTTCAAGGCGCAATCTCTCAACATGTCTTCCAAAGTCTGATTTGTCCTCTCAGTTTGCCCGTCGGTTTGCGGGTGATATGTGGAGCTGAAATTCAACCGTGTACCCATGGCTCCATGCAGCTTTTTATAGAACCTAGAGGTAACTTGAGAACCTTGATCTGAAACTACCCTCTTCGGAACTCCATGATGACACACGATTTGCTCCATATACAGCTCGTCTAATTGTGCCACGGTGTACCTAGTCCTAACAGGAATAAAGTGAGCTGTTTTCGTCAATCGGTCCACGATAACCCAAATAGAGTCATAGCCCGACTGGGTACATGGAAATCCAACATAGAAATCCGTGCTGATGTATTCTCACTTCCACTTGGGTACTTTCAATGGCTGCAATAATCCAGCGATTCTTTGATGTTCGGCCTTCACTCGTTGGCACGTGTCACATAAGGCAACATATTCAGTGATATCCCTTTTCATACCATCCCGCCAATAGCATGTTTTCAGGTCCTTGTACATTTTTGTACAGCCGGGGTCTATGGAATAAGGTGAGTCATGTGCCTCCTTTAGTATCGTGTCGCGGATGTGCTTCATGTTAGGCAGGCAAAGCCTTTTCCCTAACCAAAGCGTACCATTCTCGTCTTCTTTGAAATCCTTCTCTATCCCTTGTTGGATTCTTTCCTTGATTTCTTTATTTCCTCATCCGTTGCTTGGCCATCTCGTATCTCTTTTCCCAGCATTGAGTTCAATTCTGCCACCTCCATCTTGTTCAAGAAACCGAGATGTCACCGTTCAAACTCCTTACGCAGCTCGGGTGGCAGCTCCCAAACCGTGACTTGGTGACATGCTCCCTTTTGGCTCAATGCATCAGCTACTACATTGGCCTTTCCAGGGTGGTAGTTGATTCCAACGTTGTAATCCTTGATGAGTTCCAACCATCAACATTGCCTCAAATTCAGATCCGTTTGTTTGAATATACACTTGAGCTTTTGTGATCCATATAGATCTCACATCGGTGACTGAGGATATAATGCCTCCATATCTTCAAGGCATGTACCACGGCTACAAGTTCCAGGTCATGTGTGGGGTAATTCAGCTCATGTTTCTTTAATTACCTCGATGCATAGGCTACCACTTGTCCTCCTTGCATAAGCACACATCCAAGCCCTTGTCTTGATGCGTCACAATATATATTGAAACTCTTGCTCACGTCCGGCAATATCAAAACCGGCGCTGTTGTTAACCTCTTCTTTAGCTCCTCGAATCTTTCTTCACACGCCTGTGTCCACTGAAATGCTTTCCTTTTCATCAGCAATTCAGTCATAGGCTTTGCTATTTTGGAGAAATCCTTGATGAACCGGCAGTAGTATCCAGCCATCCCAAGGAAACTCCGAATATCCCTCACATTCTGTGGTTGGCTCCACTTCAAAACATCCATCACTTTTCCGGGATCAACCGATACTCCCCCCTTGGAGATGATGTGTCCTAGGAACGATATCTCCTTTAGCCAAAACTGACACTTGCTGAACTTAGCATACAACTGATGCTCTCGCAGTTTCTGCAACGCCAATCTCAAGTGTTCTTCATGTTCTTCCTCGCTTTTTGAATACACCATGATATCGTTGATGAAAACCACGACGAACTTGTCCAAGTACTCCATGAAGACCTTATTCATGAGGTACATAAAGTATGCGGGTGCATTCGTCAACCCAAAAGACATAACGGTATACTCATACGAACCATACCGTGTTCGAAATGCCGTCTTGGGTATGTCGGAGGGCTTAATCTTCAGGTGGAAGTATCTCGACCGAAGATCAACCTTGGAGAAAATTCGGTCGCCTTTCATTTGATCGAATAGGTCCTCTATGTGGGGCAGCGGTTATTTATTCTTGATCGTCACCTCGTTAAGAGACCTATAGTCCACGCACATCCTTTGGGTTCCATCCTTCTTGTCCATGCAGAGCACGGGGGCTCCTCACGGTGATGAGCTTGGCCGTATAAAACCCTTATCTAGCTGCTCCTGAATTTGCTTCTTGAGCTCTACTAATTAATTAGCAGGCATACTATATGACCTCTTCGCTATAGGTGCAGTTCCGGGAACTATATCAATGGCAAATTCAATGTCCCGGTCAGATGGCATACCTGGAAGTTCTTCCGGGAATACATATAAATATTCTTGAACCACCGGAATGTTTTCCAATGTTGCTTCTTCGACGTGGTTCAGCACTGCCTTCTCGGCTGAGGTTGGGCTGCGTCAAACTCAACACAATTACCGTGCTCACTCGCCAACTGCACGATCCTCTGAGCACATTGAATCACTCTATTGTGCTTGCTTAACAAGTCCATTCCAAGTATTATGTCAATCCCCCAAGACAATATGTTGTCAAGAAAGTCTACACCACTTATTTTAACGCTTACTTTCGGACATACTATATTAGTCCTCATCTCTCCACCGAGAGAATTAACCAGCATAGTTTGTTTCATGTGGTATATGGGCAGGTTATACTTGGCAACATACTTGGATGAGATGAATGAATGTGATGCTCCGGAATCAAATAAAACAGTGGCTAGGTTGGAGTTGGCGAGAAACATACCAATTACGACGTCCTCGGCTTGTTGTACTTCCTCAAGGAGACTTGATTCACATTGCCACGAGCGTAGTTCTACTTTACACGGTTACCTTGCATAGCTCCTCCATTCGGCCTTGGGTTCTTCTTAGGTGCGTTGCTCGGCTGTCCAAGTCCTTTCTGAGGGCACTGATTTGCAAAGTGTCCCTCCTCTCTGCATGAAAAACATGCTTTGTTGCCCATAACAGCAGGAATATTAGGGCGAGGCTAGTTTTGAGCATAGGCGATGTGGCAACTCTCTAGGATCATAGACTAGCCCCACATACCAATATTAGTCTTTTCTGTGCACTTTGTCCTCACTCATGTGCACCCTGGAAAACATCCTGGTCAGTCACCCATCCCCAAATTTCTCTGGGCCAAGCATGCTTAACCTCGGAGTCCTTTGCAGGTGGGCTTCTAGAAAAGAAGGTATACCATGATGATATGAGTACTCTATCAACCATATTAATCCGGGAGCCAGGATGTCACAATCCACCCCCTTAGAAGACTGAAGTCCTCGTCGGTCAACGCCAATACAGGAACGTCCCTTCTTAGCCATTTTCGTACATTCAGTACTGGCATACAGATACCGTACATCTAGTTAGCAGCATACGTATCATACCGTGTCTCTCACAGAGGACCCACACATCATGTGTACGTACACATGTCCTTGACCCGTACGCTACCGTATCCTTCTCACTGACCTGTACGCACTTGTGAAACTGCAGGGTCGGCTCTGATACCATTTGTGGCAGCTCTCTAGGATCGTAAACTAGCCCCACGGACCAACACTAGTCTTTTCTGCGCACTTTGTCCTCACTCATGCGCACCCGGGAAAACTTCCGGGTCGGTCACCCGTCCCCAAATTTCTCTGGGCTAAGCACGCTTAACCCCGCAGTCCTTTGCAGATGGGCTTCCAGAAAAGAAGTTATACCTTGATAATATGAGTACTCTATCAATCCTATTAAGCCGGGAGCCAGGATGTCACAATCCACCCCCTTAGAAGACCGACGTCCTCATCGGTCAACGCCAAGACAGGAACGTCCCTTCTTAGCCACGTCTTTACATTCAGTACTGGCATATGCATAACGTACATCTAGTTAGCAGCATACGTATCATACCGTGTCCCTCACAGAGGACCCATGCATCATGTGTACGTACCTATATCCCTGACTCGTACGCTACCGTATCCTTCTCACTTACCCGTACGCACCCGTGAAACTGCTCAAAATTGTCCAGAAACATTTTCAGAAAAAAGATCATCCTTTGTAAAATCAGTTCTGGGCAATATTTAGCTCCAAAAATCATAGAAAAATTCAGTCATGCTCTATGATCCATACTTGGAATGGTAGTTCACTTGCTTCGGCATGAAAATGTACATTACTTCAGAATTAATTCCTTATAGCATAACTGCTTATAGAATTATTCTGGAGGTACAACTCAATTAAAAGTCCTGAATTTCGGACCAGAGTTTTTTCTTGTGACCATAATCTCACATGCAAAGTTTCAGCTCAAGTTGAGCCTTAGAACTCCCTGTATTTGTTTTCCATTCTTATGTATATGAGAAATACATAGGAAATCTTGGGAGAATTATGAGGGATTAAATTTCCATTCACTTTAGCTGCAATTTGGCAATCTATGTCACTGGGTAGTGTATGACTTTCTGTAAAAGTTTTGAAGTACGTGGAGTTCCTAATCTTCAGTTTCATTCAAAGCTTTTCAGCCATCTCATATATCTATTATGCAACATAGACCATTAGAACTTAAGTTCTTATAGGCAGAAGGATTTTCTCTCTTTAATTTCTCTGCACAACATCCCTTCTTAGCACCCCCACACCATCCTCTGTTCTTAACAAGTTTATGTTTTAAATTACCTAGATTGCATTATGAAACTGGTACATATACATGTCGATAGTGCTTACAATGAAGACGGTCGACGACGGAGTTCGATGGAGTGAGTTCATTGAAGTGATTCAGTTATCAAGCCTCAAGGGACAGAAGACTCTAACTGGATTATATACTATTAAACCAGCAGCAACAAGGCAAGCCCCGGTTTACATTTAACAAGTTTATAAAGTTTTGTTTTATATTCACTTAGCTTGAGGTATGTGTATGCATTAGGTGTAGGATGGATGAAACCCCAAATGCATATCCAGGTATTTCCAATAAGAGTGAGGGTAGTGTCTAAGTCCTCGAGTAGTGCAAGCTGTGCTTAATGTTTATAGACTTCGGTACAAGTCGAGTAGTTGGAATCTACTCGCGAGTATAGGGTTCGGGAGACACGGGATTGGTTCGGGATGTGAGACAACTTTAGTAAGAACAAAATGAGACTAGGCAGGGTCTAGGACACAGAAAGAGGAAGTCTTGTGGGCGTAGCCCTGTCCGTGTTGATTGAGGACCGATCCGTGTGCGTCCCCGCTGAACAAGTTTGAATGTACCGAAGGCATATCGGATATATGGGCTCCAATAAACTGATGTAACGTATACCTCCGGGCGTATAGGCATAATGCACCGATTTATAGGTGTAGGTCGAGGGCAGCAAGGTGGAAATCCGCTAACGGGCATAGAGAGATGCTACGTGTAGGGAACCTCCTGTACGTTTGGGTGCGACCGGTTTGACGTTTTGGCTGTTGGGTGAAAGGTTGTCCCGTACGACATGGGGTGAGCATGCTGTGTGCAGCTCCGCATATGGGCGTATGCTCTTTGGGTATCCCTGCAGGTGTATATTGAGTCGATTCGCTTTCCATCGCGGTTATGAGTACCGCTTGTTCACTAAGTCGTGACGTAGGTTAACATATGCAATGTTATGATTCAATATTGCTTTTATGAATAACATGTATTGTTACATGTGTGCCACCAAATGTTGCTCACTAAATTTCGGATTCAGGAACCGTTAACTTGTGGCTAAAACATGAATTAAGGATGAACTCGTAGGTGTGTCCGTTTACTGCAAATTATCATCCTATATTCGAGTATGACCTGCATATAGAGTTTTATGTGTAGGAAAGTTGGTTAAGACTTGCTGAGTCATCGTGCTCACGGTTGCTGCTAAGTTCTTGCAGGTGAGGAGTACCCCACGGACTCAGAGTACGAGTCCACCGGCAAGGGCTACCCTCCGTCGGGGACTACGGCTGAGTGGGAGCCATACACGCCGCGCTGAGTCTGAGTGAAGCTAGCGTGGGTTGTCCGTAGGGCTGGACAACCGTTTTGCTAGTTAGGTGGGTGTGAGTTGTATAAATTATCTTCTTCTGTAGTAAACTCTGTAATTAGCTGTAAACTGAAGGTTTGTACTACTTTTGTACATATTCAGTTTTTTTTCAATGTAACACTATGGTTGCTTATGATGTGTGCTGTCGGGTGTCGCATCGTGCGGTACCACCCTCTGTTATCCTGGGATGTGCGGATTTCGGTCCATCACAAAGCGTGGGGATAAGGAGGTTGGATGTCGGTCTTGACGTGAGAACACACGAGCAGGAGCTGGCAGCGTCGATCAGTGCCGTGGCGATCACCGAGTGCGCGCAAGAAACCGGGCACCGAGTGTTCAATCGGTTTCATCAACTGAGAGACTGATAGGAGGGCCCCACATCCAAATTTTAACCTCCAAACTTCAATTCTTACTGCTCTTAATTTTGGGGACCCTATTACCCTTGTGGTTTGATCAAACATCAAAATGGCCAGTTGACTTTGAATAATTCAATGTGTGATTTGATTTGATCAAATTTGCAGCAAAGATTAACTGAAATTCAAATTTGATTTGAATTTAGCCAAAATAGCTCATGTCAAGATTAACTCCAAATGGAGTGAAAATTGGTGTGTGAGCTCACAAAAATGTGTTGAGGGTGAATATGAATCTCACTTTTGAATTCATGTGGTGAAAAGAGTTTGAATTTGAATTTAAGTTCAAACTAGCCTTTTTCTAGTTGTACCCAAAAATACGTCAAAAGGTTTTGGATTTGGGTGAAATTTGGCATGTGCTCTCCTAACAAAGTTTAGAATTTTTTCATATACTCAGCACCTATATGATGCATGTGGGAAATACTACTTTTGCATTTTGTGAGTTTATCTTCTAATGAATTTCTTGATGATGGTTACTTGCTCTTCAAATGTGTTCATATGATTTCCTCAAATGAGGTGAGTGTGGTGTGATGAACACTTTGAGCAAATGAAAAACTTGGGCCCTTACATTCCTCCCCCCTTAAAAGAATCTTGTCCCGAGATTATAAGGTAAAAATGAGAGAGAGGACGGTGGAAAATTACCGGATGTGCGACGCTAAAAAGTCGGGGTAGTTGGCGCGAAGAAAGCCTTCGCTCTCCCATGTCGCTTCATCCACGGAGTGATTACTCCATAGAATTTTATAGAACCACAACGTATGGTTGCGTGTGGTTCGGGCCTTCTCATCAATTATCTGAACCGATTCCTCTCGATAAGTGAGATCCGGTTTCAGTTCTTTGATATCTCCCAGATGAACAGTGGTGGAAAGCTTGAGGCACTTCCTCAGCTGAGAAATGTGAAAGACGTCGTGCACACCAGAGAGTGTCACTGGTAATTCCAGCCATTATGCAACTGATCCACATCTTTCGAGAATCTAGAATGGACCGATGAATCGGGGTGCCAACTTTCCTCTCACTCCGAATCTGTTCATGCCCTTCATTGGAGACATACATAGATACACGTAATCCCTGACTTCGAATTGTAACGGACGTCTTCTCCGGTCCGCATACTGTTTTTGTCGCGATTGGGCGGCTTTTAAGTTCACCTGAATCAGCCGAACTTTTTTCTTCTGTATTATTGACAAAATCAATCCCGACGGTGACCCTTTCACCAGACTCACACCAATTCAGTGGTGTGCGGCATTTGCTACCGTATAGTGCCTTGTAGGGCGCCATCTTGATGCTGGCTTGGTACCCATTATTGTACGATAACTCGGGTAACGGTAAGTGAATTCATCCCAATTATTACCGTGGTTGATAGCACAAGCTCGTAACATGTCTTCTAAAATCTGATTTACCCACTCGGTTTGCCCATCCATTTGCGGGTGGTACTCTGAACTACGGATCAGCATCGTCCCCAATGCAGCATGTAGCTTCTCCCAAAAACGAGACACAAATAAAGTGCTCCGATCCGAGATGATGGTACGGGGTACACCATATAAGTATAAGATCCGTGAGATGTACAATTCAACATATTTCTTGACATTGTAGTTGGTGTTAACCGGGATCACCCACACTGAATCATGTTTCTGAAATGTGGTGGGTAAAATAATGATGAAATCCATGCTCACATCCTCCCACTTCCAGGCAGGAATGCTAGCGGTTGTAACAATCCTTGTTTTCTCATGTGGTCCGCCTTCACCCTTCAGCATGTATCACACTCGGACATGTATTTAGCAATCCCCCGCTTCATCCGTGTCCACCAAAACTTGCTTCTGAGTTCTTGATACATCTTGTTGCTGACGGGGTGAATAGAAAACTTTGACAAGTAAGCCTCGTCAAAGATTTTCTTCCATAACTCCGGGTTACGGGGCACGGCGATCCTGTCCTTGAACCACAGGACGCCGTCTCCGTCTTTCCGGAAACACTTAAACTCCCCACTGTCTACGCGTCTCCGCAAATGCGACATGCCCTTTTCATGTTTATGAGCTGCTGCTATCTCTTCATGGGTGGTGGGCACAAGAGCTAAGTTGTAGAGAGCTCCATGTGCAATCACACGTAATGGTGGCTCACTCTCTTCCGACAAAGTGAGCGTGATGGTCAGATTATGAACGTGTGACTTGCGACTCAGTGCATCCGCCACCATGTTTGCCTTGCCGGGGTGATAATGGATCTCTATTTCGTAATCCTTTATCAACTCCAACCATCTTCATTGCCTCATGTTCAGCTCCTTCTAAGTGAATATGTACTTGAGGCTCTTGTGGTCGGCATATAAATGTACGAGGTTACCTAGTAGATAGTGCCTCCACATTTTGAGTGCGAGTACCACGGCAGCGATCTCTAAGTCATGAGTTGGATAATTTTTCTCATGATTCCTGAGCTTCCGTGATCCATACGCGACCACCCTTCGGTCTTGCATCAACACACATCCGAGCCCAATGCCGGATGCATCGCAGTACACATCGAACTGTTTTGTTGTGTTTGGCTGCACCAAAACCGGTGCTGATATTAGGTACTTCACTAATGCCTTGAACGCTGCTTCACATGCTGGACTCCAAACATATTTGGTAGCCCTCTTCAACAGCTCGGTCATAGGCTTGGCATTCTTTGAGAAGTTCGGAATGAACCTTCGATAATATCCCACGAGTCCGAGGAAACTCCGTACCTCGTGGACAGACCTTGGGGACTTCCAATTCAGCACTTGTAGGATCTTGCTAGGGTCTATAGCGATGCCCTCCGCTGAGATAATATGCCCAAGAAAAGGCACTTGCGATATCCAGAATTTGCATTTGCTGAACTTCGTGTATAGCTTGTGATCCCGCGGCCCTTTGCAAGACTATACGCAGATGCTTTGCGTGTTCTTCCTCCAACTTGGAATATACCAATATGTCATCGATGAAGACCACGACAAACTTGTCCAGCTCCGGCATGAATACCGAGTTCATCAAGTACATGAAATGAGCTGGAGCGTTGGTGAGGCCGAAGGACATGACCAGGAACTCATAAAGCCCGTACCTCGTCGAGAAAGCCGCTTCAGAATGTCCTCTGCCTGTATCTTAATCTGATGGTACCTGGATCTTAAGTCCATTTTGAAAAATATCTTTGCTTGGACCAACTGATCAAACAACATGTCGATCCATGGCAACGGGTACTTGTTCTTGATAGTCATGGCGTCTAGTGGACGATAGTCCATGCAAAGCCGCAACGTCTCATCTTTCTTCTTCACAAATAATTCCAAACAGCCCCATGGCGAGAAGCTCGGCCTAATACACCCATTCTCCAGCAGGTCCGTCAACTCCATTTTTAATTCTGCCAACTCCTTTGGCGCCATCTTGTACGACCTTCGGGATATTGGCATAGTTCCCAGTGCAAGCTCAATTTTGAACTCCACCTCTCGGGTGGGCGGCATCCGTGGTAAATCATCCGGGAACACGTCTATGAACTCATGGACTAATGGAATTCTTCCAATCTGATAGTGGTGGATTGGTATACACTTGGAAGCTTTATTTCTGGACTGTCCCGAAATAATGAATGAGACTCGTGCATTTCTGGGTGTAGATGCATGAATCGGAGGACGGTGTATAAAACAGCTTTGTGGTGGGTTAACCACGACGTCCCCAGGATGACATTGACCTTTTGTCCCTCTAAAGCTATGAGAGACGTAGGGTATACTCGACCCCCTAAACACAATGGCGCTTTCGAAACCATCATGCTTGCTGAAATTTTCCCACCTGGTGAACAAATCAGATAAGGACTTTTGGTGGGTAGTATTTCCAAGCTGTATTCAGCAATATAAGCTTGGCTAATGAAATTATGTGTGGCGCCTGAATCAAATAAAACTATGGCAGGATGCGTGTGGAGTTGGAACATACCCGCAACGAATGGTTCTCCGGCACGTCCTCTATGGCAAGTTGGTGGACGGTGCCGGGCTTAGTGTTTGCCCGCCATGCATTAATAGGATTCTGGGGCTGATTGTTTCCCGGAAACAGTGGTGCCACTCCGCTGCCTTGCCTCTCGAGGCAGTTATTGGTGAAGTGCCCTTGGCGACCACATTTGAAGCATGCGGTCGATGGCTGGCCCGTGCTTGGAGGACGAAAGCCCGGCATGCACTGCTGAGGTGCAAATATGTGCGGCGTCGTCCGCTGCTGCTGTTGTTGCTGCGGAGGTGCTGGTAATGCTGGTCGGAACGCCGGTGGAGAATACAGCTGACTGCAAAATTGCAGCGGTCGCTGCGGTGGCTGCCAGCGTTGACCAGATGGTGAGCGATACACCATCCGGCATTTTTGTGAAGGACCACCCCCCTCTCCACTGCTCTGTGGCGCGCTTAGCTTCTTCTCTGCCACCGCTAACTCCTTGCCGGAGTCCTCTTGTACAATTGCAGCATCAATAATGTCATTGAGGCTGCCGCGATTGAACATCGCTAGCTTGTCCTTCCGAGGCGGATTCAGCCCCTGGTAAAAGTGATCCCGCCCCTTCTCGTCAGTATTGGCGTGATATGAAGCATAGAGTGCGAGATCATTGAACGCCCTGGAGTAATCCAGCGCGTTCCTGCTGCCTTGCTGCAGATGGAGGAGTTCTTGTGTCTTCTTCTTCATCAGACCTGGCGGTATGTGATAGGCCCTGATGGCTGTCCGGAACTCCGCCCAGGTCAGCACTCGCTCGGTGGGTTGCGACGCACCAAAGTTGGCCCACCAAGCGCTCGTGGACCCCTCAAGTTGTTGGGCCGTGAACTGCATCTTCCGCTGCTAACTAACTTGGAGTAGCCCGAACTTCATCTCCATCGTGTGGAGCTAGTTGTCCGCATTGAGTTGTTCATCCGCCCTTGAGAATACCGGGGGATGGGTAGCAAAAAAATCTGAGTAGGAGCTTTGTTGACGCTCCTATCAGTATTGACGCCTCTCTGGTTGAGACGTATTTGCAATTAAAGTTTGCAGCAGTTCGGTATGCTGCTGGTGTGAGCCCGCCATGGCCGCAACAATATCAGCCAACGTGACCGTTGGCGGTGGTGGTGGCGGTTGTTGCTGTTGCTGCTGTTGCTGTCCCGAGGAAGTCTCAGAAGGCTGTTGGGAGGCCTCTCCCCCGTTACTTGAACCACCAACCTCAGTGTTGGCACGTGTACGAGTCATTCTGAAATTCAAAACAGCAACGATCAGCACATGTCGTTCTTAAAATTCACTGGAAAAAAGTAGGTATTGCAGTGATACATTGATGAAGTTGCACAAAATTCACATATATTGATAAAGCAAACACTTTATACAAGAAACATGATTGTAGGGTCAAAATTACAGCAACTTTTGATCACCCCAGACGTTGTGCTCATGTTGTCACCACATACTCACACGCTTCTGTCTTTCTAATGACATGTCGCTGTTACAAAAGCTATCATCCGTAGAAAAATATTTGCAAAGGTCAAATATTCATTTCTACAGTAATTCATCGAGTTATAAAATAAAACATGTCATTGAACTCATAAAACTTGGAAACACAAATCAAACTTAGAATAACTTTGATTGCTGGTCTGCTGCCCAAACTGACAGCCCTGACCAGTTTCTCTTTTAACCTGATTTAGACCATGATAAAAGCAAAACAAATTCTGGAGCACAAGATAAAAGTTAAAGTTAACTTCAATAGATTTACACAATGTACTTGTTTGCCCTCAGATCTGTTCTGGTTCAAAAGTTATGAGATGTCAAAGTTGACATAATTTCTGGAGAAAATTGGACAGCACCTCCCTGCTTGAGGTACTGATTTGATCCAAGAATTCCAGTTAATTCTACCTTGAATTTGACAAAACTTTCTGATACAATGTTGTGAATTATCTCATGAACTTTTCAGAACTATCTCATTTTCTGTTTTTGGATTATTATGCAGGATGTTATGCTCAATTTACCGAGATTTAGAGAGAGTATTTGCTCTGCCCTGTTTTCTTGACAGTTTCAACTCTACTGCATTTTTTGACTGGTTAAGGGATGAGCACCTCTGGACATTAATAGAAAAGTTGTAAAGATCATCCAAAGATTTCCATAAATGTACCATATGACCCCAACATCGAAAGAACACGACCTCTAACTTCTGTGTAACTTCAGCTTTATTTCAGCTGACAACAGGGGACTCTGTCCTTAGTATCCTATAAGTTGAAAACTTGTTTACTTTGAACATCCTGATTAAGGAAGGAGTTAAATATAAGTTTTAGTGCTCTGGATCAAAACCTTCAAGTTCTACAATGATGTTGATGTAAAGGTCCCAAACTTCTGAATAAAATGGGACTGAAGTTTGAACACCATTTGGTTTCAAGTTATGAAAACTTGGACTTGTTTAAATTTTTCCACATGTGATGACACACATGAGTGTCCCACCACTCTAGACTAGGATCAATTTTGTGTTGGGGGACAAAGTTATTTTAAAACCTATGTGTAAGCTCTCATGTGGAAGGGGAAATGGGATCCAGGTTTTTAAACTCAAATTTCAAATGAGGGCAACAATAGGAATGCAAACTGTTGTGATCAAAACCTCATTTGCAGCAGCCAAACAAAAGATCAGGTTTCATATTTGAATTCTTTAGGTCCAAAACTAGGGGGTAGGCAAAGTCTCATGAATTTTTGAAGATATTTGCTACCCATTTTTCCCAATAGACCTAGATGTACAATGAATTCAAATACATAATTGAACATGGATGAATTGTGCCCAATTATCTAAAGGCAGTTCAGTTTTTAACTCCACACAATTGCATTTCCTCATTTGCAAACTGTGGAGATATTTTGGGAAAGTTTGATTTCAACTTACAAAACAAAGTTAAGGCATAGGAATTTTTTGATCATGTGTCACATGAAATAATGAACTCCAAAATGGTCATGTGAGGGAATTAAAAATCTTCTTTAGGCCATGCTTAACACAGGTTGACATGAGGAAAGAAATTCACTCCACCAATCTCATTCATGTGCACATCCTTTGTGGGTAGAAGATGAGGGAGATTTAAACACAAATTTGAATCATTTAAAAGGATTCATGATCAGATTGTCTAAAAGCATTCGAGTGAATTCACCAATGCATTCCTCAAGTGTTCAAGAGTTTAAGTTCCAAGTTTGGAGAATTTTGGAGCTCATCTACCATTTATTTGAAGGAATATTTGTGAGCACATTCAAATTCAAATTTGAATTTGGAAACTGAACCAAATGTTCTCAATTTTGAAATCAGATTTCATATTCAAATTCCTCACATTATGTTTGGACTCTCCTCCAAATTTTGTGAGATTCAGACAATGTTTGCGTGGGAATCTTAAAGCACAGTGAGGGAAAAAATTTGAAAGAGGTGGACCCCATCTGTCAGCTTCTCAACACAGGGCACCGCCTCTGTTTTCTCTCGGTCGAGCGCGCGCCCGACAGCACGCTGGCGCCCAGTGTTGCCGACTTGCCTCCAGCGCCAGCTCCTGCTTGCCGCTCTTTGCTCGATCTAATCGACTCCACAGCGGGTGCACCGAAGGCAGTTCGTTTCCTCCTTCCGTTCTCGCCTCGGTAGTTTGCCCCACGACCACACAACAGCCTCGGCCGCTCTCGGTCTCCCGATCGCCAGCCACCACCGCGCCTCAGCAGCTCGAGCTTCCGACACAGAAAAGGCGCGCAAGGGCGTGCAGAAGTTGTTCCCCGTCGCACCTCGGAGCTGTGAGCTGCTATTCGGCTTGACTTGAGGTTTGGCGCCAAGAACCGAAGCTCACGGCGGAACCGCAACCGGCTCACGTGGACAGCGAGCTATGGCCCTTTTCACTGTCCCCCTTCTACAAAGGAAAGGTGTGCCATCTTCCCTAGCTCGTGTAGCTGCAAGCCGTATAGCGATTCATCAACCGAGTGAGGAGAATTTCAGGATTTCCCTGAAACGTGGTGTATTCGGGTAGAGCTCGGTCTACCCCGAAATTCAAGTTACTCAGGTAACTACTGCCCGAGAAAGCTTGCAAACACCTTCCTCACACTCTAGCGCTCCTCCTCGACCAAGAATCGAGCTAAATGATCCATAAACGGCCGAGTTCTTGCTTTTTTCGGGCCGCCATGGAAAAACACCTCGGATCTCCAGGGAGCCCTAGGTTCCCGGCCATTTCACCGGTGTTAGAGTCAATGTCTAGCTTCTACCGGTTTCCCTGATGCTCTAGAGCCTGAGAGACGATCATTTGGTGAAGAAGCGATGGAACCCAACCTCACCGGAGTCTTAACCCTCTCTGTGACCGGTGCGAGCTAGTTTCCGGTGAACCTCGGCCGCCGGCGACCCTCTAGCTGAGTTCAGCACCGAAAGTTAAGGGGGGGCAGCGAGTTTGAGGTCGGGAGGTGACTTGAAACTGGGTTCCGGCGAACCTCGCCGGAAGGCGCCGCTGCTCGGGCCTCTGGCGCGAGGTTGAAGAAAACGGCTGACGGGTGGGCCCCACAGTCAGCTTTTAAACATTTTAGGATTTCCAGTTTTCAGCTCCACCTTTGAAGAGCCATATCATTGTGTAGGGATGTCCAAAAATTGTGAACCAAATTTTTTTGGATTCCTCTCAAAGAGTGCTATCCAGGGATGCAGCCCAGTATTTATGAAAATCTCTGGATTTGGCTCATTAATTCATATAAGGAAAAATCTTGTGGGATTTATTCCAGGAGTTCTATGTGTTGCAAAATTCCCAAATTTTGGCCGAAGGTTCTTCTAAAAATACTTGAGCTCCAGTAAAATTTCATGGGCGTTAGACCTCATTTGCTTGGCAAAATCTGGTGCTAAATCCTTATGTCTCTGAAAATTGAAAAAATAGAACAGAGTTCATATTCAGATTTTACCCAATTCTTGTAAAGATCATATCTTTGTGTAAGAACCTCCAAATTTAGTGATTCAAATTGGTTAGATTCATATTGAAATACTCTAACCAAATATGCAACCCAATTTGTATGAAAGTCAATAATCAATTCTGGAAAATTCTTTGAATCTTAAAAGTAAAAGGATTTTATAGGGAGATTGGTTTATCCAAAAATCCTCAAATTTTGCCGGAATAATCCTTAGGATGTTATTGAACTCCTGTAAAAGTTTCAGCTCATTTGGAATTGAATTGTGTGTATAATTCAGATTTCAATGTACTGTATTCAAATGAATACAGAAACTTTTCAGAAATTGTCCCAGAGATGGAAAAATCATTTCTGGGCAATTCTTAGCTCCAAAAATCCTAAGAAAATTCATGCAGACTCTATGAACTATAATTGAAATTATAGTTCACTAAGTTGGGCATGAACATGTGAGTTAATTCAGAATTAATTTCTTTTTGCTTAATTGCTTAGGGAATTGTTCTGAATAAAACACTCAATGAAAAGTGTTCATTTTTGGTCCAGAACACTTTCATGTGACCAGGAATTCACATGCAAACTTTCAGCTCAAATTGAGCCTTGGATCTCCCTGTCCTTGTTCTCCATTCTATTGTAGGTGCAGAACAACATGGGGGTTGGTGTGGAAATTGTGGGAGACACAATTTTCTTCCACTTCAGCTGCAATTTTCCAAGCTAAGTCCCTGTGTAGTGTATGACTTCCTTTAAAAATTTTGAAGTCAATGGAGATCAGGATCTTTAGTTATGTCCAAATCATTAGAGCTCATCTTATAGGTTAATAGAAACATAGCTAGAGATGTAATGAAACATCTAAGGTAGATTTAGTTCCTTTGAGTTCTTTGCACAACAGAGGCAACAACATCATCCTAGGATCTCCACACAGCCTCTGTTCTTAAGAAGTTTTAATCTCTAAAGTCTATAAATTGCATTATAAAAGATTATGCATAAACATGTCGATAGGGTTCACGACGAAGGACTTCGACGGAGCCATCCCTTGACGTGTGGATCAGTTGAGCAAGTTCAGAAAGATCAAGGGATTGAAGATCATTAACTTCTATTATATACTACTACCCTGCAAAACAGGCAAGCCCTGGTTTGCATTAACCCTTTTTCAAATTTTCACTGTTTTGAGCACTTACTTCGAGTACCATTACTTCTTGCATAAGAGTCTTGTTTGAAAAGCCAAATGCATAGCCAAGAAAACCATGGGTTGGGATTAGGATTCAAACCCCGTTTAGTTACTGCAATGCTAGGGTAGGGTAGGATCAGGTACAAGTAGAGTAGTTAGAACTACACGCGAGGATAGGTTAGAGGCACTCGACTCGGGTAGAGATAGCAAATGAAACACATGGCAAGAAAAATGAGACTGCACGGAGGGTAAGGGCAGCAGGACTTTGGGGCCTGGGTGCTATAGCTCCGCTTGTGTCGATTGAGGACTGAGCCGTGTGCGGGCCTGTTGAACAAGCTAGAACAGTACCGAAGACCGGGAAACCGATGTAACTCGGGTAGCTGGGTGTTGAGGCATAGCTGGTCGTTCAGAGAGTAGGTTGAGAGCTCGAGGTGTAAATCGGCTGGCGGCACTGTGGATGCACGCGCAGAGACCTCTTTCTCAGGATGATTGGACCGCTTCAACATTTGGCTGACGGGTGAAAGGTGGTTGCGTACGGCGTTCGTGATGGTTGTTGTAGGCAACATCGAGTACGGGCGTACGTGACGGGTTATTCGGGTAACCCTGCAGGTGTAAATCGATTATAATCGCCGTCCCTCACGGTCAGTGAGTACCACTTGTTCACTGTACCGTGACGTAGAAAGAATAGGCTAGATACATGTTAAAATGTTGCTGATTGAAAGATGGACTTTGATTGTTAATGATTTGCTTTAGTTTAGAGCTAATTAAAGTTCCTTTCAACCATGGGCAAAGTACATGAGAGAAATGCGTTTCTTGTTTGATTGCGGCTCTCTCATGTGCCTTAGCGTAAGGTTCTCCACAACCTGCTGCTAAAACTTAAAAGTAAGGTTCAAATAATTAGGCGAGTCTTTTGCAACTTACCTTCCTATTTCACATTGCAATCCTAGCATTTAGAGTTACATGTTTAGGTGAGACGGGTCAGTATTGCTGAGCCTATGTGCTCACGCTTTCTATATGAGTGGTTTTGCAGGTTAACCGTGGTGCTATTGAGAAGGTTGTCCGGTGAGACTCGGAGACTTCCGAGTCATTTAAAATGTGGAGAACCCAGCCGCTGCCATATGACTTTGTGTTGCTAGCGAGAAGAGTCCGCGTGCTGGACCTCTTCTCGAGTGCTTAGTAGATATGAGACGTGAGAATAATTAGTCTTCCGCCCGCTGTAGTTATTTGATGTAAAGGATTTACAAAGATTAATTGTAAGCTTCCATTTTTGATTTATGTAATACATGTTTCCTTATATATGTGCTGTTAGGTGCCGTGTATCATGGCACCACCCAATGCGATTCCCGGGCGAGTGCCACGTCCCCATGACTGAACAGGCGGCATGCTCCCTCTCAGTTGATCATTTAGTGGAGTGTGACGTCGAAGCGTCACCAAATCATGCCGGTACTATGTTCCTCACAGAGAAAAACTATACAAGATTTAGCTGGCTTCGTTAATTCAGTGGCACTAAAATGTCTCTACCACACGTGCGCTACTCGTCTACTGATCCGTGGTTGGACTACCTGCAATTAAACCACCCAATCGTCAGGTTCAGCTGCACACCAAACCCGGTCCAAATACAGTCCCATACAACCGTCCGTCATCACTTGCACGGTTGTTATCAAGCCAATCATGCCTTGAGCTACGTGTTCACGTTACTAACCACGTGACAAGGTCTCCCATACTAGCCCGTAGTAGCATGCTAGGGAAGGGCGTTGCTCAAATACCCCAAACGACATGAAGAGTCATAGAGGATACCAAAGCTGGCCGGGTTACCTGCCACCGGTGGGACTCCACCTTTTGCTTGTGCGCACTGGTGGACAGCGCTTACATGCACCCCCAAGACATATGACGTCCCGAGATGCATGGTTTTCTAACATAAGAAATTAGGTTAGAGTTACCACTTGCTATACACTAAGAACATCTTTATATGGGCTACTAACTCGTTCCTCACCGAGTTTTTGAAAAATTGATCTTTTTAAGTGCGTTAAACTTCAACGAAGCTCTGATACCACGCTGCGAGGACCCGATGGTCTCGACTAGCCCGGATCACGCTGAGGGGTGCTGC